>OY770114.1:6193197-7393197 GCA_963669365.1 Verbascum thapsus
TTAGCTAGCATTTTCAATTAAAGAAAAAAACAAAAACAAAAGTAAAAACAGTTATTAATTTTAACAATCTTAATTGTTATTAATGTTTTGACTGTTACTTTGAACAAGTACTTTTGTAGAAAATATTTTTTTAAAGAAATTATACATGTATTGGTTTATTGCAGGGGAAGAAAATAATTTAAGATATTTAGAGTATTATATTGGATATTGAAACGATAGTTGTAAATTGTGAAAAATCTAATAAACTATTTTATTACACAAAGAATTCATTAGGCTTTTATTATCATGGATACACTTAAAGTTAAAGTTACTAAATGCTTCATAGTTTGATTATTATAATCTTATATTTTAGAATTTCACTTACTTGAAGATATTATTGAAGATTCTAGCAGATTCGAAAAGATTTAACGTATCCATTCTAAGTTTGGCAGGATTTGATACGATTTGTTTCATACACCTTATATATACTTGTAAACACTTATTGGAATATTAAGATGATTTTATGGTATCAAACTTTTACATGGTACCAGAGCCACACAAACTGATAAAACTTAAGACTTCGAAACCCTAATGGACGGCGGCGGCTCCGACGCTCGAAAAGGAGAATTTTTCGATCTAAGCCAAGACGAATGGCAGACTCTGAAATCCATGTTGCACGGACGTACACCAGTGCCTTCTGATAAACTTACGGGTAAGAATGTTCAGTGGCTGCTTGACACCGAGGCATCACAACACATGACATGAGATGTCTCATTGTTGAGTTCTGTTCGAGAGGCACCCCGTGCGTGGTGGGCATGCCCAACAGACACACGGCAGTGTCGACTCAAATCGAGTGTCTCGATCTGCAGAACAATATCTTTCTTCGTGATGTTTTATTCGTTCCTATTGTACATTGATGTCTGTCGCACAATTAGTTCGCCAGCTGCATTATGTTGTCACATTCGCTGATAAAATTTGTGTAATACAGGACCCACGTACGAGAACTTTGATTGGTGCGGGTGAGCAGCAAGGAGGGGTCTATGTGTTTCGAACTGTTGGTATGCATCGAGTCAACGCTGCGACTACAAGCAATAGTGAAGACATATGGCACCTCAGGTTGGGATATCCCTCATATCAAGTTGTGAAGTCTATTTCGGGAATTAGTAGTGATAGTAATATTGAGCATATTTGTGATGTTTGTTTTCGTTCTAAACAGACTCGAGAACCTTTTTGTGATAGTATAAATAAAGCTGATTCATTTTTTGATTTAATCCATTGCGATTTGTGGGGGCCTTATCGGACCCCCATCTTCTTGTGGCGCAAATTATTTCTTGACCATAGTAGATGATTTCTCTAGGGCTGTTTGGATTTTCTTGTTAGCTGAAAAAACCAAGGTGTCTCGAACCGTTAAATTTTTTATCAAAATGGTTTTGAGACAGTTTAATAAACACGTTAAAATTACACGCTCTGATAATGGGACCAAGTTTATGTGTTTGAGGTCGTACTTTGAGTAGGTTGGGATAGTGCATCAGATATCTTGAGTTGGTACACCTCAACAAAACGGGATGGTCGAACGCAAACATCATCACATTTTGAATGTGGTACGAGCGTTGAGGTTTCAGTCACACTTGCCTCTTCGGTTTTGGGGCGAATGTATACTAACTGCGGAGGTACTCATAAATCGCACCCCGACACCATTACTTTCGGGGAAAACTCCGTATGAGGTTTTGTTTGGAAAACTGCCAGCGTACAAATTGCTTCGAGTATTTGGCTGCCTCTGTTATACGCATAGACAGTCGAGGGATAAGGACAAATTTGGAGACCGAAGCAGACATTGCATATTTGTTGGGTATCCGTATGGCCAAAAGGGATGGCGAGTCTTTGATTTGGAGACAAGTGAATTCTTTATGTCTCGTGACGTAGTGTTTCATGAAGCCGTGTATCCATTTGCTCGTGGTGCTGAGCACTCATCCGGGACCGCCCCTCTCCCAGTCGTGGATGACACGGAAATTGGAGATGGGACGTCTACCGATGTGCTAGGGTCAGAGGCATGGACTGAGGTGAGGGGGAGTATTTCGGAATGCTCGAACGAGATGAACACGGGTTGCTCGGCTGATGGTGTTCGTGATATAAGCTCACCGACTTCACCCGCGCACGCGGACACATCTGACTCGAGGGCACCGACTGATTTGGGTAGGGGGCATTGAGCTAGGGTTTCACCTACAAGGTTCTGTGACTATGTGATGCATACGGTTCGAACACATCCATCTCTACCTACTGTTGCACCCACCAAGTCCTCAGGTACATGATATCCTATTTCTAAGTTTGTTTCATGTAAAGCATTTTCGTCAAGCCATCGCGCCTTTTTGGCTGCAGTTACTGCAGGTGTTGAGCCTACTAGGTACTCAGATGCAGTTAAAGATGAGCGATGGCATGAAGCTATGAGGAAGGAGATATCTGCACTCGAACAGAATGGTACGTGGACACTTGTGTCATTACCACCGAGAAAGCGAGCGATTGGATGCAAATGGATGTATAAGATCAAGTATCACTCAGATGGGTGAGTGGAGAGATACAAAGCACGACTGGTGATACTTGGAAATAGACAGGTTGAGGGACTGGATTATCATGAAATATTTGCTCTGGTTGCCAAGATGGTCACGGTTCGAGCCTTCTTGTCCGTAGCTTCTGCTCGAGGATGGCCAATGCATCAGATGGACGTGCACAATGCCTTTCTTCATGGTGATTTAGAGGAGGACGTGTATATGCACGTGCCACCTGGTTTTGAGAGCTCGGAAAATCGGGTGTGCAAGTTAACGAAATCCCTTTACGGGTTGCATCAGGCACTACGATGTTGGTTTTCCAAGCTAGCCACGGCAATGCGTAATTATGATTTTCGACAATCTCACTTTGATTATTCCTTATTTATCTACTGTCAAGAAAATGTTCGATTGCACGTACTTGTGTACGTGGATGATTTGATTATTGCAGGAAATGACTCGAAAGCATTGGACGAGTTTAAATCCTATCTTGAAAATTGCTTTCACATGAAGGATTTAGGACCACTAAAGTATTTCCTGGGTCTGGAGGTTGCACGAGGTCCCATGGGTATCTTTCTGTGTCAGCGAAAATACGCACTAGACATAGTGTCCGAGGCAGGATTGCTCGAAGCTAAGCCTGCGAAATGTCCTATCGAGGAGAATCATCGCCTCAGTTTGGCGGACGGGCCGACCCTAGATGATCGCAAGAAATATCGACGCTTGGTCAGGTGTCTAATTTATTTGACTATACCTGGCCTGAGCTCAGTTATTCGTACATATTTTGGCTCAATTCATGCAAAATCCCAGACGCGAGCATTGGGAGGATGAATTGCGAGTTGTACGTTATCTGAAAGGAAACCCGGGGCAGGGCGTGTTTCTCGGCTCCAACTGTGATCTGCGCCTGTCTGGCTATTGTGATTCAGACTGGGCTAGCTGTCCGATTTCGAGACGTTTCCTGACAGGCTATCTTGTATTTTTGGGATCATTCCCGATCTCATGGAAGATGAAGAAACAACACACGGTTTCTCGCTCGTTTGCTGAGGCTGAATATCGCTCTTTTGCTGCGATCACGAGTGAACTCAAATGGCTGAAAGGTCTGTTGCACTCGCTAGGCGTGACTCATGATGGTGCTATGTGTGTATACTGTGACAGTCAGGCAGCTTTGCACATTGCTGCAAATCCGGTGTTTCACGAATGCACCAAACATATCGAGGTGGATTGTCACTTTGTTCGTGACGAGATACAACGTGGACAAATCCAGACTACATACTTATTCACTACTAATCAGCCAGACATTTTTACCAAGGGGCTTGGTAGTGCTCGGTTTGGCTCGTTACTTGACAAGTTGGGCGTTTGTAATCTTCACGCTCCAACTTGAGGGGGAGTATTGAAGATTCTAGCAGATTTGGAAAGATTTAGCGTATCCATTCTAAGTTAGGCAGGATTTGATACGATTTGTTTCATGCACCTTATATATACTTGTAAACACTTATTGAAATATTAAAATGATTTTATGGTATCAAACTTTTATAGTCATAAATAACCAATGCGAAAAAATAAAAATATATTAAAATTTTAATAATGATTGTATTTAATTTGGAAAAAAATCGTTATTACAAATATTTTAATCGGATGTATGTCTCTAATTAATTTTTCTTTTGAGTTCTCATAATAAATCTTATTTATGTATGTTATTGCATATTAACATATATTATATTATATTTTCAACACTATTAGAATGATCACGAGGACGACAAGATGATTTAATGATAAATTAGGGAGTTAGAAATATAAATTAATGATCATATATATGAACATCGATCCTACTATAACGACGGATAATGGTTACTATCAAAGCAATGAGAATGTCGCCTTCTTAATGGCAATTGTGATGCTTCATTTGACTTATAAGAAAAACTATATAAAAAATTGAACTTATAAGCATTAGTTAAATAATTCCTTTGCGCACATTGAATGTTCATTTTAATTAAGTGGCTGGGAGTTTAATTTGGTGTGGATTCTGTGAATTTGGTGATAATATACATTGAAAAATTCTGTATAATGCACGCGATTTTTTCTAGATATTATCTAATGATACGAAATTAATACATGATAGGACACAAAAACTCTAAGAAGATCAAAAATTGTAGAACATATAGAAAACAAAAATGCTTGAGTTGGTACATGATAAAAGAAAATATTACATTTTATACAAATTTATCTTGTATATAAATATGTGAGTAATAAAGTTGTTTCGTTCGATCTGAAAAGAGCTCTATACCCTTATGTAAAATCCTTTTAACAACAGTTGAAATTAAAAACATTTTAGTATTGCATCATTATTTAGTTTTTTAAAATAGTGTCCCACTTTATCTTATTTACCTAATACAATTAGTAGGAAACTAATAAAGAAAAATCTAAGTATTATGACTCTAATAATGTCAATTTATCTAAAATATCTAAACAATAACTCCTAAATGAATGGATTATCAAATTCAAGCTTCTGCATCAAATACTTTGAAGTAAATAAAACATATTTTGTAGCAAAAAGTGCTAACTAATTTATCAATTATATAAATGAAATTAGAAATCTTTTAGTATTATACCACTATCTAATTTTTAAAATAGAGTGCCAATTTATTTTATTTATCTAATAAAATTAGAATTCTATTAAAGTAAAACCTAAATAATATAACTCTAATAATATCAATTTATCTTAAATACCTCAACAATAACTCCTATACAATGAATTATAAAATAAATAAATATACTTTTTAGCAAGAAGTGCTAAAAATAAGAAAAATATATAATATAAAACTTGTATCGTACTTTATAAAATATTAAAAGGGGTGATAGGATGAAAAAATTATATATTTTTGCTGATATGATGGAAAAAAGAAATACTAGAAGAAAAATAGGAAAAATGCATGGATAAGAATCATATATATGAGCATGCTAAAGAAATATTCAAGTTGCTAAAGGGATCATTATTACTAATTGCATATTATTATCGATCAATTATTCTTCTAACAGACCTACCAATCTACGAATTATGCACAATAAAAGAAATATCAAATTGTTTAATAATAAAATTAAACTCACTTCAAATATCACTTTTCCCGTCTCTACTATACACAAGCATATATTATAGAGAAATATTGTTAAATTACATTTCTCACATTTAACTATTTCCTATAAATGTATATAAGGATATATAATTCAAAACTATAAAATGTTTACAAAAATAGCTTATTAGTTATTCCCCTATACCTATAAGTTTTTGAAGTTATCAGAATAAATAACAAAAAGTAAAACAAATTATGCTTGAAATTAAAGTTACATGATAATATTTTTTTCTTTGAGATGCGATTTAATTTATATTTAATATGAAAACAATCATAAATACCACTAAATTTTTTTGTATATGATGCTTATAGTTATTGATTCTTAAAAATTCCATAATAAAGAAGACGATATAAGTTTCAAGATATAGTATTTTAAAAAAATAAAGGGCATTGATATTGGAGCTCCAAAAAATATTATAAGAGCTCCATTCTCATTCATCTCTATAAACAAATGACAAAAGATACCAATAAATAAACAATAATTGAAACTTTTTACTTTATTTTTTCTTTTTTTCATGATGCATCTACATTGCCACACCACCAAATTCTTCAACACTTGATAAATAATATAATTCAAAAATCGTACAATATTTTTGTAATTTAAAAGTAATATATTTATAAATAATATAATAGTGTAAAATATATATTTTTGTGCAAGTGTAAAAAATTAAAGAATATATATATATATATGTATATTTTTGGTGATTTCAAACAAATCATAATCTTTTTTGTTTGATATATGAATGGCGATTAGGGATTAATTTATATTACTTTTTATGCATAATTGTGTTGCAATCAAAATTTTTTGTTTAACAAAAAAAATGTTGATTACTAATATATATTGTAAGTGATGTGAATTAGTTATATTTATTTTAAACTTTTTTCCTCATCTATATTATAATTTCTATTATTAAATTTTACATGATATTTTTTTATTATTTTAAATTATTACAAAACTCTTAAACATATCTAAATTCACATAAGCTTTACACGACCAACTTTTCATTCAAGAAAATAATATTTAAGGTTACCAAGTGTACATATTTAATTAATTGTTTTGAGCTTCTAGATTAAGAATTAATCAATTGCACATTTTTTAAATGAATTTTTTATTTATTCTTTATATTTATACTGATATATAAAAGTTTGAAACTTATAAAAATATCATATTAAAATCAAAACGAAATTATATGATAGTATTTAAAATATATAATATTACTAAATAAAATTTATCATATGCAATTCATCTATTTGAAATTAGTTATAACAAAGAAAAGAAAAATTAGCCAATGCTTACCTTAAGAAATGAAGACAATTTAATCCAAGGATGAACTTTTGACTATTTGTGGAATGAAAAGTTCATAAAATACGTTCTTGAGATTGAAAATTATTTGTTTGGAGTTTTGTATATAAATATTTATTTGGTGGTTGGTAGTTTTTCCTTTTTTTGTTGATTTATATTTAGTTTATTGACTTTAAGTTAAAGTCATATAGACAGTATTTGTAATATGATAATATATTTTTTAATTGCATAAAAATAATTTGAGCAACTAAGAGAAATCATGTATTATTTAAATGTATAAATTTAAAACTGAAGCTCCTAAAGTAATTGTGGAGTGCTAATATCATTTTCCTAAAACAATATATAAATATGAAACAGTTATTTGATATTCAACTAGATCTGAATAGTCATGCATTTAACCATGTCTCGAGTATAATATAATACAGGTGAATAAGACGAATGTTAGAACTTCATTTCAAGTTCTAAAATGAATTCTAACTTAATAAAAATGACATAGTGAAACTTGAACTACAACTAATTAAAATTATGGAGAACATCAAGAAAATCAAGAGCTTTGTAGCAATAATTTTTTTGCATTATATAAATAAATTATAAGTTATATAATAATGATATTTATATACGAGTTTTGTACTATATATATCTTCTACAATTATCTTTTTTTCATCATTTCAGTTCTCTTCAAATCCTTTTACCATGCAAAGTAATCAAGTTGGTGGAATGGAGAACCCTATTCCGAAACTTATTTAAGTCCATTTTTTTACCCGAGAATTGCATTGAAATTTCAGTGGTGTAATGCGATGGTTTAAGATTTTATACTAATACCTCTACATATGGACATACCAATAGGGGCTTGAAGTAATACAACTGGTGATCAAAACATAGAAAGACTGATGAACCTTTCTATTTCAGTTATTCATATTTATCTTTATTAAAAATAATTTACCTTCCTAATTTTTTATTTAAATTATTATTTTTTCCACTAAAATTATACGAATGTATGATTTATCTAGAAAAAATAATCCAATTGAATATTGATAAACCTCGACTACACGTGTTTTCTAGCCTAAGATTAGTCATTTTTATATCATTTTTATATCATAATTTATACCCCATATACGTTTATAGGTTTGTTACATGATTGTAGGGTAAAATCATTGATTTCAAGAAAATGACAAAAAAAACGTACGAAAGGAGATAAATTAGCGTTGTTTAGAAATATAATCATATCTTGGCCTACAGACCTCCAATGTTAATGATATTCACATGGTTAGAAATCTAAGACAATTACCTACAAGTTTTATGAAGAAGACAAAATCCAATTCAAACGTTTGAAGGCCCTAAAGTTACAAAATATATTCTGTTCCGGACTCAATATGGCAGCTTTGATAGAAACATCATATCTCGAGTTGTACAAATCCGATTGTATCCAAACAAGTTGAGTTGTAAAGCTAACACATAGATCTACAACGTTGTAGAAGACGTCGAAGTCAAATTCGTATGGGAAGATAGTCAAATGAGCGATGCAAGATAGCATAAAAACGGCGAACGAACGGAAGACATTGTTGCCAGCGTTCAAACGCTGGTTAGACCTGCATTCGAACGCTGCTTATTTGAGCGTTCGAACGCTGCATATTTCAGCGTTTGAACATTGAGAACAGTGGGTTACGCCCAATCTTCCAAGAATATGACTCGAACTAGGATTCTTTGTTATCGTTCATTATATATCAGTTCTTTCCACACAAAAGGGGGGGAACTCGAAATTTGGGGAGAAATCATTAGATTAGGGATTGGAATTACATCTTTTTTCGCGGCTTGAACAAATCAATCTTGCATGATTGTATTCAACACTTTCATCAATATTTTAATCGAGACTAAGTTTTCTTTATCTCTTCTTTTATTTATTGTTGATATGTTGATTTTAATTATGTTTATTGTTTGTCTCTTCGAATCTATAGAGTAATCCATATTATTCAGGAATTGGGAACAACCCGATAATATGTTATCAGTATAGATTATAGAATCGTTGACGTTACATCGCATATGCTTATGATTTGGATTTTTAGTTATTAATGCTTGTGAATTTGTTGGCCACATATTTACATGTTCTTAGATATTAGGTGAAAATTCTGAAATGTGACATCTAAATCGGAACCCTAGAATTCAAAGCTAGGATCCTAAATCACGAAAATAGTTTTAGGTCTTTTGAGGAATCGATACATTATCACAGAGATAAATGAATCTGAGCTTAGTCTAATCATCACGAAAGTAGTTGATTAATTAACTTGGGTAAATTGTTATGCTTCGACATAAGGTAATAAGTATAATTGGATAGTGTCCTTCATAAGTGATGATCGTAACTGATTTGATTGTATGATTGAGTTGATAACGTATGTCGTGGTAAAACCTGATTCTGGAATTACTAATCCAATATAATCAAAACCAGTTTTCTTGTTTAGTTTTCTTTACGTTTTATCCTTACGATTTCATTAGGCTTAGATTACCGACAACTGATAGAATTAGTATTTCATTATTCAGTTCTCATGGGAACGCTATGTTTTGTATTACACTGAAGCCGTGCGCTTGCAGTTCTAGCACATCAAATATGAAAATCAATTAACTAATTTTATGTTTATATCATAATGTTGAATTGGTGGTATGAAATAACAATTAAGACTTTTGTGGGGATAAAAATCGAAAATAATGAAGAATAAGAAGAATAATTTTGATTTGAAATTTAAATGAAAAGTGTACATGTTCACTATTTATATATATAATGATATGGACTTTAGTAATAAAATTAAAAATTAAAATTTATATTTATGTATTTAATTTCAAGTTCGCATTAATCACGATATCCAAATAGCTGCAATACATTTTCTTCAATTATATAAATTTGTGTTCATTTAAGAATAATGAGCTATGAGATAAATATTTTTTCCAATTAGCACTAAAGTATAGTTGAACGATAGTTAAAGAAATTATGATTGTAAAATTTTAAATTACTAAATTATTATAATATTAATTAGTATTCACATAGCAACAACGCACTTTGTACTAGGGAATTTAGTGAATTAAAAAGATAAATGAGCAACTCAAAAGGCAAAAAATTATTGATCTTTCCAAATTTGGAAACTATTTGCTACTATTAAATTCAACATTGGTTAAATGTAGGATGTTCCCTTCATCAAACAATATCTTTTTTTTTATCTCATAATTCATGTTCCAATGTCATAATCATCCTTGTTTAAAGTCACCTAAAAATTATAGATCTAGAAAATAACATTTCGTACTTAAATTATTTAAAAACCATGATTGATTGAAACCCCATCTATAATGTTTGTGTCACTTATAAAATTAATTAATCCTTCCATCCCAATAATTTTGTTGCTTCCACATAAAGTTTTATATCATAGTTAAAATATTTAAAAACTCTCTATAACTTTCTGAAATTCACCCTTAAATTGTCCAAGTAAATTAGCTTATGAAAAATGATAATTTATTTTGGGAATTCCAAAATAAAGTAATAAACTAGTGACTGAATTTTTGAACATATGAAACTGATTAATCCTCTTCCATCCCAATAATTTGGTACCATTAGCCTCCACATAGAGTTTTAATTTAAATCATATATAGTAAAAGAATTTAAAAGCTCTTTATTTTATTTTTTGTGATTTGCCATTAATAATAGTTGTCCACGTAAATTAGCTTATGAAAATTGGTAATTGTTTTTTGGGAAAATCCAAAATGAAAATAGTGACTGAATTTTGGAACACATGGAATATTTTATTAATTCACCAAGAATAAAATAATAGAGGAACTTTACAACCTTTTCCCCAATTAGGAAACCTTGATGGGACAAGTTGAGGCCACGACACCAACAATTAATCAGCTTCAACATTTTAATAATAAAATATGGATTAGCCAAATGATTCGATTTCCCACTTGCGGCAACTTGGGAAATCATAACTTTAAATGCAGATGTAGATTAAAAATAGAGTCTATAAATTATTTTTCATATACTTTTAATTTTTATAATTTTGATAAAAAAATACTTGCTATTAATTATTTTTAATGAATAAAAAAGTTAATATTAATTAATTTTAATAAATTTATTATTTTAATATTTTAAATAAAGAGATGATAAAAAATCAATAATATTAAAAGGATGTTATATGGTAATTTTATTAATATTATTCGTGTTAATCAACTTGACTAACACCACTAAACCAGATAATAAAGATGATAAGGTTTGTCCCCATTCTTTAAATTTCTGAATTAATTTAGGCCATGGGAAATAATTATGGTAATCAAAGTTTTTTCAAATTTGTCGGGTAAAATGCGACAGTTGATTAAATAATTTTTACTATTGTCATAATTCAATATTCACGAATAAAAAAATAGGGTTTTGGGTATGTTTACTCTTACAATAATGCTAATGTTCACCCAAAAAAACCCTAAATGGCAAAAATGCAATGGTAGGAAAATCTTGACAACATAACAAGCCCGGTTTTGACGATGTTTAAGTTGCATTTTGAGGTCGACCCTTCAATCTCTAATGTCTAATTAGGTTCAATTATTTCAATGACAAATTTTACGTCACAAATTCAATTCAATTCTTCGGGTCATATGTATACGTTCACACATAAATATTCTTGTCATAAAGTGAAACTCGTGTAACAAAAATAGTGTGTATGATCTAACACATAAATTCTAGTGATAACATGTTTACAACATAAGCTCGTCTCTACCTATTAGAGTTGTACTAGCTATATAGTAAGGCTATATTGCACACTTTAAACTTCATATTTACTTGCCAACAATTGAAGTAACGGATACAAATTTCTCTAGTGTCATTCTTCCCATCACATAAGTTAATGGATAATGTGTTCCATATTACTTACATATGTCGATAAAATTTAAGTGAAATAACTAATATAATAATCTTTTTTTAATAACAAGTAAATAAATTACGAATTTATCGCCATATACACTCTATTTTTGTAGCATACGAGGACATAATCCTAACAAAAACTACAGGAAGGTGTAATGCAATAGTGAGGCAGAAATTGTGTCTCCTAAAGGAGAAGGATGTGTTGGAATTATCTCAATCGGAACATAGAACTTCGCATCTATTTTGAAGTATTTATGTAACATAGCCACTAAGTGTGATTCTTTTTGGATAAAGTGGGTATATGTGTTCTATTTGAGAGATGGATATATAGGAACTACAATATTAAACATGTTAGGTCAGATTATATCATATTGGATTCAATAAATTTGTTGTGATCAGATTTTTGGAATTTGTGACACTTTCACATATGTGGTGAATAACACACCAAACTTGTTGAACCCTATATTATTATAGATTTTCTCATACATGTCAGACTCTTGATTTCGAGAAAGGTGATTAGTAATCATGAAATAAGAGATCATTTATTTTTCAAATTAAAATTTTCATCATTGTCGCATCGAATACATATGTAAAATTTGCTATGGTGGAGTCACTTGAAATTGAAATATACTTGTATATTAGATTATTTTCATACTTCACTCTTATGATACAATAATATTTGTTAGAATTTTCAATTTACCTAACTATGAAGAATAATAGTTTGGTGATAAGCTCGTTTCTTCCACGATTAGGGTTGTCAATAATTTCAAATCGACTTAAAATTTATAAATTCGATATGACTATTTTCAAGCCAAGCTTTATTTATTTATCCTAAAAATTCAGGACACAAGCAACATTCTATAAGTAAATTTAAAATATATTTAGTTATAAAACATATATATACTTTAATTTATTAGTGTAAAGAATATAAGTTAAATGATATATTTCAAAATATATTTAGTTATGAGTTGCCGTTAGAGTATGAATGATGGTTTTTTGATGTTTCCTAAACTATTATTTTTAGCTAATATAATAAATTATATTATTTATAATTTTTAAAATAAATATTAAATGATCAGTGTCACTGCATTTACTGGGGGTTCATTTGTATTTATCTAAAATATTAATATCATTCAATCAAATAATTATTGTTTATATATAAGTGGTTAAGCAGTTAATCTTTCCTCCTAATAAAAAAGCATTTTTTTGGCACTCAACTACCTCAAACTTAAATCACAATCCAATAATTAATCCTTTTATTCCTTTATTACTTCAACCATAATAATATTCCGAATTTGGTATAAGACTCTATTCCACATGGCTAGTTTCTTAAAAAATTGCATTGCTAACTTTTAAATAGCATAAAAATATAAAAATCAATATGATTGGCCAATAACATGTACAAACAATTTTATATACAAACATCACATTATAATTTCATTCATCAATATATTTATTCAATTGATTTTGGCATCTTGTCTGACATACTTGTACAATAAGACATTTTAAAATGTTGTGCCGTTTTACGCCAATAGATTTTGGGGACCCAATGTGTCACAAATCAAATAATTTCATAAAGACTTATTTATATACTTTTATTTTTAATTGTCAAAAATCAATTTTTATTTGTTCAACATCATTTCAACAAGTCAAAGCTGGCCGACCTTAATTCCATTTGAAATTAATTAGGGTGTCTTTTGAAAACTCAAAAGGGTTGAGAAATTGGTTGAATGTACAATTCAATGATTATCAAAATAAATGGAGTAATATGGGATTTAACGGGAAATTTTATTTTAGACATGATAAAAATTTAGTTGATTTTATTAAAATTAGTCTAATATAAAATGATCAAATTAATTAGGACGTTTTGATTTTAAATTTCGACAATAATCAAAGTGATTATTCTTGTTTATTTTAGAATAGTGATTAGAATAAAGCAAGAAATATTGGAAAGGTATACTTGAGACCATTTGAAATTTAGTAAGTTTTAAAATAATATTATTGAATTTAAGCAATAGTAAATAACTCTTTCTTTTTAAAATGAAATTGTTCTATTGATATTGTTTGTTTACAAATGTTACAATTTATTATTGTCTCGAAATAGTAGTGCAACAGACAGAAAATACATGCACCTCCATTGATGTCTTTAAGATCAAAAGTTTGTTATTAGGTTTATAAAATGTTATAATTGTTATTAATAAAGTGAGATTTTTGTTTCCTTAAACTCATAAGCACACAAAGCACAAATCAAAAGAAGATGTTGATAGTAAATTTGAACAATATTCCTATCTAAATACTTCATATTAATTATATATAATAACACTCTTATGTATTATATGAATGACATTCTTTTTTGGAGAAATTAATTAAATTTTGAGCTTTGAATTCTTTAGTTATAAAATAACTAATTAGTTTTCTCATAAAACTTTTTAACTAAAGTTTTTAAATTTAAGATTGTATTAATTTCTATTTAATTTCAAATTAACATAGAATGTTATATTGCAAAACTTATCAATTTCAAAAATCTAAACAATAGATTTCTAAATAAATAAAAAACTGATATTCCTAATTCTAGCAAAACAATGGTAATGTATTCCACATACTTACTAATCTCAAGTATTGGGTTCTTTTTAATTAAAAATTGATGAAGATTATTTTGGGTTGAAAAATATATACTTATATTTTTTAAACAAAATTATTTTTAAGAGAATTTAATAAGACATTTCTATGTTTTTTTGTGTGGTTATAATCAGGGACTGAATTACAACCAAACAAGACAAAAATGAAAATTTGGTCCAACCAAACTCTATGAGATGATTTACACACTGTGTGTGGATATGGTACTTTGCAGAAGATTTTTTTTCTTTACAATAAAAATGATAATTTAGACATATAGTTTATCATTTTATGAACTTTAAATACCTTTTAAAAATTTAAACTCATTCTTATTTCGTCAAATGACTTGAGAAAACTCATATGCTAAGATGAAACATGTTTAGAAGTCTCTGAATCTAAACTCGTATAAATCTCATCATATAAAAGTGTGCAACTCTGCGAAACTCAATAAATAACCCCATAAAATGATTTGATTGCGGAACTCAAAAGTTTCAAAATCTTCTACTTTAATAAAAACTACTAAACTTTTACGAGTTCATAAAATTTAAATCTTACTATAGTTACAATCATTTATATATAATTTACATAATCATCACATGAATGCGGTATAAAAATAGTTTTAATGGCCAACTCAAATTCATTAAAACTTTGTTTCTCATTTTTCCACTTTTAACCAAGCATGATTTATAAACCCTAAGAATCAAGTACTCATATATGCCCCATTGGAAGGTGTACAAGATTTAGGTTCATGTCATGTTAATGCCCTATGCAAAACTCATCTTAGCCAACTAATTTCAATAGAAACAATTTTGTCCTTTAAATAACATTAATGTTTTATTTTATATTTCATTTTTTTATGCAGATATATATATAATAATGTATTGTTTTAAAAAAAATTTGAAATGCATAAAATGAATAATGTAGTTTGGATAGAGGCTAAAATGGGGGGAATTAAAGGCCACATAGAGTTGGTGGGCATAATAGAAAGGGGACAGATAGATAGGAGGAGACAGAAGTAAGGGCTGTTTTGAAAAGTGGGAAAAAATAATATGAAATGACAAATCAAATGTCAAATCCAAACACTTCAAATCATAAGACAGTCAGTGATAGTGTTGTCCATCATTTCCCCCTTTATTTTTATTTTATTTTTGTTACTTTGAGGTGCTTCTCAAATATTAATATAGATATTATAGCATTTATAATTTATTTTTATATATTTAATAAAAATATATTCATTAGTTTTGT
The DNA here is from genome assembly GCA_963669365.1 of Verbascum thapsus. Taxonomy (NCBI): domain Eukaryota; kingdom Viridiplantae; phylum Streptophyta; class Magnoliopsida; order Lamiales; family Scrophulariaceae; genus Verbascum; species Verbascum thapsus. The sequence goes on from OY770114.1 coordinate 6,208,897, forward strand.
ATGTGACTTAATAAATGTAAATTTTTGGTTTTTTTATATATGTTCTAACTTATATTACATTAGTTTATTTGAAAAATATATAGCACCTATGCATACTTACAACTTACAACTTACAACAAATGTTTAAGTGTAAATGTATATTTTTCATTTTTAAGAAGATAAAAATTCAGTAGAGAATGTCCATGTGATTTAAATAAATAGTAAAATTAGATTTTTTGAAATCGAAACTTTATATTAAACAAAAAAGTTATAAATTGACTAATTTAATATTGACATTGATAATAAAATTTTATACATTGGTTAGTAACTTAGTAGTAGTTATATCAAGGACATTCTCGAGGCTTTCATGGAGGATTTATTATCATGTGTATACACGAATACTAACTATTTAGCGAAAAAATGAGAATTATATGAGCAATTGACACTAACACGATGGAGCATTATGCATGAGAAAAAGCAGATTACTCTAGTATATAGTTAATATAATTTAAGTTACTTGGATAAAGAAAAATAAATAAATTTCGTGTTTGGATCCATTACAAAAGATGTATACATAAATTATCCAAATCCATAAGCATTTAAATCAATATATTTGTTGTTCGTATTAAATAAACTTATTTCATTGCACATAGAATAAGAATTGAAAAGGTAAAAGAAATTATAAAAATTGGCCGGAAATTCATGTTTAACCATTTGATATTCATTTTAATCAAGTGATTGAGAGATTAATTTCTAGGTGTATCAATGTGTATTGAGGCAAATTCTTGCACCTAACGAGCTCGTGAGTCCGGAACATAACATCCCAATTTTTTTCTTTTGCGATTAATTATTGATAAATCAAATTCAATTAAAAATTTTGTAATCACAAATATAAAACTTAATTTATTGGGGTAAAAAACAATTATAATAGTTATTTACAATAATAAAACTAATATTAGTGACAAAAGTTGACGTGACGATTATATAATCGTCATTAGATACATATAATGAGTGATAATAATTTTTATATTACAATAATAATACTTCTAGTGCCAAAAAATTCTTTAAAATTACAATTATTGAGGCATATATTATAAAAATACAAAAGAGATAGCAGTTATATTTGTTGTCATTATAAGTATGCCACTAATGGTCAATAGGAGTGATAATAATTTTGTCATCACCAAAATTTATATAATTATTATATAAATTTTGCCACTATGGAACTAGTAACACATATTCTTCCGACAAAATAAAAATTTTTATCGCAAAAATTATAATTAATGATAACTTTAATATATTGTCGTTATTTTTTTAATGATTTTTGATAATATCGAATTGGTGTGGGTGGTCAAATTTTTGTGTTGGTGACTCGTAGTTGGCCCGAGCCACTGGATGAACCCCTCTGATCCGGCCGACACATTTTCCTAAACCTCCATATATATATATATAATATATAATATAAGGACCCACCTTTTATTTAATTAATATTATTTGTATGTTTAAATTAAAAAAATCTTTGTTTATTTTTACTTGTCCTAGTAGTGACAAAAAGACATTTTAGAGCAAATTGAGTCAGATATTATTTGAAGTTTTACCGTTGCTTTATCCTTTAAGTGAAATGTTTGACACAACCAATTATTGATTCTTTGATAATTTAATTGTAATTAAAATTTGAAACGTAGTGTTTGTTATTGAATTATTCAATAATTAGACTGAAAAAATAGAAATAAATTGTCTGTTTTGGAAGTATAAATATAGTGATCTAATTAAGTCAAAGTTGCCTTTAAACAAATTCAAGTTAAAAAATAACATAGAGTTTATATATATGTAATATATATTTCAAAATAAGCACAATCAATAAAACATTGTGATGTTAAACCCTAATGCAATGACTTCTCTCTAAAAATTCTAATTATTTTCTCCTTTTTTATCTTTTTTCTAAGAATGTATAAAAGGAACTTTTGCAACAACAAATTCTACTCGGGGTTAAATTTATTTATCATCAAAGTCAATCACATAACAAAATATTATATAGTATATATATATATATCATAGGATAGTTAACATGTATCATGTATTTGTTGTTTCATGTTTGTGATAGAATTGAGTTTAACAAAAAAAAATTGATTAATTAGGCACATGGTTTAACTACATTCCACAACAAATCATTAAAAGACAAGATCATCAATTAGTAAAAGACATGCTTTGTTCATGATAAAAAGAAAGAAAGAAATGCTTTCTTCAAGAAAATTATATTTTTCGTTTTATAATTTAATCTCATTTATTATGAATTTATTATATTTGAGTCCATAATTTTAAAAATGTTTCATATATTATTTCACTATTCAAAATCTAACGGTTTATTCAACATTTTAAGTAAAGTTTTAGGGGAGATTCGAGAGATTTTATGTATAAGAGATACTAACTGTAACATTGAATAAAAATATTATAATATTGAATATAATCCACGTATAAATGTATTTACGTCTTAATTCTTTCAAACAAAATTAATCAAAAATTATGAAACTAAATATTAATTATAAATTCATAATAAATAAAACTAAAATGAACTTGAAGTAAATTACAAAACAAAAAATATAATTTTTCCTATAATACTTAATGTCATATCCCATTTGTTTGCACACATAACACTACCCCCAAAAATGATCTTGTTGTGTAATTAGGCCTCAAATCAAGGGCCAATCACAAAATACATATTGATTATGTATATATTAAAATATATTATATTTATACACATAATAATCCAAAAAATATAAAATTCCACTTCTTTAAAAAAACAATCTCAGCCGCCCATATCAACCATTTATATTATTACATCTCTCTCTCTCATCTCTCTCACAAGAAACAACAACAGTTGATCATCAAAGAGTTGAAGATTTATACTAGTGATCAACAAAAATGATTGAAATCATGAAGCCACAAAAAACCCTTTAATATTTTCCACATCTTTCTCTTCTTTTCTTCTCATACATATATATATATATATATATATATATATATATATATACATATACATATATATATATATATCCCTACCACCACTAAAAAAACCTTTCTTCTACATCAAACTACAGAAAAACACAGACACAAAAACAGTAGAAAAAATTTCTTTAATTTGCAAATATGACCCCAGAAGATTCACTAAGATCCCTATCCCTAGACTATCTGAATCTGCTGATCAACGGTCAGGCTTTCAGCGATGTAACCTTCAGTGTCGAGGGCCGTTTAGTTCATGCTCACAGGTGCATCTTAGCAGCCCGGAGCTTGTTCTTCAGGAAATTCTTTTGCGGGTCGGATACACAAACGGGTCAGGACCCGTTGAGAATGGGTCCGGGTCGAGGGCCCAATAGCTCTGTGATACCGGTGAATTCAGTAGGGTATGAGGTTTTCTTGCTGATGCTTCAGTTCTTGTACTCTGGGCAAGTCTCGATTGTACCTCAGAAGCATGAGCCAAGGGCTAATTGTGGAGAGAGGGGTTGCTGGCACACGCATTGCACCTCAGCCGTTGATCTTGCTCTTGATACACTCGCAGCCGCTAGATCCTTTGGTGTGGAACAGCTCGCTTTGCTCACTCAGGTTTTGTTTTCATGTCCACAATTTTTATTTTTTATTTTTTTTCACTATTTATTGATTTCCACTTTTTACACCCTATAATACAGAAAAAAAATATTGTCTATTATGAGAATTTAATTTGTGGGTTTGGGTGTATAATTTCATGTCTACAATTTTTATTATATATATATATAAATATTTTTTATATAATTTCCACTGTTTATTGATTTCCACTTTCCTCTCTCTTTAACTCTTTCTCTATAATATAAAGAAAGAGATTATCTGTTTATGAGAATTTTTGGGTTCTTATTAGATTTTACAGATTCAAATATACTAATTCTTTGTCTTTGGAACTTGGATCCAAAAGATTTGGTTATTTTTGTTACCTTTTTTTAATAAAAAATACTAAAAACACTATTATGATTATCATATATATTTCTAAGAAATTTAGTATACTTTCTACTTTTGTGTTAATCTTGGTGATGTAACAAAGGGTTTTAACTGAATTTTCTTGCATATTTTCAGCTCATAAAATCTTTGTCAATTAATTTCTTCTCTTTTGATTTGATTGTGAAAAAGTTGTGCAGTTTTGGCAAAATTTTCATCTTTGATTTCATGTAACATTGTTTTGGTGAATAGATCTTCCAATCTTTTTGGTCTACACTGAAAACTTTCTAAATTTGGGTGTTTAATTTCTAGTCTTGTCTTTCCACAGTGATCTCATTGAATCTTTCTCCAAACAACCCTACTTTCCTAATTTGGTTCTGCAAATGGAAATCAAATGTAATCATTAATGCAGAATATATATACATATATATTATATTCTACCAATTAATAGGAAAAACATTTATATGCTAATATCATGGCAATGTGAGGAAAATGATATATACCTAACATTTTTGGTTTACAGATTTATCACTGTATTTGATTATAGTAATAATCTCAAGTTATAGTGTAATAGCAAGAAGCTATTGTGATGCAAATTTTGAATGTCTATTTGACCATAATTTTTTAAGCAATTGGGAATTTCTTTTTTTTTAGTGCAAATCAGGGTCTAAATGTAGCTAATTACATGAGAAGTGGTGTAAGTATCATATATTTGCTCCATTGACATATACATTATAAATAAATAACATCTGATCAAACTCGATTCAAATTAGAATTGCTTGAAGTAAGTTGTGTTGGATGAGCACAACTATTTACATAGTAAGTTGGATCAAATGTCATATATTTATTCATTCGAAATGTATATTTAATAATCGAATTATAATCTGTTAAACTCGATTCGAACTAGAATTTATCTTAGCGAACTCTATGAATACATACACGAAACTTGTTATATAGTAAGTGGTGACGGGTGTCATATATTTCTTCTCTTGAATATACACGAATAATCAACTAGCAGTCTATCAAACTCGATTTAAACTAGAATTTTTTCAAAATTACATATATACACCTTATTAAATTTAATTTTTTTAAAATAATTTTGTAGAAACAATTGGCAAGCATGGTGGAAAAGGCTTCAATTGAGGATGTAATGAAAGTCTTACTAGCTTCAAGAAAGCAAGATATGCAACAACTATGGTCTACTTGCTCTCATCTAGTAGCAAAATCCGGCCTCCCACCGGAAATCCTAGCCAAACACCTCCCTATCGACGTCGTGGCCAAAATCGACGAACTCCGCCTCAAATCCTCCTTCGCCCGCCGCTCCCTAATGCCCCACCACCACCACCACCACCACCACGACCTTGGCGGCACCGCCGACCTCGAGGACCAAAAAATACGACGAATGCGACGCGCCCTAGACTCCTCCGACGTCGAACTCGTCAAGCTAATGGTCATGGGCGAAGGCCTCAATCTCGACGAAGCCTTAGCGTTGCATTACGCCGTCGAGAATTGCAGTCGAGAAGTGACGAAAGCTCTGCTCGAGCTCGGGGCGGCCGATGTGAACTTTCCGGCGGGGCCGGCCGGAAAAACCCCGCTTCACATTGCTGCCGAGATGGTGTCGCCGGACATGGTGGCGGTGTTGCTCGACCACCATGCAGATCCGAATGTACGGACGGTGGATGGGGTTACACCGTTGGATGTTTTGAGAACCCTAACGTCGGATTTTCTGTTTAAGGGTGCAGTTCCAGGGTTGATGAATATTGAGCCGAATAAGCTAAGGCTTTGTCTTGAGTTGGTACAGTCGGCGGCGATGGTGATATCCAGGGAGGAGGGGAATGCGGCGGCGCCGTCGTCGGGGGCTGTTTTTCCGGCGGGGATGGGTGATCAGGAGCATGGTAGTAGTGGGAGTGCAATTGATCCAAGGATAGTGTATTTGAATCTGCAAATGGGGGGAAATATGAGTAGTGATCAAGGTGGGAATGAGAGTTCAAGCAGTCAAAGAGATCAAGCTATGAATAATCCCAGACATAATACTTCGATGTACGATCATCATCAGTATAAGTATTAACTTCGATATTATATATATATATGTATGTATACATTTTCTCTCTCTCTCTCTTCAACTTCTCTCTCTTCAAGATGAATATAAGCTTTCTATTTCTATTTATAAATTAAAATTTATTTTAATGAAGTGGGATTTTTCAATATTCATGGAGATTATTATCAAACTGAGGAGGTATTATTATTATTATTATTGTTCAATATTCTTGGATATTATAATGGCGCATATATGGAACGTATTATGAGATTCTCGATTTTTAATTAATCTCCTGAGAAATAGTACAAGAATTTTAAGAAAAAAAACCCTGGAGATTATAGTAAATTTAATCAATTCTAATCATCATTTTTGGGATTTTCAATTTTAATATTTCTAGGGCTATAAATATTGATAAATTATAAGATTTACAGTTATAGAGAGAGGAGAATTTTGTATGTGAATTTAGGATGGGACAAGAGAAGTATCTATGATGGAGATGACACAGGTCAATCTCATCAAACTCCTACAGGCCTGTCAATTGATTATTTTGTTTTTATTTTATTATATTATTGGTCTATATATATAAAAAAAAAATATTTTAGGGGACATATATATAATATTATTTTCGATTTGTCTTCCCATCTAACCGCCCATAAACGTTTTATATGCATGGAATCTATGTATTTAATTTAATTAATATAATAGTATGTGTTTAATATGTCAGCTTAGTGTACTATCAAATTTTAGGTTCATTGAATTTATGTGTATATTAATATTTGAGATTTATTCCTGTTTATATAAAATGTTTTCTTGAATGGAAATTTTGATTTCTTTTAAGGGTTGTGGAGGTGGGTCTTTTTGGACTTTGTTGGGACATATTAGACTTTACAATGATTTTACAAACAAATCTGAAGATGGAAATGAGTCTATTCTTTTCATTTTCAATTCGTTTATATATAAATTATATTTAATTTTTTATTCATAGTATCTTTATACAATAAGTAATTTCTTGACTATGTGTATTAAGTAATATGTTCATGTTCTATATTGGTATTTCATCACAAATATTTTTGATAACATATATATGAAGGACAAGTGTACAATTTTTTTTTTGGGTATATAATTTTGTATTGCATATTACAAATAAGTTATGCTTTCTTTCTTGACTATATATGCATTCTTCTTGTTCTCTCAAATTTACATACATCTTGAATGATTTTTATGAAGTCTCAATTTTTTAATTTTAATATAATTATAATCATTTACATGTATTGAATTATTGTATAATGAAATTATACAGATACTTGTGATTCTCATGCCATGTTAATTGTAGACTATATAAAGCACCAAATCAGAAACAGTATTAAAAATTCTAAATCTTTTTTTCCAATCAATGACAAATTTGTGCATTTCAAAAGACAACATCTAGCTTTAGACAGCTTGTCTTGTATGAATTCAACATTGAATGTGGCCACATGAACAATTAATCATCTTATTATATTAGGGTAATTTCTAATTCTGGATCCCATAAATATTTAATTTCACTTTTTGTCTACAGGACAGCCATTTTTTCTGGTTTTCCCAATGTTTTTCCATTGAAAAAATAAATAAAAAACATTAATAATGCACATATATAAAACCCTAGATTCTTTGAACATTCTATTGCATGAATAAAATAGTAAATTGTTAATTATTTCTAGGATTTGTTTTACATGCATGTAATTTAAGCATGCAATGTGAAGATGTCTCAATTTTATTTATTTATTTTTATCATTTTATCATGTGAAAAAATGTTTCTTGTAGATAGACAAAAGGAATATAAATATTTTCATGTCATTATGTTCCTTAATAATATTGCTGCTTTTATTATTTTATTCTCGAAATTTTCTGTGATGGAGTGAGTTGGCTGTTGACAGAACCCATTCCAAATTATTTTTTTTTTGCCCTTTTATAATTAATTATACACTTAAGTAATAATTATTTCTGTATATGTCTTGTATGCATTACAAAGTATATTTATACTACAAACATGTGGATTTTGAAGTTGAGATTTTGGTATATATGACTTAATTATTTGATTATACGTCAAAGAAAAGTTTTGAGTTAATCTATTTAGATGAACTTGGTTGTTTATATTATTAATGTGCAACGTTATTTTCTTATATATTTAGCAAGACAAAGCACCATATATCTTGCGTTTAATCCTAAGGTTAGTTGCGTAATTTCACTTTTTTTTCACGTTTAGATTTTGGGGCATAATTATATTTGAGAAAAAAAGAAAAATATGATGCAAAAATAAATTAATTAATAAGAGTGATCTCTGATTAATTTATACAGTTCGAAGGACAAAGAGGAATTAAATAAGAATCAATTAGAAACAAAACTACTAATAATTAATCAAAACATGAACCAATTATTAATATAGAAAATAAAAGATATTGGACGTCGGTTAAAGTAGGGTCACACTCCATTAAATCTAATCTCATTACTTGTGTCACTTTCCTTACACTTTTCATCTAAAAGTTATAAAGAGATAAATTATAATTAAAAAATAAAGACAAATTACTTTCAAAAGATTTGTCTTAATTTTTTGTATCCAAAATAATAATAAAATATTGTTGACCCCCCTAGATTAATTTCTTCTTTAAATGGTAAATCTTGTAGGCCACAAAGTTAAAATAAGTGGAAATGACAAATCTTTTTTTCTTTCTTTCTTTTTATTCGTTTTTGTTTGTTTCTTTGTAAATTTCTTGGATTCCCCTTTAATGAAAGTTGGGGTCATCTTAAGCTATTGAGATTTAAAATACAAGTGTCTCACTTCCTTAACATTTCTTATTCCAAATCTTCATCTTTTATTCATGTTTGACACGTGCTAAAACATCGTATAAATTATACATATCAAATGAAACATAATTTGTAAAAAATGTTAGAAAGTTTGGAAATGTTGGGGCAAATGTGATGATCACTGATTTTGCTCAATAAATTCGAACCATATACGTATTCAGGATACGAAATATTTTTGCATATTCTTATTCTACTCCGAGAGTAGATGACTTTAGCCTTTCGAATTTCTCGATTCGAGTTATAACGAATGAGAAATTAATGGCTAAAGTGAGGGGTTGAATTAGTATTATCCCACATGAAAAATAAAACAAACTAAAAGAGTTTATAATGCTTAGAGTTGGCATAAGGGTTTGGGCCCTTAGGTCTATAATAATTTTACCTGGAGGGAAGACGTAGCTATGACCCAATTGGCTCGTCTCACGCACACATACGTGCTGCCCGCCTGGACCGGGTCCGAGGTCCGTGGGCTTAGGCTTGGGGCCTGGTGGTCAAAGTATTATCTTTTTGGACCAAATTTATTTAAGTAAATTTGGGCCTAGAAAATGATAACCCATTTGGTTTATTTATTTTCTTTATTGGGTCAATTTCTTTTAGTTGGTTTTGAGCCCATAAGAGTTTTGTTTTTCAACATGGAAAAATATCCAAGGCCACGTTTGAGTTTGAGTTTTTTATACATATTTTTATTACTTTTTACTTATCGAACTGAGTTTCAAAATTTATCGAATGCAAGAAGTTGTTCAACCCTTTGGGACCTATCATATTAATGTGATATATGAAAATTAAACGTTAACAAAAATCTCGATGCAATTCGTTCGAATAGAGGACTTCTATTTTAGATCATATTCATCTTTATTTACTAGAAGTTGGAATAGGGTCCTAATTACGAAAAAACGCCCCAAGTTTTGAAAAATAACTTAATTTGACAACAAGCGTCTTGGTAATTTGCAAAACCTTATGAATCGGGTAATTAACCATGATGCCAGGGGTGCACATAATTATCCCTCGTAAACTTGCATGATTCAAATTTTGTATAATTTTTTTTAAAAAAAGAATGTAAAAAAAAAAAGAAACTTGAATTATTCAAATTTGGTAATCATATTCGATAATAATGTAATTGTATTATTTTTATAAAAAAAAAAGGGGATGTGGATATTGTATTTTTTTGAAGAAAAAAAATTATAATATTTTTAAATTTTCCCGTGGATATTGTAGAGTGTGCACCACAAACAGCTTATTCCATTACGTTTGAAGAGACACCACCACAAGCTCCACTAGCTCTTCTTTCACCTGCCATGGTTGATTTCTACATGAAATAATCTTCTCCGCTCGAGAATAATGCTCGAGTAAGTGAATTATCAACTCTTTCTTATTATTCTTCTCCAATTATTGAATAAATCTTTCAAGTTTTATCTCAAATTTAACATGTTGCTCACTATATCCCCAATTTTAGCTTCATTTCTTGGTTCCCAATTCGAGAATTAGCGTATTCTTGAAAACCCATAATTTTGTTTTCCAGAAATATTAGAATTTTTGGCAAAAATTGCATCTTGTTAGAAATTATGGACACTCTGCTCAAAACCCACAATAAGCTTGAGTTTCTGCATCCTGTTCATGGGTTTGTTGATAAACTTGGTGTCTTTAGATCTTTGAAGCCTAATCTTGAGCCAAAGTTTAATCCAAAGAAAACCCATATAAAATTGAGCAGAAAGTTGTGTGTGAAAGCAAATTCTAGTGCCCTTTTGGAGCTTGTGCCTGAAATCAAGAAAGAAAATCTTGAATTTGAGCTTCCTATGTATGACCCTTCAAAAGGCCTCACGGTGGACCTAGCCGTCGTGGGTGGCGGTCCGGCGGGGCTCGCGGTGGCTCAGCAAGTTTCTGAAGCCGGGCTTTCGGTTTGCTCGATTGACCCTTCTCCCAAATTGATTTGGCCTAATAATTATGGTGTTTGGGTTGATGAATTTGAGGCCATGGATTTGTTGGATTGTCTTGATACAACGTGGGCTAGTGCTACCGTTTATATAGACGATAAATCGACTAAAGACCTCAATAGGCCTTATGGAAGGGTTAATAGGAAACAACTAAAGTCCAAAATGATGCAAAAATGCATCTCAAATGGTGTCAAATTTCATCAAGCCAAAGTTGTGAAAGTCATTCACGAAGAATCGAAGTCGTTGATTATATGCAACGACGGTGTTACGATTCAAGCCACTATAGTGCTCGATGCAACGGGATTCTCGAGATGCCTTGTCCAATACGATAAGCCCTATAACCCGGGCTATCAAGTGGCGTACGGAATCTTAGCCGAAGTTGAATCCCATCCGTTCGATACTAATAAGATGCTTTTCATGGATTGGAGAGATTCCCATTTGAAAAACAACAAAGAGCTACAAAATAGGAACAAAAAGATTCCAACTTTCCTTTACGCAATGCCGTTTTCGTCCCAAAGAATCTTCCTCGAAGAGACATCCTTAGTGGCCCGGCCCGGATTGGCCTTCAAAGATATCCAAGAAAGAATGGTGGCCCGTTTGAGTCACTTAGGTATAAAAGTGACGAGCATCGAAGAGGATGAATATTGTGTGATCCCGATGGGGGGCCCACTTCCCGTTTTACCTCAACGGGTCGTTGGGATTGGGGGTACAGCCGGTATGGTGCACCCTTCAACTGGGTACATGGTAGCACGGACTCTCGCTGCTGCACCTATAGTTGCCAATGCTATCGTTAAGTACTTAGGTTGTAATAAAGATAGAAGTTTACTTGTTGGTAATGACATATCGGCTGAGGTTTGGAGAGATTTGTGGCCTATAGAAAGGCGAAGACAAAGGGAGTTTTTTTGCTTCGGGATGGATATATTGCTTAAGCTCGATTTGGAAGCTACTAGAAGGTTCTTTGACGCGTTTTTCGACTTGGAACCCCGTTATTGGCATGGGTTTTTGTCGTCTCGGTTGTTTCTACCCGATTTGTTGCTTTTCGGGCTATCGCTATTTGCTAATGCCTCGAATACTTCAAGGCTTGAGATTATGGCAAAGGGAACTTTGCCTTTGGTAAATATGATCAACAACTTAGTAAAGGATAGAGATTGAATGTTTGATTCTTTGTTGTTTTGTTGTTTTTTTTTTTATGTTGCATTAAGTGATATATATATATATATATATATATATGAATTTGCTATGAATTAGCTTATTTTTATGCAACTTTTATCAGTTTGAGCTTTTTGATAATTGCTTTTGGTACTGGTATTTTTCCATATTTGCAGTTTTGCCCCAAATTTATCCCTCTTTTTGACACGGATCGTTGGTTTTTAACACGTGATATGCACGTGATTTTTTGTGACGTTATTGGACGTTAATTTTTGGTGGATTTTTTTTTATTAAAACTCATGTGTTAACAATTCTGATCTTTTTTGTACTTTATTAAGATTTCAAATATCTCATAAAATGTGTATTTTCCACTAGAATATTGGTTGGATTAATGGAAAAACTCCTGGAAAAGGTTACAAAAATTAAGTTTTGCCATGTTTGAGAGATATCTACCTGAGTTATGAGTTTGCATTTTTGTCAATTTCTTGTATCAAATTCCAAACATAGTGATATTATATCTATATATATATATATGTATATATATACTTGCCAACATAGTTAATTGTGATGGAAATTATAGTCCAGATTCGACTTGGCCAAACTCCATTTTATTGAACATGTGGATGGTTTATCGACATATGAATGGTTAATTTGTGGCCTTATGAATTATAGTAAGTTGGCAAAAAAAATTTACTAACATGTGAAAAATATTGAAATTAGAAAAACCATATCTTTTGTGGTAAGAAATTTGGAGTAGAGAAACATTATAATGTTATTGCTCAATATGGCCTCAAAGAAATAATACAAGAGAATCAAATGAATTAAGTACCAAATATGATTGAATTGTTGTTTGAATTTTTTTATTTGATTTCACACATCAAAAAAATATATCATATCAACCATATATACCAGAAAACAATAAATATATCATATCAACCATATATACTAGAAAACAATAGAATGTTTGAACTTGACTAGCTAACAATGGCTTCCATATCTTCCTCCAAATCGAAGCACATCATTCTTCCCTTCGTCACTCTCTCGATTGCTCTCCTATTTCTAATCACGAACTACCTATTCTTCACCATCAACTACACAAGACATTTGCACGACGAGTTTCAAAACATGACAACCTATTTTAAAAGTTTACAAAATCCCGAGTGGTTTGAGATCGTTTCACGAGACAAGGTAGGATCAATAGTAGAGAAAAAAACAACCACGGTCCTTACAACCGCACAAAACCCTAATTGGTTCGAGGTTGTTGCAAGAGATATAAAAGACGAAAAGATCAAGATAGGGTTAGTAAACGTTGATAGGATAACGGGTTTTGAAAATCACACGAATTTGAAGATCGTAAAGGTACATTTCGATCGAGTCAGTGCTGACATTCAGTGGTCAGATCTGGCTCCTGAAAGAATGGATGAAAACTCAACGTGCCCATATATCCCGATGCCAAAATTCGAGGATTATGGGCACTTAGATGTCGTCGTTGCTAGGGTTTCTCGGTGTGGAGATGACGTGGCAAGGGATATATTTAGGCTTCAAGTGAACTTGGTGGTGGCTAATTTACTAGTTAGAAGTGAGAAAAAGGATGATAATAGACCAAAATTTGTAGTGTTTTTAGAGTCTTGTGAACCCATGTTGGAGATTTTTAGATGTGATGATCTTTTGTGGAGTGAAGGCAATTCTTGGGTTTATAAGCCTGAAATGAAGAGGATGAAAGACCTTGTGGCCATGCCTGTGGGTGCATGCCAATTTGTTCCACCATTTTCCAAAGTTGGTATGTTTTTGTCTACCCTTAAATTAGGTTTAATTGGAGTACTTATTTAGTATATAGCATCATGATTTAACAAATATATTACATGGGTTAAACTATGTCATTTCGGATCAAATAGACTCGGCGCGATATATATCATATATTTGGTTCACAATTTAAATATTAATATTTAATATCATATAATTTATGTCACATCGGGCATGTTAGAGTTGCGTGAATTTTTTTGTATAAATATGACATTTGGCTATCTATCGGACTTTGCTTAGGGTTTAGAGCATGATAGATATTTTGAATTACATGAGACAATCTAAACAAGCATATTTATTTTTATTTCGAGAAAAATATTATATAATGGGTTTGATGTTTCACTACTTTTTCACTTTCTACTGATTTCAAATTAGTAACATATTAAACACATTCCAATACATCAAATACTATTATTTCTCGCCAAAATTAAGAGAGGTGAAAAAAGTAATGAATACCAAATGCAAACAATATAGCATCTCTCTCGTTTCAAATTCAAGATAGGAATGCTATATATTACACCCAAATGATATTTTTTCATTTTCTTCAATTTTAGTAAGAAATCATTGCAATTACGCTCGATACCACCTTCTTTATACCATCCAATATCAACGACATATAATTACCAATATAAAACTCGAATAACAATCCGAATAAATGTAATTTCCACGATAAACAATATACATTTATCATGTGATTGATGAGTAACGTTCCATTAATTACACATTCTTTATGATCATCTCCAAATACTCATAATCTCCATCTATACATACATACACATACATATACATATATATATATATATAATGATTCAATCTCAGGTAAACAACAATACAAAAGCCATCTCCCACACCAAAGAGAAGCTTACGTTACAGTCCTACACACCTCCGAAGACTACGTCTGTGGCGCCATTGTCTTAGCTCAAAGCATCATCCAATCAAACTCCACCAAAGACCTAATCCTCCTCGTAGATACCCACATCTCACCTCACTCGATCAACGGTCTCAAATCCGCCGGATGGAAGATCAAGCTCATCCAACGGATACGAAGCCCCTACTCCAAAACCAACACATACAACGAATGGAACTACAGCAAGCTCCGGATATGGCAGCTCACACAGTACGACAAGTTGATATTCATCGACTCAGATTTATTAGTCATTCGAAACATGGATGAATTATTCAACTACCCATTATTAACCGCTGCCGGAAATTATCAAAAACATCTTTTTAACTCGGGTTTGATGTTAATCGAGCCTTCTGAGTGTACTTTCAAAACCCTAATGAGAAAAATGATGGTGGTCGAATCTTACAACGGGGGTGATCAGGGTTTTTTGAACGAGATTTTTTCGTGGTGGCATAGGGTTCCGGCGAGTATGAATTATCTTAAGGTTTTTGTGGATGTTAAGGATCATGTTCATTGGGTTGGTAAGAACGGGGTTTACGCAGTTCATTACACTGGGTTGAAGCCATGGAAGTGTTTGGATCGAGAGATCGATTGTAATTGGGAGACGAAGAAATTTCATCGATATTCGAGTGATTCGGCGCATAAGATGTGGTGGGAAGTTCATATGAAGATGGCTGAGAATTTGAAGCCATATTGTGTGCAAAAAGTTGAGAAGAAGAATGCTTATTCTCCTAATGGTGAGTTGAAGATGAATGGGTGATTCTATGCTGGGTCGAGATTGGTGAAATTAGGTTTAATTTACATAATTTGTGGATTTGTTGAGTAAATTGGTGATGAATGGGTGATTCTATACTGGGTCGAGATCAGTAAAATTAGATTTAATTTACTTATATTTGTGGATTTGGTGGGTTAAATTGGTTTTTTGGTTAACGATGGATCGATTTTGTTTGTGTCGATTGAGATAAGAGTTATTTAAGACGAAGACGAGGGATTTAGACGTGTTTATTTGATAGCAAACATAGGTAGAATCGGTTTTAGACGAACTTTAGTGAATAATATGCAATTAGATTACATTTGTTATTTGATTCGTATAGACCAATTCGAAGAAAGTATTATGCACTTGTTATATGATTAGTTAAGTCTGATCAAATTCGATATTATAATTTGTCTTCTCTTATGCTGTGTTTGGATTGAAGGATTTGAAAATTATGGATTTCAAATTCATCGACAAATCCATTTAAGTTCGTTTGGATGAATTCTTGTTACAATGGATTTCAAATCCCTTGTCATTCATTTTGAGCTCTTTTCTCCACTGGATTTCAAATTACTCAATTTTAGAGTCATTTGAAATCCTTCCTCCAAATTCCTTCCCTCAAATCCAAATCATCCAAACACACCTTTAGAGTGTAATTTTAATAGATGTTGAAGTTGTTTTCCACAACTTTTTTCAAACTTTCTAGAAGTGAGATAGAATTTTTCGTTTCAAATTCTTGTTTTATCTTCTATTCTAAATATGTGGATATTGACACGTATTAAAATATTTACACATGTGGATATTGACACGTATTAAAATATTTACACGTGTTAAACGTTAATTAATAGTTATAATTTCTATATTTTGTGATTTCATATATTTTAGGCTTCTACATCTTATATCATTCAGAGCTAACAAGAAATTAGAAATGTTATTTTAGAAATAGTTTTCAAGATGTTTACAAATTCTACAGCAGCAAAAAGAGTCATCAAAACCAATTGCCTACAATTACAATGCATATTTAGAATCCATTTTCGACGCGATTCACATAAAAACACGTCACCAAACGCATCGATAAGTTACATGTAATTGAGTAAGTTCACCAGTGTATGTGACCTTCACAACCTGTCCCTTCTCGAGCCCATAGTAACGCGCTATCGCGTCTTTTTGTGACATCCGAGGAAGCTGAAAAAAAAAAGGAGAAAAATTGAAATTCCGAATGTGAATATCGTCTCAAATATTGGTTCCAAATTCGACAAAATTTTTCTTAGACGAAGAGGGTTTTTCATGAAAATCCCGAAAATTTAAGCCTTTGCTTACGTTTTCAAATCCCATTTTCATGTTTTTAAATTACAAAATTTAAAATAAACTTCACACATCAAATTCTGATCCAATATCCAAATTTACTCGTTTCTCAACTCTACTTTTTCAATCCCCTATATAACTACCTATCAATCATATATATATTAGATAGTTTCTCACATTTACAAATCAAATCATTTATTATAATCATTATTTCTTTTTCTCTTTCATACTTCACAATTTTTTATTTATATTTTATTATTTTCACATAATCATTACATAAACAATTAACGCAATCATTCTACGCATCATCCATCATCCTGATTTGACACATTTTACAACTTTCAACCAATTTAAAAAAAAATAAACAAACAACTACCATTCTCAAGTGAATTTCAGTGGTGCGTAATTCACGAGAAATTTTCAAAATTTTAGCTAAAAAACATGAAAAACAAAGCCTAAGTCCATATATAATCAAAATAAAAGGGCAATATTCAATAATAAGCTTTTGGGTGGTTTTAAACGAATAAAAGAAAGAGATCATATAAAAATGCAAGAACACAAAAACTCCACATATATAATAGAACGAATAATCATCGCATAAATATTAGTAGTATTCTGGTTGGTGCATATGACTAACCTGCTTTTCATCTATGCTGTACTTCTTGAGAAGATCTTCTTTCTCTTCATCGGTCAGCACTTTATGTTTCGGCTTAAGCTCGTGTCTAGTAATGTTGACAAGCAAATCCGTGATCTAAATATCATGGGAAAACATTTAAAAACCCGAGATTAATCTTTAGACCAAAAGAAACATTTGGGCTCTTATGTTTTCAAATGATTTTGTTTTTTCTATTGGTTTTTGCGAGAGAATGAAAATATGTTTCGATGATTTATATTAATAGGGGAAAAAACGAAAAGGGTATCACAAATTTACCTGGAAAATTTCGACTTTGAATGAGAAAAGATCGACAGCTTTTAAAGCTTGGTTAGTTATTTTATTCTGAACAACCAAAATCAACCGGCTTAAGGTGTCTTTATTAGCTATCTGAGTTGCGATCGAACGGATGACGTTTACTTTAACTATGTTCGGGCCACAGAATATGACTAGAACCTGCAATATATAAGTTATTCAACATTTCAGCATATTCAAATATAAGGACTTGTGATTATACATATAATTGCAGACTTCACAAATATACACCATAAAATAAGATTAATCGAAGAAACTACATAAATATACACCAATTGTCTGCATAAGACAAATCATTCTTCTCACATACTAATAAAAGGAATTCGAATCCAAGTAACAGATGAAAACATGAACATATTACCAATATGTTAGACAATTCAATAGAGCTCAAGATGCTGAATTCTTTAAACTGTGAATGTTACAAAAACAGAACTACAAAATAAATAAAAAAAACGTCTTGGGTCATGATATGCCCTTCATCTAGAATCAAAAGAAAGAAAGAAAGAAAATTAATTTTTTTCCCCATAAATTGAATAAGAGCTTTAAAACATTCTTTACATCTAGCAAGAAAATCCTGGTTTCAACGGAATATCAGAAAAAAGCAGCATCAACACATCGAAGCATCACAACAGAAGAGGAAAACAGGAAAAACTGGGGAAAATTCCACAGAATAATAGATAATTTATCAATGCATCAATATGGTTCAAAAGACGAATCAAACTACTTGATAATCGACTCGAAATTGATCACTGAAAGTTCATTTGAGCTTGGTTCTTGAAGTTTTGAAGTTCTTAGGAAAGATAAAAGTATATTAAAAGTATCAAACTACTTGAAGCTAAACTTAAACACATTCATTGAGACTCAGATAATCAAGTTTGAACAAGATGATAAACTCAATCACATGCATTGAGACACAGATAATAATTCAAACAAATTTGAACAAGATGGGTCGAGTCTCGTTTCAAGCCCCAAATGCTGCAACAGCTCAATTCAACCTAATACTATCAATTCAACTTTCTCCCTTAACAAAAAACTATTTCTTCCTAATTGCATGTAATTGAATTAAACCCAAATCAATCAATCCCCAAACAAAACACAAAAAAGATCAAAAATTCACATTTTCAGAAAATTGCAAGTGACCTTAATAGAAGGATCATCCTTATGAAGAGAAGAGATTCTCAAGGCATCAATTTCAGGCTTCTGGCCATGCTTATTTCGAAATTCACCAAGCGAAAACTCAATCTCACAACTTGGAACTGCAAATCCACGGTCCTTCAACATCTCCAGCATCGTTCTTCGAGCCAAATAGTATCTATGGCTCTCAATGCTGCCATCATCCAGCAAGCTGCTCAAGCAACTACCGTAATTCTCTTCGACATCGGCATCTACACCTTCTTTCTGCATCCTTTTTTTACTGATTTTTGTGTAAATTTTGTGGGTTTTTTCTGACCTAGATTGAATTTTGTGGGTTTGGGACAGTGAGATTGCTTGCACGGATTTGATAGGGTTACATTGCGGGTGACGTTGGGTTCTGTACTATTTCTCTTATTTTGTTTGGTCTTAATAGGGAAAGACCATTATTATTATTATTGTATTTAAATATTAATAGTGTGTTTGCAACAAATGTATTAGTAAACTTACTAAGCAAAAATATATATATATATATATTACGGGTCGACCCGACCCTAGACCAATTCGAGCATCAAAGATTCATATACATATTGTTAATTATAAATACTCTCATTTGTGGCTGAATAAGCGAGATATAAAATCGTCCTACAAACTCTATAGCATTATTTTCAAAGAGCGACCTTTATAATTTTCATCTAAATCCCGAGTAAAAGTTTTTTACACACATCTAATATAGGCTAAACACTAAAACTACGTTAAACTTTATTCTCACAAACGATAGATAATGCAACTCTTGTTCAAACGAGCATCAAAGATCTTCAATTTAGTAAAATCGACACTTAAAAAACGGACTTTCTTATCACGGGAAACATATACGCCCCACAAGATTCTTAAGAAGAACGAACAATGGAGGTATGCTCAAAAGCTTTGACAAAAACAATAGTACATTCAAAGTTCACAACTTTCCCATAAATAGAAGAAGCATATCATCTTGGTAGTTAATAGTGTGCACATAAAAAGCAAATTTGAAACACAAGATTAAACAAACTACAATGCGTTTATGTTACTTTAGTACTAATTAACATTGTCCAAAATACAATAAACATGAATACTCAACACCTAAACCATATAAACACTTTGAACAAATGAGATTAAACCAACAAATAGATACACCATTAGCATCAAACAACTTCATAAAATAGCCTTACAAAACACCAAACAATACTTATAATCCATCATCAAATCAACCTCAAGGGCAACAATTAGAGCACCTAATCAATCCATTCTCATTACACTCCTTACACCTCCTCAATTCCCCTTCTTCTTCTTCATAAACCTTTCGACTCCCGTTGCAATAAGGGCAAGGCACAAATCTTGCATCCCCACAATTCTCACACACAAACCCGAGATCCATAAGTGGAAAACCTTCTAGAAGCTTTGCCAATTCTCCGATTTCATTAAGTTGCTTAATCTCATCCGCCCCACCAATACACTTCCCGTTGATAAATATTTGCGGCAAAGTTATTGCCTTTCCGTTCAACGCTTCTTGCAACTCCGTTCTATACGAACGGTCCATTGAAATATCTCTCTCGTCTACGCACACTCTAAATCCCCTTAAAATAACACGAACCGCACAACAATCCTCATAAGTCTTCCTAATGCCCCTCAAACTAGTGTAATAAAGAACAATCCTATTCTCAACAACGGATAAATGATGAGACTTTTCAACACTATCATAAACCGTAGAGTTCGATTCGTTAGACTCCAAAGACTCGTTTTTTCGAGGTAATGAAATGGATTTTGGATGTTCATATTCATGGCGTTTAGCAGACAATGCCTTTCTATAGCTTGAGACAACATTGGAATCCATTTTTGCTAGCAATGATTCTTCAGATAAATGCTTCCACAAGGGCTTAGATACAGGGTGCTCCACAAACTCATAAGAATTCACTATCTCACTAGCATTTATCTCCTTTTTAGGACAATCAACCATGTGGAAATGAAATTCATCCTCATCAAGGCCTTCCATAAGCTCCCAAGTGTTGATAACAGAATCTGGAGATAAAGGGTCCTCAGAATCACCAAAATCTTCGTTTAATTTCATCTGGGCCGTCGGGTTTGCAAAATCCTGGCCACTGAAATTAGGGTTTGGAGGGTCAATTAGAACGAGGGAGCCATATGTAGTGGAGGTGAGAGAAACGAAGTGATTAGAGTCTCCTTTTCTCAATGGCGGATGATGGACTAAAGGGGTGGGGAGAGATAAAGTTCTAGAGACGGGTGTTGAAGAAGGGTCTGAAAACGAGTGATAAGGGGACTGTAACTGGGAATTCGAGAGTGAGGAAGATGAATTTGAGGTGGGATTTTGCTGTTGAGTGATGAAATTACCAGAACGTGAAGCTGAGCAGCCCATTGTGATGATTGAGAGTTGAAAATTACAGAAAGTTGATCTCTGTTTTTCTTGAATGTGGGGAAAAAGGTGCAATGATTGAGGGTTTTTTGTTGTTTTTCGTGATTTTTTTTTTTTGGGTTACTGATTTTGATGGGGATGTGAAGAATTGGACTGAGAAACAGAATGAAGCCTCGAAGAGAAAGTGTTGGTGAATAGAGGTTGTCAATGGCGGATAGAGGGTGGGGGTGGGTGGGTGGGGAGGGGAAGTTAATGTAGTGGGGATATAGACATTAATGGTGAGCAAAAGCAACCTGGTTTATAAGGAAACTGGAAAAGTTTGATTTTGTTTAGTCAAGGTATATTATTATATAGAATTATAGATATATATATATATAATATCGATTTTACAATTGAATTACAATTATTATGTAATTGTGAAATCGAATTACAATTATAACGTGATTGTTATTATATTATGAATTATATTTGTATTCAGTCGAATATAATTTGAAAGAAGGGAAAAATGGGCCAAATTATCCAATATTTGATTCGAAATTAATGATTCATATAGTTTATTTAGCTTCAATAACGGTTCAAATCTGATAAAATTTAAAGTTAAATGAATTATACTTATTATGTTATTACTAGTGAATTAGATTTTGCAATCTACCTAAGGTACATTTGTAAGTATTAAATTATTCACCAGATGACGGGTCAAATATGATAAAATTCATTAGATAGATCGTTAATAGTACATTTGTACTTGATTTGTTAACGTGATAAATTAAGCTTAGCACATTTTTTGTTCAATAATTGTTCCAAGTGAGGTTAAAACACAAAACATAAAATTTGATAATAATTCAAATAAATTTGAACAAGACATGATCTTGATTGGAAGCAATTTATTTACAATTTTTAATCCGAGCTAAATTTTATCATTATGTTAATAAAAGTTTAGAGTGGACTTGGATTAAGATATTTCACAATTATAAAATTAAATAAGTGACATAAAATAATAATGGGAAATTTGTTACAACCTTTTCTTGCCCTTTTTGACATTCATGATGTAAGTGAACATGGACATTGATATCTTTTCAATAAAGTTTTTACAGTAGGATGAGTCATAAGCTTCATAAAGAGGAACTTTTGATTTTTAACTCAACTTTGTTAGTTTATTAGTATTTATTTTTTTATTTATGTGAAAAGTCGAATCATTAAAAGTCTATAAGATTCATACTTAAAAACATTATCGAAAGATTGGAATGTTATTATCTTTTGAAAAATTTAGGAGACAAAATTTATGGAAAATCAGGCCCCAATTGGTTGCATAATCTATCCATTTCAACTATTTCAGGTTAAAAATTATAAAAATATATATATAATTTCTTTGATAAGTTTTAAATTTTTGTTTAAAATAATCTCTCAAAATCTTATATAATTTTGAAAAAAATTCTTACAGGGTAATCTTACTATTCATGAATCATGACTGAAAGTTAGCATCATCGATTGGAAAAAAATTCGACTATCTTCTAATATAAAAAATTAAATTAATCATATATTTTAACGTAAAATAACGCAACGTCTAAAATTCAATATAATTTTTTTTTTTACTTTTAAATTAATAATTTTGACTAAAAATATTTAATATAAATTATATTTAAATATTAAAATAAACAAATTTCTCTTAATAGAAAAATATACCACTTTAACAATCATTATATGTATTTTAAAAATACTCGTATATGTACATTTCTCACCATATTTCTTATGCCTATAAATTTTTCTTTCAATTTTATTATAATTTTTTTATTCCATATATAATGATTCAACAAATTTCCGGACAAGAGACTGAATAACTTGAGGACAACTATCCTCATCGAAATATTTTCCATATTCAGACACATTTTATTTATCTCATTTATGACGTCATTTAACAGTGTCTTAATTATATTCTCACAAGGATGATGGTATATATACATACTCATTTTTTTGTTCTATGTCACACTTAAATACGTATTAAAAACTGAATTTGTTGCAAAGTATTTAATGACCGACATCATTTATGTACTTGACCAAAAAAAGACTTATGAATTTTTATAATATATTGTAAGAAAAAGAAATTATTAGTTATGGATTATGATTAAAGTTTAAAATCAAATCAAACTATTCAATATTTGACTTGAGTTTGATCGATAAAGTATTGTTTAGGCACTGTTTTATAACTTATCAAATCAAGATTAAATAATTTTTATATGGTCGATAAATTTTGATACTTGGGCACGATTAGCAAAAATTAATAAAACTATTTACAAAGTAATCGAATTACTTGGACTAGATTCGTGTTTAGCCCGATTAAAACTCGTTTGAACTCGATTCAATTAACAATCAAATTAAACTCAAACGTAATTTTTAAAACTCGATTGTAATTCAAATAGATTTGAACAATTATGTATCTAATTCGATTCGACTCATTTATATAACCTTAATTATGATAAGATATGAATAAATAAAAGGTATAGGCTTCCCAATAAAATATATTCACATGAGGAATACAACCTACCATAACAAGTGGATAATATAAAATAATAATGCAATTAATTTTCAAATAATTAAACAACCTACTTCAACTTAAATAAAGACACCAAAAAGGATGTAATATTCCTCAACTGCAACAATGACTCATTATAAATATCATTGGAAAATTTGTACTTTTCAATCGAGTTACTTAATTTAAGTTTAACTTTGATTTCATTTATTATAAATTTTTCACATTTAATTTAATAATTTTTAAATTATTTCGTACTGTTCAAAATCTAATGATTAACTTTTTCGTACAACATTTTAATGAGGCTTTTTATAGAAATTTGTGCATAGAAATACGTGATATTGTATATAATCTGTGTATGAGTATATTTACACATTAATTCTTCAAAAATTCGATCAAAGTGTTGTAAAGTCACATTTTCTTTACATCAAACTTATTCACAACTTCAATCCAACTACAACCAGATTAGATATATGCACATAACAACATTTTCTCTAGACGCTTTAACCTACAATTTTTCCTAAATCACCTTCTATTTTTCAAATATATGGTCAATAAAATACAGAGTGTGTTATATAATTTTTTTTAATAAGCTATAAAATTAGTAGTATGAAATCAATGAGTTACTTCTTCGTCTATGATAAATATATGGAGGTATCGGAGATTAACAAATCTTGCAACGACTAAAATTCGATTGAATATACACTAACACGACAAATTCGATATTTTTTTTAATTATGGATCACAAAGGTCTTATATTTATTTGTATCTATTGTTTCTAATTTCCCAGCCTAGCTATGTTTGTTTATGTTTTTAAAATTCAATTTCAAGATTTCAAATCACAAAATCTTAAATCTACTTAACACACCAAATTTTTATCTCAATTTCCTTTTTTCAACTCTACTTTTTCAATCTCCAATACTAACTACATATCAATCAACACATCAATCATTTTACACATTTTACAATTAATATATACATTATTTTACACACTCATATATATATTTATTTATTTAAATAATCATTACAAAAACAACTAATTCAATCACTAAACATCAACCAATCATCATTGATTTGACACATTGCAATTTTTCAACCTAATTCTAAAAACATAAACAAACACCTACCATTTTCACACGAATTTCGATGGTACGTCATTCCCGAGAAATTTTCAAAATTCTAACTTAAAAACATAAACAAACATATATATATATATATATATATATATATATATATCTTTCTAAATCTCTCAACCCAAATCCATTTAGGCCCATTCTTGGCTAATTTTGGGCTTCATATTTCACATACAAAACCCAACCCATAAACCAATCTCTCTCTCTCTCTCTCTCTCTCTGTGTCTCGGCGTCATCGTCTACCTCTTTCCCAATTATCTCCACGAACCCCTTTCAGAAACCCAATTTTCTCTCTCAAATTTTCTGGGTTTTGCCCAATTTTTCGCATTAAAAAAGTTCCTTAAATCAACCACACTTTTGAGGGTTTTTCAACAGAAAGAAGGGCTAAAGGGAAAGTGTCTTATGCATTGATTATGAAGTCCGAAGATTATTATTCTGCATCCAGTAAGTTTCCTGTCTCACATTATAACGGAAAATTGGAAAAAAATCGTTTGTTGTACTATAATTTTGGCATCCAGCTTTTTGTTATGGTATTTGCTTTTGAAACGTTGAGGTCCGTTTTACTGTGATGATTGTTTAGTATTCTTAGAATAGCCTTCAAATTAGTACAGAATTAATGGAGTTTTAATTGTTGGTGAACTGTTGATTGTGTGTGTTTCTGGATAAGGCAATTTGTTTTGGAGTTTCTTGTGATGAAAGGTCAATTAGTTTGCTATATCTCTTGCCCATTTTATCAGTCTATTGTTTGAACTTTTTAGTGGAAATCTTTTACAATTTAGGTATAATTTGATCCCCACCACTCGTGTATGTGTATATAGAGAAACTAAGATAATGAAAATAATGAGTTATGTTCCATGTACCACTTACCATTGTCAAAGTTGATACAAAGAATCATGAGTTAACACTTTTGTATGATCTCTACAAGAGTGAAACAAATGCCTTCTAGTGACCCTGTATAGTATTTAACTGCGTGCCGGCGAAAAAAAAGCGTTTTTATTAACCCCCTTTGTTCATAGTGTATTGTGAATTCATTATGTGTTGTTGCTGATCAAATAACTCGAGCCTAGATTACATTTAACTGCAGTAATATATTAGTTAAGATCACATAAATGGACATGTTCGTTGACTGAGCCTGTTTTTGGGCTGTTGTTTCTGCATTTTGAACAGATGTAACTACTAGCTACACGATGGATTATTATGCAACCAACCCTGGACCGATTGATGATTCTATCTTATACGATCAAGATAAGCATGTTTCAGCTGCAATTTGGGAGGGACAGGTCTGCCTTATGCAATTTCTCCTCTTATTTGATGTTTTAATAATAAAAACCATTTCTAACTTGCAAAATGTTTAATCTTAAACTATTAACAGGAGAGAGGTGCACTTAGATGCCATGAACACACTTCAAAGCTCGACCGTTGGTTGCTTACCGAAAAACAAATCGAATTGGTAAAGAGGGCCGGTTTTGGCTATTTGAGATTAATCCCAGCAATAAGCCTCGATAACCCCCTTATATCTGCGTTAGTCGAAAGATGGAGAAAAGAAACGAACACATTTCATATGACTGTTGGAGAAATGACAGTTACGTTAGAAGATGTTGCGTATTTACTTGGACTTAGAATTGACGGTCAACCCGTTATAGGAGTAACTTATACTGCATGTGATTCAGTTTGTGTTAAGTATTTAGGTAAAGTGCCGGATTCTGGGTACACGAGTGGTGGCATGGTGAAACTAAGCTGGCTTAAAGAAGCTTTTTCTCAATGCCCTGAAAATGCTTCGATTGAGGAAGTTGAGTGTTATACGCGGGCTTACCTTCTTTACCTTGTTGGCAGCACGATTTTTTCGACCACAACTGGTAACAAAGTGCCCGTTATGTACCTTCCGTTATTTGAGAATTTTGATGAAGCTGGGAAATATGCTTGGGGATCTGCAGCATTGTCCTTCTTATATAGGGCACTTGGTAATGCCTCACTTAGATCACAAAGCACTATTAGTGGCTGTTTAACTCTGCTACAGGTAATATAACACATTAATCTCTATCGGACAAATACTTACGCTCTGGCATTATATTTTTTTAATAAATTACATAGACAATGTAATACGAAAAGCACCACGAGAAAAGTTACCATAACGTCTCCTTTCAGTAAAAGCAAAGAAATATTTCAATTTTACACCATGTAAATAGAGGCAAATTACAGTTTCACCCCTACTTTTTGAGTTGTCTGGATCTAGCGGTGGGTATCTTGCTAATTTGCAAAATCTTGTGGTAATAGCCCAATATGTACGGGTGAAAATGAGTCGAGTCGAGCCGAACGCATAAGTATCCAAGCTTGTTTGCGTTACAATCGAGCTTTAAAAATTGTGTTTGAGCTTGGTTTGATGGTTCATCGAGCTGAGCTCAAACGAGCTTTAATCGAGTCGATCACGAGTAGTTTGAATATTTTGTACATGTTTTTGTTATTTTTTTGCTAATCGAGTCGAGCTTCATAATTTATCGAACAGAAAAAATTGTTCAAGCTTGGTTTGGTAAATTGTCGAACCGAGCTTTTAGCGTTCGAGCTCGAGTTGAGTATCGAGTAGCTTGGTTCAATTTTCAGCCCTACCAATATGGGGTGTGCATGTAATTATCCTTTATTTATTATCTTTTGCATGTTGAAAGTTGCATTATAATACCCGTGAATGGAGTTCACCTTTTTCCTTGTAGTGCTGGAGTTACTATCACCTGAATGTCGGTCGACCTAAACTTCATCACGACCCAATCCATGAATGCTTTCCGTTTGTACTTAGGTGGAAAGGAAAACATAGTGGGCCCACCTCAAATCGCGATGTACCATTCTACCGTAAAGCTTTGGATTCTTTAAAACCCAACGATGTGAGTTTATAAGATATGCAAGTACAAAAACTTTCGACAATTTTCTCTAGGGGTGGCAAATGGGCGGCTCGGTTCGGGTTTGGGTTGGTTCCAACGTTTGGTTCTTAAATGAGTTGGGTTCTTGAATGGTTTTAAGGTGGAACCAACTCAAAAGGGAACCAAATTCAACCAGAAAGGCAACCAAGCCCAACCCGATTCAATACCTTACATTTTGTTCTTTATATTTTCGAGTATTGGCAAGCATTTTGGGCCTAAGTTGAAATTAGTTGGACCCAATTTGGAACCAACTAAGAACCAAATAAAATTTTCTTAGGAACCAACCCAGCTCAAACTGGTTTAATTGGGTTGGAACCGTGGTTCTGAATCCATTTTGCCACCCCTAATTTTATCTATTCCCCGTTTTCTGCCCCGATAACAATGAGTTGATCTTGTTTGTAATATAGGTAGATTGGTGCCCTTATGCAAACATTAGCCACACTGTTATACCCGATAATATCTTGAACCAACTCATCCTAGGACGATCAAAAACAATGTTGATATGTTTCGACAAGGCCGAAAGACACCTTCCAGATCGTTGCTTAAGACAGTTTGGCATGTCTCAAACGATTCCCGAAGAAGTGCAGATATGGGAAAGAAAGACACGGGGCGTTGATGGTGGGGTGGATCTTTCGGGTAAAATGGAATCTGAGCTTAGTGAATGGGAAAATCGACGTTTTCATATTGTGGAGGCTGAGGAGGATCTTGATGAGGGTGAATATATGAGCTGGTATATGAGAATTACGCGCAGGTTGGTAGGAAGGCCTATACCTATCTCGTCCGAGTTTCAAAAAATGGTAAGCGTTAGAGTTACATTTTGAAATATCGATGGGATATACTTACATTCTTGTGCTTGATTTATGACTTTTACTTTGTTTACGCAACGTCTCAAACTAGGGGTGGCAATTGGGATGATTGGGTCGGATTTGGGGTGGCAATTGGGATGATTGGGTCGGATTCGGGTTGGGTCTGCTTGGGTTGGGTTCAAAGTGGGTTGGATCCAATTGGGTTCAATGACAAAACACATGCATTATTATTGGACCCAATAAGGACCCAAATTAGACTCAATAAGGACCCAATCTTGAACCCAATAAGGACCCAATCATGAATCCAATAAGGACCCAAATTTTGAATATAAGATATTGTAAATAAGTTTAGAAAATTAGGATTATAACTTCTAAGTGTAAGGGGTTGAGATGAAACTATAATTTTAAATTATTAGGACCCAAATTTGACCCAAAATGAGCCCAATTTAAAACTCAATTGGACCCAAATATTATTAAAAATCAACCCAATTGGAACTATAATTTTAAAATATTAGGACCCAA
Source organism: Verbascum thapsus (assembly GCA_963669365.1). Classification (NCBI taxonomy): domain Eukaryota; kingdom Viridiplantae; phylum Streptophyta; class Magnoliopsida; order Lamiales; family Scrophulariaceae; genus Verbascum; species Verbascum thapsus. The sequence continues at coordinate 6,237,966 of OY770114.1, forward strand.
TCAATTGAAAACTTAGTTAGATTTGGGTCCAAACATATGTTTGGACTCAAATTGCTACCCCTATCTCAAACATTAGGCTCCGATTTCTGAAATGCGAATCCTTTTTTATTCTTGAAACCTACATCTCAATCAGAGTAAGCGATAATGAGCTCCACAAGGTGTGCTAATTATAAAAAAAATCAGTCTTCTCGAAGAAAAACAGGGGTTCAAATTGTAATCCACTTTTGCTGACTGACTTAAATGACTAAAAGAGGGTGAGATTGTAATCTGGTTTTGCTTTTACTTACAGGGAACAATTTCAAACTTATGGGTGTTTTTTTCGTAATTAGGGTCTCAACGTAGAGGTGTCTATGTATTCTCCCCTAAAGTAATGACCACATACTATGATCTCTCAACCACTTTTGAGGACAATAAAGTGTACATGTAGAAAACTTTCGGCTTTGTTTGTTTATGTTTTTGGGATGAAATTATAAATTTTTCTCGGGAATCGCGTGTTATGAAAATCTGTGTGAGAGAATGGCAGGTGTTTGTTTATGTTTTTAAAACTAGGTTGAAAATTGTAAGACATGTCAAATCAATAGTGATAGGATGATAGATGATATATATAATAATTATGTTAGTGATGTGTATAATGATTATGTGAATTTAAAAATAAAAAAAGTAATGGATAAAAAATTGTAAAGTGTATATTTGCATACCTTTTTCCGCAGCCCTTTTCTTCGTTTCATTGAACTAAACTTGCTTACTAAACTCAGAATGCTGCATTGAGGGACATTGCACATGTAGCAGATAATCTCTCAACACACGGAATGGACGATCAACAAATACAATCCATCACAAGAATCAGGTTCGTTGCACACGAATGTTTGAGGGATCATATTGGAACCTCAGCCACACTGGTTTTAGCCAACTCACCTAACGATCTCGAAACAAAAGTTAGAGGTAAAGAAAGGGTTCGAAGAAAAGGTACAAGCAAGCGTAGAAAAAAAGATGACCCCGAGGAATATTATGGTGTCACAATGCATACCGAATCCCGTGTATATGCTTCAACAATCAAAGGTGATCATGAACAACAATTGTATCATGTGGAAAATGAGGTCGATAATCGACAAATTTGCATTAATGGAGTTGATGAGACTGTATATCAACATGGAGTTGAAGTTGATGAAGAACAAATTTCACATGGATCTGAAGAAAATCCAAGTGAGGGTATTGGTAATGTTGATGTTGTACATCACTCTTCATTGGAGACAAGTGAGGATATTGCTCGACAACATGATTATAATGTTACAGTATAACGGGAATTGGATTTCGGTTTTGTGGGCTTAATTCTTTTCTAAGTTATCAGAGGTAAACCCTGTTTAAATTTATGGATAATTACGTATATGGCCCCTTGTTTATTGAGTAATTACGACGAGATCCCTGAGGTTTCGCAAATTACCAGAACGCCCACTCCCAGATTTTAACAATTGGTTAAATTGTAATCTGTTTTTTTGGGCTTATTATGGTTAGTTTTCAAAAAACCTCATGGTGCTTTTCGTAATATACCGTTAAATCAGTTATTTTTTTTTTTCGGGATATTTGATAAATGCTTGTTTCTTTGTTCATACAGGGATTTTGGACTTGAGATGAACAGAGGCCAAGTTTGCGACTTTCTGACAAATTTCAACCCTCGTCGTGTGTAATTAATGTAGAAGCTAGAACATTTGGATAAGTTTCTCCTTTCTCTTTGCAGTTGTTCATTTTCAATGTAGGGGATTGAAATACAATGTGTTTATAAGTAATTTAGATTTATATTTCGAGAAAATGATGTTTTCGACAAAATTGTGTAGCTTGCTTTCGAAGGGCTTCATTCTCTTTTATTCGTGTCAAAGGTGAGATCATGCTTAGATGATTGAGAAGGTGTATGATCGTTACTTTGTAGTGAGGTTGTTGACCAGTCTTCGAACAAGATATTGTTCGTTTTTTTAATTTATCGAGTACTATTGTTTTTGTTTAATCTTGATTTCATTTTTAACAGAATTGAATCAAAATACAATTTAATATAACTAAACACGAAAAATGAGTCGAAATTGAGTAACTTGATTATATGGACATTCTCTACCGGTCTAGGTTGGTATGGGGTGTTATGCTTGGGCCCGCTAGCCCGTTGGACTAGAGATTTCGATCGAACCCACTAGACGTAATATTGAGTTGAACATATTTTATATCATGATACAAAATAAATATCATTGTTACACTTGAATTTTTAGGCAGTCCTTTATATATTATTTCATTTTACGTCATTTATCCACATGCAAGGATATTACATGGGGTTTCAAATTACGGGCACGTCACTTTTGACTTCGAGTCGAGTTTCAAATCTTGTGAAACTTAGTTCGTTATGTCTAAAAAGTCAAGCCCCAAAAGGTTCTTTAACCATCAATCTCAGATAGAGTATCGTAATTTAGCTTATTTTTCAACATCAACGCGTAAGCACATAAATGCGCCTTACATATATAACATCCATACATTCCACGAAACATTATACAAGATCCACGGTAATAAGTTCATCCTCCAAATTCAACGTAAAAAAAAAAAAAAGAAAGAAAAAAGTTGAAACGTCTAAATGGTGACGAAAATCAAACACCATCAAACAAAATGATGCAAAAAACGATGAAAAACGCGACAAATCACATGTCGAATTCACAAACTTTGTAGCTTAATTATACTTACCACAAATCGAAACACATAATCTCAAAAACAATCATATATTTCAACACGAATCCATTCAATACACAGCAAAAACAACACAATCGACATAAATACAGAACTCTATAACTTTACCGAATCTTAATGTGCATAACTTTATCGATTTATTCAGTATGAAAATGACCGATTTCTCCGGTATGCAACGAGCCAGCAATTTCATCAGCAACAGTCAAGCAAGAAACAACCCAACCACCCAATGCCATCCATATCATTCTTGCCATCCAAAGTGTCACACTCCAAGGCACTGCCATGCCTAAAACTATTCCAAATTTTTTCACTAAAATTCAACAATCAATTATCCCCAATTACACAACCAAAACCCTAAAATATAATATGATTTTCCCAGTTCTTCACTCAGATTCAACAATCAATTACCCCCAATTACACAACAAAACCCTAAAATTTCATCTGATTTTGCCACTTCTTCAAATTCTTCACTCAGATTCAACAATCAAAGAACCAAACAGAAAAAACCCCAATTACACAATCAAAACCCTAGAAATCATAAATTTTCCCAGTTCTTCAATCTATACACCATACAGCAAAACCCCAAATTACACAATTAAAACCCTATAATCAAAACCCTAAAAATCATTTGCTTTTCCTGAAGTCAACCCTAGAATTTCTGGGATTGATTTGAAGAATTTCCAAAACAAGACTTTGTTAGCTAATTCCTTATCTCTATTGGAACGGAAGATAATCATCAAACTCAAAAACTCCAGCAACAATTTATCTTGATTTAAACAACTAGCCCACTTCAAGAGTTTTCCTCCTAGCTACAAATTATCCTTAAAAATCACCAGAATTAACAACCCGATAAGAGAAATTGAAGGAAATGGAAACTATAATATTGCTATAGAGAGAAGGGGCGTAGAGGGTTTTGGTTTTGTGTGTCTATATTCGATTTGGTAAAGTTTTTGTTTTTAGATTTGAAATTTTGAGTTGATATGTAAGGGGTTAATTGGATGACACCCTTGGTATGAAAAAATATGTCCAAGATAAATTTTTTGGAGCAATGGTGTTTGTTTAGCATGTCTTGGAATTTTTTTATAAAAAAATCTCTCAAACTTACAATAATTAAAAAAAAATCTTACAACAAATTAATTTTACTATTTATGATTTGACAGTTAATACAATCAAATCAAAATTACTTTTCCGACTATCTTTTAAAGCCAAAAATTAAATTAATTACATATTCTAATGCAAAATAATGTAACGTTTAAAATAAGATCCATTGTGACTATTTTTTGACGTCTAAATCAACGGGTTTGACTAAACACATTTAATAAAAATTATATTTAAATATCAACCAAAATAAATTTTTCACAACAAAAAACATATCACATCAACCACAATCATTACTTATTTTTCTCTTAAAAAATCTCATCTTTCAAACCACATTTCTCATTTTTATCATGAAAAAAAATTCTCGGAGATGAACATACCAACCAATTGGGCCCTAATAAACTGACAAATGGGATCCATAAAGACAAAATAATATGATAACATTAGGTCTAATAAATTTGCATGTCATTTAGGATATATTTATAGGGAACAGTGGGGGTAGACGTGCCCAAACGGGTACAGTTCCCGGTTCCGGTTCCGGGAGGTCCGAAAACTGTATTTAAACCGGTTCCCCGGTTCCATGGTTCTGGGCCGGTTCCCGGTTCTAACCTTTTTTTTTTTAATAATATATTATGTATAAATTTATTTTAGACAATGTTTAAAAAATAAACCGGATAAAATAAAGACAAACATTAAAAATATTGAACAATATACAAACAACTTTTATTATTAACAAATTTAAACAATATAAATTCGGATTCGGTAAGTAATAAAATACAGAAAAGATAAAATTCGCAACGATTTTTTAAGCAACAAAATTAATTTCATTGCTATTTGTGATGTTTTGACAACAAAAAATGAGTTTTGTAGCTTATTGTCATTTGCTTACAATGATTAATTGGACGAATATTATGTTTTGTTGCTAAAGGTGTATTTTTAAAAAACTCCTAGTCCATAAAATTTATTTGGCAATAAATGTTAGCAATTGCAACGACATATTTGGTTGTGCATGAATAAATTTTTATGCAACGATTATATTCGTTGCAAGACACTATATTTTTACAACAAAATAATTTGTCGTGTATAAGTGGTGAATGACAACAACATATTTTGTTGCGTATTAGTAATTTTTTAGGTTACGATAACACTTTGTTGCAAAACCTTATAATTGACAATAAAACAATTTGTTTTTTATAAGTAGTGAAAGGCAACAAAATAATTTGTTGCATACGAGCAATTCTTTATGCGATGAGAAAACCTTGGTGTAAAACCGTATAATTTGACAACAAAATGCTTCATCCCCAATAAGTGAAGGAAGACAATAAAATATTTTATTGAGCACTAATTAATTTCTAATCCTAATAAGTAAAATAGATGTTGAAAAAAATATTAAATTAGTTGATACTTATTTTTTTTAATTTTTCTAAAATAAAACTAGAGAAAATTAATTAAAGATAATGTGAAAATGGAAAAATAGTACAAAATTAATTTCGAACCGTTGACCACAGTTCGAACCGGTTCGGTTCCCTGATTCCGGTTCCATTTTGGGCACCTCTAACGGTGGGTGGTAAAAAAAACTAAAAATCAATCATTTAAATTAAATATGTGGTCTTTAACACATCTAATTTATTTGAACTCGTGTTATAAAAATTATCCTAAAGCACTATATCAATCTGGATTGAGTTTGTTTAGTATACTTGGCTCATCCCGCGTACGTACGCGAAATCATACGGCGTACGAGCGCGGCTTTACAAGGCGTACAGGCGCCGTGATAATCGGCGTACGGACGCCGAAATACAAGGCGTACAGGCGCCGCACAAAATGGCGTACGTACGCCGTTCAATACGCTGAAAGCCCATATTCCTGTTCAGGAAGACCATCTAATTCTCCGGAAAGGATCAATTGAAACCCTCTAATGGTTTCTGCTAGACCAACATATTTCCCTGGAGAACCGGTAAATACTTCTGCTACAAAAAAGGGTTGGAACGACCGTATAACAAAAATTCTTGGAATGCCGTGGGCATTCTTGATTGGTGCTGAGCTAACTCGGCCCAACTTCGGGTTTATGTTCTACATTAGGTATAAATACCCCCTCCGAACATTGTTTTAGGATTCGACTTTTATTTTCTGGAATTAAGTTGTAAAGATTGGAGATCGAGAGACGAGATTCAAGATTATTGTAAACGGATTATTCGACGACGGGTTTAATCGAAATTATTTTCTTTAATCTCTTTTAATTCTTGTCGTTTCATCATGTTTACTTTATTAATTGTTTATTGTGCTTTCGTATCTATGGAGTAATCCATCTTATTCTGGAACCGGGAATAGCCCGATAATATGTTACCGATATAGATTATAGAACCGTTGATATTAATTCGCGTATGCTTATGATTTGATTTCTTTGTTTTTAATGCTTGTGAATTTGCTGGCCACATATTTGCATGTTCATAGATATTAGGTAAAAATTCTGAAAGGTGACATCTATATCAGAACCCTAGAATTCAAACCTAGGATCCTAAATCGCGAAAGTAGTTTTAGGTCTTTTGAGGAATCGATACATTATTATAGAGATTAATGAACTCGAGCTTAGTCTAATCATCACGAAAGTAGTTGATTAGTTATCTTGGGTAATTTATTATATTTCGACAGAAGATAGTGAGTACAATTGGATAGTGTCCTTCATAAGTAGCGATAGTAATTTCATTGGTAATATAATTGAGTCGATAATGTTTATCGTGGTGAACCCTGAGTCCGGAATTTCCAATCATATATAACTTGAATCAATTCTCTTGCATTCTGTTTAGTTTTCTTTACAATTTATCTCGTGTTTTTGTTAGGCTTAGATTACTGATAATTGATAGGCTAGTGCTTGATTGTTCAGTCCTCGTGGGAACGATATCTTTTGTACTGCACCGAAGCCGTGCGCTTGCGGTTTAGGCACATCAATACTCCTTCGTCTAGAATATATGTGGTCTATCACATATCAGATCTATCGGACCCGTGTCATAGAAATTCCTCCAAGAGCACTGTCGGCCCGGGTGGGTTTATCAGGTATACTCCTTCGTCTAAAATATATGTGATTATAACACATCATATCTGTCGGACCCGCATCATAGAAACTCCCTCAAGAGCACTGTCGGCCTGGTCCCAGTTGAATTTGTCGAGTATACACTATCTAGAATTAGAATAGATCTAGATTTTTTCTAAATTCAATCCATTCACGAGTCACGTAAAATAGGTCCCTCAAATCAAATCATAACGAGCAATAAAAAATTTGAGGGACCAATTTATTACGTTTTATAGTTCAATAGAGCAAATACGAAATAGAACATATACCATTGTAAGTATCGTTCATGAAGTCCATTTATAGGTCCATTAACAAGCCCAATGGGCTATAATTGCGCTCATAATCCATACATTGATACACACCACAAAAGTCCAGCCCATATATACATCTTCCCGCCCTTACAATCTTCAAATTTCATTTCAAACGGAAAACAGCACAGAAATTCTCTCTCTAAAAAAATGGCACCACCATTCGTCTTCCCCCAAACCTTAACCGCTCTAGAAGACGATAACGACGCAGATTACACACATCTCACCGTTCAAAGATCCATTTCAATATCATCTCTCCGCGCATCCGAGCTCGACGAATTCGTAAAAGGTCAGTTTCAATTTCCCCCAATTTCACTCAGTTTTGACCTAATTCCTACTGATTTCAGTGTTTTGATGATAAAGGGGTGTCGTTTGATCTGTCGGACAAGGAGTTGTTCTGCATCGAAGAGCAGGAACTGTTCGACCGGGTATATTCGTTGGTGAAGGGTTTTGGTGGGCTCAGTTGTGTGTGCAAGCTCAATTTGGTGGAGTCTTTGAGGTCTAATTTAAGCGTCTTGTTGCCAAATGTTGACTTGTTGTCTAGGTCGCATGGTGGCCGGGGTGATGGTGATGATGATGGTGAAGATGACAGTGATGAGCGTGGTGGTGAAATGGTGGCTGATAGAGTGGCGTCGTATCGTAATGCATTTAAGATTTACACGTTTTTCCTTGTGCAGATTGTGCTTATTCAAGAGTTGAGTTCCAGTTCTGTTAACAATACTACTAAAGTAAGATATTATACTTCCTTGGATAAGATATTATAGTTTAGTGCATCTGTTTAATAAGATATGTTAAGAAGTATATTTGCCTACGTTTTAAATGAGTTGGTATTAATAGATTTAATGGGTGAGCATTGGTATCGTTTGTCTGTAGCTACTTTGTTCATGAGATAAACAGGTAGCAATATAGAATAATTCGCTTCTGGAAACAGGTAGCTGGAATATCATTAATTTTTTGGATATATATTTATGTTGATTTTGCTAATTCTGATAATTTTTCTGATCACGGGCTAATAGCTTTAGCATTGCTGATAAAGTTTGATTAGATATGTATCTATGCAGCTGTTAGTATCAGTGAGAGATGTGTGTATCCAGTATCTCTTAAAGGGACTAATTCATTGTGGTTTGCTGTCAACACAACATGCATTGTTAATCTTGTTTCAATGGTTTAGGTGGTGGCAAGTACTAGGAAGAAACAGCCTGTAAATTCATGGAATTGGGAACCACAGAGGGGAAGAATAATGAATTTAATTGCAAATTCGTTGGAGATCAACCTCTCGTTGCTCTTTGGTTCATCTGACCCAGATGAAAACTACTTATCATTCATCGTGAAGTAAGCTGAGTAGCTTCTTATTCTTTTCCTTTTCAGAACTGATCTGGTTACAAATCTGATTAAAAACATTGCATCTTGCAGAAATACATTTTCGATGTTTGAAAATGCATCACTGCTAAAAGATTCCGACACAAAAGATGCTTTATGCCGTATAATTGGGACATGTGCCACTAAGTACCGCTATACAGCACAATCATGTGCTTCCATTTTGCACTTAATTCATAAATATGATTTTGTGGTTACTCACTTGGCTGATGCTGTTTCTGGAGCTGAAAAGAAATATGCAGATGGAACCATGGCCACTTCAATTATTAGGGAGATTGGAAGGGCGAATCCAAAGGACTATGTCAAAGACACTGTTGGGGCTGAAAATATAGGCAGGTTTCTAGTAGAGCTAGCTGATCGACTGCCAAAGCTGATTTCGACTAACATTGGCTTATTAGTTCCACATTTTGGTGGAGAATCTTACAAAATAAGGAATGCGCTCGTTGGAGTGTTGGGTAAATTAATTGCCAAGGCCTTCAATGACACCGAAGGTGAAGTTAGCACAAAATCTCAACGTCTTAGGACAAAACAAGCCATGTTGGAAATTTTATTGGAGCGGTGTCGTGATGTGTCTGCTTATACTAGGAGTAGGGTTCTTCAGGTATGGGCTGAATTATGTGAGGAGCATTCTGTTTCAATTGGTTTATGGAATGAGGTTGCAACAGTGGCTGCTGGGAGGTTAGAAGATAAAAGTGCAATAGTCAGAAAATCAGCACTTAATTTACTTATCATGATGCTGCAGCACAACCCTTTTGGACCACAACTTCGAGCAACTTCGTTTGAGGCTACTCTAGAACAGTATCAAAAGAAGTTAAATGAGCTTACACCAAAAATTCCACCCCAAAATTCAGACAAGGATGTCTCTTGTGGAGATAGTGAGGTTGAAGATGAAGGAAATGAAGAGATCACGAATAATCCGAATAGTTTGAGTGACAGCTGCTTAAATGTGGAAGATGAGACGCTTCAAGTGGACAATACTGTACCAGATGTTGGAAATGTGGAGCAAACAAGGGCTTTGGTCGCTTCACTTGAGGCGGGCTTGAGATTTTCAAAGTGTATGTCTGCCGCAATGCCTACCCTCGTTCAATTAATGGCTTCATCATCTTCTACTGATGTGGAGAATACTATTCTGTTGCTCATGAGATGCAGGCAATTCCAAATCGATGACTCTGAAGCCTGTCTTCGCAAGATGCTCCCTTTGGTAATTTCCTCATTATCAATATGAATTCTGAAGTGGGATATAGTTTATTATGATCAGGAATGTAAAACCCCTATGTGCTGGATGTTAACAGGTATTTTCTCAAGACAAATCAATTTATGAGGCTGTTGAAAATGCTTTCATCACAATATATATAAGGAAGAATCCAGTGGAAACTGCTAAAAATCTTTTGAATCTTGCTATAGATTCAAATATTGGGGATCTGGCAGCTTTGGAGTTCATTCTTGGGGCCCTGGTATCCAAAAGTGATATAACTGCGAGCATGGTATGCAATTTCTTCTTATGAGGCTAACTATAAGATAATGGTTGCATGTTATACATTCGGTTATGTATGTATCTCATTATGAGATGAAAATAAGGAATGTTATATGTGAAAAGTCAACCAGCATTTAATGAACTGACATTTCTGCTTCCATCTAAAATGTCTTCCGGCTAATGTTATCTGTGATTTTCGTTTTAGTTCTCATATAATCAACTTTATTTGCTGAAATTTTTGTTTTTTATGGTGCCAACTTGTTAGTAATGACCGTACATGATTACAAAAAAGAATAGCTAATCAGGAAGACCAGTTGATTGAGCTCTTATTTTATCCTCAAATAATTACACTTTTTTTTTATAATTTATGCAGTTATCAGCATTATGGGATTTCTTTTGTTTCAATATAAATGGAACCACAGCTGAGCAAAGTCGTGGTGCTTTATCTGTACTATGCATGGCAGCAAAATCTTCGCCAACTATTCTGAGCTCTCACTTACAAGACATTGTTGACATTGGATTTGGTCGTTGGGCAAAAGTGGAGCCTCTGCTTGCCAGAACAGCATGCTTAGCACTACAGAGGTTGTCTGAAGAGGATAAGAAAAAGTTGTTAGCAACTAATGGCAACCGTTTGTTTGGTATTTTAGAAGGTTTGATATCTGGCTTTTCACTTCCTGAGAAGATATGGTACGGTGCTGCTGATAAAGCAATAGCTGCTCTTTACACTATTCATCCTACCCCTGAAACAATGGCTGCGGATCTGGTGAAAAAATCCCTCAAGTCTATATTCAATTTCAATGAGGGAGATGAATTGCAGACTGACATTGATTCTGGGATCATTACCACTGTTCAAGTTTCGAAAGTCAGCAGATTTTTATTCACTGTCAGTCATGTCGCCATGCATCAGTTGGTTTATATTGAATCTTGTGTTCGGAAGATTCAGAAAGCAAAATCCAAGAAAGAGAAAATGGTTGCTGAGAACAAGAATCTTGAGTCCAACACAGCTTCTGATGCACAAAAGGTGATATTTACTGTTTCATGATATGCACTTCTTGGATAAACGGGGAGTAATAATCTCAGCGATCATTACTATTGAATTGCGTGGATTGGATTGCAATCGATCCAAGCTCGAGCTGAGCTTGACCAAATTGCTTGGCTCAAGCCAAAATTATTAAGCACGAGCTCGATGAGTCCTAATAAAAGAGCTCGAGCTTGAAAAAAAAATGAATCTCTTATCGAGCCGTCTCGTGATTCACGACTTGTTTAAGCATTTGATTTTATTTACTGTATTTTTGCAGGATGATGACATCAATTCTGAGTTAGGTTTTGCAGCCTCCGAGGATGCAATGCTTGATAGCCTAGCTGAAAGGGCAGAAAAGGAAATTATTTCTGGTGGCAGTGCTGGGAAGAACTTGATAGGGAACTGTGCTCCATTTCTATCTAAATTATGTAGAAACTTTAGTTTAATGCAGAAGGTATTCATTATCTGTTCTCATATTAATCCCTCTCTTTCTCATACCCTGGAAACTAGAAAAATGATATGATAAATCTTTTCTCCCACACCAGCTCCTTAGAGCATCTGCATTCATGGAAATTTCCAAGTGTTAAAAATATCTAATGACTTAACAATCTGAACAAATATTTTGCTTAAAGACTAAAAAACATGGATCTCCAGCTTTTACTACTAAAAATTACTATTAGAGAAAGCAGTTTGCCCCTAATGAAAAGTTGTCTTAATTTGACTAATTTCCTCCAATGTTTTTTAAGTTTTCTTGCTAAATTTATATGATGAACTGACTTGACTTCTGCTCTATTGTAGTATCCTGAACTGCAGGCATCTGGGATGCTTGCTTTATGCCGATTAATGATTGTTGATGCTGAATTCTGGTAAAACAGTACTTTTCGAATGATCATTTGCCTGCATTTCTGTCCAAATAGGTCTAATTTATATCACAATTCTTCGTTATTTCTCAGTGAGTCAAATCTCCAACTGCTTTTCACAGTTGTGGAGAATGCGCCATCAGAAATTGTGCGTTCAAATTGCACTATAGCTCTTGGAGATTTGGCTGTTCGTTTTCCAAATTTATTAGAGCCATGGACAGAAAACATGTATGCACGTCTTCGCGATCAATCAATATCTGTCAGAAAGAATGCTGTATTGGTTCTTTCTCATCTTATATTAAATGACATGATGAAGGTTTGAAAGATTCACCCTTCTTGTTCTTTCCCCAGCTTGATCTGTTGTATTAATTTTGACCATTAAATGTTTAGGTGAAAGGCTATATAAATGAAATGGCCATCAGATTAGAAGACGAAGATGACAGGATTTCAAATCTAGCCAAATTGTTCTTTCACGAGCTATCTAAAAAAGGTGAATCTTTATAATATTTTCCTGTTAGGGGTAATGTCACTTATGGTTTCCCTCATGTTTAATGTCAGAATCACTTTAGTCCGTCATGTTTAAACCGTGACTTTAACATCGTTAATTTTCAAATTTGGTCATTCATATTTTACTGAATACAGATACCCTTAAATTTTTGTTTCACTTTAGACATGGGTTGCTTAAGTCATGATTTAAACATGAAGGGTTTAAAGTTGTTAGGGACAAACGGTGATGTTATTCTTTACCTGTTTTTGATTGGGACTGTTATATATAACTTTCCTGTATCTGAGCAATGAAAGCTAATCAAAACATTTTGAATTCCATTGTAGGAAGCAACCCTATATATAATCTGCTTCCAGATATCCTTGGAAAATTATCCTGCCAGAACTTGAAGGGAGAGTCTTTCTGCAACATTATGCAGTTTCTAATTGGTTCCATTAAGAAGGTATTACGGGCTCATCTTAGAAATTCATGATTCAATTTATTTTGATGCATAGGGTAACTGAGCTGCTGTGCCCTTTTCAGGATAAACAAATGGAATCTCTTGTTGAAAAACTATGCAATAGGTTTACTGGTGTCTCAGGTATGAATTTCCTACTAAACAGTTTGCTGATGGTCCATTTTGTAGTAGGGTAAATAAGCATAAGCTTGACTCTGTAACTGATTACTGTAACTGAAATGCATAATTACTGTATCTGAAATGCATAATTACTGTAATTGAAATGCATAATTAAAGGAATATGTGAAATTAAAAATGCATAATCAAAGGGAATAGAATTCTGCCCCTTAATTTCTCTTCCAAAATCTATTTCATAACATAATACCTCAAACATCTTCAAAATTTATTTTACAAACTATGTGATAATCGATTTATTCATAACAATCTTTCTTTGTTCTGTTTCTGTAAATATATAAAGTTATCTAGCTATATAGATAATTGTTTTTATCATCTTTCAGCAATTTCGGCTCATATCCAGTTTGTTAATAAATGAAAACTTATGGTGCTTTTGCCTATTATGTCCATTTATGCAGATACTAAGCAGTGGGAGTATATTTCCTACTGCCTCTCTCAGCTTGCTTTTACTGAGAAGAGCATGAAGAAGCTCATTGAGTTATTCAAAGCATATGAACATATCTTATCTGAGGACACAGTTATGGACAATTTTAAAAATATAATTAATAAGGTAATGGCTTGTGATGTATTGTGGTTTCACCCCCCCATCATATCTTTTAGGACCACCTAACTTTTCTGCTTATTTTTTCTCAGGCGAAGAAATTTGCAAAACCAGAACTAAAGTCCACCATTGAAGAGTTTGAGGAAAAGATCAATAAATTTCATTGTGAAAGGAAGGAGCAAGAAGTTACCGAAAAGAATGCGCAAGAACATAAACAAAAAGTTGGTAGCCTAGAGAAATTTATGGAAACCAAAAAAGAAGTCGAAGAAAGTAGTGAATCTAGCGAATCTGAAATCACTGAAGGTACGTTCAGAATTTGAAATAGTTTTTTCTTCCATGCAAAGTTATCTTTATATTATAAAACACAAACGTCGTCGTTTATGACCTAATTGAAATCAGTTGTGCTACATATGCCTAATTCAGTTTATATTTCTTTTATTTGATTTTGTGGTTATTGATTTTTATACAAAATTTATTCAAAGTTTAAAAATTCTAGAAAAAGGTACTTACCAGCATAATTTTATTTTAAATAAAAAAACTTATTTTTCTCTATCTATCACCCTTATTAATGATAATTATCGATCATTTTATTTCTTAATCTTAATTTGGTCAGTTTATGAAATGATGTACTATTATTTCTCCACATATCACTAATAATATAGTGATATATATATATATATGATTATTTTTGTCTGTACATATCAGTATTGTGTACCTTGGCACAGGATTCTGACTAGTAGGCGTATCGTCTAAATGATGGCCTCTAAATTTGTTATTCATCAGCCTTTTTCATTTGAAGTGATGTTTTCTCCTTCACCTTTGAAATGGAACAGATGATGAAGAAGCTGAAGATTCGGTGAAAGAATCTAGTAATTTGCGTTCAAAATCGAAAACCACAAAATCAAGAACACGTTCACATTCTTCTAGTGAGATGACAGAGTTGGAATTTGATGAAGATGAAGTTAAATCACCTCTTGTTCATCTAAGAGGTTTTATGCAACCTTGAAATTCTGAGATAAAAAAATGCATGTTGTATATCATTTTTTGCTAATATGAGATTGGTAATTGCAGGTGCCTCTAAATCGAAGATTAAGAAAAGCAGCACAAGGTCTCAAAATGTTGATCCTCACACATCTACTAGAAGAAACACTAGGTCAAAGCAAAGGTCTCTCTCTCTCTCTCTCTCTCTCTCTATATATATATATATATATATATATATATATATATGTGTGTGTGTGTGTGTGTGTGTGTGTTGTGTTCATTTGTTGGTAATTTTGCTCTTAACACACTAAACATAAAGGAATAAATCTTTCAAGTCACAGTGATTACTATTAATTTGGTGCTAATTTCATTTTGTGGGCTGTACTTTGCTCTCTATATGCACTATGTTGACATTTCTCTTGATCATTTACAAGAATTTAAACATTAGAGGGAATTCGAACTTTGTAGATCCCATCATAATATATATTTGATCGGCCTAGGCCTGTCAATGGGTGGGTCTGGCCCAGACCCAGACCCAATATATTGGGTCTACACTCAGACCCAAAAGAGTGGGTCTACATAGACCCAGACCCAAATGGAAAACCGTAATAACGGCTTTTTTGACAACAAACTGGTAGTTTAGGTCAGTTATATGAACTTGCTTTGGATCTTTGTTTTGACTATTTTCAGAGAAATCTAACAGTAATTTCGTGTTTGGAAAGTGTCGTGATTTCACAACTACCATATGAATGAAAGTGTCGTGATAATTGCAGGTAGGGGGTGAATCGAGGACAAAATGCTTGAAATTGATCTTGATGGTTGAAATATATGAAGAATCGCCAATAAGAGTTTTCGGGTTTTTTTGTGTATTTGTTGTGTTGTAACTTGTAATCCTTTTATTAGGACTTGAATTACATGGACTGATTATGTACAGATTGGTGCAGCATTAAGCACATTCATCTCGAATGTGGTGTGTATGTTTTGTAATGTATTTATAAACTTTTTTGATATATATATATATATATATATATATATATATATATATGTATATTCAATGAAATTAGTTCTTGATTATTGTTCATATTTCTTTGTTTAGTTAGAAATACAAATGAACATTTGGTGATGCACTTAGCTACCAAAATATTGGTTATTTGCACTAACGCCTAATTTTTAATTTGGGCATTGACACATGCATTATAGTGTATTAAGAAAATAAACATGGTTGATTAATAGAAATTAGAAACTAAATTATGATAAATATGCTCAAATTGCCTAACCAATATGACATACTTTTTATTTCCAGGTGTTATTTTTAGAATGTTGCCTAAAGATTTCAAATATTTAGTCGTACAAACTTCAAAATCAATTAATAATGATTCATAATCAGCATATAATATTGTCATTATTAGGTGAATCAGCATCCCAAAAAAACTTCTCAGCTACTTTTGGACTGATTTCATTTATGTTATGGAAAGATTCTAACAAATCTTTTCACATATATATATATTATATTTATATCCATATATATATAAATATATATACACGCAATAATCTCACCACTTTGTGTATGTGCAGTTCAAATTAAACTTCTCTCTCCACTGAGAATTAACAATGGCGGCCTCTACTTTGTCTCTGGGATCACTAGTTAACTCTTCTTCACTTAACCTAGCTCACAAACATGTAAGTATATATATATATATATATATATATATATATATGCGTGTACATATTCATTTGTGTTATTTTGATCATTTGCAGTAAGTCTCTACTTTCATTTGCTTTTATCACATTATGACTCAACCCATTTGTGTAGAATCATTGTTGCATGCAAATTTGTGAGATTTTACTTGTGATACAAGTTATTTTTTCTCCAAAACTAGAGTATTATATTCTTATTCAAACTCAAATCTCTTCTTTCAATTGTTTTGTGCAGCATGTGAATTGTCCCTCTTTTTATCGATACCATGCAACATTACTCATGAATGAAAATTGTACGAATAATCGTAAAAACTTCAAATTATTTTGCTCGAGGGACAACGTTAGTTCACCGACATTGATTGATGGTATTGCTAAATTCTCAAATGGTAACCTTATTTATATCACATTTCTACGTGTTGTATAAATTTTGTCGTTTTTACGTGTTCTTTGTGAATTTTTATAAGTATGATATACGTATCGATTCATTTGCAGAAACGGAGAATGTAGAATTCAGTGATGAAGATGAGCTAAGTGTTTCGACAATGTTGATGAATTTTGAGAATGATTTTGATCCTTATCATGCGATGAGCACACCTCTATATCAAACCGCAACGTTTAAGCAGGTTAATTTTCGGGGTCCCTCAATTTTCAAAGTATGATAAAATTTAGCGTTTAGGCGTTTAACTTTATTTGAATGTGAATTAATTAATTAAGTATTGTTGAGAAAGATTTAATTATTTGAATGACTTTACCTATTTGAATTTGAATTGTTGTGAATGATTTAAGTGTTTAATGATCGTATTTTTGATGTGTTTAATTACATTAATTTAGTGTTATTTGTATTTATTTTTGAATGTGTTTTTTGAGAAACTAGGAGGAATTTTTTTAAAAAAATTATGATTTTACGGGTCCATCTGGTAGGACCCAGACTCGCTGGAGGAAAAAAAAAATTTAAAATTATGATTTTAAAAAATTCTAGTCGATATTGCAGTCGATTTCGACACTTAGAAATGCTCGTCAAATCTACATTAATAAGCGTGCCATTAACACTTTGCTTCGTTTATATCTATGCAGCCTTCGGCACTACATTACGGGCCTTACGACTACACAAGAAGCGCCAATCCTACACGAGACGCTCTCGAGGGGTCTCTATTTTTCGCTTAAATTTATTTTCTTGATTTTTCATATTTAAATCACATTTTTTCACATGAATCGAAATAATTCTTCGCCTATTAATTTCAGAATCCTCGCCAAGCTCGATAAAGCTGATCGAGCGTTATGCTACACCAGTGGAATGGCTGCATTATCAGCAGTTACTCATCTTGTTGCAACAGGTATATATATATATATATATATTTATGCATATATATATATATATATTGTATATGTGTGTATATATTGGTTATAATGTTAAAAAGATGTGATTTTTTTACACGACAGGCGAGGAGATCGTTGCTGGCGATGACATGTATGGCGGTTCTGATCGTTTATTATCAGAAATAACTCCGAAATCAGGAATTTTGGTTAAGTTAGTATCGAGTTTTATTTGAAATAATTTAATCGACCCATAAATTCGCGATTTTTTATAATATTTTGCGTATTTTAGGCGAGTCGACATGACAAATTTGGAAAAAGTTGCTTCTGAAATCGGCCCCTTGACGAAGCTCGTGTGGCTCGAGAGTCCAACGAACCCACAACAGCAAATTTCCGATATTCGTGTATGTTACATCTATATACTTTTTTAAAAATTTTAAATTTCGATATCGAAATTTATATTTATTCGTCTTTTTTTTTTCTTCGATTTTGCTTTAGAAAATTGCAGAAATAGCACATGCAAATGGGGCTATTGTATTGGTTGATAATAGCATGATGTCTCCTGTATTATCTCAACCCTTAGAACTTGGAGCAGGTAATATAATAAATTTAATAACTCTTTATTTAATAATAATAATAATAATTTGATTTTATTAATGAAAATTGTTTAATTATGCATGAAAATCTTCATTTTCCAATGAATTTTCAGATATTGTGATGCATTCAGCTACAAAATTCATATCTGGTCATAGTGATGTAATGGCTGGTGTTCTTGCTGTTAAGGGTGAAAGGTATTTCTTTCAAAATTCTGATTTTTTTAATAATACAAATCGATCGATAATTTCAAATAATTATAAGTTACAATTCAAAGGGATTTCATATTTTGTCTTAATTTATCATTAAATTTTTTTTTTATGAATATCAATCTTATATTATCATATTTTTGTACGTTCGTTTCGTATATTGATTAGGTTGGCAAAAGAGCTGCATTTTTTACAAAATGGCGAGGGCTCGGGTTTAGCTCCATTTGAGTGTTGGCTTTGTTTAAGAGGCCTAAAAACTATGCCTCTTCGTGTCGAGAAGCAACAGGTATATATCTTAACAACATTATTCGGATGATTTTCAATGTATTTTTTCGATTTCTAAATCGTAATAATTTTTTGTTGAGAAATTTAAATTATGGGATTTGAAGTGTTTTTAGTTCTTTTTTTGACTAATTATAGCTTTCAAAATTTGCAGGAAAATGCACAAAAAATTGCAGAGTTTTTATCATCTCATCCAAGGGTGAAAAGGGTCAATTATGCGGGTCTTTCGGATCATCCGGGACGGTCTTTACATTACTCTCAGGTACGAAATCATACGGTCCGTTTGAGCTTTTTATTAGTATTATTTTTAATTTTTATATATATGATTGTAAATACTCAAAATTTTAAAACTAATACTTAAATTTTTATTTAAAACAATATTTTAATTAAATTTTATATGCCATGCAATATATAATAATAAACTATATTGTTTCTATTCATGTATGTTGTGATATGTGTTTCTACAAATTGGTTCAATTAAATCATATTTTTGTAACTTATCATAATATATATATATATATATAATTAATATAAGTTAAATAAAAATAAATTTCTAAAATAAATTAAAACGTAACAAAATTAATGTTTTGCTCAAGCTCGACTCGTCTTTAGCGAGCTGGATCTTGAACATTACAAATTAGGCTCATCACATTTGAGCTCCAGCTCAAGTTTGAAAAATATATAAATGAGCTCGAGCTTGAACATAAAAATTTCACCAGGCTCGGCTCGTTTACATCTGTATAGAAATCTTAATATCATACACGATTCGTCTCTTATTGCAGGCAAAAGGCGCGGGATCCGTGCTCAGTTTCGTAACGGGGTCGTTGGCGCTCTCTAAGCACGTCGTTGAGACGACAAAGTATTTCAGCATAGCCGTTAGTTTTGGTAATTTCTCAGTATACGTTACTAAATTTCGACGATAATAAATAGTAGCGTAAAAATATATATATGCGCATATCCTAATTACGAAAAACACCTTGAAAAATTTAAAAATTATTGTAAATTCTCATTATTCTATCGGTAAAAACATACTACAATATCGCCAATTATTTTAGGTAATTGTCGATTTGATTTGAAATTCCGCAAATTGTAAAATATATGGGCGCAGATCCTAATTACGAAAAACACCCTGAAAATTTTAAAAATTATCGTAAATTCTCATTATTGTATCAGTAAAAACATATTACAATATCGCCAATTGTTTTAGCTAATTGTCGATTTTATTTGCAATTTTGCAGGAAGTTGTAAATCACTCATAAGCTTGCCTGCATATATGTCTCATTCGGTTATACCTGCTGCAATACGAGAGGCTCGAGGTTTAACGGACGATCTCATCCGTATATCTGTTGGGATCGAAGATGTTGATAACTTGATCGACGATCTAGATGATGCTCTGAAAACAGGGCCTGTTTAGATTTTTGATTTATAATCTCGATCTTTTTGCGTCTAAAAAGGTGAGTTTTTGATAATTTTTTCGTTGTTTTAATCGATGAGTTTCGACTTCAAATCATTTTGAACAAAATTATGTGCTCAATTTGAGTTTGTTATGTTAAAAAATCGAGCTCGAATGTTTCTTTTAGGCGCTCGATTTGAATACTAATCCTTTGTTTTTTACCCGTATTCTATCTTAAACGAAACCCGTTATGAAAATGAACATACTAATATTTCTATTTATTATTGTAAATCATTAATAATGTAAATATCAAGTACAAAAATACAACATACGAAAGAGAGGAATACGTCGACCTTCTATTGCAAAATAGAATATACGTCAATTAATATCCCATTTTCGGGTTTTTTTTTTTTTCGTTGCAAATATGATCACTAATAATTACAATTAAAATACATGAGTACAAAATCCCAATATTTATGAACAAACCCCAACAAAATAAGAAGAATTACTACCATATTTGTAAAATAAAAGCCTAAAACAAGTCAATAAATATATAAAGTACAAATTTTTTGCTTTCTAACAGAATAGACCTTTTTTTGCCTTTAATCATGGCTACATTATTTTCTAAGAGAAAACAAAACACAAACACCCCCATGAATTAGTTCGAAACCATAAATCGTCTCTAATTCTCGAAAATTATTTACGAAAACCTCTATCCGGCCCTACAACAACGAAATCACGAGAATGAAATAAGATTCAATAGATTCCAAGTATTTAATATTATAAAAGAATTTATAAGATGCTATAATCCGAAAAGTTTTATCAATAGTGAATAAAGAGAAATACCCGTTTATGTAATTGATTTAATCGCTTCCAAAATCCTCGTAACTAAAGCCCTCTGATATTGTGTCCAATTTCCTAAAGTCTATTCATAAGTAACCGAAAAAAATTAAAATTTTTACCATTTTCTAATCGAGACGATGTTAAATGTGAAAGATTTTTACCTTGTTGTTCATCCCTAATATGAGGGTCCAAGAAATTTGCATCTGTTCCCATGAATGGAGATCTTGAATAGCTCTCTAGTATATCTGAACAAATGACGTAAAACGGCAAAATCATAACGCGTATAATGAAGAGTGATGCTATATACACTGGTTATATTTCACCGTTTTTTCACTTATTTCAAATATGATAAAAAGTTGCATGTAATAAATGCAGTTAAACGTGATTTTCGTAATTTATGTTTATTATAACAAAAAGATATTAGGCGATATCAAATGTGGTGAAAACTCGATGAAAAATAAACAGTGATATATAGCATTTCTCTATAATGAAACTCGCATATCGAAAAGCTCCTTTTAATTCCAAGAATTACAATCACCTCCATACTTCTTGACTAATTAACACAATCATCTGAGGTTTTGAAAATTACAAAAGATCACCATTGTCAAATCTGGCGACTTGAAAAACACGGGTGAATTTGAAACGTCTTTTGCTGACAGGGGTCAAATTATAATAATATGTTTTTACTCCAAGGACAAATATGGCAATTTTCAAACTCAAGGCGTTTACGTAATTATAGTCTTATGCAGGGTGTATCTATAAAATATACCCTTTTCTTGTTTCGAGCAGGGTAATATATACATACACACATGCATACATACACACAGACTTGCACACACATTATACACACACACACACACATATATATATATATAGAGAGAGAGGGTGTATCTATGAAATATACCATTTTCTTGTTTTGAGTTGGGTAATATATACACACATGCATACATACACACAGACTAGCACACACACACACACACACATATATATACATACACACACATATATATATATATATATATATATATAGAGAGAGAGAGAGAGAGAGAGAGAGAGAGCAAACCAGTGCTATTAGAAAAATCAGCCGTCAAATCTGATAAACTGAAGTTCCGAGGTATCTGTCCCAAAAATCCAATCGTGTTCGTCTCTGGGTCCATCATAGCCTCGTGTAACCCGTTCGAACTGGACGGCTCCCCGTTAAAACGGGAAATCGACGTTTCCCCAATCGCGTTACGAGGTTGTTCTAGAAAACCGTGGTCCCCACCGAACACAACGGGGAAATCGCTACTCTCCGTCTTGATCGTCGCCCCGTTCATTTCTTGCAACATTTGCGCGTTCGAGCTCTGAGCCAATAGCATGTTTGCTGACATGTCAACGGGACCCGCCATGTTGACTGCCGATTGCAAGGTGGCGCTAATTGATTGGTGCATGTTTTCTGGCTTTATAGGGTGTTGAGATTGGTAAGCCGAGTTGTTGTGAACTGACAAAATATTATCAGAAACGAAAGAATCAATCAATAGAAGAATATTTTGATAAAATCACACAAATAAAAGATAGATTTTGCGTAATTTGGCGTATAATGATTTATTGAGTTATAATTACCAAGTACAAAGACAGATCCTAAGTCTATTTATTACCGAAAAATTACAAAATACGAAAAACTGGTCTTTGATTGTTTTACAGTACGCTTTTGAAGTCGAAAAAGTGTTTACTTTTTCAAGTCATGCTAGTTACATACTTCTCGAAGTACTTTTGACGTTTTTTTCCAACTGAAAAACAACTTCATCCAAACGGAAATAGCAGAAGATAATTGAAACCCGGATCATAAATTCTAACAGAAAGTATTTAATTTATCAAATTGAAATTATATAAATCGAAAAAAAAAAACAAAGAAATTACGTAACAAATCAATAGTACGAAAATAGTTATTTTATAGAGAGAAAAGTATGTTAGGGAGATAAATACGGCGAAATTGATTTCGTACAAAAATACGTAAAAGTATACATACAATACTAAAACGCAAGCTTACTTGAATGAATCTGAGATCTATACATATCCATTAACTGAACCTGTCTCTCGAGTAACTGATTGAATCGCATTATTTGATCCTTTACGATTAGCCTAAGATGATACGCCCTGAAAAAATCCCGATTTTCCGTTTCGAGTTTTTGCCACACTGAAATGCAGACAATATGTTATTTCGACAATTTCGAACATAAAACATGAATGTTAACGACACTCGAGAGAAATAAAAACTCCGAATAGTCTAAAGTAATAAAGTGTTATATGACGATAATTTTTCGATCTGTTTGACTTTTTCTGGAAATCAGACATAAATATGTATGACAACGTAAGACCATAAAAAAGTCAACCTAGGAAGTTGACTTACCGAGTTCGGTGAAACCGGGCTCGATGTTTGCCTGGTCTGAAAGGGTACTCACAACTTCCCGTTGGCTCATGTATAGCTGAAGACACCTCTCTATAAGGTTTTGAACCTGATACTAGGAAAACGACAACGTTAGAAAATAATGACAACAAAGATTTACATAAAGTGTATATTCAAAACGAGCCTACGATTATTGTGACAAAATATAAGTAAATAAATCTCAAATAACTTCATTCTTGAATTGAATGATTGACAAAAAGAAACTCAATATTGTGACAAAAGGAATTGAAAATTCCATGGTAGTTCATATTCTATCCCACAGAAATTTGTTATTAATATAAAGGATTTTAAATCTTTAGCTCCTAATTCCTACAATCTAAGTGCAACAATATGGAATTGCCATCTCATTAAAATATGACTACATTTACTCCTAATAATTGCTTTACATAGTTATTTAAATATTTTACAAGTCCTAGATAATGCAAAATTACATCAAATTCTACAACTTAAGCACATCCCGCAAATTTTTATAAGGATCCGAGTACGTAAATTATAATAAATTTAGCATAACCGAAAAAACTTTAATTTACATGAATCTCTATTACAACTTGGGTTTTTCATGCAAATCCTTATGGATCTAAAAGTTACTTTAAAATGGAAGATTTACCTTCAAGTTCAAGTTACATTGATCTCATCAATATACACTCTTTTATATGGGAAGTAAGGTGTATATATCGTTGCATATTTTCTCGGTTATTACATTAAAGATATAAACATGAATCTAAAATACTGCATAAAAATTATGGGTAGAGCACTTACCAACTGTATATCCTGTAGGGAGACTTTCCTAACATCTCCATTAGACATTTTTTATCAACTGTACCTGATCAATTTATCATGTCACAAACCCCGAAATAAATTAACTCCGGGTTTTGTTTGTCAATCCAAATACGCATATATATACTGCATCAAATTGTAAGTACACGAATTAGCTGAATACGACACACTAAACACAAACAGGAAGAAAAAACAAGCAGCTGTGATATGTACAAAAGATTAAGATAAGCTTTGCTTTGTGTATGAACAGAATGATAGTGATAATCACATTTAACATTTTATCAAATCATATTTTTTCCTATGTTTTAGTAGCATCAAATCAATTGCGATATTTACAAATCCCCTACATTTAAAAGACTGTTTTCATAATAGAAGCAAAGCTATGCTTTATTTGGGCATTCAACTTTCTTTCTTACCTTTACTTCTTTGTATTCCATCATGCTTAACAGTTCTTTAACCGAGGTAAAGTTTTCTCGAAAAGTAATCTTTCTAGCACCCTTTCGTTTTATTTGTTCTTTAAATCTATAAATCGGGTTTTCGAAAAATACATATCAACAGGAAACAGCCCATTTTCACTCAGATTTTAAGCCCTTATACCACTTTTTTCCTCAAGCACACAAAATTTTACAAAGCACAATCAAAGTTTCAAACTGAAACAAACACTTCAGTTACAAATAAGTGTTTTGACCCAAAAACATTCCCAATAATAAGAGTAAAAATTACTAACACATCACAAACACATATGCCATAACTCAATCTGTAACCTAAGCACAAGATCACAACAACCCTTTATATCTTAGCTATAATCATGCCAAAAAAATAAAAACCCAGAAAAATAAATTACCAACAGTAACTTAATAGCGAACAAGTAAAGATCACAGCAAATTATGTAATCAAATGAACGCATGTAATTCAAACTAATCCCATCCCAATTAATTCAGCTACATAAACCAAATAAAGTAACATGAACATAAAACATAAAATTAAACGCGTAAAAATATATTTAACTCACCTGAAATTTGTTGGGTTTTTTCACAGCGGTGGGGAGAGATAAAAGAGAGAATACTTTTTCAAGGAGAGATGAAGTTATGGGGCTCTGCTAAAATGGGTCGCGTTCCCATGTATTTTGATACATTTCGAAATTCCAGGAAGATATTTGATATTACCAAGTGAAGGTACAACTCCTGATACGTAAAGTGCAACCGAACTGTTGGCGAATGTGCCCTGGCATAAATAAACCATTTCTCCACACTAAAAAATATATAATAAATAAATCCCTTCTTATTTATCTATTAAGAAAAATTAAAATTATAAACGAGTCGAGTTGGTTTATTGTTTTGATTATATTGTAATCTTTCCAAATTTTAAATTGTTGTGTTTGAGCGTTATTTGAATATTAATTATATCGAATTTAAACGAGTTTTAAATGAGCTGATGCCTGATCATTTATCGACCTATTTTGCACATATTTTATTATTTTTTATTAATTCTATTGAGCCGTATTCTAATTCTAAAACTTACTAAATACACAAAAATTATTTAAACTTTATTTTAATATCAACAAATCAAGTTCGATACGAGCTTTTAATAAATAACCTCAAATCGAACGTTGAATAATTTAGTTCGTCTTTTAATCCCAAAAAAATATATATCATAATTGCCCAATCAAATTAACTATTATCTAATCTAAGTCCTATTTTATCATTAAAAAAAATGTACAACTTCAAATAAATTAGCCCAATTTATAAATAAAACTGGTGGGCCCAACCACCGCACCGCCACCGCACCGGAGGAATCGGACAGTTGAGATCTGCGGTGTACTGCATTATTACCCAAATGGCTGCGGTGGTCAAAGTCAAACAAAGAATTATAAAATTGATTTGTTTATTAGCTAGCAATTAATTTAATTAATTAAGTAATTACTTTTTGTTTAAGTATAATTTTTTAATTTAATTTGATTTTTTTATATCTTAAGTAATGATTACTTTAGTTAAAATGTCATTGGTGGACCAAAACCTAGTACAATTCTTCATGTTTATCCACAAGAATATAAAATTACTCCCACTTGGTTAGAGAATCTAATTTTTACTACAAGTTTTAATTTAAATGAGATTCCATTTATAATTGATAGCGATTTTGGTTATTCTCGTTATCCAAAAATTATCGTCTAACATCGTTATTTTTATTATTTTTTCACTAATTATAAATTTAATAAGATATATAGCTGTTAATAGATATAAATTACATAAATCAAATCAAATGCATTTAAGATCATTGCTAAGTAATAAAATGGTGAAAAATGTAGTATATAACATTACTTTTTATTTGAATGTTATTAGTTTATAATTATTGATACTTAAAACTAAAATATTTTATAATAAGTGGTGCACGGGCCAACCTCGACTACAAAATGTGGGCTTTGACGTGGATATAATATACAAACAATACTTTAAAAGGCCCATTAAAAAGGTCTTAGGCCCAATTGGCCCAATTACCAATTCCATTGAGTATAATTAGTAGTTAGTACAAATCATTTTTGGCCCATTTCTATTGGATTTGATTTTTTTTCAGCCCAATGGGTTTTTTTTTATACTACTTAGTAGTTAGTATGAGTGTAATCGTATAAGTGGATCGAGTCGAGTTTAATACTAAGTTATGTAAATAGAGTCGAGTCCGGAAAATTTGATTATTGTATACACGTTTTGTTATTTTTTAACCCATTGAGTCAAACTTGAACCAAACCTCACACCTTGTCAAGCGAAAAATTGTGTCCAAATTTGTTTATTTTGTAATCAAACTGAACTGAAACGATCTTTTAACTGTCGATTTTGAGTCGAATATCAATACTTAACTAATTTTTCAGAAAAACTGTATCGAACTATTATAAACATCATGTTAGATCACTTAAAGAAAAAAATTACATTATTAATCCACTTATAGAAAATAAAATTAAATTTAAAACTAAAATAAACATCAAGACCAATTCCTAATCATTTGTGAATTATCCATAATAAAGCTGGAAGTCATGTGCAAAGTTGACAAAACAAAATAAAACTTAAAAACAACATAAAAAATGAAAGCTTAAAAGTTAAATAATTAAATTGATCAATATTTTTTTTTCTTTTTTTATTTCCTCCCTAAATTAGTGAAAACAAAATTGGGTGGAAATTCTATTGCTAAAATGTGTACATATATATCCTCATCATGAAAAAGATGAAATCTTCATTCTCCCTGTACATATTTCCTCATTTCGTAATTACTTAATCCAAAAAATAATATATAAAGAAAGAAAAAAATATATTTCGCAATAAATAAATTAATTAAAAATCACAATGAAACCACCATTTTATCTTGGCCTTCTTCTATCTGGTGAAAGCTCTTCATCCATAAATGATTTCCTCTTACTATTATTAATAATATTTGTATCAATAATATTATTATCAATAATGTTATCAATAATAATATTATTTTTATCAATAATATTATTATAGGATTTCACTTCATTCTTCGATTCTTCATTTTCTTGCGTTTCCTGATTTTCGGGTTTTTGAATATTTTCCAAGTTTTCATTTTTCACAATATAAGGCCTAAGCTTATTTACATCTGATTTCTTCACTGGCTTCAGAAAAAATTCTTTTGCTCCTTCTTCTAAACATCTGTAAATATAATTAAACATCATAATTTAGACTAATTAATAATTAAAATATTTTTGAATATAGTGAAATTTAAAAAATCATTATTATTTACCTATTTATTCTTGAGGGTACATTCTCAGAAGACATAATGACCACTGGTATATTTTTCAGATATGAAGATTCCTGTCAAAAATTAAAAAATAAATAAATAAAAAATTAGCATGAAAATTCTAGTTCGATCGAATTTAAATTTAATTAATTGATTAAGTTACATGATGAGTAAAAATCAAATATATATCATTTGTATATTTATAGAATATATATCATTTCAGAAATTAATTAATTGTATTTCATTTCACGTACAATGTATATAAAATCTATATCATTTGTATATTTATAAATCTGCATATATATATATATATATATATGCATAATAAAAAATGAAATAAACAAATATTTTTCAAAAGAAAGATGGTAAAAAAAGGAAAATATAACAAAAATTACCTTAATTTTCTTGAGCAAATCATAGCCTGTCATTCCAGGCATACAATAGTCTGTAATAACAAGATTTACTTCCACTTCCTGTAATTACCAGAAAACAAATATGATTTTTTAAAAACATCCAGTAAAAAACCTAGAATTTAAATAATAATAATAGTAATAATAATTATTATTATTATAAGTGAAAAAATGCAAGAATTTTTACCTGATGATTATGATTTTCATGAGAAATAAATGATTTATTTGGGCTGCTTATCGCATCTTCATGCCAACCAAGAACTTCTAAAGCTTTGCTACCAGAATCAACTGTAGTAACTGCCACACATACACACATATATATATATATGTATATATGTATATATATATATATTAAAGATTACATTTTTAACTAACTAAAAATTCAATTAATCACAACCCATTACATAAATTCTTCAAAAAAATGGAGAAAAAATAAATTACCTTGATAAGAAGATGTTTTAAGCAGCCTTTCAATTAATTTTCTATCAATTAAACTATCATCAACTGCTAAAACATGAAACTGAGGATCTGCAGCTGCCATGCCCATTATATCAAATATGATTTAATTTAATTTAATCAAAGAAAAAAATAGGTAATTCTTGAAGAAATATATGATGATGATAATGAAAAGGTTTGGTTCTTTTTCTATAGTGGTTTGAAGAGAAATGAAGATTAGGGTTTGACCAGATTTATTCAAAAGATTTTCTCAAAAAAAAAAAATCCAACTTGGAATTGAATTACAAGGCAAGCAATAGAAGGTTAATAAAATGGGATTGAAAGAATAAATAATAGTAGAAAATAAATCTTGAACATGGCTCATTTCGAAAAATTCTATAGCATATTAGGGGCTTTTTTGATATAACCCCCCGAGGTATGTAGCTTTGGCAAACAACCCCCGAGGTTTGAAATTTTGGTAAACAACCATTTCTGGTTAGTTGACCGTTAGTCAACAGTTAAGGTCATGAGCAAAATTGTAATTAATCTAATAATTTCAAACAAATATATTAATTTTCAATATATTTATTTAGAATTAATAAAATTAATATATTTGTTTGGAATTATTAAATTACAATTTTGCAAATAAATAAAATTAATAAAATTAATATATTTATTTAATATATTGTTTGGAATTATTAAATTATAATTTTGCAAATAATAAAATTAATATGTATTTATTTTCAATGTAATATTAATATATTTGTTTGGAATTATTAAATTACAATTTTGCAAATAAATAAAATTAATATATTTATTTAATATATTTGTTTGGAATTATGAAATTACAATTTTGCAAATAAATAAAATTAATAAATTAATATGTATTTATTTTCAATATAATTCCAAATAAATACATTGAAAATTAATATATTTGTTTGGAATTATTAAATTACAATTTTGCCCATGTTCTTAACTGTTGACTAACGGTCAACTAACCAGAAATGGTTGTTTACCAAAATTTCAAACCTCGGGGGGTTGTTTGCCAAAGCTATATACCTCGGGGGGTTATATCAAAAAAGCCCGCATATTAGATCGAACAGATCAAGTATATTATACATTACGTATTTGAAAATTCATGCAAATATGGGATGTATAACATGTTGGAAATGTTAAATTCGATATGACATAGAATTTTTCGAGTCATATATACATCATACATGTATAATTATATAGGGTGATGTCCTCTCATAGCTCTGTCGGGCCGGGGCATGGGGGGCCCTTGGGGTTGGGGATTCAACCTTTTGGACAATTATATAGGGTGATGTTATATACCACCGGTTATAGTTCACTATCTTTTCATATCTTTTAAATATGATCAAAATTGCATTTAATAAATACATTTAACATGATATCCGTAATTTATGTTTACTATAACAAAAAAAAATATTATATCATATCAAGTGTCAGTGAAAAATCGATATAATATAAATGATGATATATTAGCATTATATATATATATATATATATTGGATGGAGTTTGATTTTTTATGGGGTGTTTTTTAAATTATTGGATTGAATTGAGTTGATTCTTTATGGGGTGTTTGTTTTTATTATGTCAATTGTCAAAAGGAGAAATTTGAGGGAAAATAAGTGGAAAGTTTTTGGGAATTGGGGTTGAATTGGGGATTTGGGAAGGGGCGGTTGGATGTTCTTACTAATTATAATTATATATTAAAGTCAATTAATTACAAAATAAATGTAAATTAATTACTTTGTTATTTTAGCTTTTTGATTGATTATATCAAACATAATTTACTTCATTTTATAAAATCGAAATAGGAGAAATCAAAGCGTACTTTAATTTTCTAGGAATTTTATAATATTAAGAGTAACTTTTAGGAGGTCCGTAGTTCAGTATAATTACAATTACTATTATACATTAGATTTCATTTGGACATTTCAATATATATAATTATGAATACCTTAAAATTCGTAGTTCAAATTTAAAACTCGTGTAATCACAAAATATCGAACAATATAATTCATTTGAATTTTTATATATAAATAATTATAATCATTTCAAATTATAGATTTTCCAACTTTTTTTAAACTCTCTCGATACTTTAAACCTTGTACTAAAATAGTAATGTGAATATATCCTCCCAAGAACAATGGAGGCCTTTTCATGTTGTGAAATAATGTGCTTGATTTCATATGGTAGTTTGACTTTGTACCTTCCAATTATCATGTAAAAAAATCAAATTTGTATATTATGTTATGTAATATATGATAGAAAGTTTTATGAAGTAAAATTAGAAGTTAAAGTTTAAAATTGATGTAAATATAGTTAATTTCTTAATACATTTTACTCTTCTTGATCATCACCTAAAACGAATAATCAATATTATATATATATTTATATTTATATATATGAAAACAAGATAAATTAATTATTTAAATGAAAACAAGAAGAATGAGATATAAATAAATAAATAAATAAAAAGATCTTAAAGATCAGCCCAAAATGCATACACACGTACTGGTTTTCATGTAGTAGACATATACATGTTACAATAATATTTTATGTGAAGATGCAAAATATTTAAATCATAAAATTTAAAAATAGTTAATTATAATGTTTAAAATTAGCTGTTGAACTGGTTTATACATAATAAACAATTTATAGAAAATGAGATGCAATGAACCTTCCGCCATGGCTATTTCTTTATTAGATATGCTTTGTACATGAGATGTACTTTGATTACATACAAATTGACTTATCACATTTTGTGTGTTGTCAAACAATATTTAAATAAATTATTGAATAATTAATGTAATGTTATATATTATTTTTTATATATAATCGATTTTTCAATTTCTGTAATTTTTTGGTAAAAAATTGTTTGTAACTAATTAATTTCTTAAATCCCTACATTTTAAATCTAGGACATGTGAAATCAAAGCGATGATATATAATATTTTGTCTACATAATTCCCTCCCCATGGAACCACTTTTTATAAGTAAATTATTATAAAGTTAAAAAGTAAGAGTTATTTTATGTTAGATTGGTTCAATAAAATTAATTTAATATTCTTTCCTTTTTTTCATTCAAACTCATCGATCTCACTATAAGTAAATTAAACCAAAGAATTATTAGATCTAATGCTTAGTTAATAAACCACTTTGTGTCAAAAAAAATCGATTTGCATCATTTGATGAGAACCCTAAATATGAAGAAAATGAGACATGGCACTAACAAAATATTATTTTTATTATTATTATTGTCATAATTATAATATTTTCTTTTATTATTATTGTTATTAATATTTATATTATTATTATTGATGATATAAATGTGATGATCCAAAAACTCCAATTCCAAGAAATAATTTAGGTCTTGAAAACAAAGAATTATTATTTATTTGAGTTTTGAAATCATGATTCTTGCCGGTTAATGTGGGTCATGTCGGCTTTACATAAAGAACATGGCAAATGCTTCATAGTTCAAACCAATAAATTGTTTTCCAAATTTTACTATTTTATTTAATTTGATTTTTACTATTTTATCATACAATAAGTAATTGGCCCATGAATGTAATTTGTGTTATTTTATTTTTCTATATCGGTCCACAATTCTTTAAAAAAATAAGAATTTGAGTAAAAAACTCTACTATATATATTATATATTTTGATCTAATCTGTGATATACCAGCACGATAAGTCATGCTCGTGTAAATTGTTAAAATATACACTCTTGTAAGCTGTAAGAATAGTGGGACAATTATTTTAATTTTCTACCTCCGATCAGAGTACGTAATATACTAGTTCATACAATATTATTTAAGTAGTCAATATATTTAAATCAATATCCCCTATGAAGCTTATTTCTCTACAATTTATAACTAGGTCAAGATTTTGAGAATTGGATGCATATATCCTTTTTCCATTCTATCGATTCTTGAAACGAGTTTCGAGTAATTTAAATCAAATCAATCTCAACTCAATTAGTTCAGAACAATTAATTAGATCTATTAATCGAACAATTAAGTCTAATTTTAATAATTTAAATCCTCATTAATATTTCATTTCTAATCTTCCATAATTGAGTAATTCTTTTATTATTTGCAAACATGAATTTAAAGACATCCAATCTTAGGGCCACCCACAAAATCTTTTGGCCAGCTTGTACCTAAGGTTTTCTTGTTTCTATTATATACATATATATATATATATATATATATTATATGTGTGTGTTTAATTGCATAATTAAGGGGACAACTAGAAAATCTATACAAATCTAAGTTCATGCACAAAGCAAATGTTGGTCATTTGGTATCTTTTTTAAGATATCATAATAAATGCTTGTTCCCAATTCATTAAAAGCAAAAAGGTTATACATATATAAGGGTGTTCACGAGTCGAGTCGGCTCGCGAGCTCGGCGAGCCGGCTCGAAAATAGCTCGACTCGAGCTCGAATTTTTTCGAGCTCGAGCTCGAGCCTATCGAGCCGAGCTTTCTATCGAGCCGAGCTCGAGCCTAAACATGTATGTTCGCCGGCTCGCGAGCCTGAATAGTAAAAAATAAAAAAAATAATTTTTAATTAAATATATAAAAAATTAAAAAAAATTTATTATTTTTTTATGTAAAATGGTATATTATAATAATATATTTATAAATAATAATATTTTTGACTTTAATTATAACTATATATGTAATAATATGTAAATAAATATAAAATTAATTAAATATTTTTATAAAAAAAAATTATAAAAAAAATATTTTTTTATAAAAAAAAATATTTTATAAAAAAAATTAACTATTTGAGCTCGAGCTCGAGCTCGAGCTCGGCTCGACTCGACTCGGCTCGAGTCTGGCTCGAGCTCGAGCTCGAGCTCACATTCCTGAAGCTCGTCGAGCTCGAGCTCGAAAATTTTGGCTCGAGCTCGAGCTCGAGCTCGATTTTTTTGGAAAGCTCGGCTCGAGCTCGACTCGTGAACACCCCTATACATATATATATATATATATGTTGCCCTTATGAAGAGATGTTGGGGCAAATGGGGTTGCCCTTGAGAAACCTCATTAGGGCAACTTTTGTGCCCACCAAATCCAATATCTTTTGCTTTGTATTCAAGTGTAAGGATTCCCCTTTATAGTAGTTGCAACTTGCAAACAATAAAAAATTTCGTTTTAATTTTAATATAATCAATAATTATTCGTAATGCTGAATTTTAAATAAGCTCGATTATATCGATCATTTCGATTCATCTGAACTTCTGAGACTCCGAGTCCTACATCAGGGTGTCAAGCAGGCCGGTCAACGGCCTGCTTGACACCAGGCCTAACCGGCCGGCCTGTTAAGGCCGGGCAGGCCGGTTTTGGCCTACCCCTTAAGGCCAGCCGGCCTTAAGGGGCCGGCCCATCCCATGAAGGGAATGGGCCGGCCATGGCCCATTATAAAAAAAAATTATTTTTTATAATATAAATTTATTTTTTTGTTTATTATATAAATATTATACTATTTAAAATAAATATTTAAAATTATAAATTTATTATACAAAGTTATATATTTAAAATAATTATATACTGATTATCGATAAATTATATACTAATTTTATAATTATATAATATAACTAAATAATTGAAGGTCGAAGGTTGTAAACAATTAATTGAACAATATTATTCAATTTTAGACTTAGATTCGGTAGATATCGAGTTTGAAAAATCAAAACCTGATACTTTAATAACACAATTAGTCGAATTGTATACATCAAACATACAAACTCCGGCTACACAAGATAGTTGTACTTGTTCTGGTAAAAGATCATCTGTATTTTCTGGTCTTCTGACTCCGAAAAAAAATCGAGTAGTAGATCAAGTATAGGAAAACATGAAATTCATAGATATGCCCTCGAAGAAATTCAAGATATGGAATTTGATATATTAGGGTGGTGGGAGAGTAACCAAACTCGTTACCCCATCCTATCGAGTATTGCTCGGGATGTACTAGCAAGTCAAATGTCAACAGTAGCTTCAGAAAGTTGTTTCAGCTCAAGTGAACGAATGCTCACGGAGAAAAGATCGAAAATGATCCCAAAAACATTAAGGACTTGTGTACTATTTAAGGATTGGCTTGATCAATGCAGTAGAGAAAAGGTACTTGAAGGTTCAATGTTTATTCCGGCTTTTAACGATGAACTATCAAGCGAAGATAACGATGGAGATGAAGATAATCAGAATGAAGACGACAATGAAGATGAAGAAGATCAGAATGAAAACGACAGTGAAGATGAAGAAGTTCAGAACAAAGATGACGAAAATGACGACAATGAAGACGAAAATAACGACGACAATGAAGAAACTCAAAACACATATATTGGGGACGATATGTACGAGGCTTTGCACAATATTAAGAGGTCATTTTGATTTTGTAATGGAGTTAGAAATTAGTTATCATTTCATTGTAATGGAGCTTTTTTTATTTAATGTAAGTTACTAAACTTTTATTTACACAGAATATTTTTCATTTTAATTATTTGTTTTAATTTAATGCAAGTTATTAAACTATTATTTACACAAAACTTATTTTTTTATATTTGATACAAGTTACTAAACATTTATTTACAGAAAAATTATTTTTTACACGTTAGATAAAGTTAACTATATAATTACAAAAAAAAAAACAAATTTGATTATTTTAAAAATGAAAATAAAATTTTTTACAATTAAATAAACAATAAGGAAAAGAAAAAATAAACCAAAAACAAAACAAAAAAAAATTATGCCAGGCCTGCTTGGCCGGCCCGTTAAGGCCGGCCAGCAGGCCTGCCACAGGCCATTTCGGCCTGTTAGGGGCCGGCCTGGGCCCCTTTAGGCCTGGCCGGCTACCTTAGGGGGCCAGGCCGGCCTGCCCCCTAAGAGGAGTGGGCCCTAACGGGCGAGCCTGTTCCGGCCCGTTAGGTCCATTTTGACACCCTGAGTCCTACATCTCCTGAAAATGACATGCTTTTTCAACTAAGTTTCACCTCAGTTTTAATTCGAAAAAAATACTAAATAAATATTTACATCATTTGAATTTATTACATTTTCATTTTCTCATTAAAATCATAATCTAGAGAACATTTAGATTCTAAAATTTGCCCTTTTTTTATCTTCCAAACATAATTTGAATATCTAGTACATTCATATAAGAATTTACATTTAAAAAAATGTATCATAGTTTATAATTGAAAGAGGGCAATTTATGGGCAATAAATCTATTATCCAATTATAATTAAAGTGATTACAAAATCTTATTGGGCTTATTCATGAACACCTTAACCTAGTAGCCCAGTTTGACTAAGATCTAAAACAAAGCCCATATAAGTTTGGGCCATCCCTGGCCCAGATAAATAAGAAGTTCTTTTAGGGTTTAGGGTAGTCAAGAATAGTTGGAAATTATGTGAACTATTAGTCAATTTCAAGAAAAAATAAATAATAATCTCCCTTTTAGTATTAGAAAATATTAATTTAAATTGTATTTAATGTTTAAAATCTGATGATCAAAATGGATAATTGACTGGATAATTGAGTTATTGGTTCAATTGGTAAAATCGGCATAAAAATTAGTAAACCTGAGTTATACATATATGTATATATATTATAGCACATGTACACATCTACAATATACATATTTATTTTACAAGTAAAATTAATTTGAGTTTATTTTTAAAAGAAATAAATTGACTCAATTAAATTTAAAGAAATAGTATAATTATATATATATAATATTAAACATATTTAATCACAAATGTACCAATTCAATCCATTGAAACTATAAGCATTATAATATTGTAAAATTAATCTATCTTTTTCAAAAATATCATGCAATTAATTCAATTCTTCATCTCATGAAAGATTTTAAAAAATCATTTTCATGGCTGAAAATGATGGTGTCAACATGTCTCCTTATTTGTGGTTATAACTAGTGATCTATATAATATATAGGGTCCCTCTTCTATATAACTAGTGGTCCCTCTTCTATATAAAAATCAACACTTCATCAATTTCAAGAAAAAGATTGCTTTATGGCTGTGATTGTATAATGTGACTGAACATAATTTATATTTTAGTGTATTATAATAGTCTTATATTATTATAAAATTGATAAGTATTAATTTATTTGAACGATTATTTATAATTATTTTTAAATTAATATTAATTAATTATTATAATAATTTGACTCATTATAGTATGTTATTATGAGATAGAAGATTTATTGTTCTAAAATCCAATTGATTTATAGCCTCTTATTGTCTTGTGCATTTACTTTAATACAAATTAATTTGAATGAGGGCCGTAAAAAAACATGCACTTAATTATTTTATATTTTTATAAAATAAGGTGACACGTTATGTTCATTGTCTATATATAACTATCTGAATCACATTCCACGTTATTAAGTTATAATTGATTATTTTATTTCATAAAAATATTCGTATTTTCGTACTTAACGTTAGAAATTTAAACTTAACTTGATGATAAATTTAAAAAAATTACTGTCCTGATATACGAAAAAAACGACATTAAATTTATTAAGATTGTCAAAATAAACTATTTGTAGGTTACTTTGGATTTATTGTTAAATGCTCACAAATAACTAGAACATCCTCATTGCCCTATGCTTCATATATTTTTGTCATTTTTCTTTGGTTATACTATAATATTCAAATGTAAAAATGAAAATTTCTTGAAGGATTGGATTTTTTTTTAAATAATATAAAAGGGTAAAAAATATCAAAAATATGTATTCTAAGAATAATATAAAACGCCTTGAATATTTGAATAAATATCATTCGACAATAAAAATCATCTATATTATTCTGGAATATTATATTCGACAATAAATAGAGAATTTATGATG
Source organism: Verbascum thapsus (assembly GCA_963669365.1). NCBI lineage: Eukaryota > Viridiplantae > Streptophyta > Magnoliopsida > Lamiales > Scrophulariaceae > Verbascum > Verbascum thapsus. The sequence continues at coordinate 6,275,595 of OY770114.1, forward strand.
TGGATTGGGATAAAAAATAAAATCACCCCTAGGTGTAATCGAACGGTCATTAGTGATCAAATGTGTGACAAGGATTGGTGATTAGGACAGTCAACAAAAGCTTGAGGGTCCACGTGTCAGATGCTCATAGGTTGGACCTACCACCCTTATCATAATGCGTAAAAGAATTTACTGATGTGGATTCAAAATAATTTATGCATTTGCCACGTCATGTTGTTGTCCTTTGTTTTGCTTTTGATTTTTTTGTATCGAATAATCAAAATAATCATTTATCATAGATCAAATAATCAAAATAATCCAATTATTTATTTATTATAACATACTTAAAGTCTATCATAGATGGATAATCTCATATGGTTATACTGTCGGATTTATCTATTTTAATCTAAAATTATGTGCTCGAAGAATACGAGTTATTACGCATTAAATTTTGAATAAAAGTTTTATACAATTTAAATAGCTTTTATCAGTCTCTATTTACCTACGTTTTTCATTTATTCTAATATATTCAATGTCCGAAAGTGTTATAATATTGAGATTTGAGTTTCCAAAACTTCCTAAAATTACTCATGTATTTTTTTATAATCCTTTTATTTGTTTGTGAGATCATGCAAATATTACTTCAAATTACCATGTGAACCTCAAAAAAAAAAAAAAAAAAAAAAAGCCAAAATGGGTGTAATAAAAATATTTTGCATGTCTTAGAAAAATAAAAGAAAATAACAATGAACCCTAAAGGCAATAAGCCCTCACCATTAGTATCTTTTAGATATTTATAACTAATCGTATTAGTCTTGGCCATGTAATTATATTATTACAAAAAGGCCAAAAGTAGTTTCAAATATTAAATGAAAAAAAGTAAACCAAAAGTTGGTATAATAAAATACTTAAAAAGAAAATATCAAACAATTAATTATAGCTATAAGGCTCCATTATTCATCTATATATTCTTTTTGAAATTTAACTATCTCATAATTATTAAAAAATTAAACAGACCCCTAATTTTATTATATAATGACTAAAAAACCCTAACTATTTAGAAATTATACAAAGACGCCCTCATATCAAGATATTTCTTATACATGCAGTTTTTGTGTATTTAATTTCCTTGTAAATTTTATAAATTAATTTATTGAAAGACTGTGTTGTGTTGGTAATGTCTGTAAAGTTACATAAATTTTTATAATTTCTCAATCAGTGAGAGGGAGATATAGATATAATTTCACGTATAAAAATATTAAATACCACTGATTTTTTTATATCCTTTTTTATTATAATTAATTGATTTTAATGAATTAATTATATATATTTTCAAAATCAAGATATAGTAAAAAGATTCAATAATATTAAAACAGTAATAAGTAAATTATGTTTGTTTATGTTTTTTGGATGGAATTTTAAATTTTTATCGGGAATGGCGTATTATAGAAATTCGTGTGAAAATGGTAAGTGTTTGTTTATGTTTTTAAAAGTTGTAAGAGATGTCAAATCAATAGTGATAGGTTGATGGATGGTGCGTAGAATAATTATGTTAATGTTGTATATAATGATTATGTAAATTAAAAATAAAAAAATATGGATAAAAAATTGTAAAGTATGAAAGAGAAAGTGAAAAAATAATTTATAATAAATGATTTGATTGGTAAATGTGTGAAGTGATGTGTACATGAGTGATATCTAGTTATATAGGAGATTGAAAAAGTAGATTTGAAAAAAAGAGAATTGAGATAAAAATTTGATGGGTTAAGTTTATTTTGAATTTTGTGATTAAAAATCATGAAAATGGATTTTGAAAACATAAACAAACATGGCATTTTTTTCCAAAAAAAGAAAAGAAAATCTATAACAACAAAATCAAATGAGGGGCAAATTAGTAATTTCGGTGATTCATCTCATCCTCCATTTCCTGCCATTTGTCTCCTCATCTGTACACAAGACAAATCCACATACATACATACATACATATGAATACACACATATACATATACATACATACATATATGCATATGCACATACATTATATTATACACACACATTTCTACTAACAAAGTGAGAGAGAGTAAAAATGTCGTCTTCTTCAGTGAGAACCAAGATGATCAGTAAGCTTTTCAACATTCTCCCCAAACGCCACCGTTTCTCCCCGCCGGGATCCCAATCTTGCTCAAGCTCCGCCGCGGCGGAGCTTGAGCCCCCGCCGGCCGGACCCAGAGTGTTGGGGGGTCTAGTTAAAGAGTACGAAGATTATCGCAGGAATTTGTACGGTGGGTTGACACATAAAGCTTTACTAGTTGATGCTGTTGGAACCCTAGTTGTTCCATCTCAGCCCATGGCTCAGGTTTTGATTTTTTGCTTTTTACTTCTTTTTCTTGGGGATTTTTGTTCTTGTTTCTTTGATTTGTGGCTATGGTATGAATGACAGTGTAATTAGAATGAAACAGTTTCATCATTACATCGAACATCGAATCAAGAATCATATACAGTTTTCTGTAAAAATTAGAGATAACCCACACATTTGGTCGGATTGAAGAGCCTTGTGGCCTCAGTCTTTAGTCTTTACCATTTGGCTAACACATGATTTAGCTAAGGCATGATGTGTTAGAAGTTTAGGTACTTGTTCTCCAGATAAGATACTGTGAGGGATCGTTGTAAATTTTGTGCCACAATTAATGATGTGAGTGCATGATTCTACTGTCTCTTGTTATACCTTTCCTTGTAGCTATAATATAAGGAACTAAATTTATTGTCATTTCATTCTTTTACCTGATTTTTTTCCTTTCTTTGGGCTTGTTTGTGGAGGATATGCATATATGTATAGGGGCGTATACGAGTCGACTCGAGCCGAACGAGTTGTTGTTCAAGCTTTCTTGAATCACAATCGAGCTTCAAAATTTGTGTTTAAGCTTGATTTGATTGTTAATTGAGTCGAGCTTGAGTTATTTGATTCTTTGTACATGTTTTTTGCGTTTTTTACTAACTGAACTACTTGAAAGCAAAAAGTAGTTCATGCTTGGTATAATATGTTAATGGACCAAGCTCAAACAACCTTTTAGTCGTCGAGCTCGAGTGGAGCGGCTTGTTTCATCTTTTTGCCCATAATCTGTATACATAATTTTAGAAACATGATAATTGAAGGAAATAACTTTCTGGGTGCTGAATTGAAGACTTAAAATCTTGATTTTCTTGCTGTGTTTATAGTTAAGTTAGCTAGAACTCAGTTTCTATTCTTTACTTGGATAGTTGGATTGTTGATTAATTGCATATTTACTTACTATACATGCTCAACCTTTTAGCTTTTATAGATTAGTTCGCCACAAAAAAAGGGAAAGAAATATCTTGTACGTTACGTTTCCGCCCCCCCCCCCTGACAAAACGAAAGAGCTATAATACATCAAAACGAAAGAGCTATGTTCATTGTGTTTCTCTGTGGTAAATAGGTGCTGAGTTTGTTATCCTTTGTATATTGTAAATCACGAAGTCTATTTGTACTCAATAAACGGTACTTAGTTTATGATTGTTGTTTCTTGTTATACTTCTGCATGTTTCATGTTCACAGTTCCAATTTTCTTTCATCATGGAATTAGTTCTCTATGTAATTTACTTAACACTGTCTTTTTGATGTAGATTTACCGTCAAATTGGTGAAAAGTATGGAGTCGAGTACTCAGAAAATGAGATATTATACAGATACAGACGGGCTTATGAGCAACCTTGGGGTCGATCCCGCCTCAGGTACTATTCTGATCCCGCCTCAGTTTACTTACAACATGAAATTAGTACGAATATGATCGATTATAGCATAACCATGACCTTGATCATACTTGCAGATATATATATATATATATATTTTTAATCATATTATAGCATAACCATGACCTTGATCATACTTGCAGATATGTATATATAAATTTTGGAAGCATTAGAAATATGTTAAATCAATTATATGGGGTAGCTAATTGAACGACGATGAAATGATTCTCTATGTTGTGAAAAATGTTTCCATGATTACAAGATGAAACATTTGTTGTTTACTTGCAGATATGTGAACGATGGGAGACCGTTTTGGCAATATATAGTGAGTTCTTTGACTGGTTGTTCAGATCCTCAATATTTTGAGGAGCTATATAACTATTACACCACCGAAAAGGTCCGTTTTAAGTTCTACTTTTTGAATCTCAAATTTTCACTTTTTTTTTCTACTGTCATCTAAAATTCTGTGTCTAATCCTATCTCATTTGATCTTGAAAATGTGATATGACGAATAATTTCTTATTTGTTTCTATTATCACATATTATATTCTTATAAGAATAATTCGTCGAAATGCTATTTCACACATTTATACGCCGTTATAAATTTTCACACAATTCATCATACTTGAACAGGCTTGGCACCTATGTGATCCAGAAGCTGAGAAAGTATTTCAGGCTCTTAGAAAAGCAGGAGTAAAAGTGGCTATCGTCTCTAACTTCGACACTCGGTTAAGACCATTGTTGAGAGCTCTCAAATGTGACGACTGGTTCGATGCTGTGGCCGTCTCTGCTGAGGTTAGCTAATGCACTTTTGTTATTAATTTTCTGTCTAATTTTTGCAATTTTATTGCTCTCATAATTATAAATACTGTTGAAAAATGTAAAATCCCGTGAATATATTATTTGATCATAGAAGGGTATAAATAGAGCTAAAATAGAATCTAAAATGTAAAATCCCGTGAATATATTATTCATCATAGAAGGGTATAAATAGAGCTAAAATATAATCTAAAATGTAAAATCCCGTGAATATATTATTCATCATAGAAGGGTATAAATGGAGCTAAAATATAATCTAAGATGTAAAATCCCGTGAATGTATTATTGATCATAGAAGGGTATAAATAGAGCTAAAACAGAATCTAAAATGTAAAATCCTGTGAATATATAGAAGGGTATAAATAGAGCTAAAACAGAATCTAATGAAATCATAACTTACGCTGTAAAATGAAAATAAGATAAAACTAAATAACTACAACATAATGATAAAAGTTATGATACGATACGTTATAATCTAAACTAATTATAGATATTATTTAACACTGTTCAAAAATAGGTTGAAGCCGAGAAGCCAAATCCTACAATATTTTTGAAAGCTTGTGAGTTGTTGGGAGTACAACCAGAGGACGCTGTACATGTTGGCGATGATCGAAGAAACGACATATGGGGTGCTCGAGACGCGGGTTGTGATGCTTGGCTTTGGGGTAGTGATGTCAACTCTTTCAAAGAGGTATTTGAGAATTTCGGTTTTTATGGCTAAATATACGTCGTTTGAGAGCGTATAAAAACCCGACTTAAGGTTCTTATTAGCTAAACTTATAATAATCTATAATCTCTAACAAGTTGTGTCCAAGTATTCTTACTTTCTTACATTCTTACGGATGTTTATCGATTTATGTCAACTCTTTCAAAGAGGTATTTGAGAAATTCGATATTTATTTATGGCTAAAATATACGTCGTTTGAGAGCGTTTAGAAACTCGACTTAAGCTTTTTATTTGCTAAACTGATGATAATCTATAATCTCTAACAAGTTGTGTCCAAATGTTGTTACTTTCTTACATTCTTACTTATGTTCATCGATTTATGCCAACTCTTTCAAAGAGGTATTTGAGAAGTTCGGTTTTTATCGATTTATGTCTAAATATACGTCGTTTTAGAGTGTTTAAAAACCCGATTTAAGCTTCTGATTCGTTATACTGATAATAATAATCTATAATCTCTAACAAGTTGTGTCCAAATATTGTTACTTTCTTACATTCTTACTGATGTTTATCGATTTATGTCAACTCTTTCAAAGAGGTATTTGAGAATTTCGGTTTTTATCGATTTATGGCTAAATATACGTCGTTTAAAACCCGATTTAAGCTTCTTATTTGCTAAACTTATAATAATAATCCATAATCTCTAGCGAGTTGTGTTCAAACATTCTTACTTTCTTACATTATGGAGTGATAATTCAAAATCTATGTAATATTCGTCGTTTGGTTTGATTTCGTTTCAGGTTGCTCAAAGAATAGGAGTTGAGGTGTAAAACTTGTCGAAAATGCAGGCGAGATATAAAATCTTCATCCTCAGAGTTACTCTTTGTACATATTATGAGAGGCTTTTGTAAATTTGTGTTAGATAGAATAAAAACCGGAGAAAAATGTGTATCGTTTTAGGCTGTTGTATAAACGAACTATTTGGTACTTGATGCTCGAGATTGATCGTGAGAAGCATATTAGCAAAGTTTGAACGATTTTTTTTTTTTTTTGGTTCGATAAAATGTGTGGAAGTGTTTAGTTGTTTGAGTTGGAGTTATGTTAGATTTGATTTGATTTGATTAAATTAACAAGCAAACACCACTTATATAAAAAAGGGATGATATTAATTTTCCCTAATATATATTTACCGAAATCTCGCGATCTAGATAAATAGACATGTAAGTGAAACTCGAACCACAAATTTTTGTACGATTCAAATTGATTAATGGAAGAATTTGTAAACATAGATAGGTTTATCGCAATAACTAGCCTAGAAATCGAATGGAAAAAATTCAAAAAATATATATATTTGAAAAATGAAAACTAATTCAAGAAACAACCCAAAAGTCAGCCGTTCTGACACCATTTTGGCAAAAAATTAAAAAAAATATAAGCCTTTTATTTTAATTATGGAACTTTTGCTTAATTAAAGAAAAATATTTTAAAATTTAAAACATATCACATTATTAAAATTTAATTCATAGATTAATACAATTGAATTATGAATCGAGCTTGAATATTTCGACCCATTGTTGAGTCTTGGCCTCTTGGGTCATGATCCAAGCCCGAATGACAAAATGTGAAACTTATAAATTTTTAATAGTTCAAAATAAGCCAAAGTCGCTGTTACCTGAAAAGCGACTTTAGTTTCCTTTTTAAAAAGCAGAAAATCCAATTGTAAGGCGGGAAATCAGAAAAACAAAAACCCTTTCTTCATCGTCTTGAATTTCTCTCTCACACATCGCTGATACACAAAGGAATAGAGAGAAAGTCACGCACCGAGCCAATGGAGAGAATACACGTGTCAGTGAGGGCCAGGCCCCTCGCGGTTGAGGATGCTAAGACCAGTCCCTGGCGCATTTCTGGAAATTCTATTTTTATCCCCAATCAGCACTCAAAATTTGATTTTGGTAAGTTTTCTGTATGGTTTGAAGTAATTTGAGTTAAATTTGATCCAATTGGGTTCGTTGATGTACTGTGGTGGTTTGGGGTTTAGATTTTTTTACTGTTCATTTTGATGTGTAGACCAGATATTTGGGGAGGATTGTAAAACTCAAGATGTGTATAGGGCACGGACCAGAGACATTGTGGCGGCTGCGGTTGACGGGTTTAATGGTATGTTTCTCCGAATTTATTATCTTGCTTGTTGGGATTATAGTTAAAGTTGTTTTATTTCGAGTTTCGAAACAATCACATCCGTGTATACGGCGAAGACGAAAGAAATTTAATTGTGCAACTTATTAGGGCTCTAAAAGATCCTGATTTTGTAGTATGATTTTTTGACACATTTAATTGACTTGTGAATTAGTTAAGGAAACTTATGTCAAAATGGATAGCAATTGTGTTATTTGAATAAGGAAAGAAAACGCGTGTATCCCGTATTAAATTTGCAGTTGAAACATGATCAAATGGATGTTTAAATAGGTCAGAGGTTTCCATTTGTTATGATGTAAAATCAAACTGATCGAAATGTTGTATTCATGTGTATTACACTATTATTGAGATAAGTCAATTATGTGGTTATGATTTAAATTCAGTACACGACTTCATATTCTGGCAATTAGACATTTCACTCCACAAACTGTTTAAAGAAATCTCATGAATTTTGTCTATCTTACCTATTGGTGTTACAAGGCACTGTTTTCGCATATGGACAAACGAGTAGTGGAAAGACACATACAATGCGGGGATCAAGTTCAGAGCCTGGAGTTATTCCTCTTGCTGTACATGACCTTTTCGATATTATACAACAGGTACTCGCGTAACCTGTTTTATGCTTTTACTTTATATATTCTATCGAATGCTTTTAACCATCAAGACAGGCAAGACAAAGTAGCATAGGTTGTAAAAGGCCATTGTCCCAATTATCAAGTTACTTTAGTAGTTCAAATTCATGGCTCCCTTAACTTCTAAAACTCGGAAGGAAACTGATGTGATACTGGGAAGGTTCATAATATTTCGACCCTGATGCTATAGGAACTTCGAGAATGTTATGGACAGATGAGTAAAATAGTAGCCTTTTCAATTGTTCTAAGATTTACTGGTCCTTGTTTGACAAGATTAAATAAAAATAGCCTTATTCTTTTATCAAATTATTACAAGTGTCGTCTATACTTGTGCATTTGTAGATGATGCTATTCAATATTTTTTCTTTCTTTAAGGAAATGGATCGAGAGTTTCTCTTACGCATGTCCTATATGGAGATTTACAATGAAGAGATAAATGATCTGTTAGCTCCTGAGCATCGGAAGTTGCAGATCCATGAAAGCATCGAGGTATTACATTTTCTTTATTTACAGAATCAGACTAGTCTTGATAAGACAAATATGAAACAATCCCTTGAAAATGCAGCGAGGAATTTTTGTCGCTGGATTAAGGGAAGAAATTGTTGCATCTGCTGATCAAGTCCTTGAACGCATGGACTTTGGAGAATGTAAGTTCTATATTTTATATTCTAATTCTGTGCTGAAAGTTTTCTTAGAATCTATATTGGCCTATAATTTTTAAATCCACCATGTTTCGAAATGCTCCTTCCCATCCTAAAGATGAGATGGAATTTGATAGCCGAAGAAACTAACCTTGCATTAGTTCAGCTTTCTATACATACAACTATTTAACCCCTTTGTCCTATACATCAAATTTACAGCTCATCGTCATATTGGAGAGACAAACATGAATCTGTATAGTAGTCGGTCGCACACAATATTCCGCATGGTATGCATGTTCTGTATTGATTCTGCCTTTTGATCATATTGATAAATGTATCTATTCAGCTAATCAATATTTCACTTGAGCTAGATTATCGAGAGCAGGGAGAAAACTGACGATGCAGAAGCAGAGATGTCATGTGATGCAGTTCGTGTTTCTGTCTTGGTATTAGTTCTCTTTCTTCATCCTTAATAGTCATTATCTTGCATGAGATTACTGATATGAAATCCAAATGTCTTTAAATGTCCGTTAAGATCATTCATTAAACTGGCTTCCATTCAAGACGTACATGGAGTTGGTTCTAAGAATTTAGGTCCAAGAGATAACAATTTTGAGATAAGATAATTTTAACAATAGTACATAAGTTAGAACAGAACTATTGCTTGGAGTTTGCCTGGGATTATCTATCGTTTGTGTTTGATTCATTCTCATAAAGTTTTGGGCATAATGCTAAAAGAGACTAAAATTGTAACGGTGTTGTGCAATAATCGCCATAATTTGGTCTGATGACCAGAGACGATAAATTTTCAGTATCATCAAAGAATCTGTTGTTCCTTGCGGGGTAGTTTTGTATTTATATGATTTGATTTAATAGAATTATATTTTCTTGATTTCTTACTTTATTCTCCCTCACTCGTTATTTTTTTGATGGCTGATTTCTTGCTCTCTATTCCTATGGTCTTATGTTTCCGCTATTTACTTTCTCTTCAAAAAGAGAGTATTTTCAACTTCTCTATTGATTCTTCTGTTTATTCTCCTTATTTTCTTGTTCTTGAGTGAACTTTTCTGCAGAATTTGGTAGATCTAGCTGGTTCAGAGCGTGCTGCAAAGACTGGAGCAGAAGGCGTTCGCTTAAAGGAGGGTTCTCACATCAACAAAAGCCTGATGACTTTGGGAACAGTCATAAAGAAACTGAGTGAAGGTGCTGAGAGCCAAGGGTAAGTATTAATTGGTACTGGTTACAATATCTTCAGGGTGTGTTTGGATTGAGTGATTTGGATTTGAGGAGGGGATTTGGAGGAAGGATTTGAAATGACACCTAAAACGGTGTCATTTGAAATCCACCCCAGTTACGGAGAAAATAGGTCAAAATGAATGACAAGGGATTTGAAAGTCATCGTAACATGAATTCATCCAAACGAACTTAAATGGATTTGTCGATGAATTTGAAATCCATGGATTTCAAATCCTTCAATCCAAACACACCCTCAGATTCTATTCAGTTAATGCAATACTCAACACATTGCAGAGGGCACGTGCCGTATCGAGACAGCAAACTCACACGAATTCTGCAACCTGCTCTAGGTGGAAATGCAAATACTGCAATCATATGCAATATTACACTTGCACAGGTGTTTAGAGCTTATAAACCCTGTTACAGAGATGAATTTCTGATAATATTTTTTTTTATCTGTTTTTCCAGTTAACTTATTTTTCGCCTCTGCTGTTTTCTTATTGGCTGTTGTTACTGCTCTTTTGCAATGTTCTACTGTTTATAAGGTTTGCCTTTTGTTTCCATATGATCCTAATTGAATTTCAGATCCATGCTGACGAGACTAAAAGTAGTCTTCAGTTTGCGAGCAGAGCATTGCGTGTTACGAACCACGCTCACGTAAATGAGGTAATAATAATTAATATCCTCCTTTAGGGGCATTAATCTTGTGATTGTGTTTTTTGTTCTTATGACCAACCAATTGAAGTTCTCCCCTGTATTCTTGTTATTAGTTATATAAGTAAAATCACCAAACCAACTTGCATTAAAAATATAGAGAATTTGAAAGCCTTTCTTTGCATTGAATATTCACTGTAATTTCATTTGATTTATCCAATTGCTATGGCAGATATTGACTGATGGTGCCTTGCTAAAGCGTCAGAAGAAGGAGATTGAAGAACTTCGAGCCAAATTGCAGGTTTTACTGCAATCATTATATTATTGATATTAGATTGAAATAATTTATATGAGTGTTCATTGTAGCATGCTCTTTTACTCTTGTGTTTATTTTTGAAGGGCTTGCACTCGGAACATCCAGAAGAGGATATTTTAAATCTGCGGAATACATTGCTAAAGGTTTTTGAATGTTTCTTATGTTTTTCATATTAAGGTTAAGTATATGATTTTGAAATGTGCGATTTATCTGCAGAGTGAATTGGAGAGAGAGAGAATGGCTTTAGAGCTGGAGGAAGAAAAGAGAGCTCAGGCTAAACGGGAGGAGAGGTTGAAAGAGCAAGCCAAGAGAATTGAGAACTTGAGTTCAATGGTATTTTGTGCAAATAGAGAAGAGAACAGTGATGTCTACAAGAAGGTTCATGATTTCATTTATGTTTGATTAATTATGTGCAGTTTGTGATTTCATTTATGTTTGATTTTACACTTTACTTTAATCAGGTCCTCCTACTTTTTTCACTCAATATGTTCTCTTATATGTGATCCTCGGTAGGCAAAAAGGCGTGATACCTGGTGCCCTGGAAAACTTGCAAGGGAAAAATTGGAGGTAATATTTCTCGGTCTTAATACAAAGAACCAGATTCCTGGATTTTGACTATTTAAGGAGGATGAAGATTCTTTTTCAAATTAGAAAGGATGTTATTTTTTTCTGCCTGTAACCATAAACCACCAGAGAAAGGGTTTGGTTTTGTTGAACTTGGAAAACTTTACAACTCTGGGAGAAATAACTTCCTTTATTAAAATGGTCTGAAAAATAACATTTAGACACGTGCTAAATAGGCACTTAGATGCATTGTACTGTTACATATACACGGTTTTTCTTCTTAGTTGGAAATAATGGTACATTCTGCCCCCTAAGTACTCAGTAGACAGAATGTTAATGTAGATTCGCTTTCAACTTTGTAATAGTAGTTCTATTCTACTAACTGGTTGACTTGAGTTCTCAATACATTTATATATTCTTTAAATTATCACATTTTTAAAGTTCCAAAATGTTCATTAAATATCTCCCATGGTGATCTAGTTGTCATCGGTCGTCAAAGAAAAAGCTACTGAAGTGAAATCAACCAGAGCAAATCGCAAAGTGGGGCCCCTTCTTCCTTTTGAAGATTTAGTTAACGAATTCAATACTTCTGAGTTTTGTAGCCAAGATAAAGACTGTAAAAGGATTGAACCAGAGAATTGTACTCTTCCTGATCCATGTGCTTTACTCCATGTTACCAGTAGGAGAAAAGTTCCATCCAGAAAAAGGAGTTTACCCACGGTTCACATCGTATCATACTTTTTTTTCCCTTTACCTTCTTGATTTTCTTTCAGGATTAATATCTTTTTGTTGCAGGAGAGCAATGAGTTGGCAGAAATGCAAGCCCAATATGAGAATTTGGTTTTAGAATTTGAAACTCATGTTAGTTCTTTCTTCCCACTTTTATTATTATGGATTGGTGGTCGAATAATTTTTTTATCGCTAACTTTTTCCAATTTGTAGAGAACTTTAAGTGACATACAAATCGATTACTTAACGAGGAGGCTTACGGAGGCTGATCTTGTTGTGGATGAGAAATGCAGAGAATGCGATGCAAGAAACACTAATGTAGTACCAAATCAAGATGAAAATAAAAGTTTGAGAGACTCGGATGCTATTATTGTCATCAAGCAACTTCAAGAAAAGGTTTCTTCGCTCATTTATTCCTTTATTTTCCCACTTTCTCATAGTTTTTCCCTCGCTTGGTTGCTTCAGTTCTGCTGAGTTGTGTATTATGAATTAAGGTGGAATGGTAATAACTCCCTATTATTATGATTGGTGGCACCACTTAAGGTTTTTAAATAAGGTCTTATAGCTACAAAGAAAGTTGTTTTTGTATCTGATAGCGGATAACTAGAGTTATCCAGGCCCGCAAAGAGAAACTTGAAAATTCAGAGCCAAGTGGAATAGGTAACATGGATAATTGGCTAGTGCAGTATTAGTTTGTACATGGATTGCTGCAAGTACTGGGGTGCTATAGGCTACTGAGTGAAGTCATGTAAACCAAGGAGTAAAAAACTTTGGTTTGATTATTTGAATTTTCAGTTGATGAAGCGATCTATTTTTAAATTACTTAAGAATTCAGAAAATGGACCTATCTTTCATAAATAGTTTCCCTAATACTTTAGTTTGAACTGTTGGTTGGATGAATGATAAGTAGATAGAAGGTCGAGCATAAAGTGATTCAGTTTATCTGCTTTACTGGCCAACTTTTAGAGTACCACAATTCTAGAAAAATGGTTTGCTGTTTGATAGAGTTTTAGTAGTTTATGGTAACTCTCAGTTGACGCACTGCTCACTTTCTGATGATAAATATAGCCAGTGCTGTGTCTAATTTGGATATCTAATTAACTAAAAGATTTGATAGAAAAAAAGGGTTCTCTTATGTCCTTTTTTAGATATAAGTGATGAAATGGGCTCCTGTGGCCGACTATGAACTCTTTATTCGTCCAGATTAGGTAGGGGTGTGCACGGATCGACTACCTGACCGAACCGAAACCGACTAATTCAGTTCAAACCGAACTGAAAACATTTCGGTTCGGTTACGGTTAGCATTTTCCAAAAAAAAAATTGGTTTTCGGTTACGGTTCGGTTTTGACAGTCGGTTAGTCTAACACCGAACCGAAAACCGATTTTTGGGCCATAATAAAAAATATTTTTTTAACATAGGGGTCATTGTGCAATATTATATAACTTAATCCTAATTTCTAATTTTATAACTACGGATTATGGATTTATGGTACATTGGCACTACTTATATTTATTGTTTTTAATGTCGTTTTTAATGTTAAGTGTTGGACTTGAGTTGAGGTTTTGAGGATGGCTCGTGAGTCGTAACTTATAATCTTTGTGTTTTTAAGTTGTAATGAGTTTTGTGTATTCAAATAGGTAAAATAACCCAAAATTCAAATTAATTCTTGCAAAAATAAAAAATTATGTCCGGATTTCGGTAAACCGAACGGTTAACCTGAAATTAACTGAACCGGTTCAGTTATAACTGTAACCGAACCGTTCTCATAACGGTTCGGTTACGATTATGGCTTTCTCCGAACCGAATTTTCGGTAATCCGAAAATTCGGTTCGGTTTTAACCGAATGAACACCCTTAAGATTAGGCATCATGTGTAAGCTGTCTAATGTAATATTAAAATTAGTTTTCATCTAATTCCCTTCCCAATTATGCTTTGGATCTTTCATCTTGTCAAACGTATCAAAATTTTGATATGCAGATTGCAATTTTAGAGATGGAGAAGTCTTCGAGCCAGCAAAATTTAGATTGTGTATTTGATTTAGCAACTGAGCAGACTATATCTACACAGGAGAAATATGATAAGGTTTGTCTATCTTTCCATACTTAAAAGTTTCCTTCAGTTCAATGGATATGTTTATCGAATCGGTATTTAGCATGCTCAAGAAAAACTTCAATCTATAATATCACTTGCTTAAATTATTTGTTTTTTTTCCAATGTGTTGTAGAACTATCTTGTTCTCAGCTGTTATTATCTTGTTTGTACAGCTTTATGAAGAACTTCTGCTTGCACGAGAAGAAGCAACTTCAGCTCGTAATAAACTTGCTTCCGCATACTGCAGCATGGTAATATATCAATGATGCTTATATAGGATGATTTTTCAATATTTTTATTTTGACCTGTGCAAAAGTGCCTACTAATTTGTTTATTAACTTCTATCAGGAACAATCGGATTGGTTGACGAGCCTATCAAACGAAGCCCAGGAAATAAAGCTGGAATTTGAAAATTCGAGACATCTTATTGGGTCTATCTCTTCAGTTGTAGACGAACTTCTGCAGTTTTCTTCTACCACGTCAAACATGATTCTTGTGAGTTGACATCTTTAATCGAATATTCAGTATTAGTTTGTAAAAATAGGTAAATAAATTTACTTCTATGCTGTTTTAAACCTTTTGTCAATATGTAAGTAAATTTACTTCTTTGGTGTTTTGAACTTTTAAGCTCATTAGCAATTCTTTTTTATGTCTCACAAAGTAATGAAATTATTTACCGTGGGCATACAGTAAAACTAATGATGTTCTAATATATCATCACTTTACTATTTTCAATCCACATTTTTTATTGCAAATGCAGGATCTTAGGCCTTCAGTTTCCGTAATTTCCCTTCAGATGAAATCAATAATTGGTGGCCATGAGAAGGAATTGGCTTGCTTGAGGAACAAAATTCATGAGTTTGAAGATGAGAATGTATGATATTATTCCATGCAACTGCCTTTTAAATTAGCCGAGTCAACTATTGAAGTCTCTTTGTATCTCTTGTTGTAATATCGCGTGTCATGAAAATTATTGAAATTTTTTTGTCTCTCTTGTTGTAATATAGCATGTGCTAAACAATCAAGCCTCAGAACTTCGGAGTACAATAGAGGAATTAAGCTTAGAAGTCCGAAACTCTACAAATGCATTAGTTGTAAGTTACTTCACTTTGTTTTGCATTTTTCATTTTCTTAGCGCACAATTTTGACCAAATCAGTTTTGTTCCAGGAACTTAACGAGAAGCATGAGATGGAAAAATCTGATTTCGTATGTCAAATTCAAATGCTCGAAAGAGAACTTTCATCCTTATCATCATGTTCGTTGCTGAAGGAAAAGGAAACTATCCGAAAGGAATTGGAGAAAACAAAGCTAAAGTTAAAAGACACAGAATCCAAGCTAAAAAATGCTATACAAGAGAAAACAAAGCTCGAGGTGTTATACCATTATCTCATGGTGTTGCTTTAAATATGCTTTTTTCATTCAAATATTACAAGCTCGTAAATTGCATTTTGATTGATGCTAGGGTGAGAAGGCATGCGCAGAGAGAGAACTTAAAAGATTGCAAAACCAGAAGGCTATTCTTGAACGTGATATGAACAAACGCGAATCTCTTATTGGCCGAAAGCGTGATTCAATTATTGATAGGGGCTCAAATGTTTTTGATCAAAGACGCGTCAAGAGCTCCAATGCTGCTTCGGCTGAAATGGCGGTAGGTTTGGCTTAAATATATAGAACATACATGATCAGAATAATGAAAACTTATAATACTTAGTTTGTTAGAATGGCTGAAAACATGATCAAGTCACATCATTTCACTTGATTTTTTTTCATTCCTTTAACCTTTTTTCCTTTGCGGGACTGGAAATGTAATGCATTTTGTGATTCTATGATTGGAACTTTTTTATTGTGCAAAATGTTAATTATTCTTTATGATATTATCTTGTCTATCCTTTTTGCTCAGGAAGAATACAGGAAGCTGGAAGTGCTTGCGTTTGAGATGGAGGCCACAATTGGGTCTTTAGAGGAACAACTAGCAATGGCAAATGCAGAAAAGGATGATGCGCTTTCTAGAGCTGAAAGTTTGGCTTCAGATTTGCAAGCATATTCTGATGAATTGCACGCATCTAATTCTGAATTGAGTACACTGAAGGAAGAAATTCAAGTTCTCGTAAGCTTCACTTAATCCCGTGAATTTGTAAATCCGTACTTTTTTGAAATACCCACACATTTTTGTTAGGGTGTGTTTGGATTGCGTGATTTGGATTTGAGAAGGGGATTTGAAGGAAGGATTTGAAATGACTCTAAAATGGAGTTATTTGAAACCCACCGTAATTGTGGAGGACATAGCTCAAAATGAATGCCAAGGGATTTGAGAGCCATTATAATAAGTTGAATTCTTCCAAACAAACTTGATTAGATTTGTAGATGAATTTGAAATCCATAGCTTTCAAATCCTTCAATCCAAACACACCCTCAATTTATTCGAATTACCTTGTTAATGTTTTCAGAGAACAAGTTTGGAAGAATCTATGTCCCGTGGAGAGAAAACAGAAAGAACTATTAAACTTTTGTCGGAAGATAAAGACGAGCTGTCAATGGTGAGTAAAATAGAACACATTTTTCGGTTTTGTGTAATGTGTTTTTATTGATTGTTGGATTTTATTCTTCTTTGTTGCAGCAACTCACGGATGCGCTTTTGACTATGGAGGAGGAAAAGGCAATATGGTCATCCAAGGAGAAAGCTACAATGCAAGTTATTGAAGAAAAGGAAAAATCATATACTGGTGAAATTGCATTATTATCTGAAGAATTGTCAGAGGTAATCTTTTAAACTAGGCACAAAATGTTATTTAACCGTTTACTTACAAGATTTCCCTTTTTAAGGTTCTGAATGTTAGCGAGTGTTCTTTTCATCTAGAAATGTTTTTGATGTGTATACATTCTCGCTTATATTACATCGTTACATGTTTTTATGATATGATTTATCTTTTACCAATGGCCTTGATTACCCACTTGGTGGCTATGATTGAGGATACAAGATTTTAAAATTTTTTGTAGTTACATTGAATGTGCAATTATCGAAACATCGATTATTATTTTCTTACCATCATTGATTGCCGACACTTGATTTTGTCATTGAACCCGCATTATTTCTGATTTTTAGAATTTTGCCTCGTCACCTAGACTGCATAATGTTGGTTATGAATAACAATTGCTACTCTTTTCTTATTCCGTAAGTACCCATTGTTTTCTTGCTCACCATTTTGACGAGTGACCTATTGTTTGTATACTTGTGCTTATAATTTATAACAGTAAATAACAAGTGTAAATTTTTTTGTTGAGGACAAAGTATCAACGTGCTGTCCGATATGGAGACTTTTTAACTTGAAAGATTTTCCCATTTAAGTCAGCTGATATTTGGCAGCTCCCAACACTCGGAATTCTTGAAAAAAAAAATTCCCTCGTTTTTTTGTGAATGAAATAACTATATGTGCGCTTTATTTTCTCATTGTCTAAGAAAATATTGTTTAATGATTTGGCATTATTAGGCAAGAAAGGAACTGGAGATCTGTAGAACAAATTGCAAGGATCTTGAGGAAAGGTTAACAAGTTTGGAAGAACAAGCCAATTCAGATATAAAGTTCAGGTTTGTCTCTGGTCTTATATTTTGATAAATGCTACAAGGGTATAAGCAAACTACTTCTAATCTTGTATGAAGTATATGCATATGATTATGGTTTCACAAAAGTCTTTATTGTATATTCGTATAATTCATGACATTTAACTTTTGTGTCCTTTCTCATTTAGTGAGAAACCGTCTGAAAACCTCAGTACAGATGAACAAAGATCTACTGATGACCATGGGAAAACGTCTCCTGAGGTTAGTTTGCATGTACCTTCGTTATTCTTCTGTCTTTAGTTAAAGGGTAAATTACATAATTTGCAATACGTCATGGAGCGCGTGGTAATTACCGAATAAGTGATGGGGTGTACATGTAATTATCCCTTAATTTAATTGCTTGTGCATTGGATATTAAAACTTCTTTCTTTAAGGTTTTGAATGCTCAACTAGACTCGAACTGCCAAAAAGCATTTGAAGAAATCGAAAGTTTACAATTGGAATTGAGTGTACTCAAAGAAGAGAAGCAAAATCTTTTGGCACAAATTCAGGAATTGAACAAAGAATTAGCTCAAGTTCAAAAGGATGATGTTCAGGTTTGTATAGCTTAACTATTTTTCATTGGCAAGAAAATCACAAGTAATACTCACTTCACTCCACGAAACACAATGAATTTATGGCTCAAGATGATAGCTTCGCATAAATCAGGCCCGAGTTATTATTTTTTCTATATACAGTCCATAGAACGACATGATTTATTTCCACAGGTATTGGAGTTAAAACATGAATTAGAACAACACAGAGCTAGACTTACTAGTTTGGAAGTCGAAATGCACAATGTAAGTGATCTTACACCTCAATCTCTATGCTTTTATGTTTAACTCGTCTAAACAATGGAAATAATGCTGCAAATTTCATTATTTTGGCACTTTGTTATACGTTCATGTACTCGTATATATTGATTCTTGTGTCAGTATAAGACGAATATGTTAGGAATATGATGCCGATAATGAAAATAACTCGAAAGAAAAGCAATAAAAGAACACGAATTGTTGACCCAGTTCGTCAAAGAATTTGACTACGTCTGGGGACGCTGCCAAGCCAGGATATTCACTATATTTCTCGTAAGATTGTTACAATGAGAATTGGGCAAATTATAATACAAGATACGTAATCCTAATAGGACTAAAATGATGAATATATATATATATGTTATCTCTGGAATTACTTATGTCAAGAGAAAACATCACAAGCTTCATTAACAGAAAAATAGATTTCGCCTCGCTATCACGTCAAAAGTGCAGGAATTTCGACTCCCGATTTTCTTTTCGAAGTTAAACTTACAAAATGTCTTTTATTTGCCATATGAAAATTCAAATTGTGATTTTTGCTGACAGGATCAAGTTATCAACAACAAGGAGAAAGCGAAACTAAGAATGAGACTCCATGGATCACAAGCAAAACTTGATGTTTTTCGGGTTAGATACGGAGAATCAGTTGATGAGTTAGAGTTCATGAATCGAAAATATGAGGAAGCTTCATCAAATCTGAAAAAGAAAATAGCTGCATTGGGTAGTGAAGTCCTTCATCTCAAGAAAGAACTTGCAATCAAAGGACAATAACAGTGCCTATGATTTTTCTTGTTTCTTGTGATATATATATATAATATATATATATATTTCCTGTGTAGAATATATTTAAGTCCTTTAGAAAGTAGAATACTGATATGGTAGAGAATATCAAGCCTGGAATATATTTAGTGTTCATCATCTTCTTTATGATGGCAATGGGGGAGTTCTAACTGACGTTAGTGTAGCATATAACATATTGAGTCGGATCCGTTGTGTTATAACATTTTCGGCAAAAACCATTAAATATTTTGATATTTTGATGTTGTGTTTAATAATTAATGTATAATACATTTGTTATTTTTGTTTTGAGTTTTGCCTAAATATTGTTTTCATTTACATTTACAAAGGAATTTGAAAAAACTAATATAAAATATGTATATATATATATTACAACCAACATTTCGTAAGCCAGATTTTATACCTATCTATTACTCCTAAATTAAAACAATATATTCATGAAAACATATTGTAATTGAAGTATATCACTAAAATAAGTTTTTTGAATTTGTCACACAAAATGAATTGAGGCTAAAGTATTAAAAATAGGTTTATGGTCATAATATATATTTAACCAACAATTATTTATTATTGAAAGAAGAGGAAATCTTTTTTAGGACAAATGAAATTTAAAAACTTAACAATTTTTTTTTCAACGGAAGAAATATCAGATACCAAGAGAATATTCTTACATGAATTGTGGTAGTGATAGTGATACCCCTCTAAGTATGAACTAATTTGTGACTTGTGACTAATCACCTAATTTCTGAAATTAAAAGCTAAAATAATGTAAAACAATTTTTTATATTTTGCTATTAATTTATATTTAAATAAAAGTGTGACTCCACGTGCATGACACACATTATGCTCGAGAAATGAGTGAGAAAACAAATTAATGCTCGTGTTTTTAACCCATTAATTGTGGAGTTCACCAAGGTAAGCAACTAGCTAAAGTGTGCCATTTAATATTTGATTAGAATAATGTTAGTGGATTAAGTTCCATTTATCGGGACATAATTATTAATTATTTAACAATAATGTGATCACTGATCACGTATTTGGTCATATACTTATTAGAATCTTTATAATTAATACAAAAAACAAAGTATTATATGTTAATTAGTATATAGGCTCTTACTAATTTCTTTCATGAATATGTTACATAATTTAATCGAATCGTATGCAATATAGCGCTCGTTATAATTGTTATCAAAACAAATTATATGATAAGTATAATTTAAATGGTTAAATGTTTAATTTAGATTCAATTAAAGACAATTTAAAATATAGCGCTCGTTAAATTTAGATTCAACTAAATGTCAAAACAAATTACATGACAAGTATAATTTAAATAGTTAAATGTTTAATTTAGATTCAACTAAAGACGATTCAATATAGAACTTTTAGGTGTTTAAAATTTACAAGCTTTTCCCTCATTATATTAATAATATTGGAATCCTTGGTTTTAGTTTCCCTTAACTTATATGTGTGTATGTATCAATATTTAATTACATTATATAATCAACTTGACCTAACATATATATATATATATATATATATATATATATATATTTTAAAAGTACAATACAACACTTATCTAATCTGTATATATACCCATATATATATATATAGCTAGGCCTCATTAGTGTTCAATATAGTCCATAATTTTCAATTTCTTACCAAGCAAATCTCATTCATATTCTCCCATTTGAACTGAAAAATGCTAACTATATTTCCTCATGAGTTTGCTAGTCTAGGAGGATGGTTCATGGATGATCCCATTCATGAACAAGAAATCAACAATTACTATTTGCCTATAGAGAAAAATACCACAGAAAATTCAGGCTCCATTGATCTTCACTCTCCTAATTCCTCTTCGATACAACAAAAAAACGACAAATATCGAAATTTTCATCATGAGGAAGATGACCATAAGGTGGTGAAAAAGCTAAATCATAATGCAAGTGAACGTGATCGTCGAAAGAGGATTAATAATTTGTATTCTACACTTCGTTCGCTACTTCCACTCGACGATCAATCAATAAGTTCCTTTTTTTCTTTTGTAATTTCATGTTTGATTCAAGGGTTTTGATCATCATGGGACAAAAAAGAAAATATAACTATTTAATATTTATCATTATAATTAATTTTATGTGATGTTAATTAAATATAGTTTAATGTTGTTTTGCAGAAAAAAATTAAGTATTCCTGATACAGTATCAAGGGTGCTAAAACACATTCCTGAGCTGCAGAAAGAAGTGGAAAAACTAACTCAAAAGAAGGAAACCCTAATGATTTCAAGTCATAAAGAAAAAGATTCATCATTATTTTGTGATTTCAACAAAAACCCTAAAACGAAAACATCGATCCAAAGATCTTCATCCTCGACAGCAGTATCATCGACTCGAATAAACGACCGAGAAATCGTTGTTCAGATTTCAATGCCAATAGTTGAAAAGGGTTCATTTTGTGAAGCTATTATGAATTTGGAGGATGAGGGTTTTCTTGTGTTGAATGCATCTTGTTTTGAATCATTTGAAGGGAGGGTTTTCTGCAATTTGCATCTTCTTCAGGTACTGGTTTGCAAATTTATATTCATGCTTACAGTATATATATATATTGATATAGCATAACCTCGTAGACCACCTAAGGTCGTAGACCACCCAAGGTCGTAGATGACCATACGACCCCAAGTGGGATTATTTAAGCATATTTACCAAAAAGTCCCTAACCTAATTATGTTTATTTGCATTACACTACCTAACCCGCGTGTTCTTATCGGGTCAAACCCGTTGTTGCCCTAACCCGGACAATCTGGGACGTACATTGGGGGGACACGTGTGAGACATCCCGTGTGTTCCGCTATCATCCGTACATTGGGTACTGTGCCTATAAATAGTACCATTTAATATTAGAAAAAAGGACTTTTGATTGACTGAACGGTACCTCGAGAGTACCTAGTACGATCTGACAGTACGTTCCCACTATTCTATAAACCGAGTTAAGAACCTCGTATATGACCTTAATCATAACTTTGAACTACGTTTAGACTTGATCCTAACAGAAAGGTACGTAGGTAGCTCAGTACATCTGAGTGCAGTCTATATCCATTCTACGACCCTCCTTAGGTCTTATTCGAGCCTCGGCTTGATTTGGCCCGTAAGCATTTTACGAGTTATATCAGGTGGCGCCGTCTGTGGGAAACTACTTGAAGATCGCTGAAATCATGAATTCAACTAACGCTATGGACAATCAAGACAATACCCCGAACAAAGAAACTCCCTTAGCCAGAAATGTCGGGATGGGATCAGGCACTCTAATTACCTTGACTCAGGAAGAACTGGATCGTAGAGTCCAGCTGCAAGTGGAAGAAATGCTGAGAACACGCGCTGAGAAGGCTCCAATTGCACCTCGAAGACTGTTCAATGACGAACCCAATCCCGAGAGAGAATTTGGGAGCGGCAGCCGAACACAAGCTCAGGTAGAAATCGCCGACGATGCTCCCAGACGAGTCAGGAACGTCACTGCTCTCATGGCTCGAAATGCGCCATTTTCTGAAGAAATCATGATGGAGCTGCCAGATAAGAACTTTTCAATGCCAACTCTACCAAAATACGATGGAACTGGAGACCCCATTCCTCACGTAACTTCTTTTGAATTGATGATGTCTTTTCAGGATCAATCAGAGGCTGTTAACGCAAAAATCTTTGTTTCAACACTGATTGGACGAGCTCAGGACTGGTTTACGAGTCAGAGTAGAGGATCGATTGTTTCGTATTCACAACTAATTCGTAAGTTCGAGAACCACTTCGCCAGTAACAAGAGAGCGAAAAAATCCATCTCAATGATAATGGGACTGAGACAGAGCCCCACTGAATCCCTACGAGCCTTTATGCACCGATTCAATCAAGAAATACTGGATTTTCCAGATTTGAATCACGATTTAATGATCACTATTCTCCTGCGAGGCCTACTGATAGGGCCATTTGCAGATGCTATCGCACGAAAAGGCCCAAACTCCCATGAGGAGATGATGGATATGGCGACTGAATACATTAATCAAGAAGAAATGCATAAACTAAAAAGCACCGAGAGTGATCTCCCCATGAACCATCCGCGCAGGGATAGGGGGGAGGGAAACTCCGAGGATGCTAGAAAGTACGACGCATACGACCCACGAAAGGGTAAAAACGAGGATAGAAATGATCGGCAGGATCATAAATCCCACAAAAAACGAGAACGAATTTCGAAGTACGAGCATTATACACCCCTGAACGCGACGAGGCGACAGGCTCTGTATGCTATACAAAATTCAAGGCACGCGGAAAAAATTGTCCGACCTAGACCACTGCGACACGTGGCCAGAAACGGACTGCAACACTATTGTGAATTTCACAAGGAACGCGGTCATGACACCGAAGAGTGTTTTCAATTAAAAGACGAGATTGAGCGTCTAATTCGAGAAGGATTCTTACGAGAATTCATTGAACAAAGAATGACTGAACTAAAACAGCAAGAAAGGCGGCGAGAAAGTGATCGACCTAGAAGTCGCTCGCGTGAACGAAGAGATCACAGAGAAAGGGACAGACACGTTAACGACCATAGGAATGACAGATATGGCCGTAACGATCGTCGACGCGAAGCAAGTGAGCGTCCCCGAGGAAGGAGCGAGCAACGGCCTGATCCAGGAAATCAACCATTCAGAGGTAACATCTTTGTTATATCTGGGGGATTGGATGGCGGAGATTCATCCAATGCGAGAAAAAAGAGACTTAGGGAAATCCGAACTGAAACTCGTAGGCAGGGAGCCCTTGAAGTCATGGCCTTGTCTCGGCACAGCGAGCCTATCACTTTCACTGATAGAGATTTTGAGGGGATGATGACGCCACACAACGATCCTATGGTCATTACGATGGATGTGGCAAATTATGCCATCCATAAGGTATTGGTGGATACGGGAAGTTCGGCAGATATTATCTTCTGGGCCGTATTGGAGAAAATAGGACTGCATTCTGTAGCTCTACGACCTGTGAATACCCCATTGATCGGCTTTGGAGGATCTCACATTATGCCAAAAGGCTCGATTGAATTGGATGTTTCCCTTGGAACTGCCCCAAAACGAAAAACCATGCGAGTTGTTTTCCTGGTCGTAGATGCACCTTTTGCCTATAATATGATCGTTGACAGGCCAATGCTGAACAAATTCGAAGCTGTTGTTTCAACGCTTCATCTGAAGATGAAATTTCAAACGAATTACGGGGTCGGAAAAATGAAAGGAAATCAACTAGAGGCCCGTCAATGTTACACGACTTCGTTGGAGCCAAAGGCTATTAAAAAATTGAGGGAAATACCTGAGATCAATGTCATAGAGATTGCCGCAACCGAACTAATCTCCAAAATTGATATTGAGGAGAAAGAATGGAGAGAAGCTGAAAAGAAGAAGAAAAACAGGGGTAAGTACAAGCCCGAAGCGCCAGACACTTCAATAAAACCAACCGAGCATAAGGTCGTTCAACTCTTTCCGAACGATCCTGAGAAAACCACGAAGATTGGTGGAGAGTTAGACCCGAGGACTGAGGAAGAGCTCGTAAGCTTTCTACGAGCCAATGCGGGCATTTTTGCATGGACAGCTGCAGATTTCAAGGGCATTGACCCCAAAATTATCGAACATCGTCTGAACATCGACCCAACCGCTAAACCAGTCCAGCAAAAGAGGAGAAATTTCGGCCCTGAAAGAAACGCTATCATCGAGGCAGAGGTGAAAAAGCTGCTAGATGTAGGCTACATTAATGAAATTCAATTTACCGATTGGCTAGCTAATGTCGTAGTTGTTCCTAAGAAGGATGGAAAGTGGCGTATGTGTACCGATTTTACTGATTTAAACAAAGTTTGTCCTCGTGACCCTTATCCCTTGCCTCGTATAGATTTACTCGTAGATTCCACTGCTGAATGCGCATTGCTCAGTATGATGGATGCCTTTCAAGGCTTTAACCAAATAATGATGGCAAAAGAAGATCGTGAAAAGACATCTTTTATAACTGCCAAAGGCGTATACTGCTATAACGTAATGCCTTTCGGACTAAGAAATTCTGGAGCAACTTATCAAAGGCTTGTAAATACGATGTTCGAAAAAGAAATCGGTCATACGATGGAAGTTTATATTGATGATATGCTCGTAAAAAGCACAAAAGAACAAGATCATTTAAAACACTTAAAACGAGCATTTCAAATTATGAATCAATATGGTATGAAACTAAACCCATCCAAATGTACTTTCGGGGTTCGGGGGGGAAAATTCTTAGGCTACCTCGTCACAGAACGAGGTATCGAAGCCAACCCCGAAAAAATCGATGCAATTTTAAAAATGCCAACGCCAAAAACTGTCAAGGATGTACAAAGGTTGACAGGTCGTATGGCTAGCCTAAATCGATTCATATCCAAATCAGCGGACAAGGGCCTCCATTTCTTTAAGATTTTGCGCAACACGAAGCACTTTCAATGGACAGATGATTGTGACATAGCTTTTACGAATTTAAAGCAGTATCTGATGTCACCGCCCCTCTTGACAAAACCTATTCCTAACGAGCCTCTTCTTCTATATTTGGGTGTTTCTGAAGTAGCAATCAGTGCTGTACTTGTACGAGATCAGGACGGAGATCACCGTCCGATATACTATGTTAGCAAATTAATGCAAGGGGCAGAGCTGAATTATACGACAATAGAAAAATGGGGCTTAGCATTGATCACCACAGCTCGAAAACTACGGCCTTACTTCCATGCTCATCACATTATTGTATTAACAAATCAACCATTAAAGCAAGTATTGTCCAAACCAGATGTATCGGGTCGTATGATAAAATGGGCAATCGAGCTGGGAGAATTCAGCATAGAGTACAAACCTCGTACTGCAATCAAAGCACAAGCCATTGCCGATTTTCTTTCAGAAATGGCTATTAATAGCGTCGTAGAAGAACCTGCACCGTCTAAGCCTTGGTTATTGCACGTGGATGGCTCGTCAATGGCTAAACGAGGCGGAGTAGGAGTTTGGATTCAATCGCCAACGGGAGAAGACTTGGAATTTGCAATCAAACTAGATTTCGACGTCACAAATAATGAGGCGGAATACGAAGCACTAATTGCCGGACTAAAATTAACATCGTCGTTGAGTGTGACTCATTTACATGCTTTTACAGACTCGCAACTGGTTGCAAAACAGATTGGAGGTACTTACGAGGCTCGGGAAAAGTCGATGAGCAAATACTTGGCGAAAGTTCAAGAGTTAATGAAGTTATTTACACAGGTAGACCTCTTACAAATACCTAGAGAAGAAAATGAAAGAGCTGATGCGTTGGCCAAATTTGGAAACCAATCTGTCGGCATACAGAGCCGAAAGATTACCATTTTGGTATCTAACGAAGCTGAGATCATCGATAAGCCAATTGCTGCCCCTATACTTGACAATCTCGGTGATTGGAGGTTGCCAATTTTTCGGTATCTATTATTTGGGGAACTCCCTGAAGATAAAACAGAAGCTCGACGACTTCAAAATCGAGCAACTCGTTACACCACAAAGGAAAACGAACTATACAAAAAGTCAATTACGGGACTTTTATTACGCTGCTTGTCGCAAGACGAGGCAAAAGCCGTAATGAGGGAAATTCACGAAGGAAGTTGTGGAAATCACTCCGCAGGACGAGCCTTAGCTCAAAAGATTATACGACAAGGATTTTATTGGCCGACGATGATCGAGGATGCCACACAATTCTCCCGTCGTTGTAAGGAATGTCAACTGCATTCAAATACGATTCACAAACCAGGAACCCCGATGGAAGCAATAAAAATTGCCTATCCATTTGATCAGTGGGGCATTGATATCCTAGGTTCTACGCGTTTCTCAGATCTAATTTTTCCTACGACCTTATTTCATCCTACGACTTTGCGAATCAGTTCTTTAAAACACGATCCATACATTATTGCAGGTCCCTTCCCACCAGCACAGGGGCAGAAGAAATTTATCATCATAGCAGTCGAGCACTTTACGAAATGGGTAGAAGCAGAAGCTGTGGCACGAATAACTGAACGGGCCGTAATTGACTTCATATGGAAAAATATCATATGCAGGTTTGCTGCTCCTCAAATAATAATATCTGATAAAACAGAGGCAATGACACACATCGTATGCAGGTTTGCTTAATTATATGGAAAAATATCATATGCAGGTTCGGCGTTCCCAGAGTCTTAATATCTGATAACGGCACTCAATTCAATGAGAAAGACATGATTAGCTGGTGTAAGGAATTAAAGATCAATCAGCATTTCACGTCGGTAGGACACCCCCAAGCGAACGGTCTCACGGAAGTAATAAACCGGATCATATTGCAACACCTGAAGACTCGTATTGATGGTGAACGGGGAAGATGGGCAGACGAATTGCCTGGAGTCCTGTGGGCTTATCGCACAACGCCGAGATCATCTACAGGAGAAACTCCCTATTGCCTCATATACGGATCAGAGGCAGTAATACCCGCTGAGATAGAAGTCATGACAGATAGAGTGACTTCATACGACCCCGTCCCTAATTCGGAGCAAAGGCAATTCGAATTAGAGACTATTGAGGAAGTACGAAGTCGGGCCTACGCCAATATCTTAAGGCACAAAAACACGATGATTCGAGCTTACAACAAGGGTGTCAACCTACGTACCTTTCAAGTCGGCGATCTCGTATTAAAGAAAGTCGAAGTATCACGAACTGTGAAAAAACTCGAACCTAATTGGGAAGGACCCTTCAAGATTATCAAAGTCACGAAGCAAATGACTTATAGATTACAAGATATGGAGGGAAAAGAATTACCCCGACCATGGAATGTAAATAATTTACGACGCTTTTATGCATAAGATCGTAATGATGATTGTTTTACAAGTTTATCAGATATTCTATATGTCACATTCAATAAATAGATACGAAATGAATAAAATTAGAAGTAAATAATCTGCAATTGCACGAACGACCATAATATCTTGTACATAACAACATACGTTCGAATTGGATCATTCAAAATGCATACAAGGTCTCAATTACAAATAAAGATAACTACTACAAAATAAAACTATTCAACTCTGAGCCGCATCTTCAGCAATCCCGGTTTCGACGGCAGGCACTTCAGAATCAATAGGCGGCACTTCAGGCGGCACTTCAGGATCGACAGGTGGAGTCTCCACCTGCTCTTCGAGTATCTCGTTCAATGTAAGCGGGGCTGGATAAACCCTTTCTTCGACCCCCTCTGATCGTTGAGCCCCCTCGTCTATGACATCGCCCCTATCCACCGTCGATTCCAAGGCCCGCATGAACGACCCACTGCCACGAGCAAGTATTGCATCTTGTCGTTCTTGGAGCACCATCGCCACGACCTCATCAAACTCAGGAAAATCCTTATAAGGTAGAGCTTCATCGGGAGTCATGGAGGGTCGAAGAAGATCCTCGTAGGCATGGAGGTCGACGAACTGATCAACATCGAAATCTGGATTTATCAAGCCATCCTTCTTCATATAGTCCACTGCCTTGTAGTAACCATCGAGGTGGTCATCCATTGCCTTAGCCATCATCAATCGATTAAAACGGGTCGAGTTCAAGAAATCCCTGACCGCTCTGTTCCGAGTAACCGCATTCAACGCCATCTCTTGCTTCTGTCCATCCGAGAACCCAGTGTCGTAGGACTTTTTCTTTTCACCCGCGAGGCACTTTTGGGCGATGATAAGCTGTTTCTGATGCTCTAGATCGTCTGCTTTAATCCTTTTTAATTCTCGAGCCATCTCAACGAGCTTTGCTTCATATTTACCCGAGATAGCCTCCAACTTTTTTGTCAGCTCATCGTTCTCCTTCTTATATTGAGAATTGGACAGGGATAGTTGATGCATGCAAAGACCCACCTGAAATCATGAGGTAAAATCAATGTACAGGAAACATACAACATAAATAACAGACTCTACGAGCATACTTGATTCAGATGCGAGGCTCCCAGTTTTTCGACCACTGGATGTGCACGCTCCAATAACATCATCTTGTCACGAGGTAACAAGAAATTGCTGAATAATTCCATCGCAGTGCTACCGGTAGGATCTGACAGAACACTGCTATCCTCGTATACACGAGGATGCAGACTTAGCGGTGTGGCATCATTGCTGATAGGAGGACGTTCATCTATCTTCAGCTCCGTATAATCCTCCAGGGACAGAGCTTCCATTTTGTTCAACAATTCTCTCAACCTGGCCTCTTCAGCGGTATCAAAAGTTTCTGCCTGTGTCACTTCTATTCTCCCACTCGGAGCGGCCGAAGTCAAGGCACCAGCATCACTACGAGGGCGCTTCTGTAATCTTGTAGTCGGTTCGTTTGCGTCGGCACGGCGCGACGATTCAGTCGACGAACGAAGCGTCGACGTACGAGGTGCCGCAGTACTTCTATTCCTCGTAGTAGGAGCTGATGGCGGAGGGGCTCTTGCTCTGGCAGCACCCCCGCGTTCTTTAGCCATTTGAGCCATGCGTGAAGCCATAGCTGCACAAAAAACACGATAAACATAAACACATGATAACAAATAACATAAAAACAAAGACTCGTAGAAACAATCAATATTCTACCTAGATCAGAAACGGGTTCCACGTCTGCAGCACTGAGTCCGCAGGCTCGGAGTACAGACTCGGATATCAAATCGGTACTATAGTACCATTCTATTATATTCTTTATCTCCTCCTCTGGAATTGTTGGAGGGCCGACCCTGAGCCTCGTAGGGACTGTTAGATTCCATTTACGAAGCACTCCCCAAGGTGCCTCGTCGGGCATGGCAAGATAAAAATACTTATCTTTCCAAGTCCCATAAGAATCTTTAGGATTTGCTTGGACTCGAAACCCTTTCTGGGGAGTGAGATAAAAGAAACCTAACTCGGAAGTTGATTTACACCGATTTAAATGAAGGAATTTGTTAAAATTCTGAATGTTTGGTTCGGCTTTATGTGCTTGCATCAATACGATAAAATAAACAAGGTGGCGATATGAATTTGGAAGCAACTGGGAAGGACATAGACGGAGATGGTTTAAAATATCTACGATGGCGGGGTGCAAAGGAAGTCTTAGACCGGCCATAAAATGTGCGATGTGGAAGGTTCGGTAATTGCGTGGGGGAGTATGAATACGATCAGAAGAACCGGGAATCAAAGTCTCAAAATTATCTGGAATATGGAACTTAATACGAGCTTGTTGAATACGACCTATACTAACCGAAGACTGTATGTCTAACCATTTAACCCTACTTTGGTTCTCTAAAGACTCGGAGAACAGATCCCTATTCACCTCATCGCCGCCTTCTAGATCCAAAAATTCTGATGGATCTAGCGAAGCTGACACACTTGCTGTTACACTAGTCGATTCGTCACTCGAACTCGAGTCATCAGAATCAGAGTTCGAGGATGAATCATCACTCACGCCTAAGACATCTACTATCTCTTCATCGGCCATGACAAATACGAAGTAAGAAAGGAAAGAGAATTTACCGGAATTTTAAGAAATGGAAATACGAAGCTCCGAGAATTTATCTGCTCTGGAAACGAGGCTGTCAATACGAGTATTGATTGTTTGAACAAATGATGAGAATAATTCCAAAAGTGGGCCTATATATATACCAAAGAAAAACCGTCAAAAAGAACCGCCAAAACGGTTCAGCTCGTCAGACGGTCCGTATGACAGGACACGTGTCAATATACCAATGGAGTATCAATCGAAGAGCCTGACACGTCGCCGCCGTATGAATCATTACGCATTTAAGTTCAGACAAAACATTAATTAATGGATTAATAACATATCATTAACCCATAAATTAGGGGACTTAATGATATAGCATAACCTCGTAGACCACCTAAGGTCGTAGACCACCCAAGGTCGTAGATGACCATACGACCCCAAGTGGGATTATTTAAGCATATTTACCAAAAAGTCCCTAACCTAATTATGTTTATTTGCATTACACTACCTAACCCGCGTGTTCTTATCGGGTCAAACCCGTTGTTGCCCTAACCCGGACAATCTGGGACGTACATTGGGGGGACACGTGTGAGACATCCCGTGTGTTCCGCTATCATCCGTACATTGGGTACTGTGCCTATAAATAGTACCATTTAATATTAGAAAAAGGACTTTTGATTGACTGAACGGTACCTCGAGAGTACCTAGTACGATCTGACAGTACGTTCCCACTATTCTATAAACCGAGTTAAGAACCTCGTATATGACCTTAATCATAACTTTGAACTACGTTTAGACTTGATCCTAACAGAAAGGTACGTAGGTAGCTCAGTACATCTGAGTGCAGTCTATATCCATTCTACGACCCTCCTTAGGTCTTATTCGAGCCTCGGCTTGATTTGGCCCGTAAGCATTTTACGAGTTATATCATATATATATATATGTTTATAATGGAGTATTAATATTATTTTTTTTAATCCCTTTTTGGGATTGAATTGAACAGGCAGAAGGAAGTCAAATCATGGATGCTGAAATGTTGAAGCAGAAGATTTTGGTCATTTTATGAGAAATGAGATAAATTATTTAGTCCTCCAAGTTGGCACAATCAAGATTTTAGTTTTTTATGTTGAGAGTTTAGATATTTAGTCATCTAAGTTATAACTCAGTTGTAAATTTAGTCCTCATTGCCAGAAAATAGTTTGACTTTAAAAAAATATATTTCATTTTTCAGGGTAAATGAAGGAAAATATGTATAAGAGGTGTTAGGGGTAAAAGAAATAAAAAATCAAATATAGTTTTTCAGTTGCTTATTTTGTCAATATTTAACGAAAACTATTATATAATACAATTCTGCTTAAAAAAGGATCAATTTTGCAACTAATGTGAATATGTGGATAACTGAGCTTGTGCACATTCTCGGGGCTAGGAGAACCCTATATAATCTATCATCAATACTATATATTATAAAAAGAAAGACTGTTTTGTCTTACAAATGGAAGTTATTTCTGTAATTTTTACGCATTTTGTCCTTTGTTTTTTTTGGATTGAAAATATAACTGCAAATTTCATCATAAATTAGGTAGTTGTCACACCATCTTTTATTTGCCAAAAAATACCCTTCATACTAATACACACAATCAGTTAAAAATATGGCTAAATTTGTCATTTGCATGTGCAATTTAAAACACACGTTCTTCACCCACCATTCCACTATTTCAAATCCACATTTCTCTAGATGTTCAAATACTCATTTCTCTCTTAAGGAAATTATAATATTTCTTTAAAATTAATATTAATTATATTCTTTATTACACATAAATATAGTAATGCACGCGAGTACCGTGTGCAGAGTCGCTAGTTTTATAAAAATATGAGTGTTTTTTAATTTTTGATTTTTGATCTACCTAATATTTCCCTACAATTCATTTTTTAATGGCAAAAGTGTCAAGTAATAAATAATAAAAATTATATATTTACAAAAAAATAATTGTATAGTAACTTTAGGACTCTAGAATAAAGTAATAAATTATACTTTATTTTAGAGTAATGCTATATACCACCGTTTTCATACCACCGATTTTTCACTCCTTTAATATATTCATACTTTCTAAATCAGGAGGAAGTGAAAAATCGATAGTTTATAGCATTTCTCATTATTTTTATTGTTTTACTAGCTTAGTTATTGATGCAATTATTATTCATACATTATATACATGTGAAAATGTTTCTTTCATCTCATTACTCTGATTTATTTTTTATCACATTCATTACGAATTTCTCACATTTACTTTCATAATAATAAAAACATCTATATTCATAGCTTATATTACATGTCACATGTGGAAATCGCATCTTACATTCCATAATTTATTCTGAGTTTAATTTTGATCACATTCGCTACAAATTTCTCACATTTAATCTCATAACTTTCAAATATCTTTATATAGTCCCAACCAAAATTTCCTTTTAAAATTAATATTCAACTTCATTAGTAACATTTTGATCATTTTTTGGAAGAATTTAATCACACATAGATTATTCGATATAACGATAGTTTACCAATATCCTGTGCCACCTATGCAAAAATTCTCCCAAAAAGTCCGGTCATGATTGATAGAGTTGATTGTTAAATTTTGGATGAGAAATTAGATTGAGAATGAGACGGAAAAATGTAATTAAATTAACCCAAAAAAAGTGAAATTTAATTTTCAAATTTATTAATATTCACAAATGAAAAATATACATTTAGTAGCAGAGCCAAAAAATAAAATATTATCTAAGCCAACATATTGTGATTTTATGAAAAAATGTAATTGAGTTACGTAACTGAGACATATTAATAATTATAATAAAAAGAATGATATGATTGCTTTAAATAGTAATAAAATTCTAAAACATGAAGGTGTCCATAGATATTCAATATTAGGCTATAATGAAGAGAAAATTGCATATACACGTAGCATTCGATGTGAGAAAAGAAGAAGAGTGTACAAATCATAAAAATAAATAAATGAAGATTAATTAATTTACAAAAAAGTTGATTTGTTTTCAATAATCTTAATTCTTATATGTATTAATTTAGTATTTCATGTCAAGATATATATACTATTTCAATTGTTATAATTTATTATATAATAGCTCACTTAGTTAAATAAAAATTTAAATTTAAAGTATATATCATTTTTAAATTAATGATATTTATACATGAATTGAATTAATAAGATTATACTGATTCACGTGCAACGTATATTTTATTTACTAGTTGTGATAAAATGTCGAATACATTGGCCTTGGCTACATTTGCATGATCACCAACT
Source organism: Verbascum thapsus (assembly GCA_963669365.1). NCBI lineage: Eukaryota > Viridiplantae > Streptophyta > Magnoliopsida > Lamiales > Scrophulariaceae > Verbascum > Verbascum thapsus. Next base: position 6,309,898 of record OY770114.1, read on the forward strand.
TTGAATTTCATTTTTATATCAAAAAATATTATATACCCCGTTTAAATATTATCGATGTTTAACGCCTCTTGATTTATAAGGTATGAATGTAATAAGTTAATTAAAATCAATTATTACAAGTGATATTTAGCCAAAACTAAGTGATATAAAAAATCGATAATATATAAAAATTGGTATAAAGTATAGTTGTTCTATCTTTTCCTAGAGTGAATACAAAATATGCATATTTAAAAGGAAAAACGTGTTTCCACGTGCATGACATAATTATGCTCGAGCAAATAATTGATAGACTACACTAAAACTCGTGTTTCCATGCATAAAATATTGAATTAGTGATCTTAAACATGTCAAACCTCTAGCTTTCGTGTGTTCATTAATACTGGATTAGAAAATTAATCTTGGATTAATTATGTTCGATCTTATCAATATCATCCCATAATTATGTATAATATTAATGCCACTACGTATTAATATTCGGTTACCAATAAAATCTTTATAATTAATACATCAAAAGAATATTCCCAATTAGGTCTACGTTAATTCATTCAAATTTATAATATGATTAATTAGCTAATTGCCAGTATATAAATAGCTACATCTCATTATAATTAACATATATATTTTCCAATTATTTCACATTTTCCAATCTAAACTGAAAAATGCTAGCAATATTTCCTCAGGAGTTTGCTAGTCTAGGAGGATGGATGTTGGAGGATCCCATTAATCAACAGCAAATTAACAATTATTATTTGTTGGGAGATGAAAATGTAGAAATTACTTCAGGCTCCATTGATCTTCATTCTCCTAATTCATCTTCCATGCAACCCAAAATCGATAACGAATTTTCGGGTTTTCACGATAAATTTGAGATTCATGACAATAAGAAGGGGAAAAAGCTAAATCATAATGCAAGTGAACGTGACCGTCGTAAAAAAATCAACACCTTGTATTCTACTCTCCGCTCGTTGCTTCCAATCGACGGTCAATCGGTGAGTTCTTATTGTCATGTTTGATTTTAGGGTTTTGATCATTAGACAATAAACAATAAAATATATTTTTTTGTAATGTTATGGGGTAGTATTATAAGAAAAAATGCATGCCCTTAATTATAATTAAGCATATTATTGTAATACTTGTGTTTATAATGAATTATATGTGATACTGAAATAATATTTCGTCTAATGTTTTGTTTAATTTGTTACAGAAAAAATTAAGCATTCCTGATACAGTATCAAGGGTGCTAAACTACATTCCCGAGCTACAGAAAGAAGTGGAAAGACTAACTCAAAAGAAAGAAACCCTAATGATTTCAAATAATATTTCAAGTCATAAAAAAAAAGATTCATCACTTTTTTGTGATTTCAACGAAAACCCTCGAACGAAAACGTCGATACAAAGATCTTCACCCTCAACAGCAGTATCATCGACTCGATTAAATGAACGAGAAATCGTTATTCAGATTTCAATGCCAAGAGTTGAAAAGGGTTCATTTTGTGAAGCTATTATGAATTTGGAGGATGAGGGTTTTCTTGTGTTGGATGCATCTTGTTTTGAATCATTTGAAGGGAGGGTTTTCTGCAATTTGCATCTTGTTCAGGTACTAATTTGCAAATTTATTTTCATGCTTTCAATATATATATATATATATATAGATATATATGTGACTGTTTATAATGGAGTGTTAATTTTATTTTTTCCCTTTTTGGGATTGAATTGAACAGGCACAAGGAAGTCAAGTGATGGATGCTGAAATGGTGAAGGAGAAAGTTTGGTCATTTTAATTATGATTAAAATGGGAAGAAATTATACTAATTTGAGAATTTTGGTTCTATAATTAATTGAGAGGAGCTAGCTAGATATCTATGTACAAATCAATAATATTGTAGTATTAGACAATTTTATAAATTAAATCAACTTTGTGTATGGAGAGTTATGATCTCATTAATTTAAATATTGACTTAGTTAAGTCATAAATTATATAATATGAAGAAATGATACTAATTTGAGAATTTTGGTCCTATAATTAATTGAGAGGAGCTAGCTAGATATCTATGTGCAAATCAATGGTATTGTAATATTAGACAATTTTATAAATTAAGTCAACTTTGTGTATGGAGACTTATGATCTCATTAATTTAAATGTTGACTAATTAGCTAAGTCATAAATTATATAATATGATGTTTTTCAAGATTATAATATATATGAAGGGAATTTCTTGTTGCTTCCAAATTACAAACATACATTTATTTGCAAATCCCTTGATTAATTACATGGATGTGAGAAAGAATTAAAGACAAGGGGCCATCAACTTTGTGTATGTAGACTTATATGATCTCATTAATTTAAGTGCTTGACCTATCTAATTAATTAATTAATTAATGTTTCAAGATTATCATATGAATGGAATCTCTTGTTATTTATAAACTACAAACTATTATTATAGTTTCAAATCCCTTGATTAATTAAATGGATGTGGGAAAGAATTAAAGACAAGTGGTCATCAACTTGAAACAATCTTAAAACCAACAAACAAAAACATTGCATGATGCATGCTTTTACATGAATATGATGAATATTTAATATAATATAATGTATATATATCATCCATCTATAGAACAAATTAATATTTTACGTACCTTAATATGTAGCTGGTTTGCTCCCCTGCTCCCTTACATCAAGAGATCCTCAAATAGATTTAGGTTAGTTAGTTCTTGTGAAATGGAGGGATAATTGCACTTTTCTTACAAACATTAATTAAGTAGCACGTTCGTTAAACGTGAATCATATGGTCTTGTTAATGCAATTTATATATGTAATTATAATTTAACTTATATAATAATTTAGCTAAGTGAACTATTTATTTAATAAACTAATTATTTTTAAAAAAATATTGATTGTCATGAAATAATTAATTAATTTTTAAAGGACCTCAGTAAATTGATAAATTAAACAAAAAATAATTATGAAATAATTTTTTTTAAAAGATTTAATTCTTGATTTATACTTATATCTTGTTTAATTTTAAGGAATCAGACGCTTCACTTTTTCTTTCTTCTTTATTTTTTTTTATATTTTCAATAATTTTCATAGTGTCTCAAAAATTGGATACTTGTGTTGTATATATGTTTTTTATTTAAGAATTGTTCCTACTTATTTCTCTATTTTTAAAGTCAAAGTGGCAAGTTTCTTCTCACAATTATTAATCGTATCTTGCTTTAAAATTTCAATCTTATTTTTCGCAAGCTACAGAGGACGTGTAAATGATGCATCACTTTTTATTCACTTTTCACTATTGTTGATTGTATCCTTTTTATTTATTAAATTGAGTTTACTTGAAAAATATATAAAGGGTAAATGATTTGTTGCAAGCAAAGGTAATGCATAATATAAAAAATAACTAATATATAATGATAAACTCCTTCTTCCATGACTTGTTTTAATTTGATAGTTATCATCATCGTATTTTGGTTATCAATTGATAAAAGATTTTTTAAAAATAAAATGTTGATCATTTTTTAAATAAAATCCTTCTCCAAAGTCTAGTGATTTAGTTTTGTAAATATATTTAGTAAAGTATTCAAATTTGTTTTTGGAATACGTTGCAAAAGTAGAATTGGTTGACTATTCTTTTAAAATATTTGAAAGTAATAAAAGAGAAAATATCAAAATACTAAAATTATTGAATAAAATACTTAAAATCAACTAAGTTGTTAAATATTCAAAACCTATATAATAATTTTAAATAAATAAATAATAGATCGTGACCTCGTAAAATAATTTAAGTTTATAGATAAGTTTTAATTTTTATAAGATTACTTATTCAAAACTTAATAATAACTGGATTAGGTGAATTACTATTCAATAAAGTATAACTATTTAATATTTATTAAATATTATGATTTATATTTATATGTGATTTTATGTTTAGAATTATACTATAATCATACATCTTATTATTGTAAATATATGTAATTTATTTTGATTATTTATTAATGACTCGTTTGTTACTAAAAAATGAATTATACATTGTAGAGTTATAATATAATTATACATCTTATTATTGTAAATATGTCAACTTTTCATTATTTATCATTTGACTATTTTGAGATGAACCAAATTCTATACATGCATAAAAATTATGTGTACCTGATCAAATGTTGAATCATGGGTGATATAGATATGCTGATATATTAAAATCATGTCGAAATAAGTAATTTATTGAAATAAAATACTTAATATAAAATTTAAATCTTCTCACTTACTTTATAAAATTTGCAAAAAAGAAAATGTAGCTGGGTCTTAAGTCTTAACTCTTAAAATTTTATTATATGGAGTAGTTTAAAATGAATACCATCAATTGTTACATCTCTTTCTTTCCTAAGTAGATGATGAGTTGAACAACTTCAAAGAATACTATTTAACACAATGGATTGTTACCTTAAATAAGGCATAATTAAGTAATTGTAATATTTAAGTAATTTTAACACTATCAGAATTAGCCAATCAATTATAAATTCAATGTATAAAATCACAATCAAAATTGCCAAATATATATTTATGCGAGTTGTCCTAAAACTTAGCGATCAAATGGCCAAGTCCAATTATTTGACAACACTCCATGTTTGAAATAATAATAATGAAAAGTAACCAAGCAAATTCAAAGCATAATTTTCAATCTACAAAGATTAGCATCATTATTCTTGGGTGAGATTAACATATTTTTCTGCCACAATTTTCATTCCTTAATTTATTAGTTTAATCTTAAATATAAGAATAGGTGATTCACTTTTGTTTCCCTAGATTTCTAATGTAATTCATAAAACTTATTATTATAGATATAAACAATTTATATTATTTACATTTTTTACCTTTGAATTATATATTATAATATAATTAAACATCTTATTTGTATATACTTGCAACTTATTTTTATTATTTATTATTTGACTTTTTTGCCTTTTAAAATCAAAATACATAAAGACATACTAGATAGATCAAAAATTAAAAGAAATGCCCATACTTTTATAATAGAATAGATAATTTTGCTTCATTTTAATTTTGTTTCAATTTGTTAAGAAATTTCATATTTAATATCATAATTTATAAAATTTCTCCATTTAACCCAAACCAAATATTTCCGTCTAAATTTAACTACCAAACCCTATATAATTTCTTTTGAGGCCTGCATGGGTCATTTTTCTCCTCTACAATTACAAACATGTTTCTATTTTCTTATTTCTTTTTTTTTTTTTTTTTTTAGGCCTTTTAAAAAGTATTAAAAAAAATTTGAGCTGGAATTTACTTAAACAACACTCCAACAATTATATTGCAACATATTACATTTATTATTCTTTACCCAAATCAAAAATGAAAAATCTACCAAATCCCCTATATAAATGATAATTTTTCTAATTGTTACATAATAAATAATCATCAAATATGAGAGTTCACATTACCACCCTCTTCTTCATAATCATTGTCATTCTACTAAAATCTTCAATCAACACAAAACTTTTTGCATATGCATCTGATCTTGAAATAACAGAAAAACTTATTAAAAACATTTGTTCCAAAACCCTAAACCCTAAATTGTGCATCGATGTTTTAAAAACCCGAATAGGTTTTCTTCTTAATCCTAAAACAAATCTTTCAACCCTAGGCACAAACCCTATCACAAAGGCTGAGGCTTATGCAAAGCACGTGCGCCAGAAGATAACGAATCAGATTCGAGGTTTACGAGGTCCTAACAACGATCTAAAACTGAGATATCAAAAGTGTTTGGTTGCATACGAAAATATCGATATATTTTTATATTATGGAAAAATATGCATGAAAAAAGGTAAGTGTAGAGGATTGAAAATATTAGCCATTGTTGTGATGAATCAAGTTAATTCTTGTGAGAATTCGTTTAACAATAAACCACCACAAGAAGTACGTACTGACAATAATTTGGTTAAAGATTATGGTAGTATTGTTGTGGCTATATGCAACCATTTTTCTGGTGGAAATTAATATTTAAATTTATAAATCTATAGATTTATAAATATTTATAAATATTTGTTAATTCTCTATGGTTTACAATAATATTATGAAATATTTGACTACAATTTAGTTTTTAGCTAGTATTGGCTCGTCATGTTACTATGTGAGTGTATTGAGGCACGAGTATTCTCCCAAAAATATGTTATTATATTGTTGACTAATGAAAATGGTCATTACATTTTAGATAAAAGTTTATGTCAGAATCAAATGTGGGACTTATTGAAAATTATATAACTAAATGTGAAAAATATATAATTAATGATACCAAAGTTATACAAGTGAGTAAAGTTATAAAATGGAAAATATATTTTTTTTAAAATATACAATTAGGCTATAATAATGTTGTTTGATTTGCGTATTCATGCATCGGATATATTAAGAGATTATTCTCATAAGGTTCCATGTATATTGGTCTAGATCGAACAGTTGAGATTAGCAATATACATATATATTATATATTATATATACCCTAAGTAATAATATATAATAAGTATGAAATTGCATACATGTAATTCACAAAAACATTATTCACTACTCATATGTTTGTAGATAATAAGTATGAAATTCGATAATTAAAGCTATTCTAACCAATACTTTGACACTATATACAATTAGTAGAATATGCACATTTTAACCAATTTAATTATTGACATATATAGACTTTTCCTTTTGTCATTTCATTTTTTTCTTTTCCAGTATCTTTTCCAAGGGTATTTAAAATATTTATTAGATAAAAGTATCATTAATTCATCCTAAAAATCCCAAAAGTAATGCAATAAAAATTTTCAAACTAGATATGTGTGGCGTGTGTCACATAGCAGTATATTGTTGTTTGATTCCAATATATATTGCTAGAATTTACTAAGCCAATAATGTCTCACCATTTCTAGATATTCATCTTTTTTTACTTTATTCAACCATTTTAGAAAGAATATAAGTAAGAAGATTGATCGACCAAATTATTCTACGAAAAAGAAATTTGACTATTGTCTAATTTCCTAAAAAATCAAAAACATGTTCCTTATGGTTTTCAATTGCCAAATTGGAACAAACAAGATGTTCAAAATATGTATGAAAAGGACATCATGAAATATATATTGATATATTGGGCTTGGTACATTAAATGTAGACTAAAAATTGATCATTCAACAATTATTCTCACTTTTTTAATCTTAATATTAAATAAAACGAGATAAGACGTCAACCAAGAAATTGAACCAGAAGAAAGTAATTTCTACGTATAAACTGAGATCACGTCTCAAATTCACGTAATTCTTATATTATTTTTTACTATTTCACAAGAGAAGATATGACTTTTAATATTATATATTACCTTATTTAATCAACATGCAATCATAAAACATTTCAAATAAATCTATCCAAGTGCACCTCGATAATATTAAAATTATAAACATATCAAATAGTATGCATTAATACTTAAAAATCTAGTTCTATATATGTAACCATTTGAAGCATGAGTGTAACTCACCATCTTTCTTATTTTTGTTGTATCACAAAATTAGCAATGTTTTTTGTTGTCAACCTATTTTTTATTTTAGTATCAAATTGTCATTAATTAATTACACAATCTATCATGGATATTAATCCGAAAGATATCGAACACTACATCATATTATTTTTCTAAAATATTACATATAATAAACTTCATGACCTAATGCAAATGAATCTGACAGTATGAACTTTACTGAAAACTTTGTGACAGCAAATGTTAAATCAACAACTGGAGTACTATTATGTATTGTTGCCATCATGACTGCAGAAAATACAATGAACTTGAGCCTAAAAACATATCAATGATAAAAAATTAATCAACCACAATATTGCAAATAAATAATAACAATAACAGTACTTATGTATATAAATTAATTAGGTCATATTTTAAATCTTATATTTCATTCTCTATTATATATATATATATATATATATGAATATATGATCCCATTAATATTGAAATGAATTAAATGTTGCAAATATTGCTAATGCTCCCCAATTACTATCTTGCATGCGAATTTAATTGAAGGAAAAACATAGGGAAAATAATTTTGAATTCAAGTCAATTAGTTTATGAATGAGCATATTCATAATAATATTATTGTATGATAAATAGATAATTCAATCAAAGAATAGCGATTCTTGACATAATCGTAACCACTCATATAAAGTTCATCATACGATAATATATATATATAAAAATTTCATCATACGATATATATATATATATATATATGAGTAGTTATATTTATGATTATAATCTCACTTTTATCTTACACTGTATTTGCCCATAATGAGAAAAATCAGATTCAAACATTGGCATTATTTTCAAAATGTCATATGGTAAATGCATTAGTACAACAATTTAATTATATTCATTTTCTGTACCACAAAGGGTTGAAAATTTGAATTAAAAAACGTGCAGTAAAGGTCTCTGAGACTAGTAATTACTAATTATTATTGGACCCCCTACTACAGCCTAATTTTCTGACTAATATATTTAACTGTCTTTTCAAAAGATGCATGAATCATATCTATCTCTAGTACAATATGGAAGTGATTTTCAAATGGTAGTAAAATTTGAAATATCAAGTTTAAATGAGTCGATCTATTATTAATCATGAATAAGAGAGAGTTTGTAAAACAACGTAAATTATTATATTTAATAAGCTACAAATCGACAAAAAAGTTTGAGGCGTGCTTTAATTGAAGGGTGTATTCCAAATTTATTACAAAATTAATTTATTGAGTTATAATGCATTTAAATTATTTAAAAATTTATTTTTGATCTATTTTTCAATTATGTTAGTGAATTAGAAATTCATTTAATTTGAAGTTATTTAAATATGTTTTTTTTTTTCAATCTTCAATTCAAACACAATTTTCCTAAATTTTTCTCTCCAAAGCATGTAATATAGGGAAGGCATTAGGACCCCACTTCCCTTTTCCGGTTTCATAATATTTGAAAAATTATATGAGGATTCGATTTTAATGGAACATATTAGATGATTAAATGATATATGCGTTGTACAATGACCTAACACTTGCAAGATATAGATATTTTTAATTAACATAATCTAATAATTATTAATTTAACGTACAAAAGTGTAAAATGCAGTGTTTAACGTCCTAATCAACCTGTCAAATACTTTGTTTAACTCCTTTTGAGTTACATTGAACCTTGTCGAGCATTTAATTAATATAATTACTGATTGACATGAATATTCTTTATTTTCTCTTCTTTTTAACTGTTTTTTAATATATATTTTTGATGCCTAAACGATAAGGTTAAGAATTAATGCGTGGATTTAATTATAAATTTATTTTATTTAACAGCCAATTTATGTATAACAATGTCTACATGTCATTTTTGAAAGTTTTTAAAACTGGAAAGTGCAGTGTGATATAATTAAAAATAGACTTACTATAATTGTATTAAGAATTAAATATTAGAGCTCAATAAAGCCAATTATACTAAAAGTATATTTGACAATTAAAATATATGTTGACAAAGGTTTTATGAGAAAATTGTACTTTTGGTCCAAATATTTGGCCCTTTTTCATTGTTTCATTTATTATAAGATTCTTGTATAGTTGTATTGTGTTTTGTAATTTCTAAAATTCTCATGTTAGGTTGTAATAGAAATTTATGTCCAAAATTTAATAATTAACTTCATTAATTAATATGTTTGTTTATATTTTTGAAATTCAATTTCAAGATTTCAAATCACAAAATCTTAAATCTACTTAACACACCAAATTTTCATCTCAATTTACTTTTTTCAACTCTATTTTTTCAATCTCCAATACTAACTACCTATCAATCAACACATCAATCATTTTACACATCCATCAATTACAATTCATATATACATTATTTTACATACTCATATATATTTATTTATTTAAATAATCATTAAAAAACAACTAATTCAATCATTAAACATCAACCAATCATCATTGATTTGACACATTGCAATTTTCAACCTAATTCTAAAAACATAAACAAACATTTACCATTTTCACACGAATTTCAATGGTACGCCATTCCCGAGAAATTTTCAAAATTTTAACTTAAAAATATAAACAAAGTTTGTGTTTTTTGAACCAATATACTTTGTAATAACATAAACAATATTTGGCTGAAACTGATTATGTTAATTTTATATTTTGTTTTACTCCAAATTACATGCCACTAATCTATACGTCTTATTTTATTTAATTTATTAGAACTTGAGTTCTTACAACTATGAATTATTTCCGGGGTTGTTCAACAACACGATAAATTGGTTTAATATATACAAAATATTGATTTTATAACGTATAATGATTTTTTAATACTTCTTATTATGAATTAACGAAAATTTTCGAAATGAGACATTTTGAATATTTCAACTAGGCACAATGATTATTGTGATTACAAATCTGAATCCAGTGAAATATTTACATGGATGAGATTACAAGATGTGACATGGAATTTGACATATTAAAATATAATATTTTGATTAAAATAAGTATTTTAATCATTTTTATTTTTTTATTTTTATGGATGAGATTAAAAGTGGTTATATGGTACTTTTAATTTACTTATTTTTGGGTAGTTACATGTATCCTCAAAAGTGAAAGTATTCTTAACTTTACCATTATTTTCCAATAATTTATTAGGGAAAATTCCCACTTATTATTAGTCTTTAATTCATGTGTGCAGAGAATTTAGCCATAAAAAGTGGAAGCAAATCAACAAATTATAAATCAAGTGGGCAGCTGAAAGGCTGCTCACACCAAAACCCCCCACCCTATCCACTCATAAAATTTAGCAAGTGTTGTTGGGTGATTTTTGGGGGTTCAATTTAATTAGGGCTCGATTGATTGGCATGTTTATTTCCGAGAATTATTTTCATGAAATTTGATGAGATTTTTAAGAAAAAAAATATGTATTGATTGTGGTTGATGTCATATATTTTTTATTGTAAGAAAATTATCTGAGTTAATATTTAAATATAATTTTTATTAAATTTGTTTAGTCAAACTCGTTGATTTACACGTCAAAAATAGTCACAATGGATTTTATTTTAAACGTTGCATTATTTTGCATTAGAATATGTAATTAATTTAATTTTTGACTTTGAAAGATAGTCGAAAAAATTCTTTTAATTGATTATATTAACTGTCAAATCATGAATAGTAAAATTCATTTGTTGCAAAAAAAAATATCAAATTTTTTGTAATTTTGAGATTTTTTGTAAGATTATTTTACGAGATGCTAAAAAAATGAATTTTTTGTAATTTTTTTACTCTAAAATGATTTTTTTGGAGCATGAGTGGTCAACTAATTGGGGCCTTAATTTTTAAAAAGTTACAATCATAAATACGTTAACAAAAGTATTGAATTTAAAATTTAAATATGTATGTATTGTTAACACATTTATAATTGAATTTATTTAGAAATCGAATTTTCGAAAGCTACCAAAAATTTATTAGTACTATCATGATGAGGGTAATTGGGTGAATTGTAATTTGTTGGAACTGATATACATTATACCAAGAATATTTTAAGATATTTAGGTGACCCTGTTGGAATTTTTTAGTCATGCGGTTGAATATGTATATTTAATCCTTATTTAAAACACAAATTAATTCCATTAAAACCCATGTATAAATCCTTATTTGAAAAGAATTCAATTGCAAATATATAAAATGACTAGATATACAAAATTTAAGAGTTCCAAACAATTAATAAAAATTGAAGAAATATCCAAAATAAAGAAAATCAAATTAATATTAAAATTAGTAATTCCTTTTCTAAAATGGACTTTTATTTTACTAATTTGAACATTTATTTTACTATTGGCCACATAATAGCTCGCAATTCACATTAACCAAGATTTGATAACACCATCAATTAAAAAATTGTCTAGGTCGAAGCTATATATTATATCATAATTTTTTAAAATATTAATGTGGCATATGTTCATTCGGTGTCATATTTATGTCAATATATTTGTGCCTATGCATCATTAAAAAATCACTGGTTCACCTAATTTTTTCTAGGGTTAATTTCATTAATATTCTCCAAAATATCAAGTTTATGCCCTAAACTAAAATTAGTTACACTATCACCCCTGGACTTATATTATTTCACTTCATTTTAATCATTTTTTTTATCATCCAAAGTACTAGATATACGGATATAAATGATACAAACTTCATTATTTTCGGGTTTAAAGTGCTACAAACTTGACACTTTGATAATCCCAAGTCATACAAAACTGTAATTTTATAGATCAAAATTATATAAATTTAATACTTAACGACCAAAATTCAATTAAAAACGGCTATTCGAGTAAAACTTGACCAAAAATCACTAAAATGTGACAAAAATATTCACTTCACGTACACATTCTTAAGTATGAAAAAAAAAACATTTAGTCTTAGGCTAATTTGCAATTCTAGAAATGTAGATAGTCCATATTACCCTCCGGGTTCTCTTAAATAAAGTCTCATCCCATTCAGTTAACCTCTCACACACATATATATATATACATACAAATATATATATATATATATATATATATATTATAAAGTTCACTTGATAATTTTGAAGTGTATGGTTGAAGAAGATGATGTGCAGAATCGAAGAAAAGTTCCCATTTGAAGTAAACAAAAGTCCCAGTGATCATCACTATTATCGCCATAATCAGCCGCCATTGAAGATCTTCATGTGCAGATTTTACAGCTTTAGAGGGGTTTTATTGATGGTGTTCTGTACGGTCTCTCTCTTGTTTCTTCCGATCATTCTGCCGCCGCTACCGCCGCCGCCGCTGTTTCTCCTCCTTGTCCCCGTCGCCATCATGGCGGTGCTTGTTTTCCTGGCCTTCACGCCGCCGCAGCTGCACAATGCTGCGTTTAACTCCGTCTAGTGATGTATGTAATATAACGTATGTATTTTTTCATGCTTAACTTTTTGGATAGAAATTAATGCTAGTTTTGGGAGATTAGTTTTATTTTGAGAATTGTTGATTATTGGTATTATAGAAAAAAAAATTAAGGAATTTTTTGTTTAAGAATGGATGGTTACATTATTAGTATAAATAACTAAAAGTAAACTATCTAGGAAATTCATTCTGCATGAACAGTTGATAATTCAAAATTAAATTAATTTCTTGATTTTGAATATGTAAGAATCATGTAGGTAACGTCTTGATTGTTTTATTTGTCCAACCTTTTAATATAATTTCATTAATTTATGTTCATTGTACATAAAATTCTTCATACATATTATCATTTTTGTTTTATTAATAATTAACGTATGATGTATATGATCGTCGTCATGTATATTATTTGATTCTTTTGAACCTCTAATTTAGTTCAACAAGATGATAAAATAAAACTACCAAAAATGATGAAAAATGAAATAAGATTTGAGAAATGCAAATAATAGTGATTTTCATCATTTTCCTAAAGTCAGAATTGAATTTGAATTTTCTGGTGATATTAGTCAGCAGTCCACAAAATGATGCTGAATTTCCTTAGAAAAAAAATCTAAATATGCAATATTGGAACTTTTGATGTGTTTCCTAAATTGTAACATTTGACATATCTATTTTTGAAAAAAAAAATATGATAAAAGTAAAGAAAAATATTTTTAAGGGTAATATATGTGGGGTGAGAAGTGTTTCAGATGCTTTTTATTAGAAATTAGAAATTTGTATTCATGGACTTTCAATTGTTATAATTCATACTTATAACTAAAATTGATTTAGTTATTTATTGATTGTATTATCTTAGATGTTTTCAATTAGAAATTGATATGAGATTGCCAATTAAAAATCAGTAGTTCAATAATGCTCTTATTTATTGTTTATTTTTTGGTATAGGGTATGTGAAACTCATACTTGCTATCTAATTTATCTAAATATGAAAAACAATATAGGCCAATACACATAATTCAACAAAAGATAGGCACTTCATTTCTCAATTTTTGATATTTTTGAAATAAAGTTCATCAAAAATATATTTATTTGGCATCTCTTTTAAAAAAATCTCAAACTATTCTATAATAAAGATTATCTTTTGAAAAATCTTAATAAATTTCTTGAAAATAAATTCAATTTCTTTAATTTTTTTAAACCGGAATCAATTTTTTTACTATTAATGATTAGATAATTTATTGACAACTGAAATTATCCATCAATATTTTAATAGACATGAAAAAATACACCGTGACTCAAAACTACGTACATTTTGATGACTTAGTCTAAAAATTTAGCTTAATTTTCTCAAAATTGTATTATAAAATAAAATATAATTCATACCAATTTCTCACCAAAAAAATACATTTATTTAAAAAAATCACATCACATTATACCTAATTTCTATCAAAACAATTCATTCATACACAATATAAACGTTATATTACTATTTTAAAAATAATTTTTTTAACTTTGAAAAAAATGAAAAATACGCAAATATCCAATCTCTCTCTCTATATATATATTAATATATTTGTTTTACTAGGATAAGTAGGGGCCAATTTTGTCTCCTTACTTTTCCTAGCTCTTGCCAAACTCACCCTAATAATTAATATCAATTAATTACTAATTAAGAAGTTAACTAACAATTCTCCACATAATGCCAACACGTGGTATATTTCTTTTGCTAAAGAAAGATGTGAAATTTGAATAGGCTTTTTCTGTGGGTTACAGATTCATCTGTATTCGGACCTCAAACCACCACTTCACGGTGGTTTGACGGTGTATTAGGCGGTTTGACGGCCGCGATTAAACAATTGATTAAGAATATTTTACTAAACCAAATTAAAGGGGTTCTGTTTGAGTTTTGACTGATCATTTATGTTAATCGATTTAATTTTCACTATTAAATTACATAATAAGAATATTAAGCACTATATAATTTTATTGAAATCGACCTCTCGTTAAATTTCACAAGTTTTGAAGTCGATTCTAATAAAATCGATTTAATTTTCATTTTTAAAATGAAATAACAAGAATACTAAAAAACTATGTCAAATGTATTGGAATCGACAAACCCTAAAATTTCACTAGGTTCAACTCTAACAACCAAACCTACTACGTGTACGGCTTGGATTTTGACAAGATGGCACGCATATGACAATTGCACATTTTACTAGGGTTTTGTTGACTTTTATTTATTATTTCAGGGCACTAATTTAGCAAAAGTTTCATTTTACGTTTTGATTATGGATTTGTATGAGAGAAGATAGTGGTAATTTTATGGTAGATTAAAAAAAAATCATATATAATGAAAAGCTAAATTAAAGTAAGTAAATTTAAGATTCCATATATTAAGAATATAAGCAAATATATTAGTTTTAGTACAAAATAAGTTTATTAATAGTTTTTTATAGTTGTTATGAAAATTATTAATTATTAATTTATATATTTATGATAAAAATTTGTGTTAATTTATTTGAATGTAATCTCGGTTTCTTTTCAAAAAAATAATTATATTATTTCATATATGATCACATATATTCTTATTGTAAAATACATATTTATATACATATATTCATTTTAAATAACAACTTCATAAACTTTTAGAGGATAGTAGTTTATTTGTGCATGCATACTTTAGATATAATTTGTGATATCGTATAATAGGTGATGGATTCATGTAATATATCGTGTAATATGTATATATCTTTTTGTAAATGGAATTTTGCATGTGTATGGTACTTTTTTTCTAATCTATTGAATTGGGACGAAAAAGAGAGCTTCAGTTGTTTTTATTTGTATCGCAACATATCTTCAATACCTCACACTTCAAATTTCACAAATTTAAGAACTTTATCATATTTTTATCAATGCACCTTCTCTAGTGTATTATGTTTCCTCCTTATATGTCTAAATAGTTAATGCAATGCATGAATTTAAATGTCTATTTTTCTTCTGCTAAATCATCTCATATTGATAAGCTTTATTTTTCATCTTGTTCACCGATATTAAATTATACTTGAGACATATGTAAATTAGTATTTAAAAGGCAAAGACACGGGTGGGCTTTCCATGTCGCAGAGCAAGGCGTGGAGCGTATAACATGAATACCATTAGATCTTCAAATTATCTTTATGCAATCAAAAAATTTATTATCGTATTACAAATGTTTTCTTCACTACTTTAACTTAAAGTTAATAAATTGAATATAAATCAATTAAAAAGGAAAAATAATCGAAATGTAGAGTATCATCGAAATAATAAGAAAATTTTTGTAATCCTCCTAAAATAAATATATATATATATATACATAAAAAAATTCAAATACATATTTTTCAATCTCAAAAACCAGTTTTACAAATTTTTCATTCCATAATAACCTCATTTTTTAAGTTAAGAATTGACTATATTTTTTATTATTTTATTTGTTTTAAACAATTTCAAATAGATAAATTGCACATGACAAATTTTATTTAGTAATATTATATATTTTTTTAAGCTATTATAAGATTAAAAATGCCTAAAAGTTGGAACTAAAAAATAAGTATTATCATTTATTAGTATAATATTTCAAGTAAATAAATTCATATAACAAAAGTACAATTCATTCATTCTTAATATAAAATGTTCAAACCAGTTAAATTCATAAATGTAGTAACCCTAAATATTAAGGCTCAATTGGTTGGCATATCCGTCTCGAAGAATAAATTTTCAAGATAAAAGTGAGAAAAAAAATTTTGGTGATAAGAAATGTGATTGGATGGATATTTTTTTGCAGAAAATTTGTAATGATTATAGTTGATTTGATATTTATTTTTTTGGAAAAAAGTGTTGATGTGACATTTTTTTTGTGGAGATTTTTGTAAGAAAGTTTGTTGATTTTATAGATAATTTTGAAGAAAATGGTTTGGATAGTGTATTTCATTTTCATAATTGTATATGTTATAAATATATTGAATTATTAAATTATAATTATTCATTATTAATCTTATAAATATATTGAATTATTAAATTATAATTATTAATTATTTTATATTAAATTTGGAGACATTTTATTTGAGAGTGTTTAAAATAATCTTGAATGGCTATTGAAAGAATATACAATATCATTTTATAATTTTTCATTTAATGTTGATAAGATTGAAACTAATTTATAATGTTAATTCATTATGCAATCCTATATTAAACTACAATCTTTTAGAGTATGACGTAAATACAACAGTTAACACGAATGAAAGTACCAAAAACTATAAGATAAGGAAAATATTAAAATCCACATAAGTACAAAATGTCATAGTAATTAAAGGCAATCACAATAATAAAGAGCTAATACAAAAAAAAAACATACATCATTACCAAGTACATGACATAGGGGGAGGCACATCAACGTGGGTAGGTGTGGGTTACCACATGAAGTGAATCAAGGCAAACTATCTAAGGTGATAGTATCCTTGGAAAAATAATGGTTGAGTACGTGGGGGAGTTGTATTATCGCTACCTTCCGTCTCATTTTCATCCACAAGGCTAGTGGAACTCCTACATAATAAGGCATTTTCACGTTGTCTTCTATCCCCATGGGTGGTTGAGTAGAAGCCCTAGCCATACCCCTGTGGCAGTATGTGGTGCGAAAATTGTGGTGAGCTCTCGGTAATACGGACATCCATTTCTTCTCAAACATGCATCTTGTGGATTAGCCTACATTTGTTACATACAATTTTTTATTAAATGAGATAATTTGTTTAACATTGCAAAATGAATTAAATAAAATTTTAAAAAATACTTATTATACCCACCACTAACCACCTAACCCACTGCTCATCGTTGGAAGACACCTCGTCGCCGGAAACCACTATTGCAGCCGCTGCGTTTTTATAGAGAAAATGTGTGAATTGTGAAGAATAAAGAGGGGAGCCTTTTTTTATCAAGCATTCACTTGTGTCTTCATTAATTGGAGAAAAGTAGATTTTTTCAGGTAAAATCTCACGGTAGTGTTTTCTGCTATTTTGATTCACTCGTTTTACCCTCTTCCTGTATGAATTTGACTTTGATATTTTCTACAAAGTTGTATATCTGTGTCGTAGCTTTATAATCCAACTTATTTGGATCTAATCCAAGTTGTATAACTCAAGTTATGATCTTTCTACCAAAACTGCCACATGGAGTTCGGAACAGAATATATTTTATAAGTTTCGGGCCTTCAAACGTTTGAATTGGATCTTGTATTCTTCATAGGACTTTTAGAGAATTGTCTTAGCTTTCTAACCATATAAGCATCATCAATATTGGAGGTCTACGTCCCAAGATATAATTATATGTCCGAACATTGCCAGTTTACCTCCTTTCGTATGTTTTTTTCGTCATTTTCTCGAAGTTAATGATTTTACTCTACAAACATATAAACGTATATGGGGTATAAACTATGACAAAAATTAATATAAAAATAATTAATCTTAGGCTAAAAAACACGTATAATCGAGGTTTATCAAGGGACAATTACACTAAAATTTGTGGACTTGATATTTAATTTCCTTTGCAATAAAATAACCTAACAAGCATTTTCAATTGATTTTGGTTGGTTGAATGATCTTAATATTTAGTAAAATATCCAACACTAATTTTAATAAAAAGAAATAAAAAATAAAAATTAAAGCGGTTCCGGGTTGGACCTAGACCCGGAACTGGAATCATCTAAGAACCATTTAGTTAGAACCAGAATCACTTAGGCTTTGTTTGTTTATGTTTTTTGGATGAGATTTAAAATTTTATCGGGAATCGCGTATTATGAAAATTTGTGTGAGAATGGTAGGTGTTTGTTTATGTTGGCGTTTAAACGTGGAACGTTTAAACGGGCCCTTTCGTATCTTATTTCTTGATTATATTTGGTATAAATACCTCTCCAAATATTGTATTAGGGTTCGAACTTTATTTTCTTGATTTTGGTTGTAAAGATTAGAGATCGAAGAATAAGATTCAATATTAGATTGTAAACAGATCTTTCAACAACGGGTTTTATCCAAATCAAGGCCCAAGTTGAAGAATTTTCGTCTATATTCCAAAGACATATAAAAGTGTCTCTTCAAAATAATAAAATGTATTGTTTTAGTGCTTAAAGGAATCCTAGAACATAGTGTACTATCAAGGGATCTTTTGACTAGTCTTTGAGTGAATAAATGTGGTAAAAGAAGGAGAAAATTAAATAAATAATCCTAATTTAAAATAAAAATAAAAAAATAGACCACAATTTGAAGGCCTTGTATTTCTAGGCATAAACGCCTTGGGAGAAGGCGCATCCAGTGGATGCGCCTTCTCCTAAGGCTCCACTCCTCAATTTGAATTTTTTTCCTTTTTATTTCGGTAATTTGATGATATTTGATTTCATTTTTTTTGTTTATCTATAATATTTTAGGCGTGGAGTTCAACATGAAAAATTTAGTTTGACATATAAAGTTTTCAACCACACAAAAATTAGTTTATTTTAATGTTAGTGTAAAAAAATATGACCAAAATAAAACACTACGGTAAATCATTTTTCTAAACTAAAACAATTTTTTCCTAATTTCAAACTTATTTTTCACCATTTTTTATATTATTCTGGATCTCGAGTTGAACATAAAAAATGTAGTTTGATAAACAAACTTTTCAATGCCACAAAATTTGATTTCTTCCGATATCTGGATTAAGAAATACGACAAAAATAAAACACTACATAAAGAAAATAGAATTTTTCCTTATTTCAATACCGTTCACCCTTTTATATGCTCTTTTGACCCTCGAGTTCAACATGAAAAATATAGCTTAACGAGTAAGTTATTCAACGCCATAACAATTGATTTATTTCGATATTCGGATAAGAAAATACGATCAAAATAAAACAATATAGTAGAAAAATATTGTTCGCCCCCTTATTTCTAACTCATTTTTCTCCTTTTTCTATGTCGTTATAGGCATCGAGTTCAACACGAAAAATATAGTTCGACATGTAAATTTCTCATCCACATAAGAATTGGTCTATTTCGATGCTCGATGAAGAAATACGATCAAATAAAACTCAATATGTCAAACTTTATATGCCAAACTAAACTATATTTTTTATATCGTACTTCTTCACTGGTTATTGAAATAGACCGTTTCTTATGTGGATGATAAATTTATATGTCGAACTATATTTTTTGTGTTGAACTCGATGCCTAGAACGACATAGAAAAAGGAGAAAAATGAGTTAGACATAAGGAGGAGAAAAATATTTTTCTACTATACTGTTTTATTTGATCGTATTTTCTTATCCGAATATCGAAATAAATCAATTCTTATGGCGTTGAATAACTTATTTCATAAGCTATATTTTTCATGTTGAACTCGAGGGTCAAAAGAGCATATAAAAGGAAGAACGGTATTGAAATAAGGAAAAACTTTATTTTCTTTATGTAGTGTTTTATTTTGGTCGTATTTTTTCATCCAGGTATCGGAAGATATCAAATTTTGTGGCGTTGGAAAGTTTGTTTATCAAACTACATTTTTTATGTTCAACTCGAGATCCAAAATAATATAAAAATGGTGAAAAATAAGTTTGAAATTAGGAAAAAATTGTTTTAGTTTAGAAAAATGATTTACCGGAGTGTATTATTTTGGTCATATTTTTTTACACTAACATCAAAACAAATTAATTTTTGTGTGGTTGAAAACTTTATATGTCAAACTAAATTTTTCATGTTGAACTCCACGTCTAAAATATTATAGATAAACAAGAAAAATGAAATCAAATATCGTCAAATTACCGAAATAAAAAGGAAAAAATTTCAAATTGAAGAGTGGAGCCTTAGGAGAAGGCGCATCCACTGGATGCGCCTTCTCCCAAGGCGTTTAGGCCTAGAAATACAAGGCCTTCAAATTGTGGTCTATTTTTTGATTTTTTTTTTTAAATTAGGATTATTTATTTAATTTTCTCTAAAAGAAGTGTCATCAAGATGTTTAGGGTAAAAGTGGTCAAAAGTGTAATTAAGATGTTTTCAAGCATCTTAAGAGTCTTTTGTAGCCTATAAATAGGCCATGTAAACATTTGTAAATCATCAACATTTTTAAGTACAAAATTCCTCTTGAATTTATTATCTCTTGTGAGAGTAATTTCTTTTGAGAACTTATCAAGATTCTTGAGCAAGATCTTGTGGTGTTCAACATACCGAGGTTCTTGGCTCATTTTATAGCCAACGGGTCGAGGTTTTTAAGCTTAATATAAGATCAAACCAGATTTCCGATTTTGGGGAGATTCTTATCTTATACGTTGGGTTCTTAGATCATTATATCTAATGGGTCCATCATCGTATCCACATCAGTTTGGTATCAGAGCTATCTGGTATTGATCTGATTTTTATTTTTCTTTTGTTCAAGTGTAGAAAAAAAAATTCGAAAAAAAAAATACGATTTGTTGAGTTAGTACTCTTTAGAATCAATTTCAAAGAATTCCTTGTTCCCTACATCTATAGGACTAAGGGATTGTTGAAAGTTCAAGATATTGTTTAAACTTGAATTTTGTTCTCAAAATTAGAGTGGTAAAACGCTTGAGTGGTGAGTTCATTAGAGGGGAGGTAAAAGCCAAAGAGTGATACACGAGTGGATTGTGAGGTATCTTTTTGAGTGATACACGAGTGTTTTTGTGAGAAAATTATATACCATGGACGAAACACACAATAACCCACAAGAAGCTTTCACACTTCAAGCTATGCAACAACAATTTGCAAGATTGAGTGTAGTTCTTGAAGGCATCACGGATCGGCTAGAGAGATTAGAACAAACTGCACCAAGGGAACGTAGAAATCCTAATGTAGCACAACGAAGATATGAGGAGTGGGAAGAGGAAGAAGATGATGATATTGGGGCTGCTCATGAATTCCAAAGGCGAGGAGGTAGAAGAAGGAGAAATGATGAAGTTGATCGAGACTTGGGGAACATCAAAATAAACATCCCTACTTTCCATGGGAGAAATGATCCCGAAGCCTACTTAGAATGGGAAAAGAAGGTAGATTTAATTTTTGACTGTCATAATTACTCCGAGGAAAAAAAAGTACGGCTTGCAGCTATCGAGTTCACCGACTATGCTATAATATGGTGGGATCAGTTAGTTACAAATCGAAGGCGATATGGAGAAAGGCCGGTTGCTACATGGGCTGAAATGAAGTCAATCATGCGTAAGAGGTTTGTGCCATCTCATTACTTTCGAGAATTATATCAAAAACTTCAATCTATGACTCAGGGTACAAAAGCGTGGACGAATATTATAAGGAAATGGAGATTGCCATGATTAGAGCAAATGTTGAAGAAGATCGGGAGGCAACAATGGCTCGTTTCCTAAATGGGTTGAAAAGAGAGATTGCTAATATTGTGGAACTTCAACACTGTGTGGAGCTTGAAGACATGGTACATACAGCCATGAAAGTGGAAAGACAACTGAAGAGGGAGGGTTCTCTACAAAGGAGTTATCCGCAACGTTTCCAATCTTCAAACAAGATGAAGGAAGGAGTACCCAAGGTTACTTTTGAAAATACATCAAAGGCACAAAATGAGACATCACGAGTCAAGCCTAGCGAGGCTGAAAAAGGAAAAGGTAATATTACTTCATCTTCTTGAAGTCATGATATTAAATGCTATCGTTGTCAGGGACATGGGCATATTGCATCTAAGTGCCCAAACAAAAGAGTGATGATCCTTAGAGACAATGGAGAGATTGAATCTGAAGTTGAAAGTGAAGAAGAGAGTGACGAGGAAGTGGAGAAAGTTAATGCTGAACCGGGAGAACTTTTGGTAGTAAGAAGAGCTCTAAACATGCAAGCAAAGTTTGGAGAGGCGGAACAACAAAGAGAAAACATCTTCCATACACGATGTTTAGTGCAAAAAAAAGGTATGCATGTTGATTATTGATAGTGGGAGCTGTACCAATGTGGCTAGTATGGATATGGTGGAAAAATTAAATTTGTCTACAACAAAACATCCTAATTCATATAAGCTTCAGTGGCTTAATGAATGTGGAGAAATTCGAGTTACTAAGCAGGTTTTGGTGCCATTCTCTATTGGGAAATACAACGATGAGGTTCTATGCGATGTGGTACCAATGCATGCAAGTCATATTCTTTTGGGAAGGCCATGGCAGTTCGATCGGCGAGTGGTATATGATGGGTACCTTAATCGTTTCACATTGAAGCATAAAAATAAAACCATCATGCTTATATCTTTAACTCCACAACAGGTTCATGAAGATCAAATCAAAATGTCTCAAACAAGAAGAGAAAAAGAAGTTGAGGAACAAAATGTGAGCAAAAAAAAGAGTGGAGAGAAAAATAAGAGGGCTGAATTGAGTGTTCCCGAGGGAGAAAAGAATTTGGAAGTAAGTGAGGCCACAAAAAGAGTGAATTTCTTTGCTAGAGGGAGTGAGTTAAAAAGAGCTTTGGTTGAAAAAAAGAGTGTGTTGGTGTTGGTACATAAACAGTCATATTTGAACACTAACGAACTAACATCTTCTTTGCCTAGTTCTTTTGTATCTCTTTTACAGGAATATGAAGATGTTTTTCCGGATGAAGAACCAAATGGTTTACCACCATTGAGGGGCATTGAACATCAAATTGATTTCATTCCCGGTGCAACACTTCCAAACCGTCCAGCTTATAGAGCTAATCCCGAGGAAACAAAAGAAATCCAAAGACAAGTGGAGGAGTTGATGACTAAAGGCAAAGTTCGAGAAAGCATGAGTCCATGCGCTGTACCGGTGATTATAGTCCCGAAAAAGGATGGAACATGGAGAATGTGCACAGATTGTCGCGCCGTCAACAAAATCACTGTGAAGTATCGCTACCCTATTCCTAGGTTAGATGATATGCTTGATGAATTGTATGGTGCTTTAATTTTCTCTAAAATTGATTTGAAAAGTGGATATCATCAAATACGAATCAAAGAAGGTGATGAATGGAAAACAACTTTCAAAACAAAATATGGTTTATATGAATGGTTGGTAATGCCGTTTGGCTTAACTAATGCACCAAGCACTTTCATGAGATTAATGAACCATGTTTTGCGTAACTTCATTGGAAAGTTTGTTGTTGTGTATTTTGACGATATCCTTTTCTATAGTAAAAGTATAGAAGAACATCTTGATCATGTGCGTATAGTGTTAGACACCTTAAGAAAAGAATCTTTGTATGCCAATCTTAAGAAATGTTCTTTTTGCATGGAAAAAGTTGTTTTTCTTGGTTATGTTGTAAGTGTTAATGGAATTGAAATGGAAAAGGATAAGGTTAATGCTATTCTAGATTGGCCAACTCCTAAAAACATTGCTGAAGTAAGAAGTTTTCATGGTCTCGCTAGTTTCTATCGAAGATTTGTTAGAGACTTTAGTACCATTGCTGCACCACTAAATGAAATTGTGAAAAAAGATGTTGGATTTCATTGGGGAGAAAAGCAAGAACATGCATTTAATCTTTTGAAAGACAAACTCACTACTGCTCCAATTCTTGCATTGCCTAACTTTAACAAAAGTTTTGAACTTGAATGTGATGCATCTGGAGTAGGTATAGGGGCTGTTTTATTGCAGGATGGAAAGCCGATTGCATACTTTAGTGAGAAGTTGAAGGGAGCTCAATTGAACTATCCAACTTATGATAAGGAATTGTACGCTTTGGTAAGAGCATTGGAGACGTGGCAGCATTACTTGTGGTCTCGAGAGTTTGTTATCCACACCGATCATGAATCTCTCAAGTACCTCAAAGGGGCAAGGTAAGCTTAGTAAGAGGCATGCTAAGTGGGTGGAATTCATTGAATCATTTCCCTATGTGATTAAGTATAAAAAAGAGAAAGAAAATATTGTTGCTGATGCATTATCTAGAAGGCATGCATTGATCACTACATTAAGTTCTAAACTTTTAGGTTTTGAGTCAATTAAGGGACTTTATGCTAACGATTCTGATTTTGCTTCAATTTACTTGGCTTGTGAAAATGGTGCATTCGAAAAGTTCTATAAGCATGAAGGATATCTATTTCGTGAACGTAAACTATGCATTCCTAAATGTTCTATACGTGAATTGCTTGTTAGAGAAGCCCATGGGGGAGGGCTAATGGGGCATTTTGGAATACATAAAACTTTGAGTGTTTTGAGTGATCATTTCTTTTGGCCTAAAATGCGTATTGATGTTGAAAGAATTTGTGAAAGATGCATAACTTGCATGAAAGCGAAATCAAGAGCGCAACCACATGGATTGTACAAACCTTTACCTATACCAAATGAACCTTGGGTAGACATATCCATGGACTTTGTTTTGGGTTTACCAAGAACAAAGAAAGGTAAAGACTCTGTGTTTGTGGTTGTTGATAGATTTTCCAAAATGGCACACTTCATTCCATGTAATAAGACCAATGATGCAACTCATATTGCTGATTTATTCTTTAAGGAAATTGTTCATTTGCATGGAGTACCAAGGACTATAGTGAGTGATAGAGATGCAAAATTTTTAAGTCACTTTTGGCGTGTTTTGTGGGGTAAATTGGGAACTAAACTGCTATTTTCTACTACATGTCACCCCCAAACAGATGGACAAACTGAAGTTGTCAACAGAACTTTGTCTCAATTGCTTAGAGTTTTAATTCAAAAGAACTTGAAAAATTGGGAAGATTGTTTGTCCTTTGCTGAATTTGCATATAATAGAAGTGTCCATTCTGCTACTAATCACTCTCCATTTGAAGTTGTATATGGCTTTAATCCATTAAGCCCACTTGATCTTATCCCAATACCTGTTGACGAACGTGCAAGCCTTGATGTAAAAGCTAAAGCTGAGATGATTAAGAAATTACATGAAAAGGTGAGACTAAATATTGAAAAGAGAACTGAGCAGTACGTCAAGCAAGCTAACAAAGGCCGTAAACAACTCATCTTTGAGCCCGGCGATTGGGTTTGGTTACACTTGAGGAAGGAGAGATTCCCAATTAAGAGAAAGTCAAAATTGCAACCAAGAGGAGATGGACCATTTCAAGTGATTGCAAGAATCAATGACAATGCCTATAAACTAGACCTTCCAGGTGAGTATAACGTAAGTGCAACTTTCAATGTCACTGATCTTTCTCCTTATTTTGGTGATGTAGATTCGAGAACGAATCTTTTTGAAGAGGAAGGGAATGATGGATATGTAGCCCATGCAAAACCATACAAACAAGACGGATCCTTTAATCATGAAAGATGGGCCAATTACAAGAGCACGGGCTAAGAAGATCAAGGAAGCCATGATGGTTCTTGTAGCTAAAATAAAAGAACAAGTCCAAGAGGCCTCTTCAATGGGCCAAATAATGAATATTATTCAAGTTGGTGGGCTAGAGTTTTAATGAAGAGTTGGGCTTATTTCTTATCCAAAATTAAGGCCCAAGTTGAAGGATGAGTTGGGCTTATTTTCTTATCCAAATTAAGTCCCAAGTTGAAGGATTTTCGTCCATATTCCAAAGACATATAAAAGTGTCTCTTCAAAATAATAAAATGTATTGTTTTAGTGCTTAAAGGAATCCTAGAACATAGTGTACTATCAAGGGATCTTTTGACTAGTCTTTGAGTGAATAAATGTGGTAAAAGAAGTGTCATCAAGATGTTTAGGGTAAAAGTGGTCAAAAGTGTAATCAAGATGTTTTCAAGCATCTTAAGAGTCTTTTGTAGCCTATAAATAGGCCATGTAAACATTTGTAAATCATCAACATTTTTAAGTACAAAATTCCTCTTGAATTTATTATCTCTTGTGAGAGTAATTTCTTTTGAGAACTTATCAAGGCTCTTAAGCAAGATCTTGTGGCGTTCGACATACCGAGGTTCTTGGCTCATTTTATAGCCAACGGGTCGAGGTTTTTAAGCTTAATATAAGATCAAACCAGATTTCCGATTTTGGGGAGATTCTTATCTTATACGTTGGGTTCTTAGATCATTATATCTAATGGGTTCATCGTCGTATCCACATCAGTAACTAAATGTGTAAGATTTAATTCCATTTTATATAAAACCTGTTAGAAAAAGAAAAATGAAGTGAAAGATATGGAGATAACCTCCAATGTTTAATTTTATTCATATTGGTTGGTGGTATATGAAAAGTTGTCAGTTGTGTTAGCAAGCATGCATGCACCTTTGGCTTCTCCTCGTTGCTATATCTATAAATTTTTATATTTTACATATATTATTTATATTTTATTTATTAATTTCCTAAGCCTGTTAGGTATTTAAAGTAAATTGAGACCCTATTTTTTATATATATAAATTAAATAGTGGTATAATACTAAAAAAGTTTTTATTTCGAACTATTATAAGGATTTTAAACTTAAATAAGAATACATGAGTTTCTCACATAAGACGAAATAATTTTATTATTCACACATTTATATAGATGATATATATGGAGTTTAATGATTTGACTGTTTATTTTGTTTATCTTTTTTAGACCACATAGAGTATATTTTACTATGTGATACTAGAATCATTAATCTCGATCCAACTCAGAATATTCCAAAAGTATTATACTACGTTAAAAGTAAGAGCTTTGCTCATGTAGGGTAATACTTGGCTCTCAAGACTCCCGAGTCCTGAAAAATGTGCACCACACCCGCATGTGAATATATAGGCTCATGTATTTATACGGGTGCATCGTAAATCATCCTAATATTTAGAATTTCAGAGCCACCAAACACGCCGTGTTTATATACTTCTTAAATTATTATTACCAAAAATTAACTAACCGTAAATGATCACATTCATAATTGTACAATAAAACCCACCAAAGTTCTAACACAAATAATCATAATTATATCGAACGAGAAATTCCATAACCCTTAAAAACGATCTCGACAAATCAAACATACGATCATACAAGATAGTAGACGAGAACAAATAAGCGATAAACGCAAGTAAAAATATACAATTACCAAAAATCAGAGTAGCCCCAATGTGGATTTTAGAGAGTATGTCTACAAGTGTTTTCTCCTTTCATTTTATTATCCTAGTCTGTGGGGGGTGGGATTTGAATCACACATGCTTCACAAATTTTATAGTCTAAAAAGCTCGAAACAATCTAACATCTACTATTTTTGCAGCAAAAACACTGTACAACTGCTGATGCACGACATTTAACCCAATTCCACCTCATCCCAAACACGCCATTTTCTTGCATCCCGAGTTTTTGGAAGTGCATATATAATAAGGTTGGTTTGTCAGAATGCTAAGGATGTTCCTTAAGCCGACTGCAAACTCACCTGGCCTGTAGCTGTCTGCTCATAATCGGCACAGGCCTCGGGTGTGTCTTCTTCGCTCGGGGGCACGAGCTGCCAAAAAAGTCCCAAATATTTGTCCCATTCTTTGAGAATTTCCGACCCTTTGGTGCTCCCGGTTTTTTCCTATATACGCCGTGTGAAAATTTTAGAAACGATGCTCGAGAAAAAGTAAATTATATACACAACCCCCTGCGTGAAACGCTAAACACTAAACCAAATTAAAATTTCTTTTTCGAGTTGTTAGAATCTGACGAGGTGGTGTGTTGGTAATTTACAATACATATGGGGTTTGTAGTAATAATCCTATAAACAAGGGGGCTAATAGTAATTAATAGGGGTGGCAATTGGGTTGAATGGGTTGGGTTGGGTTTGGGTCGGGTCCATCTGGGTTGGGCTTAAAGTGGGTTGGGTCCAATTGGGTCCAATGTCAATTGGATTGAATGGGTTGGGTTTGGGTCGGGTTCATTTGGGTTGGGCTTAAAGTGGGTTGGGTCCAATTGGGTCTAATATCAAAATATATGCATATAGTTGGACCCAATAAGGACTCATTATGAATCAAAGTGATGTAAGGGCAATTGTAGAGTGTAAAATGTAGATTATTGACTCAAAGTGAAAAATAGGTTGGACCCAATTCAAAACCCAATTGGACCCAAATATTATTAAAAGCCAACCCAATTGGAACTTTAATGCTAAAATGTTAGGGGACCCAACCCATTGAAAACTTAGTTAGGTTTGGTTCCAAATATATGTATGGATCCAAATTGCCACCCCTAACTAAAACCAAATTAAAAAAAAATTTCCGAGTTGTTCGAATCTGAAAAGGCGGTGTGTTGGTGATTTACAATACCTATGGGGTTTGTAGTAATTATCCAATAAACTAGGGAGTGTACGTGTAATTATCGAAAAGCTAATAGTAATTATGAAATGACTTGTCTACTTACGACATGGGCTTCGATAAGGCTCTTAAGCTGCATTTGACCAACGGGTGCCACAACTCTCTGGATCTTGACAATTTCCTTGTTGACCTGTTAATGTTACATGAAATTGAGGTAAGAATTTAATGTAATGAATTGTGATAAATAATGGTAAAAAGATTGACCTTGGGGATGAGGGTATCGTCTTCATCGAGAATATAAGCCAAACCTCCGGTCATACCGGCTGCCACATTTCTACCAACCCTGTCAAAGAGCACGAAGACGGTTTAACATTCTCGAGAGTTCTCATTATGGTTGCGTTTGGATGGAATTTGAATATGGGAAAAGGATCGGGATGTGAGGATTTGAAATGCCTATAATGTGGATCGAAATTATTGAAAAATAGCTCAAAATTGGTGTTATTTTGTACCCAAATAGACTCGATAAATTGTTCAAGGTAAATTACGTAGACATCCCGAAATCCCATGCATGAGACTTAATTGCGAAAAAAACTTTCATTTGAAAACTTACCTGTCAATAAAAGCATATTATAATTTCAAAATCTACTAGGGTGTGTTTGGATTGAATGATTTGGATTTGGGGAGGGGATTTGAAATTACATCTAAAATGGAGTATTTGAAGTCCACCATAATTATGAAGAAAATAGGTCAAAATGAATGACAAGGGATTTGAAATCCGTAATATGAATTCATCCAAACAAACTTAAGGGTGCGTTTGGATCGAATGATTTGAAATCCATGGATTTCAAATCCATCGACAAATCCATTTAAGTTCGTTTGGATGATGATGGATTTCAAATCCCTCGTCATTCATTTTGAGTTCTTTTCTCTACAACTACGGTGGATTTCAAATGACACCATTTTAGGTGTCATTTGAAATCCTTCCTCCAAATCCACTCCTCAAATCCAAATCCATCGATCCAAACGCACCGTAAATGAATTTGTCGATGAATTTGAAATTCATAGATTTCAAATCTATCAATCCAAACACACCCTTAGTGAAAGCAATAACAATTCCATCCCACCCCCGCCCCTCATTCCAATTACAATTACACCCCTCGTTTTTCGTGTAATTGAAAATTTTGACAAGGTGATTTACAAAGTCTTAAGGGCCTCGTGATAATTACACAATAAATGAGGGGTACAATATAATCATCCAAATTATTTATTATGGATTTCAAATCCTTCAATCCAGACGCAACCCAAAACCATTTCCACATTTGTTCAAAAAGTGAAAACTTACTTTCCAAGGATGACAACACAACCACCAGTCATGTACTCACAACAATGATCTCCCGTGCCTTCGACCACCGCTTCAGCAAGAGAGTTTCTAACGGCAAAACGCTCCCCGGCTTTCCCTCTAACAAAGATCTGACCACCCGTTGCTCCATACAAGCACGTGTTTCCTACTATAGTGGCATCCTCGGGAGTAAATCCCGTATTTTCAACGGGAGTCACGACTAGTTCACCTCCGGCCATACCCTTAAAATATAATGCATGTTAGATACTAAAAGTGAAGAATGACTATTTATCAAGAAAAAGATATTGTATATAGTTGGCTAATTGTTTCTTTCATTTTTCACCGGCACTTGATTTGTTTTCATTTAGGGTGTGTTTGGATTGAAGGATTTGAAATCCATGGATTTCAAATTCATCGACAAATCCATTTAAGTTCGTTTGGATGAATTCATGTTACGATGGATTTGATGATCTATTTTCTCCGTAACTACGGTGGATTTCAAATGACACCATTTTAGGTGTCATTTCAAATCTTTCCTCCAAATCCTCTCCCCAAATCCAAATCACTCAATCCAAACATACCCTTATGAAATTCGTCCAACTGATGTAGTCTTATAATAATAAAAATAAATAATGACCTTTTTCTTAATTTGTGGTTGTTATTATCAGTTAATACAATTAATAGTTGATAGTAGTGTGGTGACCCTTAACCAGGACGGAGCCAGGATTTTCGTTTTCTTTGGGGTGAGATTGAACTGACAAATAAAAATACTTTTTATTATTTATTTTACACGTATTTTTCAAAGCGATATGTTTTCTTAAAATAATGAATTATCGAAGCAGCACTAAAATGCAAATAATGTTCTTAATATTGACAAAACCGCATATGATATATGTCATTTACATAAATTCTCTTACGAAAAAATTTGCGGAGATAAGAAGCAATCATAATTTAATATATTATTATAAAAGGAAAAAAAGATACTTAAAATATGCCCCACAATTTATTTATTAAAATCTCTAAACCAAATAAATTTTTTATCTAGAGTTTAGAGTAATATATGAACTATATAGCACATATTTGAAACAAATTTCAAGCATTTGTATACAATACAATATATTCTTGAACTTTGAAATGATATTATAGGATTTTGCTGTAATCCAATGAATAATACATGACTATACATGACTTTAACTTTATAAGTAATGGCTGAATTCTACAATTTTGCAATCAAATTAAATATGAATCATACGTTATTCTTTCATCAATGTTATGTTGTTTGATTACAAAATCTCCATCAAGTTAAATTTCCTTTATCTTTTAATAATGCAAACATAGATACAAGCTAAACATATATCTACGTTATGGAATAAACTAAATATCATTTTAGTACGTCATATTTGGTTGTATATTCTCATCAAGCTAAATATTCCATCAACATAGTAAAATTTATAAATTCTAATTTTTAGCTCACTACTATTAGTTTTATTCAGGTATATGTCCGAAAAACAAAATAAACATAGTAGACCACACGCAATGCGCCTGCATTTTACTAGTTCCAATAAAAAATGTGAAAAATTAATCGCGTTGCTTTTTGAGAAAATTGATCAACTTACCTTCCCAACATAGTCGTTAGCCTCTCCAATTAATCGGATGTTCATGCCAGGTGTCAAAAAACAAGCAAATGACTGCCCTGCGCTTCCCGTAAATCTGTAAATAAAATAATAACACGCAAGTAAGTTCAACAACTAAGGCCGTGGCTATATTTAAATAATGACATTTGAAAGAACTAAAATGCCATTTTTTTACGTTATATTCAGCTGCCCAGCAAACCCAGTGTCACCGTATCTCTTTGCAATAACACCAGCAATACGTCCACAAACGGCCCTGTCCACATTGTATATCTCTACAGATTTATTTGCGACCGTTTCATTGTCAATAGCATTGGCTATCTGTTTCGGGAGAAAATAAAAGTTTATCAAGGTGGCAAATATTTAGTTTCATGTATAGCAAAAGTCGAAACAACAAATTTAATTGAACTAGATATATATTTAAATAAATTACATTGAATATATAGTTGCATGTATACAGTATAAACTCTATAAATTAATACTGATGGGACCACCAAAATTTATTAATTAAAAGAATTATTAATTTATATTTTATATGGGGTTAGAAATTATCAAAAATGTATTATCTTATAATTTTAGCGAATTATTAATTTAGCACCCTATCCCCAAGTTGGGACCGGCCAAAAGTATTATTTAGAGAGTTTATTAAATAATCGAGTATTAATTTATCGAGTTTCTACTGGAATAGTTTCATTATCAATGAATATTTATCAATGAATATTTAGTTGCATGTATATTTGAATAATTGTACAAACTTATTCTTCCATGGCGCAAGGAAATGTTTGTTTTAAATTAATAAATGTTACCTCTTGGTCCGCAAGCAATGTATCATCCAGAACGGGACCATTAGTATGAACTTCCTGATTCCTGATTGTACTGCTGCTCCATTTCGGTAAACCAACATTCTACAACTCAAAGCATAGATTATTTATAAGGCGCTAATTTATCTGAAATGGATCGGTAAAATATATAAATATACTTACGGAAAGAATATAACTAAGATCAAGATGCTGAGTCTTCATTAATGAAATATCTCGTGGTTTTAGAAGGTCAGTGTGGCCAATCACATCGTCAAGTTTCTCGTAGCCCAATTGAGCCAGCATGCCTCTTACCTGGCGAAAAAATTAACATAAAACAATGAAAGATTATCATGAATTATACAGAAAAGTTCACTGAAAATTATAATTTGAAGGAGTAGAATCATGGAAATTATTAACGGGAACGCTTAAGGTCAGAGTTCAGAGTTTTATATTTAAACAAGATTAGTTTAAGATGGACATTAAATTTTTTTTTTCAAGAATCAATGTTATTTAGAATATAAAATGGGAAATGATTATGTTTGTTTATGTTTTTGAGATAAAATTTTGAAATTTTCACGGGGATCGCGCACTATGGAAATTCGTGTGAAAATGGTAGGTGTTTGTTTATGTTTTTAAAAATATGTTAAAAGTTGTAAGACATGTCAAATCAATAGTGATAGGTTGATGGATGATGTGTAGAATAATTGTGTTAGTGGTGTATATAATTGTTATGTATATAAAAAATAAAAAAATATGAATAAAAAATTGTAAAGTATGAAAGAGAAAGTGAAAAAAATGATTATAATAAATGATTTGATTGGTAAGTGTGTGAAATGATGTATATATGATTGATAGGTAATTATATAGAAGATTGAAAAAGTAGAGTTGAAAAAAGGAGAATTTGGTGTGTTATGTTTATTTACAATTTTGTGATTAAAAAATTTGAAAATGGAGTTTGAAAACATAAACAAACAAGGCCTATATTACTCCATACGGATAACCTACCACATAGCATTAAGGTTAAAACCAACTCTATTAGTACTAAAAAATAAGAGATTGAAGCATGTTGAAACCAAATTTTCTTTTATTATTAAGAAATTAGAAAAGCTAGTTACCTCCTCAGCTACATATAAGAAGTAATTCACAAGGTCACCGGGTACACCAGGAAAACGAGCTCTTAACTCTTCTCGCTGCATAAAATCCATCGAAAAAATTATCAAATAATGTCAAAAACTAAATAAAAAATTAGTAGCAGCGTACGTAGGACTTTTTCATAATTAGTAACAAAATTTGTTATATAGTATGCTCGATTTGGTGTGAAAATTAGGACACACATGTCTGAATTTTGTAAATATTGCAAGTGGAAATGAATTTTACATTTTACCAAAAAAATAAAAAATTAGTACGAAAGGATAAAATTATCCAAAAATTCTCGTGACCTGACTGGCAACACCAACGGGGCAATTATTAGTGTGGCATATACGAGCCATGACACAGCCAGTGGCGATCATGGCTACCGAGCCAAATCCATACTCATCCGCACCCATAATTGCAGCCATAAGGACATCAAATCCACTTTTGAAGCCACCATCGACTCTGAGAATGACCCTTTCTCTAAGACCGTTTGAAATGAGTGTCTACAAATTATTTCAAAAAGGATAAAACGGAATTACTTAATAGAGTTCAAATAAGCATCATAAATGAACTTTTTTATGTCTTGGAAAGTGAATGAAAACCTGATGTGTTTCTGTAAGCCCGAGTTCCCAAGGACCACCGGCGTGCTTGATGGAACTTACAGGACTAGCTCCGGTTCCACCGTCATGTCCCGAAATCTACAAAATTCATTGAACATATAGTATAGGTGAGTAGTCTTATTTCAATCTTGTCGCAGTGCACCAAAGAGTAAGTCTTAGGTCACGTTTGGACGGAAGGATTTGGAAACCAAAGATTTCTAATCCTTAATCAGCAGAATCATTGAGCTTTGTTTTGATAACATAAAGTGACAATAGATTTCAAATCGTGAAGCTATTTTACAATCATGGATTTCAAAATCACATATGTGGAGTCATCTGACATCCTGCCTCAAATCCTTTTCCCAAATCCAAATAAATTCAACTCAAACGCAACCTTAAAGTTTTTAGAGGTCGTTTATCATGCAAACTTGTGTAATCCACCCTACTCGAAAACATGCAATGATTACACAACATACATGTAACTTAAACATGGGTTGGGTTGATTCTTGGCATTTAAAGTAGTGTGAATAAGAGATGCCAGCTGCGAAAATTTATAAAATTACAATCCTCTCACCCCACCCCCACCCCACCCCAACAAAACCAAAAGAAAATGAACAGATGAAATAAATAAATGTAGCATTTAATGAATTCCAAGAGAGTCCTTTATATCAATAAAATGAAGTTTCTACTATTTATGCATACCTGTATAATATCGGCATTACCCTTTGCGACTCCAGAGGCCACTGTTCCAATACCAGCTTCTGCCACTAGCTTCACCGACACTTTAGCCCTCGGATTGACCTGTTTCGTTCAATATATTTGTGAACCCGAATTTCCACAATTACACTGATGTTTACTAGTATAAACAAAAAATTACATTTCTAGCAAACTTACCTGATGAAGATCATAAATCAATTGAGCAAGATCCTCAATAGAATAAATGTCGTGATGTGGGGGTGGAGATATAAGAGGAACACCAGGCTTCGAATTCCTCAACCTCGCAATATACGCGCTAACTTTTTTCCCGGGCAATTGGCCTCCTTCACCTGGTTTTGCACCTTGCGCAATTTTTATTTCTAGTTGATCGGCGTTAGCCAAGAATGTTGGCGTAACACCAAAACGCCCCGAAGCCACCTGGAAAAATGAAATTATATATTTTTTAGTGACATGTAAATATTCAATACGTATGATTTGCGAGTGATAAAAAATAATTGTATGGTTTAGATGCAAATTTTGACCTGCTTTATTTTACTTGTAGCAGTATCACCATTTTGAAGACCTTTAAGGTGTGGCAATGTTGGAGAGTACCCATCAACGACGTCTGTAAGTGGGCTCCATCGGATCGGATCCTATATAGTAAAAAATTGATGAAATTTGGAAGGCAAAAATTGATGAAATTTGTGAGGTGTAGCCAAAGATGCTTAGGGAACAATTCGTATATAACATATTGGAATCTCCCTCCGCAAAATCATGAGACCCTCATTACGAAATATACCCGAGCTTTTAAATATTATAATAACCTCACCAGTCTCTAAATTTCGTAAAACCATATTGCAATGTCACCCAGTCTCTAAGGGTGTGTTTGGATTGAGTGATTTGGATTCGGGGAGGGAATTTGGAGGAAGGATTTGAAATGACACCTAAAATGGAGTCATTTGAAATCCACCGTAGTTCTGGAGAAAATAGGTCAAAGTGAATTACAAGGGATTTGAAATCCATCGTAACATGAATTCATCCAAACGAATTTAAATGAATTTGTCGATGAATTTGAATTACATAGATTTCAAATCTTTCAATCCAAACACACCCTAAATACATATACAATTCCCCCTTATATTTTGAGTTATCAACGGGATATCATTATAATTTGCAATTCTTACCCAATAAGTGAGGTGTACTTGTATTTATACCAAATATCAATTGTTGAGTACCAATTAATACTATTTGAGTTTTTTTTTTTCGCACGATTATTTATAGGTGATCGAGCAATGTTCCAATAATGTTGTAAAATAATCAAAAAATGCTAATTTAAGTTGATTACCTCACCACCTTCTCCTGAATTAGACTTCCCGCCTAATCTATTCATTGCAATGGCAATTGCTTCATGAGTTTCCCTGGAAATAGCACCGAGGGACATGCCACCTGTACAAAATCGCTGAACAATGGATGAGGCAGATTCAACTTTTCCAACTGGGATCGGGGCACGGCCGCTTTTGAACTCAATAAGGTCTCTCAGAACCTGCATTAAATATATTAATTCATAAACAAATCATTACATATTTCTTGAAACAAAGAATATTAAAAAAAATGCAGAAATTCAATAAAAAGCAACCCACGTTAACAGGCCGGTTAGCCAAATGCTGCTGGTAAACAGAATAAGCAGTTTCACTTTTCTGCCTCACAGCTTTGTGAAGCAGTTTCGACATTTCCGGATTGTTGCCGTGATATTCACCTTTCATTTAGAGAAAAAGAAAAAGAGATTTTAGCACAATTTTTGAGTTGATATACACGAAATGTTTTTAGGGTGTGTTTGGATCGAGTGATTTGGATTTGGGGAGGGGTTTTGGAGGAAGGATTTGAAATGACACCTAAAATGTAGTCATTTGAAAACCACCGTAGTTATGGAGAAATAGGTCAAAGTGAATGACAAAGGATTTTAAATCCATCGTAACATGAATTCAAAAACGAGCTTAAATGGATTTGTCGATTGATTTGAAATCCATAGATTTCAAATCCTTCAATCCAAACACACCCTTAGGGAACTTCAAATGTGTCCAAGAACATGTACCTCCTGGCCTAAATTGTATGAACCCAAAATTTTCAAGTCTTTTCGTGGTATCTTCAGAGAAAGCCTTAACCCAAAATGATAAAGTCTCCCTTGCCAACTGCAAACAATAAATACTTTTATGCAAAGAAAGTAACCAAAGCTAACTTAAACCCATGGCAAATTTAAACAATCCAAAAGGCTAAGGCTATGTTTGTTTATGTTTTTGAGATAAAATTTTGAAATTTTCTCGGGGATCTCGCACTATAGAAATTCGTGTGAAAATGGTAGGTTTTGTTTATGTTTTTAGAATTAGGTTAAAAGTTGTAAGACATGTCAAATCAATAGTGATAGGTTGATGGATGATGTGTAGAATAATTGTGTTAGTGGTATATATAATGATTATGTATATAAAAAAATAAAAAAATATGGATAAAAAATTGTAAAGTATGAAAGAGAAAGTGAAAAAAGTGATTATAATAAATGATTTGATTGGTAAGTGTGTGAAATGATGTATATATGATTGATAGGTAGTTATATAAAAGATTGAAAAAGTAGAGTTGAAAGGAGAATTTGGATGAGAATTTGGTGTTTATGTTTATTTAAAAATTTAAATATGGAGTTTGAAAACTGTTAGAATAGGAATAATATATTTAGGCAGATATTTAGACATATGATTTATTCAGTTACCTAATATAGACGATAGCGTTTGTGTATATATATGTAGTTATGATTGAATTAATAATATAAGAAAATTACTTTATCTCTTTCTACATGGTATCGAGCTAGGTCTGAAAAAAAAAAAAAAAAAAAAAAAAAAAAAAAAAAAAAACTAGTTTTTTTTTCGAAACAGTACTGTTTTTCCGATCTGCCGTGTTCCCGTGTTGCCTTTATCTCACCGCCACCAGAACTAGCACCGCCGTCCTATTTCCGGCCGATCGCCGCCGGTCCGGTCGCCGTCCGATCAGCGCGTGAGCCGCACGCGCCGGCCATATGATTCGGCTGTTTTGACACGCGCCGGCGCGTGAGGGCGCGTGCGAGCTCGTCTCCTTTTCCGGTTGTCACCCGCGGCCTCAGACTGATCTGTTCTGAGTTCCTTCGATGTTTATTTCGCAAAATCGGTACTTTTTCTGATCTGGGTATCGTATTTTTTTCGAT
Source organism: Verbascum thapsus (assembly GCA_963669365.1). Taxonomy (NCBI): domain Eukaryota; kingdom Viridiplantae; phylum Streptophyta; class Magnoliopsida; order Lamiales; family Scrophulariaceae; genus Verbascum; species Verbascum thapsus. Next base: position 6,348,457 of record OY770114.1, read on the forward strand.
TTGTGCGACTGTTGTTGCGTTTGTTTATTGGGCTGCTGCGTTGTAAACCAAATTCTAGCCTTAATTTGTGGTTTTGCCGATTGGCGGAATATGGGTGACCAACCGATGTTTAATGTCTCTGCATCTGAATATGCTCGGTTCCTTCGGTATAAAGACACATCTAGCACTCCATCTCATTCTATCACTACCATTGCTGAGTCAGATACTCCTCATACGACCCTCCTTTGCTCTTCCTCACGATGGGTAATTGATTCTGGTGCGTCAGATCATATGACGAGTAATTCCGATTTATTTACCCAATTTACCCCACACGTCTCTTTGCCTAAAGTTACGTTAGCGGACGGTTCTACGTCCAATGTTCTTGGCTCTGGCACTGCTCATCCTACACCTTCTATTTCACTCTCACATGTTTTACATATACCAAATTTCTCTTTCAATTTAATGTCCGTCAGTCAAATTACTCGTACTCTAAATTGTTGTGTTACTTTCTTTCCAGATTATTGTTTGTTTCAGGATCTTGTGACGAAGCAAATTATTGGTAAAGGACATGTATCAGGAGGTCTCTACATTATGGATATTCCAGAGCAAGTGTCCAGGTCTGTTTCTTGCTCGGCTGTCGTAACTCCTTTTGAGGCCCATTGTCGATTAGGACACCCATCTCTACAGGTACTCAAGAAACTCTGTCCTCAATTCCATCATATCTCATCTTTAGATTGTGAGTCCTGCCAATTTGCCAAACATCATCGTCTACCTTCTGTCCCTCGGGTCCATAATAGAGTACAGTCTCATTTCGAGTTGGTTCATTCCGATGTTTGGGGTCCTTGCCCTGTTGTGTCTAAAACTGGTTTTCGATACTTTGTTACCTTTGTTGATGATTTTTCTCGCATGACTTGGGTTTACTTTATGAAGAATCGTTCAGAACTATTTAGCCATTTTACTGCCTTTTGTGCCGAAATTCACACACAATTCCACACATCTGTGCGTATTTTGCGAAGTGATAATGCCAAAGAATATTTTTCCGAATCTTTCCAGTCTTATATGCTTAAACATGGCATCCTCCATCAGTCATCATGTGTTGATACACCATCTCAAAATGGTGTGGCTGAACGTAAAAATAGACATCTGCTTGAGACAGCTAGGGCACTCTTATTTCAGACACATGTCCCTAAAACTTTTTGGGTTGATGCTGTCTCCACTGCCTGTTTTCTCATTAATCGCATGCCCTCTTCAGTTCTTCGTGGTGATATTCCTTACAAAGTACTACAACCTACAAAACCTTTGTTCCCTATTGAACCTCACTTGTTTGGTAGTACTTGTTTTGTCCGGGATGTTCGTCCGCATGTTACTAAATTAGATCCAAAGTCTCTCAAATGCGTCTTTTTGGGTTACTCTCGGTTACAAAAAGGGTATCGGTGTTACTGTCCTACACTTAATAAATTTGTTGTCTCTATTGACGTCACCTTTATGGACCATTGTCCTTTCTTTCCTACTTCCACCCGTACCGACAGTCATGAGGAGAATGATAATTTGTTAACTTATGAAGTCATCTATCCATCTCGCACTACAGCTACTCCAAATTTAACACCTCCAGCACCACCACCATCTCGACCACCTATTCATCAGGTTTACTCCAGACGACAGACCTCTCCTATTACATGTCCTGCACCGGTTTTGCCTTCGCCATCAGATCCAGTAGACAATGATCTTCCTATTGCTCTTCGTAAAGGTAAACGACAATGTACTTATCCCATTTCCTCATTTGTTTCATACGATCATTTGTCATCTTCGTCATACTCTTTTGTTGCCTCACTTGACTCCTTATCTATTCCTAAAACTGTTAATGAAGCCTTGTCTCATCCTGGCTGGCGATCGGCAATGATAGAGGAGATGAATGCTTTAGATGTTAATTCTACTTGGAATCTAGTGAATTTACCTGCAGGTAAGAAGGCTATTGGATGTAAGTGGGTTTTTGCTATTAAAGTTAATCCTGATGGATCAGTTGCTCGGCTTAAAGCTCGCCTTGTCGCCAAAGGCTATGCCCAAACTTATGGAGTGGATTACTCAGACACTTTCTCTCCTGTGGCTAAGCTTACATCCGTTCGTTTATTTTTGTCCCTTGCTGCCACTAATGATTGGCCCTTGCATCAGTTAGACATTAAAAATGCCTTTTTACATGGCGACTTATTGGAAGAGGTTTATATGGAGCAACCACCAGGGTTTGTTGCTCAGGGGGAGTATGGAAAAGTTTGTCATCTTCGAAAGTCTCTTTATGGTTTGAAACAAAGCCCTCGTGCTTGGTTTGGAAAATTCAGTCAGGTAATTACACAATTTGGGATGAACAAGTGTAAGTCTGACCATTCTGTGTTCTATAAGCAGTCTTCATCTGGTGTCATTCTTCTCGTTGTATATGTGGATGACATTATTATCACTGGAAGTGATGTTATGGGAATATCATCTTTGAAGTCATTTCTTCACAGTCAATTTCACACTAAGGATTTAGGGTCATTGAAATACTTCTTGGGAGTTGAGGTGACAAGAAGTAAAAGAGGCATCTTTTTATCTCAGAGAAAATATGTCCTTGATTTACTAACCGAGACAGGAAAGTTAGGGGCTAAACCGTGCAGTAGCCCGTTACAGCCGAACTTGCAACTCACTAAGGACGGAAACTTATTCGAAGATCCAGAGAAGTATAGGCGATTGGTGGGCAAACTTAACTATCTCACAGTAACTCGCCCGGATATTGCATATGCTGTTAGTACTGTGAGTCAATTTATGTCTTCACCAACTGTTGATCATTGGGCAGCTTTAGAACATATTTTATGTTACTTGAAGGGGGCTCCTGGCCGAGGCATATTATATAAAAATCATGGTCACACTCATATAGAGTGTTTTTCTGACGCAGATTTGGCAGGATCCAAACTTGACCGCAAATCCATTACAGGCTACTGCGTGTTCTTTGGAGGAAATTTGGTTTCATGGAAAAGCAAGAAGCAAAATGGTGTATCTCGCTCAAGTGCAGAATCGGAGTATAGAGCTATGGCTCAATCTACATGTGAAGTAATGTGGATATATCAGTTGTTAACAGAAATTGGTGTTCTAGTTTCAAAGCCGGCAAAACTTTGGTGTGATAACCAAGCAGCTCTCCACATTTCCTCTAATCCAGTGTTTCATGAACGAACAAAACACATTGAGATTGATTGTCATTTTGTTCGAGAAAAGGTGCAAGAAAACTTAATCTCTACAGGATACGTGAAGACAGAAGACCAACTAGGAGATTTGTTTACTAAAGCTCTAAATGGAGTTCGGGTTAATTATCTTTGTAACAAGTTGGGCATGATTAACATTTATGCTCCAACTTGAGGGGGAGTGTTAGAATAGGAATAATATATTTAGGCAGATATTTAGACATATGATTTATTCAGTTACCTAATATAGACGATAGCGTTTGTGTATATATATGTAGTTATGATTGAATTAATAATATAAGAAAATTACTTTATCTCTTTCTACAAAAACATAAACAAACAAGGCCTAAAAGTTCACTTATCAATAAACAAGAGCCAAAGTTACAAGAATTCAATGAAATGCTTCATTGCTATCAAATTTTGTTACCTCATCTAAGGTTAATCCACCAATGCTTGATACACTCCCACAAAAAGCAATGTCAATTATCTCTTTGCCCAGTCCATAAACTTCAAATATCTGTGCGCCACAATAACTAAAACCAAATACTTTCCATTAAGACTTGTTAAATGATAAGCTCACAATAACCAAAAAAGACATTATAGCATGCAAGGAAATCTAGACTACCATTTGAATAGTGATTAGAATAAGGAAACATACCTCGAGAGCAGTGAGATGCCCATTTTTGAGAGAATTTTCAAGAGGCCAGATCTAACCGACTGAAATCCAAATTAAATACAATCCCCATTCAACATCTCAACAAGAAAATTTTATACAAAAGGCAAAACTGCTACAAGAAACATATTTAAAATATATGTTATAGCAGTATGAATATAAACCTTGCAAAAATTCTTTTGAGCCTGTTCAATAGTAACAGTAGGCATTTTCCCGTTCCGCATCAAGTTCACAGTTTTTGTGCTCAACCTCCACTGACGACAAGTCTCCAATGCCAAATACGGGCATATAGCACTGAAAGATATACATTAACAAGAATTATAAGCCTATTCTATACTAAATTAGACATCTTACTATATGGTGTTAAATATTATGGGCCTCAAAATTTAATTTTTTTCTTTAACCTATTCTTTTGATTTGACATATTAGATGACAGCTTTAAAACTTACTAGAGGATAGGCAAACTCGTAGGACTCGATTGGTTTATTGCATAGGGTCTAATTGCTACTTATTTAACTTTATTGCATAGGGTCTAATCGCTTGATAACCAGCTCGTCTACCAATCCACCATCCAATGGAAAACCAACATTTGTATCTCATTCCTTTATAACTATGGATAGGCTGCACAAATTTAGTCCTAAATAGTGCAATCCTAAAATATCAGCCTGAAAATCAATTGGGCCCTTAAAGGCACTACTGACCACATGAATAATAATTAGGGGTGGCAAAATGGATCCGGAACCATGGTTCCAGCGGTTCCAACCCAATTTGGGTTGAATTGGTTCCTAAGAAAATTTTATTTGGTTCCTAATTGGTTCCAACTTGGTTCCAAGTTGGGTCTAACTAAATTTCAAGTTAGGCCCAAATCGTTTCCCAATAATCTAAATTATAATGAACAAAATGTAAGGTATTGAGTCGGGTTGGGCTTGGTTTTCTTTTGGATTGATTTTGGTTCCATTTTGGGTTGAATTTGGTACCACCTTAAAACCATTTAAGAACCAAACTCATTTAACAACCAACCCATTGGAACCGACCCAAAACCAACCCAAGCCGCCCAATTGCCACCCCTAAATTAATAATCATCAGATCGGAAGCATTTATAAATTTCATGATCATTCAAGTGGAGGTGTGTATATATATATATATATATATATATATATATATTCTAATTGCTAACTAAGTGAAAATGAATATTTTTGACACCATGGTTGACCAACATGCAACTTTGTCCCATATATCAAGAACATTGCCTCAAGAAAAAAGAAAACTAAAACTTCGACATAAAAAAGCATCAAAATGGACAAAGAGAAAAAAATAGAGACCTTGCACCATATCCAATCAAACAAGCAAACTGATGAGTACTGAAGCACTGAGCCGTGTCGGCAACAATGGAAGCTTGCATTCGCAATCCATTCTGAATTAGATGCTGGTGAACAGCACCCACAGCAAGAAGTATTGGGATGGCGGGCCGAGTTGCCTCCTAAAAAGAACAAAGAGTTATCAGTGCATGCAGAGAACTAATAGAATGATTACATTATAACAAGAAACAAATAAGACAAATGATTTCTCGACCTACACAAATATAATGTTGGGAAACAAAAGCAATTACACCAAGGCTCATGCGACAAACCGTACAAATGGAACTGACCTTGTGTTTAGATTTAAGGATTGGATTTGAGCAATAGTCAGATTTGGAGGAAGAATCTCAAATAACTCTTAATTAGAGGAATTGAATGACCACAACGATTAGAAAAGTAGCTCAATATGAGCTAACTAGAAATTATCCAAACAGACTCAATATAAATTTATTGATTGAAATTCATTCCTTCAAAATCCTTCAATCCAAACATAGCTTAAAAGAAATTCAAGAGAATACAAAGACTCATTAGCAACTATGATAAGACAATGAGCCCACCATTATAATCAACAATGGTGTAAGTTGCCAAGGAAGATATCAACAAAAGTTGTTCTAAGTAAAGTCAAATTTAATTCACTTTTGAAAATGTTTAGTTCCTCCATGCACTTTCTTCCTTGACTAATGAAAAAGGCAATTCAAGGTTTTAGGCTATGTTTGGTTCCTGGATCTTGGCCATGAAAATGGAAAGGATCCAAATTTAAAGTTTTCCTCACCAAAATCCATTTAAAGTTTTCCTCACCAAAATCCATGAACCAGACACAGGTATAATGAACTTCAATTGGAAACACAAAGAGTAAAGGAACATGGATGAAAAGCTTACCAGTTCATCGGACCTGTCAGAGAGAACAAGAAGCTGGGAACCATTTCTAACAGCTTCATCAGCAGCTTCACATAGCTTGTATAGTGTTTTTTCAAGTGAACCTTCTACTCCTTTCCTTATATCAAAAAATGTCGGTAAAACTTGGGCTTTCAAGATTGGATCTTTCAATAAAGACTCGAGGTCCCCTTCATTCAGCACAGGGTTTGACAAAATCACCTGGTTAAATTAAAAAGACAAACTTTTTAATTCCCCAATATATGACTAAGGAGAAAGAATGGAGCAATTTATTATAGATAATTTGCGAATAATATGTTCTGAAAGTCCATATCTTTTGTGTTCAATCTTCATGAGAAATTACGAAAGAATTACCTGAGAGGCATTCTCTGGACCTACTTCTAGTATGTTGCCTCGTTTCCCAAGGTTGACTTCCAGAGACATGACTAATCCTTCTCTAAGAGGATCTATAGCGGGATTTGTAACCTGGTTCAAACACAGTAACCAAAATCAAGAAATGAATTTTGAAAAGGTAAATCCATTTACTAATATGGAATATGGTTACAGAAACACCCTAAATTAGAACAAATTGTATACACACCCTTGTACGAGACCCTAATTAAGAGAAACACTATGAGTTTACAGAAATTACCATAACTTCCTTGCTTATAAATCTATTGAAAATACTATGGTGATTAACTTTCCTAGAAGTTTCAGGAACATAGAACAAACCTGAGCAAATCGTTGCTTGAAATAATCATATAGCATATGTGGCCTTCTAGACAATACTGCCAAAGGAATATCATCTCCCATGCAAAAAGTAGGCTCCTTTCCTTGAGAAGCCATTGATTCTATCACCATTTGAACATCTTCACTAGAATATCCATATGCCCTGTTGTCAAAAAGCAAGATATAGGGATGGAATTATTCATTGCTGGTGTATTTCAAATAGACTTCAGTCTTCTTTGACATTAAATACGTCAAAAGTGAAATTTCTTATTTGGCCTAAAACTTAATCTCAAAATAACTAAAATAAAGAAATGAAAACTTTGAGAGACTTACTGTTGACGTTTTAATATTGTTTCATTGTCCATGATGGTCGCCGACAGAAAGTTTGCAGCCTTTAAGGAGCGGAGATTTTCATTTATCCATTTTCCATAGGGATTTGATAGTGCAACTCTCTTTTTAACCTCAGTATTTTCAAACACCTATACAGAAAGAACAAAAATAAGTAAACTAGCAAAGGGACATAATTGTGTTTGTATTTAGTCTATATGAATCTGATTTCAATTGGTAGGAATCATTTCAAACACTCGAATTTTCTGTGGATCATAATTTGGTCTGGTAAAAAAGGAAAAATACAAAAGCAGGCAAGACAGAAAGTCATAAAAAAACCGTATATTGGAGCTATTAGATAGCTACAAAAATTAAGGATTTGCCCAACTGATACATATTTTAAGGTGTAAGAAATGCCACTTAGAAATCAGTTAGATACTCAACACAAATATAAGCAGCAAAGGCCATCATATGCATTAAAGATCACATCATAAATACCTGTCCGCTATGTAAGTCCACTGATATCATCATTCCAGGACCTAAACGTCCTTTCATTACAACTTTTGAATCATCTGTTGGTAGAACACCCACCTTGAAGAGAAAAAAAGAAATTGTAAACAATCTATGATATTTATGTGATTTGCTCCACAAATTTAGTCCCTATCTCAAATTCTTCAGCAGCTTAATTTCTTCAATTGATGTAATATGTGAGCGTATATCTTTACAAAAACAAAATGTAAAGGAAACAAACAGACCTCAGATGCAACATAGACAACATTATCTACGGTCCGCCAATATCTAGCAGGACGCAGTCCATTTCGGTCAAGACAAGCTCCAACTGTTTTCCCATCACTGAAACAAATAAAATCATACTAAAAATATGAACACCACAACGAGAAACTATGATTAATAGAACAAAGTTAGTATGATAAGCTGAAGATATGTGTAGCGATGATAGAAAAATATATAGGAATCTGTATGACTACATTTTACAAAAGTATGCTCAGATGTAAGAGATTCCTTAAGATTTTCTATTAAAGGAATGATATTGGAGTGACATCATAGTTCAATAAGGTTATCATGAACCTTCTGCACTTTTAGAATTCGTTGCGTTGAAATATCACTATACGAATACGTCCACAAATGTCAAATGACAAAACCTACATTTGAAAATGTCACCTGAATAAGAGTAAAGCAGGTCCATCCCACGCCTCCATTTGACCTTTGTAGTAATCATAAAAATCAATAATCTGAAACAAGATCATCATGAGTCATGTCGATGAATAGGAAATTTTGAATATATTGGATAACATTTTAAAGTAAGAATAAATAATAGGATAATTTTAAGTACTAAGCAGGAAGAAATTCATGTTCAGCAATAAAATAAGGGTAAAATACGGAAAATTGACACTTAAGAAGACTCGAGACCATTTAATTTGATGTCAAAGAAATATATTACCTCGGGATATTTGATTGATAGTGTCGGGTGATTCTTGTATGCCTCTGGGACAAGAAGCATAAGGGCTTCCTCAGGGGATCGACCGCTTCTTATTAATAACTATACAAAATGTAGGGTAGAAACAATAAAATCATAAAAATAACATAGAAAAGCAATCCAGTACCAAAAATCTTGCGTCAATCGTCGTCTGGTACCAAAAAATTCTCTTTTTCTTGAAGTTATGAATCAATACATATATTTATTTTCAACTTCAGTCATTCTAAATTGACAATTCAGTAAGTTCAAAAGAATTATCAAGAGTTTGAAGATAAAAGCGTTTAGCCATACTTCTGCTGTACTGTCGAGATTTGCAGAGTCAGAGGCCTTTGAATTTCCAAATGGGCGGATTTCATTTTCACGACCACGCCAAACAGGTGACTTTAGAGAAGTCTCCCGAGACTGCATCCAGTTCAAATTCCCCTACATGACAATTTTTCACCTTCAGTACACCGAACAATCCTGCATGCATGCATGCATGATAAAGAAGAATAATTCTTAAAGACTCAGAGTCCAGATATAATCACAATCATCTATATATGTTATATATGTTGAACCCCACGTGGGTCTCATTACATGATAAAAGAAGAATAATTTTTAAAGACTCAGAGTCCAATATAATCACAATCATCTGTATATGTTGAACCCCACGTGGGTCTCATTATATGATAAAGAAGAAGAATTTTTAAAGACTCAGAGTCCAGATATAATCACAATCATCTGTATATGTTGAACCCCACGTGGGTCTCATTACATGATAAAAGAAGAATAATTTTTAAAGGCTCAGAGTCCAGATATAATCACAATCATCTGTATATGTTGAACACCACGTGGGTCCCATTACATGAATGGTTGTGCTTGTTCTGGGACTGGCTCCTAAGAATGAGCAGAATTATAACCTGTATGGTGTTGATCTCTCCGTTATGACCGAGGAACCTCATTGGTTGAGCTAGAGGCCATCTAGGACTGGTATTTGTACTAAATCTACGGTGATAGATAGCAAAAGGGGATTTATATAGATCGTTTTGTAGATCGAAATAGAACCGACCAAGAACCTCAGATCGAAGCATTCCCTTGTAAACAATGGTTTGGTTGGATAATGAGCAGAAGTAAAGTTCACTTCCCCATGGAGCTGAGCTGGCTTCTTTTTCGATCAACTTACGACATATATACAATTCTCTTTCAATGTCACTGACATTTTCTTCTTTGGGAATTTGCACAAAGACCTGTTGTATATTGGGCATGGTTTCTCTTGAATAATAACCAACCACCGACGTATCTACCGGTACTGTCCTCCAGCCAAGCACTTGAAGACCTTCTTTGTTAAATATATCCAGAATAGCTGCATGATCAGATAATGTAAATTTAGATTATCTATTGCATACTGAATGAAAAAAAAAAAAAAAAAAGAAGAATAAAGATTCTAAGGCCTTGTTTGTTTATGTTTTCAAAACCCATTTTCAACTTTTTAAATCACAAAATTCAAAATAAACTTAAGAAACCAAATTCTCATTCAAATTTTACTTTTTTCTACTCTACTTTCCAATCTCCTATATAACTAACTATCAATCATATATACAATCTTTAACACATTTACCAATCAAATCAATCATTATTTCACTTTATATTTCCTACTTTACAGTTTTTTATCTATATTTCTTTATTTTTTATTCACATAATCATTATATACACACCTAACTATACATCATCCATCAATTTATTAACATATTTCACAACTTTCAACGCATCTTTAAAAACATAAACAAACACCTACCATTCTCACACGAATTTCCATAGTACGCGATTTCCGATAAAATTTCAAATTTTCATCCCAAAAACATAAACAAACAGAGCATAAACATTTAACAATATCCCAACGCAATGTGCTATTAAAGTTTAACATTCTATCGATTATCAAGAGAACAAAGCAAGTTAATGAAAGAGATGTTAACCATGGACTAACCTGCTTTGGCCTGTTTCATGAGGTCTTCATCCTGTGGGAGAAAGATCATTCCAACGCCAGTGTGCACCTGGTCCAATGCACCAATTCCTTGTTCATTGGCCCAATTGTTAAACAGATCCCACGGGATTGACGTCATCACTCCAGAACCATCGCCAGAATCATTATCGGCCCCACAGCCTCCACGATGTTCCATACAGCCAAGTGCAGTAAGGGCATCCTTAACAATGTCGAATGATGCTTTGTTGTCCAAATTGGCTATAAACCCGACCCCACATGCCCCTCTTTCAGATAGTATGTCTTGCAAGTTAGCAACCTGAAAAAGTACAAATAATAATTGTAAGCTCCAAATAACTTAATTTCGTGAAAATTTATGAGATCAATATGACAGAAGGAAAATGAAGCATAAAGAAATAGACAAATAACCCTTTTTTATTTACACGAAAGGAATACATTCGTGGGGCAACGATTATAAGATTTACAGGGTGAATATGTCACAAGAAAACGGCACTTACCGCAAATGGAAGATAAACTTTTAAGAAGAAGAGTTGTCACTTTCAATAGTAATACAATTCAATTCATTTCACTATTTTCAAGTATAATAATTTTTATTATTCGGCTTCTTTTCCTGTATACAATAGGTAGCAAAGTTTTGGTTCTCTCTGTCTTGAGGGAAATTATTCCAATATTTATATTTGATTATTAATATAGTTTATAAATTTATGTAAAAACTCAATTCTAATTATTTTTTATTTATGATTTTGAACAGTCAGAATAGACCAAGATCTCACCTTAGTAATTCACAAAATGCTCATTACTTTCGGGAGTTAATAGTACTAATTAAATAAGTCACTCTTATTTACAAAATCAACTTTCTCCATTACTATCTTGCTAATAAGTTAAGCCTCATATATCTTGTTTGATATATTAAGCTTCTCCAATGTTTTGTTTGAGCTTCTTGATAACATATAAATTCATTATCTATTGTTTGATTTTTCTTTCAGCAAGATGCTACTGAAACATCATAACCTACATAAGGCAAGAGCATTACATATCTACATTCTCGAATAAAATTCCAAGATCACAATCATAATATTCTATCAAGTAATCAAAACGTGTTTTTGGTAGCCTACACCAAACAATTTTTAAGCAGAATCTTTTCAATTACCTTATTCACATATGTAATTTCACAGTTTCACACTAAGAAAATGTTATCATGTATTTCTTCAGCTATCAGAGTTTGATCAATATCTTAATCTTCAGAAGTAACTTATCTTAAACCACTCATAAAAAACATATCTGTAAACCATACAAATCATAAGCCATGACAAAAGTGCAGGCAACTGATTAAAACAATCTATAACAATCAAAGACCATTGCAATGTCAACCAAACACTAGAGACAAATCGTATACACAGCAGAGGAGAACGTGAACTTAAAGCAAGCAATTGTATCACAAGAAAAAAAAAAATATGTAAAAGAAAGCTTCCAATGGCATCAAAACTGTCATTCTCTGAGTATATCAACCAAACAACTATCATGGAATAAACTCACCGGCATTTAAAAGAATCCAACATCCTCAAACATTTGAAATATGGTAAATAACCAATAAATACCGAATTTGAAATATTAGCTCAAAAATCAACTATTCACACAAGGGTTAAATGGTCATTAAAGTGCAGGGAAATGACTAAAAACACACAAATACTTACAAGCTGGTTAAAAATAAAAGCCAACCCATTATCATCACTATCAAAATATAGCAAAAGTCCCACCAAGAAAAACGAAAGGGAATAAGAAACTTATAAGATCACTAATTGCACAGTTCTATGAGTAAGAGTGGGACGGATACAATGCTCAAAACTTAAATTCTCTGAGTATATCCACCAAAACAGACTACCATGGAATATGCTCATCACAATCAAAACAATTCAACATACCTCAAACAGTAAAAATAAGCCAAATAACCAATCCAAACAAAAACCGAAAACTTAGCACAAAAGTCAACTACTCACAAGATTTCAATGATCAAGACAGTGTCAAGAAAATGACTAAAACCCGAGCACGCACACACACTCGCACAAATACATACAAGCTGATTAAAAATAAAACCACAACCCGTGAATCAACACAATTATGAAGAAAAAATCTATGCTAGACCAAGTCGAATGATACCACTATTTATCTCTCTCACACAGTAAAGTGTATTATGTGTCATCCCTACACACACTTTTGTGAAAGAGATAAGCATAGTGACATAAAAAAACACACTCGGATTATTGGATTCAGTAGAATCACTCCAATCAAAACATAGCAAAATTTCCCACCCAAAAAGTAAAGCAAAGTTAAAAAAGACTAATGACAATCACATTACCATATCCCATATCAATAATCTCAACAATCATCAAAACATTCCATCTTTTCAATAAATCAAACATGAAAACTAACATACACACTCAATCACACACACAAAAACAGCTTTACTGAACCCCCACCTTTGGTTTAAGATCAGAAGACTTTTGCTCTGAGCCATTGTTAACACGTTCAAGCTCAAGAACAGACTTAACAGAGCAAGCCCAGTTCTTCTTCTGCCCTGCTAAACCCAGAAAATGATTCCTCTGAACATTCCCACTATTCAAACCACCAACCCTCCTACGGTTCTTCAATTTCTTACCACCACACAACCCAACAAAATCAACGAAAACCAAATCCTTTTTACAATCACTGATCCCAGCAAAGAGCTTCACAGACTGCACGAGCTGACCCACTGAGTGTGCAGACATCGCTCATCAACACTCGCAAACCCAACTATAAACACACACAGTTTGTATATATATATATATATACAGTTAAAAGATTTAGAGATAGGGGAATTGGTGTGTGTGTTTGTGGAGTGTGCTGGGAATGAGTGGAAAGGGAAAAATGTGGATTTGGAGATAAAATGAAGAGAAGTGTTAGGAGCCACACCCGCCTTCAATTTTAATTTTGTTCATATAAGTGAAAATTTGACCATAGGTGATGACCAAAGGTCATGATTTTTGGAAATTTGTTATTTATTTATTTAGATTTTTTTAAATATAACAAAAAAAATTAAGGTATGTTCCTTTATCTTTTTAAGATAAAATTTTAAAATTTTCTCGAAAATTGTATATTATGAAATTCGTGTGAGAATAGTAGGTGTTTGTTTATATTTTTAGAAATAGATTAAAAGTTGTAAGACATGTCATATCAATTATAATAGGTTGATGGATGGTGTGTATAATAATTGTGTTAGTGGTGTATATAATGATTATGAAAATAAAAAATAAAGAAATATAGATAAAAAAAAGCGTAAAGTATGAAAGAAAAAGTGAAATAATGATTGATTTGATTGGTAAATGTGTGAAAAGTTGTATATATGATTGATATTAACTATATAAGAGATTGGAAAGTAGAGTTGAAAAAAATAGAATTTGAATGTATTCATGTGTTTAATTTATTTTAAATTTTGTGATTTAAAAAGTTGGAAATGAGTTTTGAAAACGTAAACAAACAAGGCCTAAATAATTATAGTTCGAATTTGAATTGAATACATTACAAATTACAATCCAAAAGTCTTAAATACGAACGAATTAAATTTTGGGTTAGAATTCTATTATTATTTATTAAATTATTGTAAATAATTATTTCGTATTTATTTATATATTGGGAAGAGATTCTAGATTACAAAAAATCTCTAACTAATCAAATCCTCAAGATTTAATCAATCTTATGAATATTATTTACTTAGTAATTAATTTTTGCACATATTATTCGGCACATAATAATAGCTCTCTAATTGATAATTAATGTTTAGTGTCTACTTATAGATTGAGTTAATTTTGAAATTATATATTTTATATTTGTTGCATAAGAAGATTGGTCCAAGTGAATCTTGCAAATTGATGCTTTCAGATTCTATCAAACAATTACTCAAAACCTATAAATGTTGTTTCAATTTTTTCTTTTTTCGTTTGATTTTTTTTTAGGATATCGAAAAAAATTATAAAATAATTTCAAAATTATACTATTTTGATATAAAATATTTAATATTTTTATTGTTTTCTCATAAAATCTCAGTGTTTTTATAATTTTTGTAAAAAATCTTGAAGACATTGAGAATTTCTTCTTAGTTTCATTTTTGAATAGAGTTGTTGCTCTATTAATAGAGCCCTTAAATCTTTGAAAAATAAAAAAAGAAAAATATTTAAAATAGAAAAAAAGTAATAAATTTAACAAAATATCAAATTAAGTTACTAGATTTTTGTGTAGTTATTATTGACTTACTGCACATTCAAGAGCATAGATAGATTCCGGATGTATTAAATTTGATATATTTTGTGATATCAGTTTATCAATTTTTTCTAAATTGTTTCACTTTTCAATAGAAAAATTATATGTTATTATAAATTAATCAATCTTATATTATTTTGATTTGGTGATGTATATAAGTATTAACATCCTCAAAATCAATTGAGTTGTTTGAAGTTTGAACTGCACTCTCCACTTAATAAAAGTTAAAAATTTAAAATGAAATATTAATTTTCAAATAAAAAGTAAAAAATGTTCTATATCACCAATTTTCTACTTTTTCTTAGTTTAGTAAAAAATTACTTACAATTTTGATTTTAATAATTTACTATCCATAATTTCTGATCAAAATACGATGAGAATTTATTAATATTACAACAAAGATACATAATATTTCTTTAAAAAAATAAAAGATCTTATGAAAATATCCTAATCATACATATTATTATATTCTAAACCTACCATCTACCTACCTAATGATTAAATTAATTAAGATTAATTTGTCAAGAAGTGATATTTATTTTTGCAACTTGAGAATCAATTATTAATAAACTATCAAATGGTCATAGTACCATCGCATCTATTTTATTAATAAAAAAATTAATTGGCCTGCATTATTTTATTCTATGCTCATCTAACATTGATAGCAACATATAAGATTCAAGTCATACATTTTGGTACTTCCAAGGGTTTTTTTAATTCTTTTTTTTCAATAATTCTTTCAATAGATTTTTTTTAAAAAAAATTTTGACATCAAAAAATTGACTATGGGAATTATTTTTGTCATACTTTATTTAATATAAAAAATTAATATCACAATTACTAATACCAACAATAAAAATAATTTTTATTTTTGAATGGAAATATGGTGCAAAGTGACATTTAATTCGCTGGGTTTCACAAAATAAAAATTTAACAAATCAAATTTTAAAGGTAAAAGATTTGACTCGAATCGAATTTAATCGACCTCAGCCAAATATAACAAATGCAACTAACACTTTTTTAAGTAATTGACCACTCTCCTTATAATATATACTATCATACAACTAAAGGAAATTTCAAATTCTACAAAAATAACTTTAGATCATTAAATCAATTTCTTAGAGGTATGTGATATATGATGCAAGTAATTGACAAAATGGAAAGTTGAATTTAGTAAATCATATTTTAAAAATAAGGTGGACTATTAAATATTAATTGTATGACATCGGCAGAGATATAAAGAGGTGCATCAGTATGAGTTGATTTTTAATGAGTCAATTGGAATCTTTGAGGGTTATATTAAATTTAATTATGTTCTTATATATAATAAATAATAAAGTGTAAAATATTTCCAAAGTATACAATAAAAAATGAATTTATTTCTCTATCTCGACAAAATAAAAGTTTTGGTTATTAAATATTGAGATATGATGTTGATGAAACTAGTATAAACAATACTTTGATTGTGGTCCTTCCTTTACAAACTACCAAAAAATTATCGATCGAAATTTATCGGTTCAGAATATTTCTTCATTTAAAATTACAAAAAAAATCATTTAGAATCAATAAATGTCACCTTACAAATTACAATCTCTAACCCTCAAATAAATAATCTCTATT
The DNA here is from genome assembly GCA_963669365.1 of Verbascum thapsus. Classification (NCBI taxonomy): domain Eukaryota; kingdom Viridiplantae; phylum Streptophyta; class Magnoliopsida; order Lamiales; family Scrophulariaceae; genus Verbascum; species Verbascum thapsus. The sequence continues at coordinate 6,364,988 of OY770114.1, forward strand.
TTATTAAATCGAACCTTTACTCAATAATATAGATACAAAAAAATCCATTTAACATCTTTGACAAATTGACAAAAAACTCAAAATAAACATGGATAAAACAAATTGTATCTCCAAATTAAAATAATTAGTTAATTGTAGGATATCGATAATTTAAAATCTTTTAACGGAAAGTATAATAGTGACTTTTGATAATTGTAGTTGTCATTTTGGACAACATGCTTACAAATCTATCTTTCATATGCTAAACAAAATTAGCTAAATTCATCTTAAACTTTTGAAATTTATTAATCTAAACCCAAAGTTTTTACAATTTTTTTTGAAAAAAATTAAATAATCCAAACTCTAAATCCCTGAAAACATATAATGTGGTATATATTTTACCTACAATTTCCCACCTCAATCATGGGTTGAATATTACACAACAAAATAAAAAAAAATTCACAAGATGAAAAGACCAAATTGCCCCTCAACTTCATCTCACCATGGAAACATGAGACCTGAAAACCATCAAAACATTTTCATGTGTCTTCTGCAAAAACTTTGAATACGTAATCTCGAAATCGCCTCGAATATTGCTTAGGATCGACGGCTGAGATCGAATTCGGATCATATTGGATGGACTTGTAGGCATGTTCAAGTTTCTTAGTAATGTCATAATCCTGAAGAATGTCTATAATACCAAAAAACAGTACTACATCATAGTATTCTCCAGTTGGTTCTCCTACTAACTGTAGTTCAGTGTCGTTTTGTCTCTCAAATCTTTCCACTCTTGCAGGCATGTTGATTCCCAATTTTATACTAGCCCACCTGCAAAAAACATACCAAGTTTTTAAATACAATCCTTAGAAATTTTCTCGAAAATTAATTTTATACTCGTTACTGAACGTGTTGAAGTGATGAATATAATCGAGGTATATAATTTTTTTTCGAAAAACGTAAGTTTATACATGCAACATGAATATAAGTAAATGAAATTGCAGAGGAGACACGATTTAGAATAAAAAATCGCTTTAGTGTAAACTTAAAATAAAGTATTATACACATACTCTAACTCAAAGTCCCAAAAATAACCCTCAGGTAATCGAACACGAAAATAGACAAAATTCCAAAAATACCCTCAATTACAAATATATATATATATATATATATATATCTTACCCTGCAGGGTCCATAAGCAGTTGATCCACGTCCACTCTGGATAAACGTGGAAGTGAATCTGTTTCAGAGCCGCCATGATCTATTAGAAAATAAGAAACAATAATATTAATTGAAATGAAATCTAAAAATGTTATTTAATAATAATGGGTATAATATTTTTGAGGGGCATTTTAGTAATTTACCAATAGGGGTCAAAGCACCAGTAGGGGTATGCAATTCATCATGTGAAGCTTCTATAAAGTGAAGACCAACTAATAAACTATAATCCATAATTCTTTCTTGTTCAAGAAGCTCACAATCCCTGTCAACTTGTCTGCACAAAATAATTAAAAAAATAATTTATTTAAATAAATAAAAATGAAAAATTAAAATAGACACCCCTGAGGTTTTGCCAAATTACAAGTAAACCCTCTAAGATTACATCTTTAGATACTTAAGTTTGGTGTATTTAAGAAACTTAAAAGGAAGCACTTAAGGGTGTATATGTTCGAAAAGGCGTAAAGTTAGGGTTGTAAATGTAATTTTTCCAATAACAAGAGGGTGTGTGTAATTAATACAAACTTTAGCGGTGATGTTGCAATTTATCTAAAAAGGAAATGAAAAAGGGCATTCTTGGTATGGCCGAATTCAACTAACTATACGATATAAGTGTTATTCATTCGTCTAGTAAATAATTTAGATTCGACTAAGTTTGATTGAGGTAGAATTTGCATTATTTCTTATATTAGAAGATATACCTTCGAAATTCTTGAAACCAAGTCTTTTGAAGCCGAAACATGAAGTTAAGATCAAGATCTTTTAGTGTTGTATTTGCATCAATCTCTGATTCTGGTTTATCAGTCAATCTTCCAAATGTCGATCCTTTTAAATCATATCTTCTATGGATCATATACTCAGAACAAAATAAATTCCCCATGATGATAAATCTCACCTATAGCCAAAACCACCTCGACATGATTAATCATATTTTTTCACTCGAAATTCTAACAATAATCATAATTTTGATTGTGATGTGATGTCTCGAGATTCTAATCATACCTTTATTCCATTCAGCCTGACACAATGCAGGCCAAAATACTTGGTCACTAGAGTGTTCTCAAACGCTCGAACGTGGTTATAATAAGCGTTTAACATTCTCAAAAGCACCTGACAATAAGCAAAAAGTTAGCTAATCTCTCAATTATTTAGGGTGTGTTTGGATTGAGTGATTTGGATTTGGGGAGGGATTTGAATGAAGGATTTGAAATGACAATTAAAATGGAGTCATTTGAAATCCACCGTAGTTATGGAGAAAATATGTCAAAATGAATGACAAGGGATTTGAAATTCATCGTAACATGAATTCATCCAAACGAATTTAAATGTATTTGTCGATGAATTTGAAATCCATAGATTTCAAATCCTTCAATCCAAACACACCTTTAAAGTATACTTATACATTGGCCAATCGAGATTAAGAGTCTCACTTTTACTTCCGCTTTTTTCATCGTTTTTATCATATAACGATCGTCGTTTGTTAAGTAAAAAAAGCTTCCACTTTTGCCAGGAGATGAAAGCTCTCTTAATGCATCATTACCACATATTGATAACATGTAATCTGCTGCATCAACCTTGAACAACATCCTCAATGTCCTGCAAGAAAATCAAGATTTTTCAAAATTTGGGACAAAATAATTTTGATTTTGGATAGTAAAATTATTACCTGAATACTTTTGGACAATAATCTTTCCATTTAAACTCACAAGATTGGTGGGGTGGAGTATATTTGGAACCCTCAGGAGGAAATTTTGTCCAAAATTTCTCCTTCGGGTCGAAAGCCGATGGCTTTAAATCAAGCGATGGAGGCGGGCCCGGCCGTCCGACTGAATGCCTGCATCGTAAGCAACAATTATTAATAATTGACAAGAGAATACAAATAATGAATTCTAAAAGACTCGGTGTGCCTAACATAATGCATAGAGAAATGCTATACACCGTTTATTTTTCACCAATTTTTCACCGACACTTGAAATAGTGGGATATCTTTTTGTTAAGTAAACATGATATCATGTTAACTGCATTTATTGAATGCAATTTTTCTCATATTTGAAAGAAGTGTAAGAAATGGTGACTATAACTGGTGATATATAGCATATTGGAAACAAGAAATTTACCTAATTCCTAGTTGCAAATTAAGCATAAGTTCATAATTCCTATGCCCTTTAGATATAGTCTCCCCTTGTCTTTTCACCACCTTAGGTATCCTAAGCGGCGTCCCTCGGCAACTTACGCCACTATTGCTATAAAAACCGGCCAATGGGTCGTCCCCTTCGTTACTCGAAGTATTTACAGGGCCACCTATCCAAGGAGAAGGCGCAGCGCCGTCAGACAAACGCATCGTACCCAAATCTTTCTCTACACCGCCGCCAGCACCACCACCACCACCACCGGTGTCTATCCTACCATCAACCGAGTTTCTTCTAGGCCTAACGCTAGTGGACTCCGGTGGGGCACCGTCCTTCGAGTTAGAAGACCGCCAAATGGCGAGCTTCTTCTGAGACGGCCACACTGGGACCTTCTCAATCGGGCGAATCTTGCAATCTTTTAAATCAATAGTATACACTTGTTGAGGATCCCAATCGAGATTCTTCCCTTCTAGAAGCGAACCAGACGGGTAAAACGTCCCGTTCTGTTCGTTAGGATCGTTACTCCAGTTCCCGACGTAGAAACTCCCATCTTCCCATTTGAATGTCCCATTCCCCTTAGGCAACCCATCCTCCCAATTCCCTTCATAAACATTCCCATTATTAGTCCAAAACATTTGGCCCTTACCACACATATTCCCATTCTTCCATTCACCAACATAATAATTCCCATTCTTCCATTGATACTTACCTTGTCCATCTTGCAACCCTCTACTCCATTCCCCCTCATACAAATCACCATTAACATACTCCTTAACACCATGTCCATGTTTCAAATTCATCAACCAATACCCTCGATACGTCCCACCGCTAGCGCCCGTATACGTGCCCTCACCGTCCATAAAACCGCTCTTGAAATTGCCCTCGTAGATGGCCCCGGAGGGCCAACTAAACGTGCCTTTGCCCATTTTCTTGCCTCTAAACCATTCTCCGACGTACATACATCCGTCCGTCCACCAATATTTCCCCGTCCCGTGTGGGAAATTGTCGGCCCAATAACCGGCGTAATAGTCTCCGTTGGGGAGAAATTTCTCCGCATGGTATACTTCTCCGCTCGCGTGCTCCTCGTCTTCGTGATCGTCGACGCTTTCTTCGTCTTGATCGACGTTTTCGACCGCGTACGACGTACCGAATATTGTGTTGGCGCGTTTTTTCGCTGCGGCCTGCGTTTTACGCATCGTTGCCTCCCAAGCCTTCATGGCTAGCTAGATTTTGATCTATTTTTTTTTTTTAATATCTATTTTCCTATATTATTCAATATAATGTAGCATATCATATTTCTGCATCTATTATATTCCATAGCTTAGCCATGCAAAATTATTCAAGAACATGTAAAGGGAAAAAACAATCTTGTTAAATTTCACTCTCTCTCTCTTCATAGATCGGGCTTTCTCTCTCCTCTCTACTTGTGATGAAAATGGAAAGAAAAGAGGCAAATAACCTCAGCCAAACAATTAAAAACACTTTTTTTTCTTTCTGTTATTTGTTTTACACAATTGTCCCTTATTTTTCCTACATTTTGATAATTTGTTTTTGGTTCAAAATTTCATGTAAAAATATTCAAAAAAGACCAGCCAATGATTTAATTAAGAATGTAATTAGAAAAATGGGACAGAAAAAATGTCACTGGATTATGATTATAGTTAAGATAATGATTGGTTTAGGACAGCAAAACATATGCAGATTTCATGCACGTACGTAATGTCCAAAATTATTGCAACAAAGACTTGTTCGTTAACCACTAAAATCTCTTGTTCTATGACATTTGTTGACGAAACCGGATTTTGAATCTATATATAGAACTATATATATATAACAAATATACAATCAACTTCTTGCTTTTTATTTATTTTGAAAGCGAATTAAATATGATGTTTCATCTATTTTTTTCATACCAATAGATTATAATTCATAGTTTAATGTGACTTCATTTATGTAGCTACATTTTTCCTTTTTTTTATGGGTTGAGTTATCCAAAGGTTGTTCGAAAAAAAGAAAATGAAAAAGAGTTCATCACATAAGTGATTTTTGAAAATTGTCCAATCTAATTTCATCATGTTTTGTGAAACCTCGCACATATAGGAAAAAAATGAAAAATGAAAAAAATAAAGCAATAAATTAATTAGTATAAGTTGAAAACTTTGAATAATTTGTTGGATTGAGTTGTTCGGAGTTCGTTTTAGATTGACCTATATATATAGAGATGTGATTTGTGAAAGATACAATTAAATTGTTAAAAACTCGTTTGAACTTGTTTTGTTAACATAACAAATCAACTTTGTACAGTTTTATGTGTTTGTTAAATTTTAAAACACGACTCGAACTTGATTTGATTACAAAAAATGATAAAAAAATCATGTAAAAAATTCATGTGTGTTTGCTTCGATTAAAACTTATTTGAGTTTGAATTAATTACCTATCAAACCAAATTTGAAAATAAATTATGAAAATTAATTAAAATTCAAATAAATTTAAATGATAATTCATTTATTCTTTATATCTTAGTACTTTGACGGTTTGACCTTCATTAATGATTTGGTAGGGGCAATAACAAAATGTGCGCAACAGCTTAAAGTGGGCCATTAAAAAATTTTGGGTTCTTTTTGCGGCCCAAAAGTCATAAACGAAACACTAGTGGGCTAGAACTTTGAGCCCAAACAGGCCCAAAACTCAACCAAACATACCCTTAACTCTCCTCACTCTTACAAGCCTCTGCAATCAAAACCCTTCTCTGTCTCTCTCCTCCCATAAACCCCTTCTCTCTCCTCATCGCCGCCGGCCCACCGTCACAGCACCACCGACGTCTTCTGCATTTGCTGACGATTTAGAGGTATAAAGTTTGGTTTTGAATTGAAAATTTTAGCAAACTCCACTTCTGAATATCTAAATTAACAGCTGAACTTTGCTGAACTATTTCGTGTTTTTTTAGTTTGCTCTAAAGAAGCCCACTTCTGAATAGTTAGTAAAATATCTTCTGTTTTGCCAAAAATTGAAAAATCGAAGCTCAACAGTTTCGTGTCTGCAGAAAATAGAAGAAATATCTGCAGTTTAAATCGATTTTATTTTTAATATTGTTGTATTTGTTTATAAATTATATAATTTAATCCGATATTGATGGTTTTAGGTTTTTATAGTTAGTGCGACGAGTAGCTATGGGGAAAAGATCAGGGAAGTTCAAGAAGAAGGAGAACAAGTCTGCTCACTATTCTGATGACGAAGACATGATGAACGACGAAATTGACGTTTGTATGTATATTTCTTTGTACACATATGATGCTTTATATATTCACAGTTGGATAATGATGTTTTTGTGCTGTTCACGGCTAATTATGCGTCACCTTTTGTTTCGTTTTTACATTGGTAGTTCACAAAAACAGAGATGTCATACCACTGAATGTAAACGAGGATATGGAAGAGTCCGATGAAGATAATGAGCAGCCTGTTTTAGAGTTTGAGGTATTAACCCCCCTCTCCCAATTGAGTGTAAAGATTATGTCTTTTTGATATTCATTGTAGGACAGAATGCTCTGATTGTTTGTTTAATCGTTCTTAATATTTATATTTGTGTCTTATTGTTATGGTGCATTTGTTTGTTCCTCTGAGAACTATAGTGGGGAAAAATATGGAGATAATAATCATAGATTTTTCTTCCATTGCTTTAAAATCTAGTCCAAATTTCTATTGTGTTGTAGTGTTTACAGAAATTATTTCATGCCGGTCAAAGTAAAAAAGAAAAAGAAAAAGAGATTTAATAGATGTTTAAATATTTTTAATGAAAGAGATTCACTTCATTTCTTGTTTTCTTCATTTTTAGTGTGATAAAGAGTAAAAGCTAGGAAATGCTTTTGGATATTTATCCTAATTCAATTTGTCCAAAATCTTTGTCTACGAATCTATCTTACCCTTCTCTGATTTGTTAGGATGATAAAGATGAAGATGAGGATCAGGATGATGAAGACGATGATATTGAGGATGATGATAAGCCGGCTAAGGGTCTGGAAGCAAAAAGTATGAGACCTTTCTCTACCTGTTGAACTTACTCTCTTTTTCTTATTATACATTTTAAAAGTTTGCTTGATGTGTATGTCATGGAAATATGGTTTCAGTTGTTTCTGTTTGGACTATCTGGATTTGAATAGCTTCTTTTGATCTATCGTTCAATCAGTAATTCATGTCTATACATTTTCTGCTTTCTCCGATTTTTTCTCATATAAGTAGTTATTAGTTTGTTTCCATGACAATAATGGGTGTGCAGTCGCTGACTCAATGTGATTATATGCTTAAAATCTAAAGGGTTAAATATTACTTTTTTGATTGTCTTATTTTGGGGCCTTGTGGTTGAAATATGTATTTGTTAAACAAATAAAAATTTATGGGCTTATCTCTTTATGTGACTGTTGTCTAAGTTAGATTCTTGTTGATAATAATAGTTGTGAGGACACAGAAGTATCTGAGAGCCAAGTTTGGTGGGGTTGAGGATGAAATGCTTGATGATGCTGAAGAGGAGGAACAAGAAAGGGTTGTTTGGGGCAGAAAAAAGGATATGTACTACGAGGTAAGATTTTCCAATAATCTGCTTTCTTCTCAATATTGGCTGTTTTATTTTCTTATCTATGACATTCAATTCTCTTATTGCAAGTTCAAACTTCCTCTGCCATGTTGATCCCTACCTATAAAATTCAATTTTTTTCCTTGTAAGCTGACATAGAAACTAGCGACGGAATATGCTCCAAGTTTAGATTAGGCATCTTTAGTCGGAGTTATTGAGGATATTAGTGTTTAAATACTTTGTTTTTACATTAGAATTTATAACGGGTTTCGAGACATCTTAACAATTTGTGTCGTATTCTTAAGCCACAAGCTAGTGATGATGATGCTGCAGCTGAGGAGGAAGAAGAGGTGTTGAAACTGCAAAGTGAAAAAGCAAAAACTCTATCAATGAAGGATTTTGGTCTTGATGATGCTAGCGAAGATGAGGATGACAGGGAGCCAACATTTGAGGTAAAAAAATATTCACGACGATAGCATTTTGATACCTATCAATAGTCCGTTATAAGGGAGATGCTTTGAATTCGAAAGAATTTTTTTCTGATTACTTTACCATTTTCCTGTACTTCAGGAAATTTTGGACCATGGAAAAACCAAATCAAAAGCTTCTCTAGACAAAGGAATAAAGAATGAAGATGGAATGACGTATGAGGTAGTAGAGAAGGATCTAAATGCTCTAACAAAGGAAGAGCAAATGGATGTTGTGTACAGGTTAGTTTACTTTCTTTCAGTATTTCGACTTTCCTCTTTTAATTTTCTTTTATACTTAAGCCAGGAACTTTTTACTTAAACTAGGAAAGATATGAATGAGTTTTTGAGCTGTGACTATTGTTTTCAGTTTGACGCTAAGATAAATGTTTCTGGTTTAGTAGGTGATGGATGGGGTAAAAGTACATCATTGTTTAAAATTTGATTCTCTTATAGTTGTGTGAGTCTTACATGTATGACAAAAATATGAATTTGAGGAGAATAAATCTTCAAAGATGTATACAAGCTAGGAAATTCAAACTCAAGGAAAGGTTTCTTTAAGACATGCATGTGTTAAATGACACGAGCAATTTAGCAATCCCTTTTTACTAAATGAATCAATAGTGGTGTAGATCTTGCTTTACGCTGTTGTTTTGAAGGTAATATTTCATTAGGTTAAGTACTTTTTTGTTATACACATGGGGTTCGATCAATAATTTTCAATTGTTTCTTTTTGTCTTCCTGTTGTTGAGGTCTACTACTGGTCAAAGGCTGCTTTGTTGGATAACATCTGCTTTAGTTTCTGAAGAGAATTACTTGCTTTTTTGTACTATATGTGGCTATTCGAATCTACTTTTCAGTGCTTATTTTCTTCTGCTTCTTAGGTTTAGCTTATTTTTTTTCACAGCTCTGCACCAGAATTAGTTGGCCTTTTGTCGGAGCTCAATGATGCCCTTGAGCAGCTTGAAAACAAGGTTAACCCTCTTGTGAACAAGGTATGGTTTAATTTATGCGACAAAATTCAGTTTCCTTATTGGCCTTGCATATTTTGTTGCTGTTGTCTACAGCACTTATTAGACTTTATTTCAGTTAATGCTATTAACCAACCAAATTTCTATCTTAGTGACTATTATTGGTAAGGATTAGTTGAATGGATACAAGTATTGGAAGTTGTATGCATTTTGTCTTCTTTTTGTTACGTTTTAAGTTGTATATCAGGTAACTACTTCGTACATGTATCTCTAGATCAGCACTCTCATTATTTTGTTGCGAAAATATAATTCTAAAATTATTAGAGTTCTAATTTTTGATGGAGAAGAAGTTCGCTAGATGATAGTAGAGATGACAAATACTGCGTACAAATTGTTCTGCATGTGAAAGATAAAACTAGGGGTGGCAAAATGGGTCTGGAACCATGGTTCCAACCCAATTAAACTACTTTGGGTTGAGTTGGTTCCTAAGAAATTTTATTTGGTTCCTAACTGGTTCTAATTTGGGTCCAAGTTGGGTCCAACTAATTTCAAGTTAGGCCCAAATCCTTTGCCAATAATCTAAATTATAAAGAACAAAATATAAGGTATTGAGTCGGGTTGGGCATGGTTCCCTTTCGGGTTGACTTTGGTTCCCTTTTGGGTTGAGTTTGGTTCCACCTTAAAATCATTTAAGAACTCAACCCATTTAAGAACCAACCCAAACCCAACCAAACCCGCCCGTTTTCCACCCTTAGATAAAACATCAAATTATAAAACACTTTATTTTACAAGCACCATAAGTTTCTGCTCATCCAGTTATCCTGGTTGATTTTATCAGTTTGGTGTCTTAGAATTCTATATTTTCGTTTAAATTGTAAAGGTCCAAGCACGAGAGAGTGCAAAGAAGGGAGCATTGAACTATTTGGAGGTGAAGCAGCTATTGTTGCAGTCATATTGCCAGGCTATAACCTTCTATCTTCTTCTCAAGTCTGAAGGGCAGACAGTTCGTGATCATCCAGTTGTTTCTCGCCTAGTGGAAATCAAAGGCTTATTGGATAAGGTAACATGATTTACAAATTCTGATTCTTTATATTTATATAATCTCATTTCTTCTTGTTGAAGTTATATGTCGTGTTATCTGTTGTAAAAGTAACTGGAAGTATACTAGTTAACATTGTTTCCGTTTCATTTATGTTGATGGCAGATAAAAGAAATGGATGAAAACCTTCCTTTTGACATGGAGGATTTCGTGAACAAGAATGTGGCTGATGTAACAGATGTGAAGTTAGAAAAAACTGTTGCATTAGAATCTGATGCTTTAACCAGTACTCAGTTAGTCCCAACAATTTCTTCTGAAAAACAAGCTGTGATCCAGGTAGGTTATTCATATCTCTTGGTGCCTTTGTTTCTGATTGAGCACACGTATGTGCATTTTAACCCAAGTTGTAACCTTATCTTTTTATATTCTTTTCACTTGTGATAATTGATAGCCCAATGGCGCTGGTGAATTGAATACCTTGAAGAGTTCAAAGAATAGGGAGCATCAAGTAAGTTGTGCATGTGATGCTTCTTTTTACTTGTTTTTTCTTGTGTTTTTTCCTGCCTATGTACCTAGGGGTGTGCATCGGTTCGGTTCGGTCGAAAACCGAACCGAAAATTCGGTTTTCAAATTTACAAGCCGGAAAAATTCGGTTCGGTTGGTTTTTAACCAAAATAACCGGATTTCGACAAAAAGAGGGAAAAAGACATGGTTCGGTTCGGGTTTTCAATTTTTTTTTTACTTTCGGTTTTCAACCTACTCTTATATATATTTTTTTTTATTTTTTTATATATAATACTTATTAATTATATATAAATAAAAAAAATATTAATATATATTATATATTTCGGTTTGGTTCGGTTAACCGCGCCTAAAAACCGAACCGAAATTTTGAAAAAATAGAAACCGAAAATCGAACCGAAATTTTCGGTTCGGTTTCGGTTTAAACCGAATTTTCGGTTTTCGGTTCAGTTCGGGCGGTTCGGTTAATTTTGAACACCCCTATGGGTACTATATGTACCTATGACCTCCCTTTATTCCACAAAGTAATGTCCTGTTTGACCTCCGTAAAAATTAACTCACTTTTATGCCACTGTATTACAAGATTGCTCTCTCTAAATAAATAGATTATATCAGCTGCAAAGAGAGCATAAAGAAAATATACCTTGGGACATATTTGTCATGTCCTTTTGTTCCATTTTGTATTCATTGTATTTATATTCTTTACAAACATAATTGTATTATGACAAGAATGATTTAATTCAATCTTTTTAAGTTTGAACGAATGAAGGGTAGAACACTTAAATACTACTATAAATTCATAAGATGAATGGAAATAAAATGTAGTACATCATATATGGCGTTGATGGCTGTTTTTATGTAATAAAAAATTGTAACAGGATAAGCTAGTTGGAGCACAGAGCAAGGAAATGTTAAAAGTAAGGGCTGCCCTTGAGGAAAAATTGAAGCAGAAAGGCGTTTTCAGTTCCATTTCACGAAAGAATGTTGCTGTTAGAAAGCACCTTCAACCAGTAAATAGGTCCATCTTTACTTGTGCTATTTATATATTCCCCAAGTTATTTTATGGTGTGTTTGGATTGAAGGATTTGAAATCTATGGATTTCAAATTCGTCAACAAATCCATAAAGTTGTTTGGATGTATCCAGGTTATAATGGATTTCAAATCACTCGACATTCAGTTTGAGCTATTTTCTCCATAAGAGGATTTCAAATGACTCCATTTTAGTGTCATTTCAAATCCTTTCTCCAAATCCCCTCCCCAAAATCCAAATCACTCAATCCAAACACACCCTTATTTATTTGAGAGTGCCATCTTTAATTGAAATGAAAAATAACACTAAACTGTGTTCTACAGACAACTTGAGACATTAGATGATTTTGATGATGAGGCCATGGAAATAGATGGGGACGCAAGCTTATCACATTCAAGTAAAATTTCCCAACACTTAGCTCTTCATCCGAATAAGCGTAAGGTATGAAGTTCACTTATTCATCTGTGTTTATAGTTATAAATACAGTGGTACTTTGTAAGAAATCAGTATGTAAAGTACAATCTTTATTCATGATACAATCATGCGAAAATATGTTATTACAATCACGGCTTGAGGTATACTATTCAAATTATCGGATCCTTAACATAATCAAATGTATACCATTCAAATTACTTACTCAGCAAGTTTCAAATATGTGCAATTTTGGGGAAAATACAGTACTTATCTAGGATCGTTGTTTAGAGACTTGCAAAATTAGTTCCTATACATGCATCTTTCTGCAATTTGGTCTCATCCATTGAAAAATAGATGAATAATTTTGCTTGTCAAGTGCATACACCGTTAAAGTTCATTACTGATTGTGCAAAGTCACGTGACCAAACTTACGGGTTTTTGTCCGTTTTTATATGTTTGAGACTGAAAATGCTACAAAATGTATCCTATAGGGCTATTTTTGCAAGTGTGTACTGCAAACATTGGATTGAAATTGCCTCAGTTTCCCCTGAAAAATTTGATCATGTTTTTGACCTGAAGTATATGTCCGCTGTCCTTGATAAGTTTTCGTTGGAATTATAACTAATTTCTATCTTTGGCAGGTTATTTCTGGTGATGATGATATGCCAAAACGAGATGATATTGGCGAAAGACGAAGAAAGCATGAGCTAAGAGTCCTAGCTGGAGCTGGAATTGGATCTTTTGATGATGAGACTGTTAACCATTCCAGTGATGAAGGTAGTGATGATGATGAGGATAATAATGGGTCAGATTCTGATTTGGAATATTACAAACAAGTCGAACAACAACATGCTGCGAAACTTGCCGCAAAATCTGACAAATATTCCAGGTATTTAAGATTGATCAAAATGAATTGACGATTTTTTTCTTAGTAAGAATTGGACATCGATTTTTGTCGTTGATATCCTCTCAAAGGGTACTTCAACCTAACTTTCGAATTTTAATTCGGAATTTTGTGATATTCATCGTTTGAAAAATTGTATAAACTTTTATCATTGCCCTAAGAAAAATAATCAAATTGACCGCATGTCTCGTAAAGTTTAAATCCGTCTCCAATTGTTGGCTAAATAGTTACTATGTGCTGACTTGGTCAACGTTTTTCAGAACCCCGGAGATTTCATCTTTGCCAGATGATGTTGCTGATGGAAAGCGCAATATTACACGTCAGGTAAATGAATTTTAACATTACAGTTTTTATTTATTTTTTAAATATCCAACCTTTTGTCGTGCTCTACTTACTCTTATTTTGGCTCCAATATTCACCAGATCGAGAAGAACAGGGGATTAACTCGTTCTCGTAAGAAGCTGACCAAGAATCCTAGGAAAAAATACAAGGTATTTCCATTGAAATATTTGAATCTTTTTTGTGTGTGTGTTTGTGTTTACTAGTAATGGGCTAGTGGATTTGTTTGCATCTAAATAAAGCCCGAGTTTTTTGGACTTGGTGAGTCGTCGTGTGTACATAAAGACGTCGTAAAGTGAAATGTCAATGTCACGTTCATAACCCTGTTGTGATACTGCCCGATTACCAGTTGGGATGGCAATGAGGCTGGGTAAAGTGAATACCCGTCTCCGACCCATCTCGATAGGGCTGGGTCCAAGTCCCAAAAATGGGTCCGGCCCGGGTCTGGGTATAAAAAAATCAAGACCCGGGTGGGTTTGGGTCCGAGTCCAAAAAATAGGTCCAGGTCCGACTCTGGGTATCAAACATCAAGACCCGTCTTGATGGTCTAGGTCCGAGTCAAAAAATTGGCTACGGGTCCGAGTCCGGGTACCAAACATTAAGACCCGTCTTGATGGGTCCGGGTCCGGTATCAATATCAAGACCCGGGTGGGTCCCGGGCCCAAGTCCAAAAAATGGGTCCGGGTCCGAATCTGGATATCAAAAATCAAGACCCATCTTGATGGGTCCAGGTCCGAGTCCAAAAATGGGTCAAGACCGGGTATCAAAAATCAAGACCCGAGTGGGTCCGGGTCCGGGTCTGAGTCCACCAAATACCCGTTTAGCTGACTCTCTCTGTCTCTCTACAGTTGAAGCACAAGAAAGCGGAAGTGCGCAGAAAAGGGCAAGTTCGCGATATCAGAAAGCCTACAGGGCCATACGGTGGAGAAACATCCGGTATTAACGCTGGGATTAGCCGTAGTATCAGATTCAAAAGCTAATTCACCGTTGCTTTCGTTGCGAATTAGACGATTAATTCATGTAACATTACTTGTTTCTTTAAATTTTATACAATGTGTTTTTGAAAGAGAAATTTAGTGAATGTTTCACATGCAAGTATTAGTGTCAAGATTGGTGCTTGTATGCAATTTTGAGACAATGGAAACAGACCTTAAATATTACGTAATTTTGAAGATATTGATCTTTTTTCGATTTCGATTGATTCTAAATAAATCATGAAAATTTGTAGAAATAGTTGAAAATTTTAAATGGCTGTGAATATCTCTAAAAAAATTATGTATCTTTAATATAAATAGTAGTGCTTATGTGACATATATACTTGAATTTTTGGGAATTATTGGATTCCGATTCAGATTTTAGGGCTTTCGATTGATATATATATTCTGCAAAATTGAATTAAAAATGTGAGATTCGGATCCTTAAAAAATTCATCTATGTGAGATTCGGATCCTTAAAAAACTCATCTAAACTTCGGTATTTCAATAGAAATATAAAATCATGTGGCAAGGGTGAATTAATTTACTAATAAAATAATAAAACCATGTGACAAGGGTGAATTAATTTACATAGAAAAAAAAAAAAGATAGATATGCAAGAATCAAATACAAAATTAAATATTACACAAATAATACAAAACCACACATGCAACAAGACTATTCCCAAGTTCCAACCATTCTTTAAAAATACAATCAAAGATTACATAAATTTCAACATTTTAAAATGGTAAAATAATAAAAATTTCACGTCACATTGATTTCAACAAGTCTAATTTAATATATACTACACCCTAAATATGTGCTTAATAAAATACCGATTTGTTAGACCTGATCTGTTATAGAATTTTCAACCGAACGTCTTCATTTTATGCTATGGTCAAAATGGAGCAAATATAATTTTCATCATAAAATAGCCTAAAAAAAAGGGTATTTTACTAATGAACCAGTATAGCATATAATTTCTTAAATGATTAAGTCTAATTTCACTTTAATATGAGAAAATCTTGATTTGAGCACGGATATAGGCTTATAACCCGCACCATATTTAACAATATCATCGGCCAGAATTTATGGTCCCAGAATATTCTCTTCGTCCAGAATGAATCTAAAAATAAAACTGGAAAAATAATAAATTATCCAAAAAATTATATATAATAATTATCTTAAATATGTGATATGTGTCATCTACTCAAATATCATCCGGTAAATACTCACGTGCACAAACAAACAAAAACCTCAAAACTTGGTACTTTCTTAAGCATACATGCAAATACATGTGTGAGATTTAATCGTCATTATCTGTAGGTGAAATCCAGAGCCCTATAATTATTTTCCATGATTTGTATTTTTGTGGATGCGTCCATTTTTTAACTTCTTCTTCACGTGCATTTCTTTGTTTTTCTGAAAATTTAATTCAGTTGGGATGGCGGAGAAGAATGATTTGGAGTATTTTTTGGAGGAAGAAGATGATGATTTTCACGGCGGCGATACGGCGGCGGAAAGCACAGAAGAAGATGATGAGGCGGCGGAGGGTCTAGAAGGTGGTGGGGTTTCGCGATGTTCTTCTACTGTTTCTCAGCAATGGCCTCAGAGCTTTAGGTATATGATTTTTTAATTTTTTTTTTTGTTCTGTTATGAATTTGTGCATTTTGATTAAAAGAATTGAGTCGAGCCCGAGACGAATAACGGGCTTTTGTTCAAATTTGTTTGTTTGAATTACAATCGGTTTTCAAAATTTTGTGTTTGGATTTGGTTTGATTGTTACACGAGCCGATAGTTTGACTTGTGTATACATCTTTTTTATTATTTTTAACTAATCGAGCCGAGTTTCAAAACCTATACTTTATCATATGCTATGTATAGGGATATGCTTTAGGGTTGAACGATGAACCAGCTATTCGATACTCGACTCGATCTCGGTTGGTAAAAGTTTAATTAGGGTTGGTTCGTTAAAATATCAAATCAAGCTTTGAACAACTTTGTTGTATTTGATAGGTTTTGAAGCTTGGTTTCATTATAAAAACGTAAAAACATGTAAAAGAAAATCAAACTACTCGAGCTCGGCTAGTGTACAGATCGTTTGAGGTCGACTGTGTTAACAATCTAACAAGCTGAAACACAAATTTTAAAGCTCGTAATTCAAACAAGCAAGCTTGAACAACAACTCATTTGACTTAATTTGACTCATTTACACCACTAGTCCAAGAAGTTGACTGAAATTGATTGAATGTGATTAAGGGTGTGTTTGGATTGAAGTATTTGAAATCAATGGATTTCAAATTCGTCGACAATGAAGTATCCAAGTTATAATGGATTTCAAATCCTCGACATTCACTTTGAGCTATTTTCTCCATAATTACGGTGGATTTCTTCCTCCAAACCCCCTCCCCAAATCCAAATCCCTCAATCCAAACACACCCTAAAGGAATTCATATATCCACATTGTTAGTTACTAAAAAAGAAGAAATTCCTCTTAATTTCTTATCAAATGGTTGGTGAAACTCTGATTAATGGCTTTATTCTATTCTTGCAGAGAAACAACTGATTCTTATACAATAGCTGCATCCCCGAATTTCGGGATATTTCGTCGTAAATCTAGTTCGAGTTACGCAGGCGCTGAAATCAACAGGCAACGTCAATCTGACTTGAACATAAAAACGCCCTTGCTCGTTGATCATGAGAAAGGATATTCAACAGAGGACGTAAATGGTATTTTGAATAAACAGTCATCATTATTCGATAAAGGTTCAGTACAAAAACAGCTAACTGGAGAGCTTCCTTTAAGCCATGGATGCAGCTTACTTCAAACCGTATTCAATTGTGAGCTATGTTGATACATATTTCTCAAAGCTTGTTCAGTTTTGTAATATGTTTTACAATGGGAAATTGCATGATTAGTCCCCTAAATAGTACCCATTGCAACTTTAGTCCCAAAAATAGTTCTGTATGATGCAATTTTTTTGCAGTTTGGTCCCATCCTTCAAAGAATAGAATAGAAGTTAGTCCACGCACCGTAAAAGTTATTATTACTCAAAAGAGCAGTTGTATGTTACCAAACTAACGGTTTATGGCCCTTTTTAAATATAAAAACTGCATTGTATGAGACTTAATGTTGCAAGTTTATAAACCGTTGGACTTAAATCGTAACAAGTTCTGGCCTATGGGGCTTATACTCTAATTTTCCATGTTATAAATAACTTTTATTAGCTATATATGGAGAGATGTTTCCTTTTTATTTTATTTTTTCTTGGTTTGATGATTGGTCGATAATTTACAATAAGTGAAAAGCATAATTTTCTCTTCAACTTCACAAGTCGATAGGCTATGAGCATTCTATACAATCAATTTTTAGATGTTTTTTTTTTGTTTTAACGACAATGCAGGTCTTAATGTAATGGCTGGAGTTGGACTTCTTTCAACGCCGTACTCGGTGAAACAAGCAGGCTGGGCTAGTTTGATAGTGCTTGTTCTATTTGCACTAATTTGTTGTTACACCGCTACTCTTATGAGATATTGCTTCGAAAGTCGAGATGATATTTTGACGTTTCCTGATATGGGAGAAGCTGCATTCGGGAAATATGGACGCATTTTAGTATGCGTAAGTTCGTCTAACTATTACTGAGAAAATTACTATATCTTATGGTGCGTTTGGATTGAAGGATCTGAAAACTATGGATTTCAAATTCATCGACAAATCCATTTAAGTTTTTTTGGATGAATTCATGTTATCATGGATTTCAAATCCCTTGTCATTTATTTCGACCTGTTTTCTCCACGACTATGGTGGATTTCAAATTACTCAATTTTAGAGTCGTTTGAAATCCTTCCTCCAAATCCCTTCCTCATATCCAAATCACTCAATCCAAACACACCCTTAAGTTTGTTTGGATGAATTCATGTTATCATGGATGTCAAATCCCTTGTCATTCATTTTGAACTATTTTCTCCACAGGTGGATTTCAAATGAGAGTCATTTGAAATCCTTCCTCCAAATCCCTTTCTCAAATCTAAATCACCATATCCAAACGCACCCTTAAAAAATTCGCAAAGTCTAATCACGATCTCGTTTCAAGTAGACTATTTTCTCAACAAAATCTTATTGCATGATAGAAAGTAATATATTGAAAGGATTAACTCATGAATGTTGAATGATTAACACGACTAATATATCTTCGTTTTTATCTTGCAGATCATTTTATACTCGGAGCTATACGTAAGCAAAGTGCTTTTTTTCTTAGATTTTGTACATTAGTTGTCATAACGATACATTTGACAGTTTTCTAACATATACCTGCAGACATCTTGCGTGGAATTCATTATTTTGGAAGGCGATAATCTGACAACACTATTTCCCGGAACATCTTTAACTTTATTTGGCGTCCAATTGGATTCTATGCATCTTTTCGGGATTCTCACTATTCTCGTTATTTTACCGACAACTTGGTTGAAAGATCTTCGCTTGATTTCTTACCTCTCAGGTATCCTAAATTACTACACTTCTCTTTGTTCTATTGTCCAAATGCTTCGTAAAATTGACGCTTCGGTATTCGTGACAGCTGGCGGGGTCATTGCAACAATTGTTGTCGTTTTTTGCCTATTATTTATCGGTAGTGTTGATGGCGTTGGATTTCATCAAACGAGTAGAATGGTGAATTGGAGTGGGGTCCCTTTCGCAATAGGTGTCTATGGGTATTGTTACTCGGGTCATTCGGTTTTTCCGAATATTTACCAATCAATGGCTGATAAAACCCAATTCACCAAGGCAATAACTATATGGTACTGTATATATATATATATATATATATATATATATATATATATATATTCATCGTTATAATTGTATACTCGTTCGACTTATATTTTTACCAGTCTCGTGATTGTGCGATTTGGTCTATTTCCAGTTTTGTTCTTTGTGTTGGAATTTATGGAGGTGCGGCGGTTTTGGGATTTCTTATGTTTGGTCAAGCCACAGAGTCGCAGATTACTTTGAATTTACCGCATCATTATCTTAGTTCTAAGATTGCGATATGGACAACTGTGAGTACCGAATTATAAATGTCAACAAGTTCCTTTAGGGTGTGTTTGGATTGATGGATTTGAAATCTATGGATTTCAAATTCGTCAACAAATCCATAAAGTTCTTTTGGATGTATCCAAGTTATAATGGATTTCAAATCCCTCGACATTCATTTTGAGCTATCCTTTCCATCAACATGGTGGATTACAAATGACTACATATTAGAGTCATTTGAAATCAACTTCTCAAATCCACTCCTCATCCAACTACCCCAATCCAAACACACCCTAAGGCCGTGTTTGGATTGGCGATTTGGATTTGAGGAAGGGATTTGGAACAAGGATTTCAAATGACTCTAAATCGGAGTAATTTGAAATCCACCATAGTTGTGGAGAAAATAACTCAAAATGAATCCCCAGGGATTGAAATATATCATAACATGAATTCATCCAAACAAACTTAAGGGTGCGTTTGGATCGATCCATCGACAAATCCATTTAAGTTCGTTTGGATGATGATGGATTTCAAATCCTTCGTCATTCATTTTGAGCTCTTTTCTCCAGAAATCCTTCCTCCAAATCCACTCCTCAAATCCAAATCCATCGATCCAAACGCACCGTAAATGGATTTGTCGATGAATTTGAAATTCCTAGTTTTCAAATCTTTCAATCCAAATACGCCATTAGGTTCTGTTTGGAGTAAGGATTTTAGAAACTATGGATTTTAAATTCATCAACAAATTCATTGAGCTTGTTCGAATGTTTTCAAGTTTAAATGGATATTAAATCCCTTAGAACTCGTTCTGAGCTATTTTTTCGATCATTATGGTAAATTTCAAACCACCTAATATGGAATACTTTAAAATTCTTCCTCCAAATTTATCAACCCAAACACAATCTAAGTGATTGATTGGCTTTTCTTGAATTTGACGTAATTATAGCCGTGTAGATCCTATGATATATAAGCTCTTATTGTAGCCTGTTTTGTCAATTTTATGATAAAAATGTCTCGTTTTCTTTGTGCAGGTTATCAGCCCAATCACCAAATATCCTTTCGAAATTTACTTTCTATTTACAAAAATTTCTTGTAATGTTCTAATTTCCATTGATTTTAATCATATTTATTTCCTTAGCTGTAAATACGTATGCGCTTTTAATGAATCCACTGGCAAGAAGCATAGAGGAGTTGCTGCCTACTCGTTTATCCAATAGCTACTTGTGCTTTATTCTTATACGGACAGCACTAGTTATATCTTCCCTTTGTGTTGCGTTTCTTCTTCCGTTTTTCGGTAAGTTCAAAATTATGTTTAAAACCTCGAGGTTTGAGAAATTACAATAATTCCCCATCAGTAAAAGCATATTACATTTTCACCCCACCTGCAAAAACGAATTACAAATCCATTTTCTGTCGTTCGAATTGTCGGGATTCAGTATATTGGTAATTTGCAAAATCTTAGGGCGCGTTTGGATTGAAGGATTTGAAATCTATGGATTTCAGATGTTTGGATGTATCCAAGTTATAATGGATTTCAAATCCCTCAGCATTCACTTTGAGCTATTTTCTACAACTATGGTGGATTTCAAATAACTTCACTTTAGTGTCATTTCAAATCCTTCCTCCAGATCACATCCCCAAATCAAAATCACTTGATACAAACACGCCCTTAGGGAATTATGGTAAATTCTAAACGAGGGGTGTGCATTTAATTATCCCTATCTTTATTGCGATACATAATTCTCCATATTTCATTGAATTTTTCTCGATTCTTATATCTTTGTAGGTACCGTGATGTCTCTAATTGGTTCTCTTTTTAGTGTTCTTATGGTAAAAATGCTTTCTCCATATTCGTTATTTCATCTTTTTTCTACAAATTTCATTATTTTCTAACTATATTTAACCCGTGAACCTTCTATATAGGCGGTTATAATGCCGGCTTTATGCTTTTTAAAGATTTTGGGAAAAAACGCCTCACAAATGCAGGTATAAAATTCATTTGCATTTGTTAAACTTGTTCGAAATTTAGAAACAGAGTATGATACTTGTTCCTTTGCGTTTTTCTTTCAGATCGTGCTGAGCGTTATTATCGTGGCTTTGGGCGTTGTTAGTGCGGCTATGGGAACTTATACTTCGTTTGCAGAACTTGTGAACCAGTACTGAAAAACGTGGAAATTTTTACGAGGATTATTTTCTGGTTTTCGGGGTTGAAACATTTTTAGGATTCTTTACTATATCTGATGACTGATATAGGATGATATATTGCTTTTTCTAGGGATGTTTGGACTTGTAGAACTTGGAAAAGCCAGAAAATTGAATATTTGCTTTTGATCTTTGATTCATATGGTTTTTTGGAGTTATTGGTAAATTACTTTGTTTGAGGGATAATTCAGTCATTCTTATAAGCTATCGAGACTTTGGAATTTCGATGTAAGTGTACAATATATAGATACGATAACTTATAGTAGTCAAAGGGCAAATTTGTCATAGCCGTCCTTTTGTCTATTTCGACTCCATAAGCCTGAGTCGAATTGTTTGCAAATCTTGTAATAACGAAGAAATAGAAAATTTCGGTAGCAATTATCATATAAGTGTTTTCATATGTTTTTGTGAAAAACAGAAGTATAATCACTTAAATCAATCAACAAAAACTATCCAATACTTGTCCAGTTTTCGATTCGTCACTTAACAAACTAAGTGAAACTATTTATTTTTTTTTTATTTATTTTTTTTTTTTTTTCACCCCCAAACATGTAGATCAGCTGGCGGGGAGCTGTTCTAGCTTAACCAAGGTCTCGGGTTCGAGTCTTGGGAATGCAGTGGTGTTTGGGAGGGAGAGCTTTGCCGCCCTTTGTGGTCCTACCCGGCTCGGCTGGATTAGTCGCATGTTGCGCGGATACCAGTGGTTGAACCAAAAAAAAAAAAAAACTTTTTTATATTTGATAACTTTTGAGTCTGGATGTGAATAGTAAAAATAATTATGTTATAAATCCAAACTTAAATTACGACCCAGTAAGGAAGAAATATACAAAAATAAACCAGTGTTCTTTTCTTCCCCCATGTTTCTAATACCATTCAAAACAGTTTAATTTATTGAAAAATCTTCATTAACATCAACGAAAGGATGATCTTAGCGACAAAGTTAAGAAAAACCCATCGCCAATTCTCCCGCAATTTTTCATCTTTGGAAACCCCACTTCACAATCTCCAATCTTGCATTTCCTTACTTCAATCATGTGCTCAAAATCAAGACCTTTCACAGGGAAAAAAAGTCCACTCTTTAATGCTCATTAATGGCCATCTATCTTCCCCTCTCTCCGCTACCAGCCTCATCAACATGTACTCAAAGTGTAACTCAATTTCAGATGCTGTAAATGTCTTTTATGCGTCAACCGATGTTCACAATGTGTTTGTCTATAATTCTATCATAGCTGGTTTAACTATTAATGACTTGCCAAGTGAAGCCTTTGAATTTTATCGTAGAATGCGGGTTTTTGGTGTGGATCCTGATAAGTTTACTTTCCCATGTGTGATCAAGGCTTGTGCTAATGTTGTAGATTTGAAGAATGTTCATGGGCTGTTGTTTAAGTTTAGGCTGTGGTTTGATGTGTTTATAGGTAGTGCATTGGTGCATTGTTACTTGAAATTTGAGTTAATGGATGATGCACTTGAAGTGTTTGAGAAATTGCCTAAGAAAGATGACATTGTGCTATGGAATGCCATGATTAATGGATATGTACAGATTGGGGAGTTTGGTAAGGCCTTAATGATTTTCAAAAGGATGGCTGAGTCTGGATTAAGTCCTAACCGGTTTACGATTACTGGGGTATTATCGGCATTAGCTTTAGCTGGAGACGTTTATAATGGTAACTTAATTCATGCATTTGCGATAAAAACGGGGTACGATTCAGGTATTGCTGTTATGAATGCATTAATTGATATGTATGGGAAATGCAGGCAGATTGACGATGCGTATTCAGTTTTCGAAAACATAATGGTGAAGGATATGTATTCATGGAACTCGATTATTAGTGTTCATGAACAATCGGGTGATCATGATGGAACTTTAAGGCTTTTGAAACGGATGTTAAGTTACGGGTTTCAACCCGATTTAGTAACCGTTACTGCAGCACTTCCTGCTTGCTCACATTTATCAGCATTGATGCATGGTAGAGAAATCCATGGCTATATGATTATTAACGGATTAGATAAAACGGGTAATAATACATATTTGGATAACGCAATTATTGATATGTATGCAAAATGCGGTAGTTTGAGGGAAGCCCGTTTGGTTTTCGACGGGATAAAAGTTAAAGACGTGGCATCGTGGAATATAATGGTAATGGGATATGGTATGCACGGGTTTGGAAACGAAGCGTTGGATTTTTTCACTCGAATGTGTAATACTGGTTTAAAACCCGACGAGGTTTCATTTGTTGGAGTATTAGCGGCATGTAACCACGCGGGATTTATAAACCTAGGACGAGAATTTCTTACAAAAATGGCGTCACATTATGGTTTAAATCCGACTATAGAACATTATGCATGCGTGATCGATATGTTGGGGCGGGCCGGGCAGATTCAAGAGGCGTTTGAGTTGATATCGAATATGTCGATCAAGCCTAATCAAGTAGTGTGGAGATCGTTCTTGGCTGCATGTCGGCTGCACGGGCAGGCTGACCTGGCGGAGGTGGCTGCCCGACGGGCAGTTGAGCTCGAGCCTGAACATTGTGGGAATTATGTATTGATGTCGAATATTTATGGGGCGGCTGGAAAATACGAAGAGGTGGCTGAGTTGAGACATAATATGAGGCAACAAGATGTGAAGAAGTTACCAGGTTGTAGTTGGATCGAACTTGGCAACGGTATGCATGTTTTTCTTAACGGTGATCGAAATCATTCTGAAGAAAAATCTGTTTATGATGGATTGGATTCGTTAACGGCGTGTTTACGCGAACGTGGATATACATATGATGTAATGGAAACTTTTTCATAGGTTAACCTTAATTTTTCCATAGGCCTAAGATAGATTCACCTTGTCATATACGGAAGTGTATATATAGATCACGATTCTTAATCACATCTCATGAGATTCGAAAGTACTCTAAACAAGTGAGTAGAACAAACAAGACGAAAAATGGTATTCGACTTTGAAATTTCTTCACTGTCCTGGTTTTGAGTATGTCCATATAGGCAAAGGAAATTATCGTTTGTCTGAATTTTTTTCGATTTTCACGAGACTACAATGGTTTTTGGATATTGTTGAGAAACATTTGAAGATATGCACAATCGAAACGAGCTACGAATTAGACAATATCAAGAAAAAACAGAGGATTGCTTTGAAATTTCTCCACAGTTCAGGTTTTGAGTATATGTCCATATAGGCAAAGGAAATTATCATTTGTCTGAATTTTTTCGATTTTTACGAGACTATAATGGTTTTTGGATATTATGGAGAAACATTTGAAGATATATACAATCGAAACGAGCTACAAGTTAGACAATATCAAGAAAAAACAGAGGATGGAGAATGTGATGGCCTTGAATCAAGAACAGAGGTTGAAGATGAAGTTCATAATAGATGGGTTTTGTTTAATGCAAATTATATTTCCTATATATATATATATATATATCATAATATCCTATTTTGAATTATATTTTACCTAGCTTACTTCGACATAATAAGTACTTATTCGTGTTCAACAGATACGGTTATCTTTGATACGGAATCTAAAGGAATATTTCCTTCGATACTTTGAGGTATGTGCATTTGCGTCTTTTGAAAATGTGTATCTAACTACTTATCGTGTACATTATTGTCACATCCGTGTTTTGAATACTATATATATAAGGGTGTGTTTGGATTGAAGGATTTGAAATCTATGGATTTCAAATTCGTCGACAAATCCATGAAGTTCGTTTGGATGTATCCAAGTTACGATGGATTTCAAATCACTCGACATCCACTTTGAGCTATTTTGTCTAGAGTGGATTTCAAATGACTCCATTTTAGGTGTCATTTCAAATCTTTCCAACAAATCCCCTCCCCAAATCCAAATCACTCAATCCAAACACACCCTAAAATTTTTCGATTAAGCGCCAATAAGACCTTCTGACGATAAAAAAAAGTCTTTATCTTGTGTGTGATTAAAATTTTTATAATAATATCCAAAATCTTGGCAAAATTTTGGAAAATTTGAGGATTATTTCGAGGATTTATCAAAACTCGGTTGAAATTCCTGCAAAAGCTACATTTGTCACGTTTTTGTACGCTTTTGATCTTGCGTTTTTCAGCCTCGATAAATTTAATTTCATATGATCCGAAAATGTATAAAATTTTTGTCCTCTTAATTACCTAATCAAGCATGAAACATGAATAGCAAGTTTGGTTGAAAAGGCATGGAAAGTAACATAAAAGCATGAAGGATTCATGCAACATCATATATAGTATAGTCATGCTGCAACTTTGCTTAACCACACATTTCCCTATCCAAGCATACTTTTATATTGTTTTTAGTCATTTCAATTAACACTTTGTGGATATGATTTCACATGGAAAAAAACTTGTCATGAGTTAAAAGAAAAAATTAAAATTTTGATCCAATAACTTAGCCTAATTCAATTTTGGTGCCATTTTGTACGTGTTTCTTATATTCAATTACGTAGTTTTCAAAATATCTCACATTTAGTTTCAATTGAATTTTTCATCGAAAGTTTTACTTTCAATGTCAACTCCGTTAGTCAACATTTTGACTGATTTTTGGGGAAGATTATATGCATAAATGGCGTGTGATGCTAAGTAAAAATATTGTGATATTTAATATAATCTGTGTTTAAGTGCACTCATACATGAATTCTTCAAAAAATATATATATATTAACTCAAAGGGTTGACGAATGGAAGAAAATTTCAGATGAGACTAAATATGAGATATTTTGATAATTATAAAAATAAATGTAAGAAGTATATATGAGACCAAATTTAAATTAAGGCTAAATTATAAGACAACAAATACAATTTTTTTTTTGATGAGCTATAATTCCATAGTTACACAACTCTTTAGGGTCATTTTACCCAATGTATCTTTTACCAATAAATGTTGAATCCAAAGCAAAGGTAAGAATATAACAATAAGACAATTTTAGTATAACAAAGCAAAGGACGACTTTTGAAGGATATGATGACATGGCAATGACTAAGAATATTGAAATTTGTTAGAGAAAATGACATTTAATTACCCTATAATTCAACTTAAAGGACGTGGTATTAGAAAATTTAGATCTCCAATAATTCCAATATTGTCAAAATATTATCAATTTGAAATTAGTGGCATATGATCTAAAACTCGAAAAAATATTCTTATCCTATTAGTTTCGCGAAACGATTTATTTGGATAAATATAATTGTTACGTGGTCAAGCAACTATACTTGTAATGTTACGATTTCAATTTTGTGGGCAACAAATTCTACGTATATCTAATAAAAATTACAAAATTATCCTTCTATCGGATCCACAATTCTCAACACAAACTTCATCGAAAAAAGTGTCATTAACACAAATATTAAAGAAAAATATAAGAAAATTCATGTTTTATTATGTGTTATCGTTTTGAGTCTTCTAAAACGATCAGATGTTTATATTAATATTTAATAAATACATATCTTTATAATTTTTTTTTAAAAAAAAAAATATTAACTTACAAACACGTGTATGTTACTAAAATTGACTATAGGACACTATTAATTTATCCAAAAAAACTTTGAAATGGAGTAGAAATTTTTATTCCAAATAGGTATATTTAACATTTGTGAATGTTTTGACAAGTATTAAATATTTAAATATTGGAAATAGAAGATGAAATATGGAGATGAATTAAAAATCTTATCCCAATTTAAAACATTTTTTATTTGATGTGAAAATAATGCGAAAATATTCGGAGAAATATATTGGAGTATAAATTGAGAGCTAATGTGGGCTTTTTAGGAAATGTTTATAGTCAAGTGAAAGGAGGGCCTCTTTCTGATTCAATAAATATAAAAAGAAAAAAGATTATATATATATATATATATACACTTTGTTTAATTTTCTGATTAAATGTCTGAATTGGTGGCTCGAACTGGTCGACATCAGCAGCGGTATGAGGATGGTTACCGTCTCATTGCTGGGTAATTTTTCAATTTACTTTTTGCCATTCTATCTGTGTTTATATATGTACACGTTTACATGCATGGGTTGATGTGTATATGTTTGCATGAGGGATTTAGTGAAACTGGATCTTTGAATTCGGTGAATGAGGAGAAATTGGATTAGAATTGGGTTCTGTTGATGAGTGAAATTTGAGAATCTTTTAGGTTTAATGTGATTGTTTAAGTAGTTTTAGCTATTGGGTTTTATTTACTTAGGAATTATAATTGGTGAATTTGGATGAAATTTGGTGCAAGTTTGTTCAAGTGGGCAGGTTTTTTTTATTGGATTAGAATTGGGTTTTTTGTTGAATAATGAAATGTGAGAATTTGAGGTATAATATGGTTGTGTAGGTGTTTTTAGCTACTGGGTTTTTGCTTAATTAGGAGAAAAATGAGTGAATCTAGTTGAATTTTTTTTGTGGGTTTTTAATTTGATGCAAGGGCAGGGTTTTGTTATTATGAATATTGATGAAGAAATGCATAGAAAATCTGAACCTTAGATCCTTTTGGTTTGCTTGTTTATGGTGTTTCTAAAAACAAGTTTATCGCTTTAATAATCTTGTTGGCAGTTGGTCGAATGTCATTTGCAACCACAAGATTAAAATGTATCGATTTAGATTGTTTAAATTCTTGCTATTAAAGTTCTGTTAGTTTGAAAAGGAAAGGAGACTATAGTAAATGCAGTAGAAAGTAATTTTCCCCGATATTATTTTCTTTTATTTAATTGGTTGAAAGCTTAATTACTGTGAGGGTGTGTTTGGATTGAATCCATTTTAGGTGTCATTTCAAATCCTTCCTCCCCAAATCCAAATCACTCAATCCAAACACACCCTAAGTGTTTATCATAGTTTATTTGTTCTGACCTGTAAAGTCATTTCCCAGGTGTATACCGTTCAGATGTAGGAATGTTGAAGAAGACGATGGTGACACACCTAAGAAGATACTTGAAGTACTAATGATCAACTCAACAAGTGGACCTGGTCTTCTATTTCCAAAGGTGAGAATTATGGTCTTAAACATTTATAGACCGTTTGAAGTATATGGTTGAATCATTTGTAGTTCATCGGTCCCTTTATATGATTAGCAATGTTCGTTTTGTCTCATTATTTTATGATTTGTGAGCCTACAAACCGATTAACCCGAGTCATCGGGAATGCAGATAGACTAATTCTTCATCTGGCGTCATATTTTCGACCTTTTAGTTGGGCATATGTAACTTTACTCTTGTGATTTAGTTAAACAACTTGTTTAATGATCCCGGTTCGCATAAATAGTTTAATCTTTATGATCCTCCTTATCCTTCAATTGGGTTCCAAGATTATCTGCAGATTAATATTGTAATGCAATCTTTGGAGAACAATGCAAAATCGTTTGAGATTAATACTTGGCATGTTTCTC
Organism: Verbascum thapsus; assembly: GCA_963669365.1. Classification (NCBI taxonomy): domain Eukaryota; kingdom Viridiplantae; phylum Streptophyta; class Magnoliopsida; order Lamiales; family Scrophulariaceae; genus Verbascum; species Verbascum thapsus. Next base: position 6,394,156 of record OY770114.1, read on the forward strand.
TTTTTTTTTGGAGATAATTTAACTTTATGTTGAATACTATTTTGCCTGATGTTGAGTACTTGTTTGAGTTATCCTTTTAGGAGCACTATTTTTATTTTTTTTTCGATCCGGGATTTCTCTAAAATGTGAGCACTCTACCTTTGCAGATGTAAAACTGATTATGAGTTCGAAATGACAATAAAACAAGCAATGTGATTCAAAACCCACTTTACATTTTGATGAACAAAATATGGAAGAATGAACTCAGTCTAAGGCATTAAATATTTGATTTTCTTATGTTCAACTCAACAAACATAAACATCTATAGACCACTAATTGGATATCGATGTATAAGCATTCTGTATTTCATTGTTTTATATGGTTACTGGTGCTATATCTTTACTCTGCCTTTTTGCTACCATTGCACAAAATGGACAAATTTGAATAACTCCTAGTTCATGTATCATTTGTTAGACAAATTAGTGAAGATGATAAGAAGCATTGTTTTTCGATTCGATTTTGTACGTAGGGCGGGTGGGAGAACGATGAAACAGCTGAGGAGGCGGCAGTAAGAGAAGCCATGGAAGAGGCTGGAGTTCGAGGCGATTTAGTGGTAACATATAAAAACTTCTTTTTTTCGCGTATTTTTCTATAAAACCGGTATTTGATGGACATTGAAAAAATGAAATTGCCATATACCACCGTTATACCAACTGAGCTCGATTTCACAAGTATCGATGTATATAATCCATCAAAGTTAACAAATTGTGCTAATTTCTCAGCAAAATCGGAGGGAAAAGTGGTATAACGGTAGTATATAGGGGTGGCAATTTGGGTCCATATATATATTTGGACCCAAATGTAACTAAGTTTCCAATGGGTTGAGTTCTAACATTTTAGAATAATAGTTCCAATTGAGTTGGCTTTTAATAATATTTGGGTCCAATCGGGTTTTATACTGGGTCCAGTTTGGGTCTAAATTGGGTCCAACCTATTTTTCAGTTTAACTCAATAATCTACATTTTACACTCTACAACAAACCCTTACATCACTTTAATTTATAATGGATCCTTATTGTGTCCAACTATAACGCATATTTTTTGACATTGGACCCAATTAGACCCGACTCACTTTAAGCCCAACCTGGACCCGACCCAAACCCAACCCATTCAGCCCAATTGTCACCCCTAGTAGTATCTAAACGGCGTCTTTTTGGTACAATTTCACAATATGGATAAATTTACATCATCTAAAACTCATCTACTTAAAACCCTGCATCTTTTTAGCATTTCTTGGGGTGCTACCTTTTCAAGAGCAAAACACTTCAAGATGAGTATAGCCCGAAAGGTTTGTGTAAAGCCGCCATGTACGCTCTGCACGTAAACGAGATTTTAGAGACATGGCCCGAGAAAAGCCATAGAGAAAGAAGTTGGCTAAGCATTTCTGAAGCCGTTGAATGCTGCAGACATGTTTGGATGAGAGAGGCTCTCGAAAAAGGGTTCTCCGAATGGTGTTGTTCCGAAGGTATGATCACCACTTTGTCGGAAAATGAGTTTTCGTCGTAAAATTGAAAACGGGATTTTTATCGACTTAGGCGTCATATTCCCGAGGATGATTTTCGATGCCCGTTTTTCGACTTTTTGTGTTTTTCTGAAACACGAGTTTTAGGAGATGAAATTTGGCATTTTTGTGTCATTTTAGTTTTCACAGTTTTGTTGTGTGATTTGGTGAAAGTGGGGCAATATTTTGGGTATAAAATTGTGAAAATTTTGCTGCATGATTTTTGATGATTTATATATTGTTCTTCTTTTGGTCATTTTTCTTCAAGCAATGAGTTACACATGCTTGAATGTAATATAAACCGAGGGAAAATATGAGTCAGATTACTCCATTCTTGACTCGAGATCTTTGACTCGAGATCGATAGCTAAAAGTTATTAGAGTTTCATTTTTAATATACCAAATTGAAATTGAGTGTGAAGTGGTGATATCAAAGTCTTCACAAAATATACATATATAAAAATAAAAAAAAACTATTGTTTCAATTAAATTCCACGGGAAATGAAGAGGAAATAAAATAATTGAAAAATATAGGTGATTAGTTAAAAATTATACAACAAATTGAATTCAATAAAATTGTTTTATTTATTATAGATTATTAAATAAAAAATTATATAATAGACCGGATTCAATAAAACTGATTTATTATAGATTATTAGATGAGAGGATATTATGAAAAAATATCCCCGCCACATTCAATTAATCAATTTCATTTAAACTGATGTGTTATAAAATAATTGATAATCAATTTCACAACATTGGAAGACATAATAGGCCCATATTAAATGTCTTCACTTTAATCAATAGTACTAGACTTAAATGTGACTAAGATGTGGAAATTGATTAACACACCAATTTTTTTATTGTTAACACTCACAATAGAAATAAAATTTTACATTAGATAAAGACTCACTTTATAATATCAACAAGAATTTTTCATTTCTTCAATCACAAAAATTACAATGAGGAATTTTTGTTGCCAATTTTACTTACCAATCTTTTACAAGAAATTAATTCTAGTCTGAATTAAATTCGCTCAAATACTAAATTATTATCCGTGTTGCGCTTAAACTAGCTTTGTATATAATACAAAGTATTCAAAAATTAAGTGTAATCAATTAAAAAATAAGTATTAATGGATAATACTATTGAAATTTTTCCCTTTCCTTTTATTAGACAAGCCTAACTAAATTAAATTGGATTATTATTTCATTAATAAAAGGATACAACTTAAATAAATCTTCAAGACCAATAAATATATAATCATAATAATAAACATAAACTATTAACACATACCTAACTAATTTACATGAACAATTTAATTTATTATTTTGAGATCATTAAGATCATGATCATGAACACCTTATACCAAAGATTAGAAGCTACTACCCCAAGGGAACTTCTCAATCATCTTTGGATTTAAAAAAACATCGTCGAACGACCCGATCATCGACGGGTCGCCCGGCCCAAATATTGACGGGTTGCCCGACCCGTTTACGACTTTTCCATAACCATTACTACTATTGAACCTTATGTTTGTCACCTCATGAACACTTTCCTCCACCGCCACTTCCACGGTGGTTGCCACCTCACCACGGTGGCCGGAGATTCTGTCGGCCACCGTGAACCTAGCGGCATCCGGTGCATCGGAATCTTGTCCGGTGAGCTCTTGGACAAGGGCTCTAAATTGTGACACACTAGTGTTGAACTTGATAGGGTTTCCTATGTAGACAACCTTAAGTGGCTGGTTTTTCTTCTTGTTTTTGGGATGTTTTTTTGATCCTTTGTTAATTTTTTCCATCTTTTTTTGGAATTTTTAATGAAAAGGTTTGGGGAAAATGGGAGGAAAATGGATAAGAGGAAAATATAGAAGGTTTAAGGAAAATGATGTGGGATATTTTTTTGGTTTTTCTTGATTTAGTTAAGGGGAAACTATTGTGGCAATTATTGAAAATGTGAAAGTGATGCCTCTATTATTATTTTATTTATTTTTTTCACGTGAACAATTCGCAGCCGCTACTCTAAGTATGTCGTACTGCATAAGCCTCGTTTTTGTGTCTGCAAATTAGATCAATCTATGTTGTCCATAACTAACAGACTCACAGCAGATGAAGGCGAGACATTCATTCCTAGATAATCAAACTCATGACCGTCACAAGATTCAGGAGTAATGTATACATATATTTCAAGAACATATGTTTCAAATTGATATTTCATTTTATAAGTTAGTTTTTCACGATCATAAATTATATCTATTATCAAATTGAACATGGATTTTATTTATATATGAATATGTATTTGTATAGTTTTTTATAACTATATTGCTTGAATTAAAACATACACGATGAATAATACCCGAAAAATGATATCAAAATGCATCAAAATAAAAAATTTATTGTATATTGCTTTACCATCCCATTTGTTCTTTTAAAATCATATACTAATATTACGATATTTTTATTTAAATTTGATTCGATCTAATTTTATTTATGAATTAAGAGCAATTATAACTTGCATGAGTCATTTTCTCAAGAATGTGCCCTTTGTCTTACGGAACACCACGTGGCACTATAAGAACCCTTTAAATTTTGGAGCATGACGTCACCATGTCCTTTGCCGCTGGCGTCATCATCCACGCGTCATCATCTTATTCCTAGCATCCGGGTCTGGCTGAATAATGACCACGTATCAAACAAAAATAAAATAATAATAAATGTGTTATTTTTCTTTATGTTGTCTTATAATTTTGGTGCTGACGTGTAAATTCGTAAATTACATTTTACAAGCCTTTGACATTGTGATTGAATTTTCCGGATTAAAATAATTATAATGAATTATTTTATTTACTATCACAAATCAAAATTCTACTACGCTTATAAAAGATCAACTAAACTCAAATCACATCAAAAACGACATATTGATCGAAATTATATTTGTAAGATTAACTAATCATATGTATATATAGCACATTTCCTACATTTCTTATAGGGAATTAGATTTTCTACTTATATTTGTCATAAAATAATAATGGTGAGTTTGATTGATATCCAAATTTTCAAAAACAAAAGGCCTCTTTTGGGAACCCGACAATATTTAGAAGTATAGTCTTAAAATAAAATCAAAATTAATTTGATATATGCAATTAAAAATGTAATATTCATAGCAGCCCTAGAAATTATTTTCCCATGTCGACATGGTTCAAAATTGTGTAACTATTACAACCACACAAATGTTCCATATTAGTACAAGAAAATTGGTCCACAATTATAATATATATAATACACTATAGTACAAAATAATATAATATAATATTCAAGTGATGTTTGGTCCATAATCAAGAACAAAAATACTACCTTCCTACATTTAGCTACAAGTGGTATTTAAACAAAATTGATTTCTTGTAAATTTTGTTTCTAATGTAAATTAGCAACAAATATCCATCTTTTGCAACTAAAAAATTCCATTTCTTCCTAAATGATATTTTTCCTAATAGTAATATAATCACATATGACTATTATATAAGTGTTTTATACTAAAATACAAATAGTTTTCGACACATAAAAGTAGATATAAAGGCACACACAACAGAATACTGAATGATTCTTAAGAAGTCTCGAGAGCCAACAAATTCAGTACAACTAAAAGCAATTCAAAATCGAAGACTAAATGTATCATCATCACGCCAAATTTATCGAGGGTCGAGTATAAAACAATCATAGCTCTCAAATCATAAAACACGTCTAATAACGTACTATTCAATAAACGAGAAAAAGCCCGTTTCGAGTTCAATATAGCATCTAACAAAACAATATTACATTATAAAGATATAATTATATATAGATGCCTATATTGAACAAGTAACAGCCCACAAAAAAATCTCTAAACCTACTCAAAAAACGCTCGATTCTTACTCAAATGAGCGTATCAGATTTCTCAGTAACTAATGTTCATGCTTCATATGAGATTTACCAGAAATGTTTGCCATGCTGGAGCTTTCACCGGGGCCCGTTGGGATATTTTGTCGTGCTGATGAAATATCGAGTTCTCGTTTTTCACAAACTCGTCTCATGGCCTTGAGAACGTAATTGTCGTCGTGTAGCTCAAAAGGAGTGGTGTTGAAGTCAAAATGGACAAGCTGCATATCTTCCGATATTTCGACCTCCACGGTGGCATGAGGACGAGTCTGCAACTTTAAATCATTAAAATTCATTCGCAAAATCATATCTCTTCGGAGGTTGAAAACTCGAAATTTGCAGAATTAACAACATGCATAGACTACGGGTGTAAGATGAGTCGAGCTGGCTCATGAGTTTGATGAGCCAGCTCAATTGGGGCTCGGCTAGGCTCGAGCTCGAGCTTGAGTCGAGCATTTCGAGTTCGAACTTTCCCGTGAACTGAGCTTGAGCATACTTGTAGTTGTTTATAAGCTCACGAACCGGCTCGCGAGCTTTTTACTAATATTAATTTTAATTTTTACATGATTGTATATACTCAAAATTTTAAAAGAAAAAACTGAAATTATTATTAAGTAGTATTTTAATTTTTGCATGTCATAAAAAAATACTATAATAAATTATAAATATATTGTGATATGTGTTTCTACAAATTGGTTCAATTAAATACGTTTTTGTAACATATATTATATAATATATATATATATCTAATTAGTATAAGTTAAATAAAAATAATTTCTAAAAAATTTAAAAAGTAACTAAATTAACTTTTTGCTAAAGCTCGACTCATCTTTAGCGAGCTTGAGCTTGAACATTAAAAATTAGGCCCGTCATTTTCGAGCTCGAGTTCAGAAAAATATAAATGAGATCGAGCTTGAACATAAGATTTCACCAGGTTCAACTCGAGCTCAGCTCGTTTACACCCATCCCTGTGAGTGTTAGTGAAAGCGTATTACAATTTCACCCCATATCAGTCCTCTTAATGTTCTTAATAGTATACGAATAAACTCTACCTGCACTAAAATAAAAGGCAATGCCACTCCACCATTTGGAGCATTTCCCGAGCCATATAGTTGCTCGTTCCTCTTTATGAGGTTTTGTAGACCAACGTACTGCAACAAAACATAGACAAGAACGAGTTAAACATAAAACTATCAGACTCTGGTCAATATCCTCGGGAGCTGTCAATCCCGAAGAATTGCAACCATTCGTGTGAGGACACAAGTGGGCTCCACCACACAAATAGTTGCGACTATACAAGGATTTCTTGATACTCCATAAGAATAACTTAGGGATGTCCATGGGCGGGGAATACCCATATAGCCATATACGTGGATCCGACCCCGACCCGACCGCATACCCGACGGGTAACAAAAAAAAGTTAGACCCGACGGGCTGGGTACGCTCGGGTCGGGTCCGTGTCGGGCAAATGTCCACTGGTAAACTTCGAGTATTGTTCGGGTATAGACACAAGGGTATTTTCAAAGGGTAAAGGTCGGGTAATATTCGGGTTCGGGTATAGTACCCGCGGGTAAAAAATTGACCTTCAGGACCGGGTCTCAGACACTACGGGTCGGGTAAGTTTTCTATTAAACAGATCCGGGTCTGGGCATTACCCACCCATTGACAAGCCTAGAATCTCATTGAAAAGAAGACCCTCTTGAGGTTTCTTACTTGTTCCTCCAGCTCTTCCAAATATGCTGATTTTTTCTCGATTCGACTTCTAAAACCGAGACGCTCTGTCTGCAATCAATTACATGTGCAATAAGATTAGAATATCACATTTAAATTAATACCATTTTGGAACATCGAGAATCAATATAATATCTTATGATCAGAATAAATGTTACGGAAAAGGAAAAAATGGCATAAAAATCTAACCTTTAGTTCTTCAATGCCATTCGAACTAGTCCGAGGTAGACCTTTCCATTGTATTTCCTTTTTGTCTTTAGAAATTATATCCATTGCCATTAGCACATTTAGAGCGTCGTATACCCTTCGACGTATATTTTTCTCATCATATTGTTGCTGGCGTAATATATATATATATATATATATATATTTGACGAAAATCAAATATTATAGCTTGAGTATCGGTATTAATAACTGCATGCAGAATATACGAAAAGCTAAAAAACAATAAACCTGATCAGGAGATGAGGGATTATTTTCAGGATCTGTAAATTCAGTAACGAGCTCATCTGCCACCTGGGAAGACGAATAACATATCAGAATTTAAAAAGAAATTTCGACTATGTGATACAGAAGATGAAAATGTGAAATAGTCAAACATCACAATACTCCAATATGTTTATTATATTTTACAAAATAGAATGGAAAATTAACAATCAAGCACAAGAATACATATATATGCAAACTTCTCAGTAAAAAATGTAAAGAAAAATATAATCAGTTAGTGAGACACACACACATTACATAAAAGCTAATTTCAAAGAATAAGATGTCGAAAAACATTATATTTGTTTGAGCCATCTAACCTCATTATATGTAGTTCTCCCTTTGCTTTCCACTTTCTCGCACACTATCCAGAAGAAAAGCAAGAGGTTAATCAGTATGTAATTCATGTTTTAACAGTTAACTGCGATAAAAATATTGATAATCTACGTTCCATGAGGTCCACAATTCTCTAAGGGTGTGTTTGGATTGAGTTATTTGGATTCGGGGAGGGGATTTGAAATGACACCTAAAATGGAGTCATTTGAATCCACCGTAGTTATGGAGAAAATAGCTCAAAGTGAATGTCGAGTGATTTGAAATCCATTATAACTTGGATACATCCAAAAACGAACTTCATGGATTTATTGACGAAGTTGAAATCCATAGATTTCAAATCCTTCAGTCCAAACACACCCTGAGGTCGTCCAACAGTAGAACATCACTGGTGACCATGCTAACCATGACTTTAATACAACATACAAACTTAAGTACGGGAAAATTAAGTTTTAAATTAACAAAAAGACGAGGGAAATTGAGATGAGAAACAAAAACCTTTCATGCTAAACTGACGAAGCCCTCTACCACTTTTGTCACCTCCAACTGCACGTTGAACTCTCTTTTTCTTCCTATTGCTGTATAGATAATTATGATTAGAAATAATTTTTTTCGTAGACGAGAAAGCATTCACACTTACGGATATCTCTGAAATTCATATTATCATGAAATTATAGATAAATATTAAGATAGCTTCAAATCATTCAGACCACGTATTTGGTAATGCAAGTTATATCACAAATACCATTTCAACTATTTTAAAATTTTAATTGAATCCTATTTTCGATTTCACACCACCAGACTAAACAACGAAAGAATTATCATAACCCCCTATTTCCACAAATATTCAAATCGCAGACAAATGATACGTGGAGCCAACCAATATGTCCTCGTCCACGTTGCTTTATCATATACATACTGCATTAGCGCAATTCATGACAACTAAATCTAAACGACAACGATATCATCAACAAATCATCCAACAAATCCGTTATTTTACAAAATCTACATCACATTAGCCTCATAAAGAACTTCATCATCAACAATCACAAACATACGTAAAAAAACACGAAAAAGTACGACATAAAAGGCTCACCCAACAGGCCCTTGTGAGCCATCATCATCACCATGGATATCAAGCTTGTTTAACCGGATAAACGTGCTGTCATTGGCCGGAGTTACCATGGTAGCCTCACTCCGGCTAGAGGGGGACCCCACACTATCGCTAGTAGAAATAGTGGGGGCCCATGATCCAGTGGGTCCCCCTCCACCACCACCACAACCCTTGGAGGGGTTCCTATCACCATTCTCTCCATTGCAGTTGTTACTATTATTGCTATGATTCACCATTTCCATATAAACTCATAAATTTAACAGAGACCTAAACAACAACTCAAACTACGAGTAAATTTAATTAAATAGCTTAGGATTTTGCTTTTCTGTAGTTAAAGCTAAACCCACTTGAGAATTAAGCAAATAAGAACCAAAAATTCAAAGACAGCCAACAAAAAGAAACTCAGAGAAAACCCAGGTCAAAATTACGCCAAAAAGGTAAAGTCTTTCTAAAAGAAATCAGTTTTCCTGAGGTAAATATATCAAACGATTACGGTTCTAAAATGGGGCTTTGCAGTTTACAATCAGAAAAACGAAAAAAAAAGGGACATTTGTGAAAATAACTAACAATGGCTACACAAAGTGTAAATTTGCCAGTTGACAAAATTTATTGCAGTGGTTTTGTCTTGTTTCCCTTTAATGCTCTCTCTGTATCAATCCTAGAAATAAAAAATTACTGAGGTTAAAATGCTGTGATTTTTGCTTTGATTTGTGAACGATAAAGAAGATGAAGAAGGGCTGTTTTCTATGATCTGGCAAAAGGGGGAAACAGAAGTGTGATAAGAGAGGAGGGAAAGCTGCACAATTTCAAGGGTTTTGATTATATTTTATTTATGAATTATGAAAAATATTGAATTAAAATTATTAAATGCAAATTGCAATCATATTTTTGAATGTGATATTGTTTAGTAACACATTATATTTCTTTTTGGAATATATGGTGAATTTATAATGTAATTATTCTTTGAATGTACAAAAGAAGAAAGAGAAATGCTATATACGACATTTTTTATACCATCAATTTTTCATCTCCTCTTGATTTAGAAAGTATAGATGCATTAATATCAATTGAATTAATTAAATGCAAATGATTATTTACTAAAAGTATGAGAAGTGAAAATCGATGGTATAAAAATGATGAATATAGCATCAGTGAGGGGTGGAAATAGGCCGAAGCGAGCCGGGCTTTGTAAGGCCTAAGTCTGGCCTACTTTAAAAATGATAAGCCTGAGCTTGGCCTATTACCCGTCATAAGCTTATTTTTAAGGCCTGGCCTGGCCTTTTTAAAGGCCTGATAAAGCCTGAAAGCCTATTTTACATAAAGGCCTATGACAAATATTATGAAGCCTGAGTGTATAAAAAAAATTAACAATGTGAAGATTAGTAATAATCGAAGAGATACAAATTACATGTTTATTAATCAAATATTTGTCCATACTCAAAATTAAACACCCAAATAATGTGTTTGTGAAGACTTTATGCGTTTCCATTCATTTAGGGTTAATTGCTTTTTATGTCTAAGGATTAAAAATGTAAAATACTATATATAAAAAGGCCGACCTGACGGGCTTAATAGGCTTTTTTGTAAGCCTAAGCCTGGCCTATTTAACTAAATAGGCTTTATAAAAAGCTTGAGTCCAGCCTTTTTATTAAACGAGCTAGGCCGAGTTAGGCCTTAAATAGGCTGGGCCTTAGGCCCCTGTCGGACGGCCTGGCCTACTCCTTGGTTTCTTTTTTCTTTTATTTGAATTTCCATTTTGCTATTTTATCTCATTCGAGAGTTTTGACTCTTGTACAAAGGGTCAACCTTTGTTCAACACTTAAAAAATGGGACTATTTGAGCTTAAATCATTTAAAATCAACTGTCCCTCAATATCCCATTTAAACTAATCATTCATACACAACTGCATATACCAGAGCAAAAAAGCAAAACAAAAAAAATCAGTAAAAACTGAAAACACAATAATTTAATTTCTCAATACAATACAACACAATAAAGTCTAATTAACAACTGAAACGTGAAAATCATAAATATCTTAAAATGGTGTTGTTAGACCTGGGCAGTCCCTTGAGTGAATTTAGGATCCTCACATCTGTACTTCCCATCGGGTCCAATACCGAAGCCTCTAGGATCTGCGAATACATTTTCAAGCAACTGACTACGATCTGGAACAGGGCTTTCATCGGCAAACTCAACAGCATCTTCAACTACTTCATCGATTTTCTTCTCGATGCTTTTCAACTCTGATTCGCTTGCCAAATTGTTTTCTAATATGTATTTCTTCAAGGCTGTGATGGGGTCTCTCGTTGCATAGTGAGCCTTTTCAGCTGCCAAAGATAAGCAAAGGATTTAGAGAAAATGATTACCAAGTTTAGAGAGTTTTACTAATCATGTCTTGTGGTAGTAGTCAGATGTATATAGACAACTTATACAAACAATGAGCTTGGTCAGGGAATGATCATTGTGTATATCATATCGTGTAACTGAAGCAATAAAATTAACATGGTTTATGGTTATGACTTCTAAGTTACCCCATGGATTGTGTTCTTCGACCATTACCATCTAGAAAAATACAGTTTTTTTGTGAAGTGCATATCTATCACAATCCTGTAAACTACCGTTGAAAGTGACGGTTCTTGGAAGTGTAAAAGATATACTGTAATAACTTTTAGTGAAGAATAAGATCACAAAAGGAGGTAATTCACTCAATTATATAAGGTGAGTTTTGCCAAGTGGTTGAGAAAGTAACAATCTGTGTTTTGTATTTAGAGTGCCGAGCTTTGATGAGTATTTGTCCAAATACTATACCAGATTTGCTGTTTTCAACCACAATCTCTTCATTTTTAGAGAGAGCAAAAACACAAGATACCGCACAAAAGGTCATTGAAATTTACGTTGTAATCATGAAAGAATTTAAGATAAATGTGGTTTAAATTGGCTCACCAGGGTCACGTAGCTCATCAGGATCAGCCAAGGAGTGTCCTCTGAATCTATATGTCTCACATTCAATCAAACTCGGGCCTTCGCCTCTTCTAGCCCTACCAATAGCCTCTTGTGCAACCTCTCTCACCTTCAAAACATCCATACCGTCAACGTGGACCCCGGGCATCCCAAATGCGGGACCTTTCTTCCATATCTGAGGATCCGAAGTGGACCTCAAATGAGACATCCCTATTGCCCACAAATTATTCTCAACAACAAACACAACTGGAAGCTTCCATAGGGCAGCCATGTTCAAGCATTCAAAGAACTGACCATTGTTACAAGTCCCGTCCCCGAAAAACGCCAATGTCACCTCATCACAATCCTCCTTCAAAACTTCTCTCTTATATTTGCTAGTGAAGGCTGCCCCTGTGGCGACAGGAATGCCTTCACCAATGAAAGCAAAGCCACCAAGCACATTGTGCTCTTTTGAGAACATGTGCATTGACCCACCCTGACCTCTGCAACAACCAGTGGTCTTCCCAAAGAGCTCGCTCATTACCTGGCGAGCGGGAACCCCTTTGCTAAGTGCATGGACATGGTCGCGGTAAGTGCTTACCACACAATCTTCTTTTTTCAAGAGCTTGATGAAGCCAGTGGACACAGCTTCTTGGCCATTATACAAATGAACAAACCCAAACATTTTGCCTCTGTAATACATTTGGGCACACATATCCTCAAAGGATCTACCCAAAACCATGTCTTCGTATAGTGTCAAGCCCTCTTCTTTTGTTATCAACTGCGTGCAAATAGACATTCTTATTCATTTATAGTAAAACAATCTTTTAACTATTCTCCATGTATGATAAATGTACTTGAATAATAATGAGCTGAACATAAAAACGTGGGAAAATTGCAGATTTAAAAAAAAATCCACATACAAGCAATTCCAGACAGGCTTCTCTATTCATAGCAAAAAGAAAATACATCTAATTTTCTTCAAGTAAGATAAATGCAGTAGAATCATAACCAGCTGAAAATTAAAAAAACACAACAATTCCGTACCAATTAAACTCTCCGATCCAAACATTAAGCAGAAATGTACAACACGATACAAACAAACTAACCAATCAGAAAACAAAAACCAGATCACAAGCATTAAGCAACGAAATTACCAAGTTATCGACAGAAGGCGTCGATTTGAGCTTCTTCTCCTTGATTACATCAGACGAGACGGCAACAACAGCCGCGGATCGACGGTTGAGATACGAAACCGAGCTATTAGCAGAAAGAAGCTTCGATTTGGATCCGAGAAACGAGGATGGAGCTAACAATTTACTCCCCGAATCAAAAGTTTCAGCAGATCTAGCCACTGAGATAGGTTGGATGAATTTGGCTGTAGCTGAACAAGCCATTTCCGATCGATTGATGAAAAATCAAGAACAATAGCAATGGATTTGGGATTTGTGGGTGAAAATTAGGTTTTGCTGATGGAGAAAATGAAGCTGGCTAATATATGAATTGGGGAAAAGGGCAAATTGGCGGAGAGTACGAGAGTGTTTGTGTGTTGAAATAACCGTCAAATTAGTTGGTTGTACTAATAAATATAGAAACTAATATTTGAGTGTTTAAATATTTTTTAAAAATAAATTTATAAATATTTTTTTCCAAAATATAATTTTTTTTTTGGATATTATATATATTTTGTTTAAATTAAGAAAAATTAAATTTTATCGATTTTTTATCGTCGGTTGAAAATTAACGGAGGAGTTGAAATAGGGAATGGAAAAGAGAAAATAGAGAACGGAAGGTGTAAAAAGTGGCACTTAAATATTTTTTACGATATTTATGGCAAACTTTTTAATTTTGAGCTCACCAAGTTAGTTTATTTAATGGTGTTTTATTTATTAATAGTATAAATATGTACATATATATAATTATACATTAATAAGTCTAGAGAAATAATAGAGTATTCTGTATATTTTCTTCTGTTTGAGGTGGATATTTTTCGGATGTCGTGTACAGTACTGAAGTATTTTATATATTTGATTCAGACATAATATATTTTTAATATTATATGATACATTGTAAATTAAATAGAAAAATAAATGAAATCATCACTCTTATGATAAAATTAGACATAAAAGTTGAGAAATCTAAAAATTAGACAATTTTTTTTTAATATTTATAAATATATTGAATCAAATTTATTTTTAATATTATACATGAATTATGGGCAATGACACCACTAGAGTGTTAACAAAGGCCCACCTAACAAGATTGTGGGCTGATTTGTTACCAAGCCAGGGATTTTATTGGGCTTAGTCATGGCTTATTGGGCCTTTAAGCTTAAATTACATATCCAGTAATTCTAGCGATAATTGGGCCTTAATAATATAAAAAAATAAAATCATAAATATCTTAATGGTGTTAATTTAATAATTGATCTTTGATTCTATTTTATTCTACAAAAAATATGTGGGAACACCAAAACTGCAATTATTGATAATTTAGATATAAATTGGTACAATATTTTATTAAATTTAAACCCGTCTCACAATTAATTCGTGTTAAATGATCAATAATTGTATTTAAATTAATTAGGCTCGTTGGGAAAAAGATTGGCCGGAAAATTGGGCGTGTTTGTTTATGTTTTTGGATCTCATTTTTTCAAAATTTTGAATCATAAAATCCTAAAATACCCTAATGGTTAATATAAATTGTTCTTTTTTAAATTCAATTTTACGTTTTCAATCTATTGTATAACTAACTATTTATCAATTAAAATAATTTATTTAATCATTGTTCCTCCCTTCTTTTTCATACTTTATAATCTATAGTTTATTTATCAATTCAAATAATCATTACAAATATTACTGACTCAGTAAATCATTATACATCAACTAATCATTATTAAATTAATATATTTTTTAATGATTTTCGAAAATATAAACAAAATCTACCATTCTCACACAAGTTTTCATAATATACACTTTTTGGATAATTTTTTAAAAATTTATCTCAAAAATCACAAACATAATCGACAATATGAACATACCGCGGAAATTCATGTGTCACAAGTCTATGACCATAACATCATAAATCTTCCATAAATAGAAAATGCCAAATCATAAATACGAAAATTGCAATAAAACACTTAAAAAGTCTAAATTTGTTGAATTTTAATCAACTTTTTCAATCGATTTCTTTGTCACTGGTCATTATTTCATGAATTAAACTATAGATAAGACTTTGAAATTCATGAATTAATCCAAAACCCTCAACTACAAACCATAATTCATTATTTGCAAAAAGACATATATGCTTTTGTAATACATATATTGTTTGTTTCATACTCGAGGGGTTATCTAGAGAAGTAAATGAATTAGGTCGAACCAGATAAGTATCATTGAATTCAAAATTTTAGATTTAAAATTGATTTGATTTTAATCAAATCAACTTTGAATCGTATGATATGTAAGTCATTGATCTATATCAAGATTTATTGATATTATTTATTTAAAATTAATAAATATATACAATCTAATATTTGCCGTTGATACAATCTATCTTTTTATGATATTAAAAAGAACTTTCATTAATCGACTTAAAGCAAAATATCGAATAATTTATTTTTTTTCGAAGTTATCTCTAAACTTAACATTTTCACTCTATAAATAGAGTTGAGCCTACTATTAAGCTTCCCATCCTACTTCAAATTAAAAAAAATGAAGCCCTCAACATATCTATTCCTTGGTGTCCTTTTTACCCTTCTTCTAATCTCATTTGTTGCAGCCAATGATGCCATTCAAGATGAGAAAAAAAGTATATTTCCTTAATTTACACTTTATTTTCCTCTCGTGTTCGAAAATTATTGTTTATTCTATTGTTAAAATACTCGATTTTTCGATATTTTTCACGTGTACTAATACCAGTTTTACATGGTACGTGCAGCTAATGGAGAATATCAAGTAGCAGAAGAGAAAAACCATGGCGGTGCTTATGGCGGCGGATGGGGTGGGCCTGGAGGTGGCGGCGGATATGGCGGATGGGGGGGATGGGGCGGTGGCGGATGGGGTGGACCCGGTGGTGGTGGCGGATGGGGCGGCGGTGGTGGTGGATGGGACAAACATTGCCGGTGGGGTTGTTGTGGCGGCGGTGGCGGAGGGTGGGGCGGTTACTATGGCGGAGGGTGTAGGTGTTGCTATACTGCTCAAGAAGCCCTAGCCTACATGCAAAATGAAGTTAGACCTTAAGATATAAGGATCATGTTTTGTGACATGAATAAAGTATATGATGCAGGTTTTTCTAGTAAAAAAAAATAAAGTATATAGGGTTTAGTAATGATATGCTAGTTGATAATTTAGTGTTATCATGTAAAATTTTATAAAGTTCCTCTTGTTTTGTGGATGAATAATGGTATAATATTACTATATTTTATAATGATTTTCACTTTTTGATTGTTAGATTTATTTCATATTTTTGTGTATTTATGGGGTTGTTATACACATATGTGTTTTATTTTATAAAGTTGTTTGATTTTCATTAGTTCGTGTTAATAAATTATATGTGGAAAAAATCAAAAAAGGAAAATATGAGAATTTTCGTTGGTAATACATGAGTAAACGGAATTATACTTGAATTAACAATTGTAAAATTTGATCGTTTGAATTGATATATTTTATTTCTTTAACTCAAGTGTACAACTTGTGAAAACTATAAGATAAATCATAAAAAAATCCGACTTTCATTTAATATTTGTTTTTGAATTATGAGTCTTCTTACTATTGGTTTCTCAAATTTTTTGATTATGACATCAGTAATCTTAAAATTGGCAATAACAAAATTTACTATATTTCTCCATTTGTAACTTAGTTAATTCATTATATTCGAGTAAAAAAATTACGGTTCAATCATTATCGCATTAAATTATTTGTAAAAATTTGGTTTATTCTTATGTATATCGAACTCGAATAAATTTTAATTGAATCGAAAATGTGCAGAGCTCGAGTCTATAACTTAATTTTATATATATATTTTATTCTTCTTAACTAATCTCAAACATTTTTTTAAAATTGATATCAAATTAAATATCTACTATTATTAATAAATAGTAAATACTTCTTTTCATTTCCAAACTGTGAAGAACTCAACTCAAATGACAAACATGCGTGCAATTGCGAACCCTTCCTTCCTTATCCACCACCACCACTACCCCTCCATAGCCACCGCCGTCCTCCGCTCTCTCCGCCGCAGAACCACCCCTCTCTTCTCTCCATCTCTCCTTAAATACAAACCCCACTCCACTATCACTTCCTATGCCGAACCGGACACTGCCCGGACCGGCCGGTCGGGTTCACTTGCTGCCCCTCCCCCCAATTTGGGCATCACGCAGAAAATCGATGTTAATCCGCCAAAGGGTACCCGGGATTTCCCCCCTGAAGAAATGCGGCTTCGCAGTTGGCTGTTTCAGAATTTCAGGGAGGTGAAAAATCAAAGAATTTTATTTTGTTAATTATGGTGAATTGTGCGGTATGTTAAGGGTTTGTAGGGTTTTGTGATTGGGTTTTGTGGGTGTTGTGCATTGGGGTTTATGGTAAAGTTACAATCTTTAGTAACCCTGGAGACGATTTATGCTTTGACTTGTATTGTTTAATTCTAGTCTTTAAGTATGTGCATCGATTGTTGGGTGTTTCAGGTTTCACAATTATTTGGCTTCGAAGAGGTTGATTTTCCAGTACTAGAATCGGAGGCTTTGTTTATTAGGAAAGCCGGGGAGGAGATTAGAGACCAGGTTTATATCATATCTACTCTTGCATACTTGTATATATATCTCACAATTATTTTCAGTGAGCTTATGAAAGTAAACGGATACATATAAGATCCTATTTGAATGCAGTGTGATGAACTAACAGGCAATTTAAGATGGATATTTGAGTATAATTCTTTATAAGATTTCACTGTGTTAAGGATGTCTTCGTGATATTCTGCGTTTCTAGTAACATCAAATCCATTTTCAATCAAACTATGGAACTTGCACTGAGAAATGTCGAGATTAGTGCAATTCATATGATCGAATCATGGGATAGAACACACATTTGCTTATAATGTTTCTTTTTGTCTTATATGAATGAAGCTTTACTGTTTTGAGGATCGTGGAAACCGTCGAGTTGCATTAAGGCCAGAACTTACTCCTTCATTGGCTAGGCTAGTCATACAGAAAGGGTAAAGGTCTTATCTCTCGGTTTATTTTTGACAAATACTTAAAAAAATGTCCAATATTATTTATATGTTATTTATGATTCTTGTATCCAGGTACAGATGCCAGATTTTGATCTCCATGTTTTTTTCTGTCCAGAAAATCTGTATCACTTCCACTAAAATGGTTTGCCATTGGACAGTGCTGGCGGTATGAACGAATGACGAGGGGACGTCGTCGTGAGCATTATCAATGGAACATGGATATCATTGGTGTACCTAATGTGACAGTATGTCTACAGCATTACAAATATTTTTTATATATTATGCTAATAACTTTGTATTGAATATATATCTATGCTATATAGAATTTAGGACCATGTTAAAGTCAACTTTGAATTAAGTATATTTCTACGCTTTAAGATGAGTCATAATTGTGTTCAGTGTTCTCTATTTGCGTTTTAGTGAAGGCCTTGCAAATTTGTTTCATTCGAACTATAATTTACAAAAAAAAATTGTAAGGGTATGTCGCATATCAACAGATTTCTACGTTCTGCACTGTATTATATACGAGAGACGAGAAAGGGAAAATCGATACTAACAGTCCTTTTAAATACCCAAAATTCATTTCTTTCTTAGTTTTTCCATGCTGAGAATATGGTTAAATTCAAGCATTCTGTGTTCGTTATATTTCAAAATTATTATTTCCTATAGAATATGCATTTATTACCCATTTCCTTTCAGGCTGAAGCAGAGCTGATTTATTCAATTATCACATTTTTCAAGCGCATTGGGATCACATCATCAGATGTTGGGTTCAAAGTTTCTAGTCGAAAGGTGTGAAGGTAGATAGGTTTTAATTTTTATAACATGAAATTAGCTACTCATGGTTCACAAACAAAGTACAGACAGAAATTTCTCACCAAAATGCTTTTGCATAATGTTACTAGTGATATACCGTATATCATATACGGCAATACTTTTCACTTGACGACACCAGTAACAGTTATTGTTTTCGTATTCTACAGGTTTTGCAAGAAGTTTTGAAACGCTATTCTGTACCAGAGAATTTGTTTGGCAGGGTTTGCGTAATAATAGACAAGGTTAATTTGAGGAAGCAATTTTTTTGCTACATTTTTTAACGTCTTTTTTTTTGTCAAATTTGGTCTCGAAGATTAATAATAGATGAAAAGGAAGAGCATAGTATATAAAACCACATCCCTCATGAATGTTATTGTTAGGCACTACTTTTATTCTCTCCATCTCTTTTATTTCCATGTGTCTATATATATCATTAGACTTTTATTTCAACTTTCTTTCGTCTGTTTTCCTTGGTTTATTTTTTTCGTGTTCCTTAATATATATGTTTTAAATCTTAAACAGTTGGAAAAGATTCCACTCGATGATATCAAGAAGGAGTTAAGGTCAGCCGAGTTGTCAGAGGAGGCTGTCGAAGAGCTATTACAAATCCTTTCAGTCAAATCTTTGGATAAATTGGAAGGTTAACAATATAAAAAACACTGATAGATATCTCGATCTATTATCATTTGCATCTATGGTGATTATCCCATTATGGGCTGTCCCAAAAACTTCGTAAAATCATTTAGAAACTCATAGTTAAACGAAAAAATGTTATAGTTCTTAAGATATTGTAATATGATGATATCTTCATATAATCTTATATAAACTATTATAGAGAAACTTGGGGCTTCTGTCGAAGCCCTTATTGAATTGAAGCAACTATTTTCGCTTGCTGAAAATTACGGATACTCTGATTGGATCCAATTTGATGCATCCATTGTACGAGGCTTAGCCTACTACACGGGAATCGTTTTTGAGGTAATATTTTCAGCCGTTTTTCTCGAATAAATTTCAAGAAAATCCTTGATTAGTGTGTAAACTCGTTTGGTTTTTCTTAAGGGTTTTGATCGAGAAGGAAAACTTCGAGCTATTTGTGGAGGTGGACGATATGATAGATTGCTCTCTACTTTTGGAGGTGATGATCTTCCCGCTTGTGGTTTTGGATTTGGTGATGCGGTTATAATAGAAGTAAGTATCGGTTTTGTTCTATCTCATGCGCATGTGTTTTAATTGCATCGACGTTTTACTATTGTTCACGCCCTGTTGGATGAGCTATGAATAATCGTCCAAAAGGGTTCTCCGATTTTTACCCTTAAATGCATGAAATATACTTATAAAGTTATAATCGATGAGATTTGAAAATTTTCGTTAATTTTTTTGCTTGTAAAATCGTGTTACAAATTCAGTATTCGTTAGTTAAGAAGCAAATTATCATTTAACTCCTATCTTTTGAGTTGTTTTACATGGGGCGTTTGGTCACTTGCAAAACCTCATATACGGCTTGTGATAATTACCCGTAACGGGGTATGCATGTAATCATGCCATTCATGTTCATTCTTCGATATGGGATGGCATTACAACTATAATTTCACGCGATACAATACTGAGTGATGCTATATACTACTTCTTATACACCACTAATTTTTCACCTCCCCTAATTTTAGTAAGTTGATTTTAATAAATTTATTACTTCTAAACTTTCTAAATCAAGAGGCGGTGAAAAATCAGTGATGAAAACAATAGTATATAGTATTTTCCTATAATATTTCCCCCTCGTATTTAACCATATGATAATACGAAATATCTTCCTCGATTTCCTCATTTCGACCCATTCTCTCTTTCATGGGCTATTGGTTACTAAAGCTTAAAACTGAATCAAGCTACTTGAAACTCGACTCGAGCTCAATCACTAAAAGTTCGGTTCAAGCTCGATTCAATAATTTACCGAACCAAGCTTGAACAATTTTTTGAATTTGATAAATTTTGAAGCTATTAGTAAAAAATAACAAAACATACACAAAATATTCAAACTACTCGAGCCCGACTCGTAATCGACTCGATGAAACAATAAAACCAAGCTCAAACACAATTTTCAAAGCTCGATTATAATTCAAACAAGCTTGAAAACCTATGCATTCAGCTCGACTCAACTCATTTACACCCCTATTGGTTACTATAGCTGCTAAAGGAAAGAGGGCTTGTACCAGAACTTAGCCCCGAGATACAAAACATTGTCTGCTCGTTGGACTCGGATCTTCAAGGTGCAGCATCTTCAGTTGCTGCTAAATTGCGCGAAAAGGGCCAAAAAGTCGACTTGGTTTTGGAAAATAAACCACTCAAATGGTATATAATTTCACAGCTTGTTATATCTTTATATCACGAATCGTTTTATATATTTTATTATCTCGGGCCCTTATTATATCTTGGTTTTTTTCGATTTATAGCGATTTTCGTTTTATGGCCTGAATTTTTTTTACAGGGTGTTTAAAAGGGCAGCAAGGATAAATGCAGAGAGACTGATAATTGTGGGAAGTGCAGAATGGCAAAAGGGTATGGTTGGTGTTAAAATTCTTTCATCTGGTGAACAGTTTGAGGTTAAGGTCCACGAACTCGAATAATTTTGAGATTTTTCGTGTATTTTATTATGATTTTTCGACGTAGGAATTACATTTTTATATTTATTTGGACAAGTTAAATTTAAGATTTATAGATTATTAGTCCCAAAAATTTTAAATTTTTTGGTCTTCTTGTGGAAGTGAACATATGTAAACTAATTGAGTTTGCGTCGAATAAGGAATCGTTCAAACTTGTTGGATGTACTACGAAACATAATATTTGTATTGAATTTGATTTGATTGTTAATGAACTTAATTTATTTTAATTTGTACTATTGCAGATTATCTTTGATGCTAAATGAATCTAACAAATTGCAATTAGATAATTAAAAACTATGTTTTTTATATGCTATTTATTTTACATTTTTCGAAATACCCAACTCCCTATATGTGCATGCACGAAGTAGTAGTACCTACCATGATCAAAATGTTACTAAATTATTAAGAATTTTGATAGAAGAATAAAGGAAAAATAAAATTATAAATTTACATAAAATGTTATTAAGGAGTAACATGTCTAGATCCATACAATGTGAATGGTGAATTTTTGAATTTTTATATATAAATTGAATATAATTAATAGACAATATTTATCATTTTGTTTATATTATAAGTTAATGATTATTAACTTATGGAATGAGAATCATAATTTATTTTTTAATATATTAACATAGTTTCAATTTATATATAACTTCAATAAAAGAAACGAAACGCAGTGATTATTAGGTTCTTTTTATGAAAAATAACGTTCACCCGATTTTTATGTAAAATAGAGTATAACTATTTCGTATTAAATTCTTATTTTAATATTATTTGGTTTTTTATCGAATAACTTATACCATGTTAATTATTTTAATTTCAACTAAAAGAAATTTCAACCCAATTCTTATATCTATCTTAATCAATATATTATCACCTTTTATTGTTTAAATCAAAAGATGAAAATAAGAAGGACAAAATGGTCATTTCACGTAAAGGAACCTTTATGTGTAGAACTTCCAGATAGGCGGCGGAGGAAAAGGAGAGTCAGTCTTAATTATATGGTGTTTCTTCCAAGACAAATTTCTTAAATAACCAAAAAGACCCCACAAAATTCTATAATTATAGTAGTACCCCACTTGTTTCCTTTTATTAATATAAAATATATACGGTGATGTATTATTTATACGTTGATTTGGTTATTAAATCTCTGACTTTCTATAGATGGGTGTTCGATTTTTACTATGAAAATGTGTAATTTTTGATCGGTTGAGACGAGTGTACTTCCTACTGGAGCTGTTAATCGAGTGAGTTATATGATCTGATGGCAACGATCTTTGATGAAACGAATATCTATCATATACACAACTTTTTATTACTAATTTAGCAAATATGTTTATCGAAATATAATTATAAGAGGAGTGATAATATCATTATATATTGTCCAAGAATTCACAATTTTACTTAAGTAATACCCAATTAGGAACAATTGTATTCGTGGTTTCATGCTCTTACTCAAATT
This sequence comes from Verbascum thapsus, assembly GCA_963669365.1. Lineage (NCBI taxonomy): Eukaryota > Viridiplantae > Streptophyta > Magnoliopsida > Lamiales > Scrophulariaceae > Verbascum > Verbascum thapsus. The sequence continues at coordinate 6,417,369 of OY770114.1, forward strand.
ATTTGATTTTTTAGCTAAAACGAACAAAAAAAAAAAAAAAAGAAAACTAGAAGTCACAACGAACCCACTCACGAGGCAAAACAAGATATATAAACGAATTAAATAACAAATTTTAGTTAAATCTATGGTGATAACTTTTGACAAAAGAATATAACGCTCTTTAAAACGATAGTGAAAATTGAAGTCTCTTTCAATAAAATGTAATACCAAACACAATTTGAACATTGAATCGACATGTAAAGTTGGAAAACATCCTCGTAACAAAAAACTTACATCAAATAACACTTATATATAAATCGACGACAAAGTATACAGATAACAATATAATTTTTTAAATATTTTGTGGGTTCAAGTAATAATTACAAATAACTAGAGGGGTTGTTGGGTCCCACCACAATCAGCATAAATATTAAAAAAAACTTAAAAAAAATGGTGGAGGCTTTGAAAAGTGGGAAGAAATGCCTCAGTTGAAAACGACGCAAAGCTTGGAATGATCTGAACGTCACAGAAACACATAAATAAACAATTCATAAATTCATTAAAGAAAGAAGACGAAAACCATAGCTGGGACCCTTTAGTTTTGCACTCATAACAGATTCTTTCTTAAGAGGTAGAAATTTCTAGATGAAATCAGATATAGTAATAATACTATAACATTTAGTGCATCTCCAAATTGTTCATTTATTGAGCTTCTTGTAAGTGAAAAACCTCCTCAAAATTCTGGGTTTTTTTGTGTGCTTTTGACCAGATATTATTAGCATCTGGGCTTTGCTCAGTTGGAAATTTTTGTGAAAAGGGTTTTGTGGGTTTTTTTGGTGATTCTTTTTGTTTAAACGGGTTGATTTTGCGTGTTTGAGTCTGTATTTGAACTGGGTTTTGAGTTCTTTTAATTGTTTTTGGTAAAAGTTTTGATCTTTATACTGTTGACTTCTTAATTTCTGAAGTTTTTTGGCCAGAACTGGTTTTGATTTTGTTTTCTTAGTCTTTTTTCTGTGTTTTATATTTATGGGTTTTGATTATTAGAGGTGGTGATGGTGATTTTATGGGTAGTAGAACATTGAAATTTGGAGCAGAGGATAATACAGCTCTTGCTTCTGGGATGCCAAGCTTCATTTCTCAGACAACACTTCCCAATTCCATGTAATTTTTTATTAATTTGTTTTAGTTTATGATTATTGCCTAATTTCAATTTGGAATATAGTGTATTTATTGTGTTATAAACTTATAAAGTTATAATTCATATTACAATATGAATAATAAGTTTGTAGTTTCTCAGACATGAGCTCTTTGATTTTAGATTTACTATCTTTTGTTTAATCTATAATCTGGCCCCTTATGTGTTTGAAAGTAGTTATATTCCAATAACAATTATGTAGTTAATATTCAGTAATCGAATTTGCGGTTTATAGGTAGTATACATCGATATAGTGATAATATAAGCGTCAAATGGATTAAAAAGTCGTTTGTAAACTTTATCGTTATTACAATTAAGAATATAATAGATTACTATTTGTATTTAGTAGCTCATATAGGAAATACAACTTTGAAATACAGGGGTACAGAAGCAAATGCAACACAAGCATCTCGAATTTCTGATTTCGGTGTTCTTGAACAATACCTTGGATTTCGGGCTCAAGATCCCGCTAATATAAGCCGAAGTAAGTATTATATGTCCTAGTTATATTTGTCGTTAAATTCTTTATCTTTGTATTATCAGTTTTTTTCTACATTGCCCTCAAGCTTCAACACATTTGTTAAAGTAGCGTTTCTGGATTTAAGCACTGCGTATATATACATATATGTATAGAATTCATCTTAACAAATGTTTTAATGCAGATCCAGTGTTTAATCCAACGGTGAACGGCCCATCGTTTGGCCGTGATATCCAATCTGGAGCATTCGATAAGGTTAACAACGCGTATTTTAATCGTTTATATCTAACTTTATTCTTTTATGATTTAAGGTTGTCTGATTGTGAAATCTTGTAATATTATCTTGTAGAATCTTGCTTCGGGCAGCACAAATTTTTCTGCAAATCCACAGCAAATTCTTGTTGGTGCTCAACATGATAACTGGGGAGAATCCAACATGGCGGAGTCAAGTTCACGCACGGATAATTCGACGGATGTTGACGCAGATGATAAAAATCAAAAGGTGATTTTTATTTTTTCCCGTTCGTTTTACTTCAATGACGGTTAAAATTCAATGATATTTATATAATCCCCTGTTACTTCAAAAAATCCCCATTTTAAATTCATACTATAAAAGTTGCAGAGAGTTTGACACTTCGAAGAAGACTCATATAGTTGTGTGTATATATTCATATCTATATGTATCTTTACCTATGTATATATATCCATATATTCATATATTTTGAAATTAGGCACTTAGCACATAATTTGGATTATCTTACGCACACTAATATAGGATGATGTATAAATACTAACCTATTTCACATATGCATCAAATACAATATTAGCTACACAAACAAGTATTATAACATATATATAGGGTCGATCACAAATTGCGAGAATTGAATTAATCACAAATTCTGATCACCGGAAATTATAACTCTTACCTTAGTCTCAAGAAGGGGGGTGTTACAATTCTGACTTTATTGCAATCAACTTTAAGGTTGCATTTTGTGAATTTGGTTTATTCATGCATATAAGTCCCGAGAAATTCGTTTGGGAACCATATTTATTGTTCGACTCGAATTAAATCCCTTATTTTGCATATCGTCTTAATATGTTTGTGCTTCAAATGTGCAGTTTACGGGTCAATCTGCAGCTCTCGCGATTTCGGATTCGAGCGACAAATCAAAAGAAAAAAACCCAGATCAAAAGGTTTGATCTTTACATTAGTTGTTATTTCATTAAGTTAATGAGTAGTTTTTCGATTCGTTTCTTACGCAATTTTATTCAGTCACTTCGAAGGCTTGCCCAAAACCGCGAAGCTGCTAGGAAAAGCCGACTGAGAAAGAAAGTACGTTTTCACTCTGATGTTCAAATTTCATCTTTTTTCTGCTTAGTTAGTATTAATGTTTTTGTGTTTGGTAAACTTTAAGTTGCGTTTGGATGAAAGGAACTTATAGATAGATTTCAAATGAGACTGTATTATGCGCATTTGAAATCGGCCATATTTGATAGCTAAAACGCAGCTCGAGATGCTTAGGCTCTGTTTGTTTATGTTTTTTAGATGAAATTTGGAAATTTTATCGAGAATCGCGTATTATGGAAATTTTTGTGAGAATGGTAGGTGTTTGTTTATGTTTTTAAAGATGGGTTGAAAGTTGTAAAATATGTCAAATCAATAGTTATAGGTTGATGGATGATGTGTATAATAAATTGTGTTAGTTGTGTATATAATGATTATGTGAATAAAAAATAAAGAAATACAGATTAAAAAAATTATAAAGTATGAAAGATAAAGTGAAATAATGATTGATTTGATTGATAAATGTGTGAAATGTTGTATATATGACTGATAATTAGTTGTATAGGAAATTGGAAAGTAGAGGTGAAAAAAATTAGAATTTGGCGTGTTAAGTTTATTTTGAATTTTGTGATTTAAAAAGTTGAAAATGGATTTCGAAAACATAAACAAACAAGGCCTAAAGGATTGTGAATGTCCATCGTGACTTGAAATTATTCAAACAAACTAAAAGTTTCTGCACGTTTATTTGCCAGGCGTATGTACAGCAGCTTGAGAATAGCCGTCTGAAGCTAACACAACTAGAGCAGGAACTGCAACGAGCCCGCCAAAACGGCGTTTACGTTTCGAGCACTGGAGATCAATCTCATGCTGGGAGTGCCAACGGTTTGATTTCTTTTACCGTCTAATCTTCGTTATATAGTTCTATATGTGTGTATGTGTGATAAATTGGACTTCTTCTTGTTAAATGGTTCGTTAAATGTTATGACGGAGGTGTACAATATATTGAGGACTGTTTCGAGTGTTGGATTCGAGACGATTATGTGTTGGCCGAATTCTTACTCTTGCTAAATGGTATTTGAGCAACGGGTAAATTGTCTGGACGGGGATTGCCCAGACCCGGACCCAACCCGGACTCGATGGACACTAGGTAGTTCGGGTCCGGCTACAATTTTTACATGTGGGTATTTTACACGGAAAATACCCACATGTAAATACCCGCGGGTCTCCACCCGAACAATACCCGAAGTTTACCGTGGGCATTTACCAGACGCGGACCCGACCCAAAATGTACCCGGTCCGTTGGGCCTAATCTCTTTTTTGGACCCGTCGGGTATGCGATCGGGTCCGGGTTGGGATGCGGGTATTTCATGGGTTCGTGTATGCGATCGGACCCGTTTGGGTTTTGGTATTCCCGCCCCATTGATACCCCTATTTATCTAGTCATTAAGGTTACGTTTGGATTGAAGGATTTGAAACGAGCGGATCTCAAATTGATAGTAACGAATCCGTTGGGTCCATTAAGTTTATTTCAAGTTGCAACGGATGTCGAATCCTCTAAACACTCTAATATGCACAAATGAATCCAAATTCACCTAATATGCAATCATTCAAATTTTTTCATCAAATCGAAACCCTTTTATTCAACTATTTTCAACTACAATTATATTTGTGTTATAGGGGCCTTGGCTTTTGATGCGGAATATGCACGGTGGTCAGAAGAGCAAAACCGACAGATAAACGAGCTTAGAACGGCAGTCAACTCACACGCAAGTGACACCGAACTTCGTACTATCGTGGACAACGTGACAACACATTTCGGCGACATTTTCAGGCTGAAAGGAAATGCAGCAAAAGCCGACGTTTTTCACATCTTATCGGGAATGTGGAAAACACCGGCCGAAAGGTGTTTTATGTGGATTGGCGGTTTTCGTCCGTCTGAACTTTTCAAGGTATGTTAAAAACCTTAGGGGCCAATTGAATGGAATATCTATCTCTGAAAATTATTTAAATTATTTTTCATGACAAAAGAAAGAACAAATATTTTTAGGAATAAGAAATATGTTGTGAGATGTGTGTTTGAAAGAAATTTTTAAGAGAAAAATATGTAATGATTATGGTTGATGTGATATGTTTTTTGTTATGAAAAAATTATTGAGATTATTATTTGAATATAATTTATAATAAATCATTTATTCAAAATCATCGATTTAGATGTCAAAAAATAGTTACAATGGATCTTATTCTAGACGTTGCATTATTTTACATTAGAATATGTGATTAATTTGATTTTTTTAGTTGAAAAATAGTCGAAAAAATCATACAAATCGTTTGTGAACTGTCAAATCATGAATAGTAAGAGTAATTTTTTCTCTTTTCTTGTAAAAGTTTCTTCCAAATTATCTAAAATTTTGAGAGATTTTATTGAAGAAAATTTTTGTAACATACCAACAATTGAAACTTTTTGGAATTTTTTGCTCTGAATATATATATATATTTTGGATGAAGGTACCATCCAATTGGGCCCTCATTTTTCGAAAAATATTTACGTCGATTATCTTGAGATAACTTAATTTATGTTATTTATGCAGCTTCTTGCCAATCAACTAGAACCTCTTACGGAGCAGCAGTTAAATGGGCTCGACAATTTGCAGCAAACTTCGCACCAAGCGGAGGATGCCCTTTCGCAAGGTATGGATGCTTTGCAGCAGTCTTTAGCCGAGACTTTAGCCAATGGCTCGTCGGGACCCGAAGGCTCGTCTGGAAACGTCGCTAATTATATGGGTCAGATGGCAATGGCGATGGGCAAATTGGGAACTCTCGAAGGTTTTTTACGACAGGTATTGATTAAAAAATTCTTTCGTTTTATATGGATTTCGTAAGTAAAGAACGAAATCAAAAAAATTGTTTCAAATGAAAATTCTCGTTTTGAATCCACTTTGCTGATGATTATTGAAGACGTAATTTACCCTAAGTTGGATTAGGCGGAGTTTTCGTCTTATTTTCGTGCAATACTACGCTTTTTTTCCAATGATCATAGGAGGAGATAGTATTTATTAGGCTTTGTTTGTGAAAGTTTTCAAATTCCATTTTCAAGTTTTTAAATCACAAAATTCGAAATAGACGTAACACACCAAATTCTCATTCATTTACCCTTTCTCAACTCTGCCTTTTTCAGTCCCCTGTATAACTAACTATGTACCAATCATATATACATCATTTCACACGTATGCCAATAAAATAATTTATTATAATAATTATTTCTCTTTCTCTTTCATACTTTACAATTTTTTTTTAAATTTTTATTTACGTAATCATTATATACACAACTAACTCAATCTTTCTACACATCATCTATCAACCCACCACTATAGATTTACCACTATAGATTTGACATATTTTACAACTTTCAAAATGCTTTTAAAAACATAAACAAACACCTACCATTCTCACATTAATTTCTGTGGTATGCAATTCCCGAGAATTTTTTTTAAATTTTAACTCAAAAACATACACAAACAAACCCTATAGTTTCTTATATTTTTCGGGTTTTTGGCTAGCTTATCCGAGCCGGTTTATCGAAGCAACTAATAATATTTTCTGACTTAGTCCTTTTGCTCGTTTTTCGTTTTGAAATATTTAACAGGCGGACAACTTGAGGCAACAAACTCTGCAACAAATGCACCGAATATTGACTACGAGACAATCAGCCCGTGCACTTCTCTTGATACACGATTATTTCTCGAGGCTTCGAGCCCTTAGCGCTCTTTGGCTTGCCAGGCCTCGGGAATAATATATGGTAGTAAATTGGCCTCATTGCTCGACTAATTTGTACGCAAAAAATGTATTTACAGGCTCCGATAAAGATCTCAAAAAACAAACGTCTCGACCAGAATCCTGCACAAGAAAATGTAAGATTGTTGTTATTGTAGAGTTATCGCTTGTAAAATCGTTGATTTTGTGTTGTATTTTGATTCTTGCTTCTTGTAATGGAGGTATGGATTATGTGATTGTGTTTCGTTTATACTCGAAAAGTATACTGAGGTCGATTAGCATAGTTATAGTCTTATAGATATATGTTATGAACGTCGAATGATGTATTTAATTTGGTGCGTTTGTTGGTGTTATTGTGACATATCGCGTTTTTTGTGTTTTTTCAAACTTTGTCGTGGGATGGAATTCGTCGGTTATATAGTTGTATGTTTTGGGTTAATACATGAGGCGGATGATTTTTCAGAATTATTACGTGATTTTCTATTCTAAATCCTTGTTTCATATTCTATTCTACAAATAAACTTGTGTAAAGGGCTGCATATAGCTTGAAGAGTAATAGGTGTAAAGTAAACTAACCGATTAAGAGTCGAGCTTAATGAAATTTTCAGGTTCAATCTCGAGTTCCAACATCAAATTTTATGAGTCTAATTTTTTAAAATTCAAGTTCAAAGCTCAAAAGTCATCAAATTTTATGAGTCTAAATTCAAGTTCAAAGCTCAAAAAATCAAGTTTAGAGTTTGAAATAAAAATTAAATTAATTACTTTATAATAATTTTAGAAAATACTTTGTGTAACTCATTTTAGTAGAAATATATATAAGGTGCATAATTTGATGGAATCAATTTGCAGAAATATATATCAAAAAATATATAGTTTGATGGAATCAACATATCAAGACATATATAAAAACGACAATAATATTATTTATTTGGAAATATTACTTGAGTATTATTAAAATATGTTTAAACAAAAAATTCAGTATTTATTTAAAAACATTGAGAATTCATGATTATGTATAATCATTAAAAAAACAATAGTCACCTACTCACCTTACACCCGTAGTAATAGCATGTTAGTCGTATATATATTAAAAGCGTAATTTCAAGAAGTAGCACTTTATAACTTACAAGCGTCTAAGGGTAAAAGAAATAAGAAAAAACCTAATTCATCTCATTGTTCCCACACACTGCTCTGTTTTCATCTCAGAAACTTCTCACAGGTTAAGCGAAAATTTCCCTTTCCATTTGCTTTAAGTTTCTATTTTATTTGGAAGAAGTGAAAAATTGTAGAATGAGGATCGTTGTTTTGTTATCTTCTTGACGTGAAGAATTGTTTTATTATGTTTTGAGTTAATTTTTCTGGTGAAATTCTTTATCTTTTCTGTTTATTTACGAGTGTGAAATAGGTTATATGCTGGAAACATAGATTGTGGTGTATATTGAGCTTAATTATGATGATTAGTGAGCAGGGTTTGTTTATCTTTTTGAGTTAAGATTTTGCAATTTATTGGAGAATGTGTGTATGTGCTTTCTGTCAGATTGTAGTTGATGAATGCAATTTTGGTCAATTAATGGTTTATGGATATGTTAGTTGTCATTTGCCTTCTTTTGTTTTCATAATATTATTCGACTAGAATTTATTTTATTAATGGTGCTGAAAAGGGATTATTTTCTATTAGTTGATTAGGAGCTTATGCCTTATAATTTGAAACTCATTATTCTCATAATTTGTATTTGATAATCTTTTTAAGATATATAAGATTCATTTCTGATATAATGCCATTGTTGTATCATCGTTACATCAGCCAAGGCATATCCAGTTTCTCAAGCATCTCGAAAGTTTTGAAGGTGATTTATCTGATATTTGAAGTTCATATATACTTTGATGTGACAAAAAAGTCGAAGCATACAACAGATTACAGTATTACCATAACCTAGAGTATTAATAATTTGGTATTGATGCGAGTTCTTAGCAACACAGCACTCGAGATGTTAGTGCCTTAAGAATAGATAACTAGATATTATTATGGCATCTGAAAAGTTTTAGATTTCAACATTTATAATTTTTTGCTATAACTGAGTAATTAAGATATGATCAAATTCTCGGTGATTGTTTTGTTTGCAGAATTTGATATTTTATGTGAATAGAGAAATGCCTCACAGAACTCGGCCCATGACCGCACTTTTGGTCTTTACTGGATTGAATGCTGTTTTGGTCTCAACAATAACCCCTGTTTACGACTTTGTTTGCTTCCTCCCGTACTGGGAAAGAAGGGTATGTTTCTCGCAGTTTTGCAACTCAATTTGACTCGAGAAGTTTGATTAGTAAATTGGGATCACATATTATTGCACATATTCCTCTACCCTTGACATAAAAATCGAAATTTTGAATTCCATCGGCATATCCATCATAAAAATCGAAATTTTGAATTCCATCGAAGTTTGATTAGTAATTTGGGATCATATATTATTGCACATATTCCTCTATCCTTGACATAAAAATGGAAAATTATAATTTCATCAACATATCCTATATGACAATAGACAGTGTAAGCATTCTTGTGTATGCAAGACTAAAGTTTATACGGTGATATTTGTTAGTAAATAAATTATATTTTGTTCTTTTTTGCCTATTTTATGCTCTATTTTCCTTTGTTTTCTCTATTTTCACTTGCTGATACTTGGTTTACCCAGAGAGAACATCGGCGTCGGGAACGTGAAGCTGCCTCTGTAAAAGCTCCCGGATCATCGTAAAATCACAAAATCAGGGATTTTTATAGAAGGTTTTTGACCCTGTTCTTAATATAAGTTTCATATATGCACCTGGAAACGAGGTAACTTTAGTTAAAAATTACAAAAGCTCTCTAGTTATATAGCCGATTATTCTTGGAGGGAATCTGGAATCTTTGTCTGAATATTATCGTGAATATCTATAAATGTATTTCGTTATAAACTTATCACAAGAGCGAATTTAGACTCTCAGGAACTTTCGATGATTGGATTTTTACGTGACAATGGTGGTTAGATAGCGTTATCTGTTCTAAATGTACTTTTTGGATTTCTCCTCTCGTTTTTTGTTGTGATTATCTTTGGCTTGTGAATTGTATTTGTCTTCATTTGATATATCTTCTCATCTTGCTGTCTGAAAGGTCCCAACTTCGAATCACTGGAACGAAAATGACAATCCTGTACGGTGGGGATCTAACAGTGCAGAAATGAGTGAACCATGGGACCTCAATGGCCCTATATGTAGGTTTGTTGAAAGCTTGTTAGATTCTTATATGTTATCAATCTTCAATTCATCTCGAGTGATTTTTTTACGTTTTTTCGATCATCATTCGTATTTCATCTTGTGTTTTTCATGCATACATACGGGTCATGTATGGAATCCGTTTGGGTTTTGGGGCTCCGCATGTCAAAACAATTACATTTATTCATGTACGATTGGATTTTTATGCATGTATTGCAAATATGACGATTGTGCTTATGATAAAGTTTGGAACCTCCTAAAAGTAGCCATCTTTATTATCTACAATTAGGCTTCCTGGAAATTGAACCAAGGTACTTGATATTTGACTCGAGTTCGATAGCTAAAAGTTTGGTTCCAGCTCGGTTTGAGGACTTATCAAGCCAAATTTGAACAACTTTTTGTGTTTGGTAAATTTGAAGTTCGACTCGAGTATTAAAAAATAAAAAAATGTGTAAAAATAATCAAATTATTCGAGTTCGACTCATGATCGACTTGATTAAAGCTCATTTGAGCTCGACTTGATCAATAGTCAAACTAAAGCTAAAATAGGATTTTTAAAATTCGATTGTAATTCAAAAGGCTTGAATATTTATGCGTTTGGCTTGTTTCGAATCATTTACGTCCTTATCTATAATGTTGTCACATTTGAGGTGTTAAAAGATAGGATTAGCGATTTATTCGACATTTGCCTCGATATTGAGTGTTAAAAACTCGTTTGAGTTTAGTTTGTCAACATTTCAAATCAAGTTTCGACATTTTTTTTATATCCGACAATTTTATATATTCGATAAATTTTAGGTTTCATCTGAGATTTGCACGATCAGGAAACAAAGAGTAGAATAAATGTATAAAATCAAGTTATTCGACTTCGATTTGTAACGGGGTTTTATTAAAACTTTGTTCGAATTTAATGTCAGTAAGTATCAAACCAATCATTAATATCACATAACACATTATTTCATGTCTTTGTCCAAATAAATACAAATAATACTATAAAATGAATGTGTACCACAGATGTGCATTATTAATCTTTAACCCTACAAATTTGTCTCTATAATAGATGGAAGATGTACAAATATAATCAATATGATATTACTTTCCAATAATGTCAATTGGTTAGGGGGAATATAGGTAATTATTGTTGTACTTAATTTGTTCAAAATTTATAAATTTATAGCTATTAATCAGTCTACTTGAGTAAATATGTATAATTATAAATCATTTATCAATCTATAAATATTATAAATTTATTTATTAAGATATCAAATTTCAAACATTTATAACATTAAAATTTATCGAACATCAATATGAGAAAACAAATCATTTTTTGATCATTTCTTGAAAGTAATTTGTGAATTATACTTGTCAGATATTTATAATATTTGTTTTATGACATTATTCAGTATTGGCAAAAAATTATTCTAAGTCGAATTATATATACAAATAATTTGATAATATCAAAAATAAAATTAGAAAAAAAGAGTGCGTGTAGGAGAGGATAAGTGGGTGATGATAGAAATAGAAAGGACCCATAGAATTAGGAATAACGCTTTTGTCTTTCCAAAGACATCGCATGTGCTCTTCCACGCTTTTTCGTATCCCCACCTCACATGTGCTCTTGTCCCTTTTCTTGCTTTCTCTCTCCGCATCTAATGCGATTTCATTATCAATTTTATTCAAATTTATTTATTTATTTTTGTTAAATATATGATTTTTATTAATTGGAATTAAATGGGTAATATAGAAATGATTTATATCAATTCTTCTAAGTTCATTTTTTAACGATGAATCTTCAAAATTAATTAATTAAATTAAATAGTAAGTAAAAATCACTTATTTCGTAATTAATTGTTGTAATTAAAATATACATCAATAACTCGATAAATATATGTAAGTAAAAAAAAGTGTCAATTTTTTTTTGTTGTTGTATTTTGCAACGGTAAAATTAAAGGTAACGTTTTATAAATGGACCACAAAATTGCCGTTGGATGTCAATATTATCAATTTGTCATGAAGGGAAAAAAGACTTGTGAGCTTGCTTTACTATTATTCGATAATTAAAGTAATTTAGGATGAAAATAAAAAGGTATAAATGAAATTATTTTCTTATGAGATAGCTAATATTTCTTGTAATTGCAATTGATGATGATTGAGAAAGGAGATGTATTATGTGTAGAGCTGAAAATCGAACAAAATTATTCGATATTTAACTTAAGTTCGATCGATAAAAGCTTGTTGGAGCTCGGTTCGACAATTACTCAAACCAAGCTTGAACAATTTTTCTGAGTTCGTAAGTTTTAAAGTTCGGCTCAAGCTCGACTCGGTTAGTAAAATTACTTGACTTCGGCTCGTGTTCGCTTTGATTAGAACTCGTTTGAACTCGGCTCAATTAACAATCAAATTAAGATCAAACGTAATTTTTAAAGCTCGATTGTAGTTCAAACAATCTTGAATTCGTTTCCACTCGACTCATTTACACTCGTAATTATGTGAGTGATTTTTGATCGATTATGAAGTACATTATTCTCGAGTAATTTTATCGTGATTTTTTTTTTATCTTTACATTATTCCCGAGTAATTTTATCTATTTATGTACGATGTTTACGGGTCAGAATTTTGAACGATTCGTAGTTAAAAGTTGAGATTATTCAAAACTCACGAACCCGAAAACTTATCGAGATAATATTTTATTTAATTCGTCTTTTACCCCATCACTTTTTAGTACTCTTTAATCATATAAAATCATTTCATTCAGACATTCCAAATAAAACGAACCAACATACTCAATACTCAGAGCTAGTTTGTTATTATTTCAAACCAAAATTAATTATTTTTCTGTGTTCGATAGATTTTGAAATTCGAACACAGCTCAATCAGTAAAATAATAATAATAATATATGTATAAAAAATCAAATTACTCGAGTTCAACGTGTTTTGCTCGACTAAAATTCAATTGGGCTCGAATTAATTAATCAAACAAACTCAAATACAAATTTTGAAATACGATTATATTTCAAGCGAACGTGAACAAACTTCTCGTTCGACTCGACTCGACTCACTATTTCCGCAGACACACAATAACCAACAATACTGCAACACATAGTAATAAAATCTCTCTTAATTAAATCTTCTAAACCTCATTTAAACCCCGCCTAAACCACCTTCTAATCCTACGCCCCTATATATATATATACCCCCACACAATCAATTTCATCTCACTTTCTCTCTCTACAATATATATATATATATACATACAGGAATGAATTCTTGTATTTATGTACAGATATAGTGTACGCACGCCCCAAGCAATTATTGTGCAAGACAATCTCCGAAAATTCAGGAATTTCCGATTGAATTTTTACTAGTACAAATCTGTGTTTTTGTTTTGTTTTGTTTTGTTTTTTTGTGATTAAATGGGGAGTTATTCGAATTGTATTAATGGAGAAGTGGAGACGCAGAAGGTGATGTCAGCGGCGTCGTTTAGGGCTAAGAAGAAGCCATTTGATGACGTCATCACCCTCTTGCATGGCTCTGATCCGGTTCGCGTGGAGCTCACTTGCCTCGAGAACGAAGTTCGAGGTCTGTGTTTCTTTTATGTTCGTCTTTTTTAGGTTAATTTTGAAGGTGTTTGTTTCTCGAGGATTTTTGTGAGTTTTAGGTCAAATTTTATTTTTGTTTTTGTTTAATTGTTGAATTGGAAATAACCAAAACTAATTTTTTTTTTCATTTTTCAATTCGAAAATTTTCTGGCTTGATTTTGAGTATCCAGCAATGTTTTAGTATTTGAATTTTAAATGTGTGTTAATGATTATTCCATTAATTTTAAACGAGTTACCGTTCAAATTTGTTTAAATTATAATTAAGTTTCAAAATTTGTATTTAAGCTTGTTTTATTATTAGTCAAATTTAGCTCAAACTATAGTCAAAAAAATTAAGCAGAGCATGTGGTTGTGTGGATGAGTGAAAGTAAAGCCAATTTCATAGGCCCCATACCATTTTCTATTACATCATTTCCCATTTTCAATATGTCTCCAAGTATTTTACATCTATAAATAAATTATTAAGCTTTATTTGTAATTAGTACGGAGCTTGAGGGAAATGGGGGTAAAGAGAAAAATGGGTTAAGCTTATTAAGTTGTAAAAAACCGTATCGAAATTCATCGCGTAATGTTAAAGTTACCCCAAAAAGATTTTTTTAAGAGCTGTATGAGTAATTATAGGCTTGTCAATAAGCGGGGATTAACGTACCCGGCCTTGACTCGATGACACGAGATAGTTCGGGTTTGGGTACAACTTTTACCGCAGGTATTTTATCCAAAAATTACCCATTGAAAATAACCCCGAGCCTATACCCGAAGTTTACTGGGCATGTACCCGATGGGGACCCGACCCAAAACGTACCCAGCCCGTCGGGTCTACTTTTTTTGGACCCGTCGGGTATGCAATCGGGTCCGGGTAAAGTATTTTTTTTATGGGTATTTTATGGGTCCGGTTTGGGTCTGGGTATTCCCCGCCATCGATACCCCTAAGTAATTAGTTATTCATTGACTTTTCCTGAAGCCAAATAGAAAATAAAGTATGAAGAGCTTTATTTAATATTTGATTATTTGCTCTGTGGTGTAATGCACATACAATAGTGTTTTAGATTCTTACTAAAGAGTATTGCAAAATATGCAGAGAAAGATAGAGAACTGGGAGAGGCACATGCAGAAATCAAAGGATTGAAGCACTCTGAAAGGCTTAAACAGAGGGCAGTTGAAGAGGTATGATACTATATATATATATATATATATATATCACATATTGCATTTTCATATGATAAAAGCAAATGCAGTAAAATTTTCATGAGCATAAACAAATTGGTTCGATAATCGTAAAAGTTTTCTTATTACATAATTTCGTCTCTTTTAGCTGACCGATGAGCTTAACAAAGTAGACGAGAAGTTAAAAGCGACAGAATTTCAACTCGAAAGCAAGGTATACAATATACATACATACCTCTGTTCTTTTGAATTTGTATTTGCTTCTTAACGAAACATAATGTTTTACATTTTCGCTTTCGAATTTCAGAATCTCGAGCTTAAGAAGATAAACGAGGAGAAAAAAGCAGCTTTGGCTGCACAATTTGCTGCAGAGGCCACACTTAGAAGGGTTCATGCTGCTCAAAATGACGACGAAATGCCGCCTATTGAGGCCATTATTGCGCCTCTCGAGGCTGAGTTAAAGCTGGCAAGAATGGAGGTACACCAAAATTTACCATTTTGAATTTCTTCAATAATTATTGTCCTATACTTTCGTCTAGGGGTGGCAATTAGGTTGAATGAGTTGGGTTTGGGTCGGGTCCATTTGGGTTAGGTTTAAAGTGGATTGGGTCCAATGTCAAAAAATTGGTATTATAGTTTGACCCAATAAGGACCCAAAGTGGACCCAAAATGGACCCAATAAGGACCCATTATGAATCAAAGTGATGTAATGGGTTGTTGTAGAGTGTAAAATGTAGATTATTGACTCAAAGTGGAGAATATGTTGGACCCAATTTAGACCCAAATTGGACCCAAATCGGGCCCTATTTAAGATCCACTTGGACCCAAATATTATTAAAAGCCAACCCAGTTGGAACTTAAATGCTAAAATGTTAGGACCCAGCCCATTGAAAACTTAGTTTGGTTTGGGTCCAAATATATGTATAGACTCAAATTGCCACCCCTAATAACTATTGTCCTATATTTTCATTCTACAGATTAAATTTTTAGGGTAAAAATTACAAAGATACCCCTCCTGCACTTGAGAACGAATTACTATACAAAAACGTATTACAATGTCACCCCTGTTTTTCGAGTTTTTTTTGGGTCTGACAGGGGTATATTAGTAATTTCGATAACTAGGGGCTCATGGTAATTTTAAATATGTGAAGGGTTATGCATGTAATTATCCTATCTTCGACTAATGTATGTTAAGATCGAGTAATAGAGTTTTCTAATTGGACATGCATGGAGTTTGGCTTTGTTAGGTAGCAAAGCTACAGGATGACAACAGAGCACTTGATCGACTTACTAAATCTAAAGAGGCTGCTCTATTGGAAGCAGAACGGACGGTTCAGATCGCTCTAGCAAAAGCGTCTATGGTTGATGATTTGCAGAACAAAAACCAAGAGCTGGTTATGCAGATTGAGATATGCCAGGTTTGCCTATTTTACAGCAATAAGAAACCAAAATTACGGCTGTGTTTGTTTATGTTTTTGAGATAAAATTTTGAAATTTTCTCGAAAATTGTGTATCATGAAAATTCGTGTGAAAATGATAAGGTGTTTGTTTATATTTTTAGAAATAAGTTAAAAGTTGTAAGACATGTCAAATCAACAGTGTAGGTTGATGGATGATGTGTATAATAATTGTATTACTGGTGTATATAATGATTTATAAAAATAAAAAATAAAGAAATATAGATAAAAAAAGTGTAAATTATGAAAGAGAGAGTGAAATAGTGATTTATTTAATTGGTAAATGTGTGAAAAGTTGTATATATAATTGATAGTTAGTTAAATAGGAAATTGAAAAGTAGAGTTGAAAAAAAGTAGAATTTGGATGAGAATTTGGTCTGTTATTAGAATTTTGTGATTTAAAAAATTGAAAATGAGTTTTGAAAACATAAACAAACAAAGCCAATTGTGTTGTGAAGATTTCTGATAAACATTCTTGATGATATATCAGGAAGATAACAAAATAATCGACAAAATGCATAGGCAAAAAGTTTGTGAGGTTGAAAAGCTAACACAAACCGTTCGAGAGCTTGAAGAGGCTGTTTTGGCTGGTGGTGCTGCAGCAAATGCTGTACGAGATTACCAGCGAAAAGTGCAAGAAATAAATGTAAACAATTACAAATTATAGTAAACTTTTTTTTTGGGGGGGGGTTTTCCCTTAAAAAAGTTGGCTTAATTACAAAGTTTGTGCAGGAAGAAAAAAGAATACTAGATCGTGAACTAGCTCGGGCTAAGGTATCAGCAAATCGTGTAGCTGTTGTCGTTGCAAATGATTGGAAAGATGGCAATGACAAAGTAATGCCAGTCAAACAATGGCTTGAAGAAAGAAAATTCTATCAGGTACATCTGTTTGGATTGTTTTTGTTTTTGATGTTTTGCAAAATAGTTTTGTAGAACAGTTCTATCAAAACAAAACAATTTTACAGTATAAATAATGTTGAAATCCTGTTTGGTTGACTGTAAAACTTAAGAATAGATAAAACCTGTTCAGCAAAATAGGAGTTTTTGTTCTTCAAAAACATAAAGTGGGAACAACCCAACCAAACGACTTTTTCATGTTTTTATTTTGCAAAAACAAAAACACACTTTAAAAACAGTCATCCAAACAGGCCAATATGTTGAACGAGATTTTCGTGTTATTTCCTAGTAATTTGGTCATTTCAGAAAATTCAGCAAAAACAAAAGGTAATTTCAGAAACAAGTGAAGAAGGTATATAAGGACCAAATAGGTTTAATTCTTGGGGTATTTGAGACCCTAATTACAAAAAACAGTTTATATGCTTGAGAAACTACAATTACTTCCATTGTCGATAAAAAGATATACCAAATATAATCTTTTATTACAATTTCACATCATGTTCGTAAAATCCTGTCAGTAAAAGCATATTACAAGTTCACCTTGACATGAGGATATACTTGTAAATTGAAAAACCTTAGGGGGTATGCTCGTAATTACATAATATTTGAAGGGTTGTGCATGTAATTATGATACAAACATAGGTTCTGGGGAAAACGTGAATTGTTTACGAGCGTCTTTGGAAGAAGAAAAATTAATTGACGTGGTCTTTAGTTTTATTTTGGTTAATGATTTATTTCCTTGCAAATTAGAGTTTTAGTTTCCTTTTATTCTAGAGTCTTGGTAGGGATTTAATTCCTTTTGCGTTAGAAGTCATATCCTTTTCTTTTACTAGTAGGAGTCTGTTAGAGTAGTATAAATAAAGCGTCTGCCTTGTGAAATTATTATCGAACAATTTTGTGAAATAAGAATTTCGGCTTTTAGCTTGGGCAAATCTTTGATTTGTAGTTTCGCGAATTTAATTCGTAACAAATTATCACATATTTTTTCCTAGATTATATTCCCTTGTGCAATTTTTTAACCAAGTATATAGTACACTACTAATACATGTGATATGAATTAGCCTTTGCTATTTCTATTGTCACAGGGAGAAATGCAACAACTAAAAGATAAGCTTGCAATCGCTGATCGTGCTGCTAAGGCAGAAGCACAATTGAAGGTGAGTAGGCTTGTCAATGGGCAGTCCACCAGACCCGTTTAATAGAAAATTTACCCGACCCGGATCGGGTCTAGACCCAGACCTAACACGAACCCGATGGCACTAGGTAGTTCGGGTCTGGGTCTAATTTTTACCCGTGGGTATTTTACCCTTTGAAAAACCCAGGTCTATACCCGAAGTTTAGCTGTGGGCATTTACTAACACGGACCCGACCCGACCCGTACTCGGCCCGTACCTGGCCCATCGGTTCTAACATTTTTTGGACCCGTCGGGTATGCAATCGGGTCCGGGTCGGGCCCGAGTAAATATTTTTTGTGGGTATTTCATGGGTCCAGTTTGGATTTGGGCATTCCCCGCCCATTGACATGCCTAAAGGGGAGGATTAATAATTCTTGTCCTTCCTTCTACCAATGTTTCTAATATAAAATCTGATCTTAATCATAATCGACTCTGTAGGAAAAATACCATTTACGCTTCAAACTTTTGGAAGAAAGACTTAAATCGTGCCCAAATGGTACAAACCGTACGCCATCTCTTGTAAGAAGTATGAGTAATGGGACATCAAGAAGACAATCACTTGGAGGATTAGAGAACTTATCAAGAACATCCTCAAACGGGCTATTATCTCGAAAACTAAACTTATCTGGATCATTGCGTAAGCAGACAATGAACTTTTCGGGTTCATTTGAATGTGATAGAAGAGTGACAAATGGTGACAATGTGGTTCTAGATATGATCAAGAAAGAGAATCGAGAAGAAACCCAAAACAATCGAATAATTACACCCTGTGAGAATGGAGATGGGGTTATTTTGAAAAATGAAAATGAAGATAGTGTTTCTGGATTGTTGTATGATATGCTGCAGAAAGAGGTTATAACTCTGAGAAAAGCTTGCCATGAGAAAGATCATAGCTTAAAGGACAAAGATGACGCGATTGAGGTTCGTTGATGCAATCTTTGTTATGTTTTTCTATTCAATCCCCTACCCCATTGCTCATTACAAAACCACCGATGTGGTAAAACGTTTAAGGATGATTGTAACTAAGGTAAATTGTATAGATACATATCCTAATTACGAAAATCACCATAAGTTTGAGGAATTACCACATCGACCCCTATCAGTGAAAGCATATCACAATTTCACCCCTTCTAGTCAGTGAAAACATATTAAATCTTCAATCCTGTTTTCGAAGTTATCAGGATTATAGAGTGCCTTGGTGATTTCAAAACCTCCGGGTAGGGGAGAAAATGAGTCGAGCCGAACGCATAAGTGTTCAAGCTTGTTTGAATTACAATCGAGCTTTAAAAATTGTGTTTGAGCTTGGTTTGATTGTTCATCGAGCCGAACTCAAACGAGCTTTAATTGAGTCGAGCTCGAGTAGTTTGAATATTTGTACATATTTTTGTTATTTTTTTGCTAATCGAGCTGAGTTCGAGTCGAACTTTAGAATTTATCAAACAGAAAAAGTCGTTCGAGCTTGGTTTGGTAAAATATCGAACCGAGCTCGAACTTAGCTTTTAAAGATCGAGCTCGAATCGAGAATCGAATATCGAGTTCACTTTTATCGACCTGATGTTGTACTTACTTGCATGGCAAGTCACAGATGTTGGCCAAAAAGGTTGAAACACTGAACAAAGCAATGGAAGTTGAGGCGAGAAAAATGCGAAGAGAATTAGCTGCTATGGAAAAGGAAGTTATTGCTATACGCAGTGGTAAAGAGCAAGATCAAAGGACCCGACGTTCTAGTGCTACTAGAGGGGCCGTCGTTGGGTCTCATACACATTTAATAAGGTGATTTTGAAATCAATGTTATATAATTGAATTTAATGAAAACTAGTACTCGTTTCGGATAATCAACTAATAATTGGTTTCGAAAGTTATGGATCGAAAATTACATACCTGAGGAAATGTAAATGGCAATGGGGTCGGGTAATGTAAATATCCGTATTGGACCCGTCCCGATGGGGCCGGGTCTGAGTCCAAAAAAATAGGGTCGGGTCCGATTAAGTGTGGTTCATTGTTTATTTTTAAATGTATTTTAGGTTTATATTATTTTTATATTATTTATATTCGTTTTAAGTGTATTTGTTATAAAAAAAATTGGGGAAAAGTTCAAAATTAAATGTTTTAATCGGGTCCACCGGGTAGGACCCGGACTCCCCGGGTACCCGACGGGTCCGGGGCAGAACCGGGTATTAACGGGTCTGGGGCGAGGTCAAGTCCTAAAATCTTGATCGGGGCGGGTCCCTGGTCCAGCATTACCCGCCTCGGACCCACCCCATTGCCATCCCTACAGTACTATTTAGTTGACGCCTTTATGATAATTCAGTAGTCTTGTTTTGCTGAGGTTTGCTTAATTTTCAGGAACGGGCGATACCCTTAGGGCGTATACAAGGTATGAGGCTTCTATATATGGGCAAATACTGGACAGGCTCGTAAATATACGAGGATATATACCTGGTTCGACTTAGCCATTGGTATAATTATAAGCATAGAGATGAAGGCATAGAGTAATTTAGTTCTTCCAAATAGTAATCTTGTATATCTGATAATCATTCATCAAATCATAACCATCTTATAATGTTGTTTGAATTTGTTTGATTTTAGGGAAGTGAGAGAATTATGTCTGATTGTGAGATTTTCTGTAAGAGCAAAGTGTAAATGAAGTTATAACTTGAAATAATTGAGTTTTTAATCTGTTGTGATAATTTCATATAATTTCAATTTTTACTAACAAATTGTGAAATCGTAATATGCGATAAGCAAATTTAATTTCCCGAACCTCGTATTTTTTTTTTCGTAATTAGAGTCTTCCACAAAAGCGTCGGTGTAATTTACTCAATATTATAACGTGCAACGAGCCCTCGTCTCAATGCATTCTGCAGAGCAACAAACTAGCATTCTTCTCTGTCAATACAAATTGGGGGTGGCAATTTGGGTACACTAATGTGGGGTATGTGTGGCAATTTAAGTACAAATTTCACCGGAATATTCGATTTTAGCCGGAATTTTACAAGCATGTGCAACGCACATGACATTTTCCGGCGAAATTTGTACTCAAATTGCCACACATGCCCCATATTAGTGTACCCAAATTGCCACCGCCCATACAAACCATAGCAAAAGATAAACTTGCTAATCAATTTTCAAAGAAAATACTTAAAAAGCCACCAACATCAACAAAACAGACCATTCAAATGTCAATTCCTCAGATAACAACTTCAGGTTTATTCACCATATAATCCCTTCAAACTACTATACTTTTTTTCATTTTAACATTCTAATGCAAACACTGCAAAGTTAAAAGCCTTGATAAGCAAGCATCAAACGCGGGATTAAACGTAAAATAATCCAAAATTATAATAATCTTACCCCAGCCTCCTTAAGTGAATTGATCACCGCTTTCACCTTGCCGTGATATTTCTGATCTTTCTTCAAGAACACTGAAACCGCAGTTATATTTTGCATCCGCATTCTTTCTGCAAGTATTTTCCCGATTTTTGCAGCAGCAGATACATCTCGAGTGCTTTGCTTAGCTTTCTCCATGCTCAACCGAAGGGCCTTCTCTTGTGAGCTGGCGGCCGAAGCCACAGTTGCAGTCGGGATGTGGACTACTTGTGCGTTTACAAAGTTATTGGTGAAGTTCATCCTTAGGACATATGGCTTTAGAAACTTCGTCAGTCTTTCTGGCTTTACCGGAGGCGGAACAACCATTTCTCGGTTTTTTTCTGAAGAAAAGAATCGAAAAATGAAAGATAAACATGGAACCATGGCCTGAGGTGATTTTTGAACCGCATTTGTATATATATATATATATATATATATATATATATATATAGCATTAGTATATAATTTGTAATCACAAGTCATCTTGAACTGTAGCTGGGAATCCATTAGGGGTGTGCATCGGTTCGGTTCGGTCGAAATTTCAGTTTTCCAAATTACAAACCGAAAACCGAACAAATTCAATTCGGTTCGGTTTTTAACCGAAATAACCGAATTTCGGCAAAAAAAAGGAAAAAAGACATTGTTCGGTTTTTCAATTTTTTTTGGTAATTTCAGTTTTCAACCTACTCTTTTATATATATATTTTCAATTTTTATTAATATATAATACTTATTAATTATATATAAATTTAAAAATAATTAATATATATTATATATTTCGGTTTTCGATTCGGTTCGGTTAACCGCGAATAAAAACCAAAACCGAAATTTGCAAAAAAGAAAAAATTTCGGTTCGGTTTCCGTTTGAACTGAATTTTCGGTTTTCGGTTCGGTTGATTTTGAACACCCCTAGAAACCATGCGTTCGTATTCTAAAATCTCGGTAACAAAAGGGTTGATAAAGATTAAATCTTGCTACTTTTAAAGACACGTATGCATGAGTCAGAATCGAAGGCACATAGTATGAATCAAAAGGTAAAGAGAACAAAAAAAAAAAAAAAAGGAAACTGAAAGGGGATCGACTGGTTGTTCTGAATTACATCATTACTCAAATGGAGAGTTGTATTTTCACAGAATTTACAATCACATGCGGTACACTGAATAAGCAACGTAAATCGTTTAGAAAATGATATCGTATTTCAGAAGGATATGATGTTAACCTATTCGCATAAAAATTCATATCGAAGAAATGAAACAAGGAACAATAACCGCGAAAAAACAGCAGCACCTTACAACCAAATAACTAATTACTGAAAAAATCATATTGCCCCCAATAATCACAAAGCAGAAATGTAAAAGCAAAATGATATATATCATATAGTTTGCTCTAATACCTACATAAACCCGGATTCAAATCAATTTAATCACAACTCTAATATTTAGATACTTGATACTTAGCTTGAACTCAATCGTCAAAAGCTCGTTTGGGCAAATTAGTAAAAAGCATACCAAAAACTCATGTTTGGCTCAGCTCAATATAATAATCAAACAAGCTCAAATAAAGCTTGATCGTAATTCGAACAAGCTTCACCATAAATTTACACCATATTCGAGAGTGGTTCTACAAAATACTCTGTACAAAGGTTAATGCATATATGTTTAAACGCATAGTCACTATTAACCAGTACCCAAAATCCAATACTAATGAACTTAAATCGTTGCAAATTTATCGTTCCCAGTAAACAAATGATTAAGAATAAAAAAAAAAAAAAAAAAAAAACATACCTTTTAGTGAACTTGAAATGTAACTCACTTAACGCACACAAATTCAGTAAATTAAAAAAGAAGAAAATAGAAAAAGAGTATAAGATATATGAGAAATCAGGTTGCATACTGAGGTTCGAAACGGCGGCGATTGGAAACGGGGATGAAGGGGACGGCGGCGTTACAGAGAGAGAGAGATTGAAAGATGAAATATGATTCCTTGAGCTCGCGTTTTGAAGCTCTCACCTTTTTGGCAGCTCAAAGTCGCATTCTCCATTATTTGGTTATAAATTTTCTTTTTGAATGAAATGATTACACACGATAACGAATACTAAATTGATAATTGATAATTATTATATTCAATTAAATACTAAATTTTAAAATAAATAAAATTCTTTACCCTTTTAACAGTAAATTAAGATTAATTATATATCATGAAGACTGAAAAATTTCAATCTGAATTTGATTTGAACGAATCGATTTAAGACTAAAATTTCTCAACTTTTGAGAGATTAGTGGGCTCCAATGTAAATACTACAATGAGAGAATATCCCACAAAAGTATTCGAATCAGTTTCAAACTTCAAGAACAATTTCCAACAATTTTGAAGCTAAAAAGCAATAAATTTCCAAACCCATCATTACAAATCTCCACTCCATAGCAAAGATTCAGTCTTTCGATCTCTTATGGCCCTTCTTGTCTCTGCATGGATTGTAAGTTCTTTTCATTACCCATATACTATGTTCTTCCTCCATTTTTCTTGCGATGAGTTTGGACATTTCCATTTCCATTATTTGCTTTATTCATGTGTGTGTTATTAGATATCCTTATTGATCAAGATTTCTCATTTTATCTGTGATGTTATATTAAGATTTTCTCTGTTTTCCTAAATGGTATGATACAGAAAGTTGGGGCTTATGTTTTGCATAAAATTACTCTGTACCAGATTGGTCTGTTGCTGAAGGTGCTATATTTGCTTTGAAATGTCAGCTTGTTAAGTCTTGAGACATTCTAGTTGAAAATTTATGTGGTCTCTTTTAACATATATGATTTGCTGATAAATGGAATTTGCAATAGATCAGTTGTATAAACAAGCTATTTACATTCCAATGTTTGTTTACATATAAGTAACTCGATCCCAAAATCGAAATAATATGTAATAACAACAATCCCTTATTAACTTCTACCTAAAAATCTTACATGACATTGTACTTTATAAGATTTGTAGTAAATGTGTCTCCAATTTCTGATCCATGCTTGACAAAAATGGCTGGATATCCTATTGGAGCTTCGACCCGACTTTCAAAACCCGGTTTAGAGTATAATTTTCCTGTCCAAACATGCTTCCATTTACTCCTCTCACCTTGTGGGAAATAAACATCAACAGTTTCTTCGTTTTTGTGAAGAACGGGCGCTACTAGTATCTCTGTGCCAACTAGAAACTGCTCATATGTTAGTTTATGAACGTATTCGTCTTTTGGATAGTGTAGAAATAGGTGTCGACAAACGGGCAGGCCTTTTTCAGAGGCTTCCTGCGTAAATCAATTCGAAATGTTGATTAGAGTTTCGTTGAAATTAGGGGTGGCGATTGGGTTGAACGGGTTGTGTTTGGGTCGGGTCCATTTGGGTTGGATTTAAAGTGGGTTGGGTCCAATTTGGTCCAATGAGAAAAAATATGCATGTGACCCAAAGTGGACTGAATCAAAGTGCTGTAAAGGGTTGTTGTAGAGTGTAAAATGTAGATTATTGACTCATAAGTGGAGAATAGCTTGGACCCAATTTAGACCCAAATTGGACCTAAATTGGACCCAATTTAAGAACCAATCGGACCCAAATATTATTAAAAGTCAACCCAGTTGGAATTAAAATGTTAAAGTGTTAGGACCCAACTCGTTGAAAACTTAGTTTAGTTTGGATCCAAAGTATATGTATAGACCCAAATTGCCACCCCTAGTTGAAATAATAGGGAGTTAGCTATTTAGATATATGATGTTACCTTAACTAGTTGGATTCTGTAAAATTTCCACGCTTTGTATATCTTTGCGAACCGTGAAAAATGAGATAAAGTTCTTTCATTGGAGTAGAATTGGCTATTGCAGGATGGCTTGTTTCCCTTATCAAAACAATGCGAATGAATATGTTACGAAAGCAAATCAATAGCATAAACTCGTGAAAATGATGAGAATAGATGATCATATGATTATATCAGGCCTGATATACATATATATCAATTGTGATATATATATATATATGTATGTATATATAGATAGATATTCAAATGTTTACTTCATGCGTTCGAAAGACAGTGGTGAACGCGTTCAGCTCCATCCATCTCAACAGCAATTGTTCACTTCTTCGATACTTGAAAAAGGGTAAGTTCACCGAGCAATAGCCTCCAATATCGCTATGATTGAAAGCATATCCCGAAAGTCCACTACTTAGTAAACCGATAACGGCACTCTTTATACCGTCATGAGCTTGCCAACTTACCATTTGATCCCCTTCCCAAAACAAGCTTGCCCATTTCGGACTATCCCGAAAACCGGTTCTCATAAAGAACACCAAATCCTCGTTCTCCTCGCCGAGATGTCTATTTTTCCATTCATCGACGAATTCCCGGTTTATTTTTGCCCATAACTCGGGATACTTGTTGTGTGCAATAATTGGATCTTCGCCTGAAAATCGCAAAGTTAACTTGATCACATTATACATTTTGATTCGCTGGACTTAACTCCAGGGGTGGCAATTTGGGTCCATATATATATTTTCGCCCAAACCCAACTAAGTTTTCAATGGGTTGGGTCCTAACATTTTAGAATTTTAGTTCCAATTGGGTTGGCTTTTAATAATATTTAGGTCCAACAGGGTTTTAAATTGGGCCCCCAATTTGGATCCAATTTGGGTCTAAATTGGGTCTAATCTATTTTTCACTTTGAGTCAATAATCTACATTATACACTATACATCAACCCCTTACACCACTTTGATTCATAATGCGTCCATTTTGGGTCCTTATTGGGTCCAACTATAATGTATATTTTTTTATATTGGACCCAACCCACTTTAAACTCAACCAAAATGGATCTGACCCAAACTCAACCCATTCAACCCAATTGTCACCTCTACTTAACTCTCATGTTCTCTTTGGATTTTTTCTTGTTACAAATAAGGGACATTACATGCACACTTCCTAATTTATTGGGTAATTACCAAGATACCCCCTATCAGATCTTGAGAACCCGAAACTATGTTTTTACTGACACGGGAAATTATGGTGATATCTTTAGAATGTATAGTGCAAGGGGTATCTATACAATATATCCTATAAATAATGTGAATTAGAAAATAAATCCAAAAATTACCCGAGTATAGAGATGCATCGACCGGTAGGCCTTCGCCAAAATCAGCCATCCAACCCCTCACTCCATCATCCACCATTTCTTGCAATATCTGTTTGAACCAACTTGCTGTCTTGGGATGTGTTAAATCCAACATCCCAACGTCGAAAGCTGTATTAGGAACCATGTATGGCCCTCCTATGTTGTCTTTAACTAAGATGTCCAGTTTCATAGCCTCCTCGTATAGGTTTCTTCGTACGTTTAGCTTATCACCCATCTACATTCAATGAGTTAAAGGGTCGTTAAACAAAGCCCGTGTTTCAAATTTTTTCAAGATTATATAACATTACATACTGGAGCTAAACAAGGATTGCAATATGTCATGACTTTAATATCCCGAGCACTAAAATCTTTAATCAATTGTCGCCATCCCGAGTACCTACTCGAATCCACTTCCCAGTTCCACCATAGTTGTGACCCGATAATCGTCTTCCTTTGTCCTACCCAGTCCTGAATACAAAACACACTATCAATATATATATATATATATATATATTGTTAGGAATATAATGCCAATGATGAAAATAATCACTCGAAAGAAAAAGCAATAAAAGAATAAGAATTGTTGACCCAGTTCGTCAGAGAATCTGACTACGTCTGGGAGCGCTGCCAAGCCAGGATATTTACTATATATTTCGAAAATCAGAGAGTTACAATGATATTGGGGCTATTTATAATACAAGATACGT
Source organism: Verbascum thapsus (assembly GCA_963669365.1). Lineage (NCBI taxonomy): Eukaryota > Viridiplantae > Streptophyta > Magnoliopsida > Lamiales > Scrophulariaceae > Verbascum > Verbascum thapsus. The sequence continues at coordinate 6,444,835 of OY770114.1, forward strand.
AACCCTAATAGGAGAATGATTACGTAAAGACTAAAATACCCCTTTGGCGACAGCTGTGGCCCTGTTTACAGTCAGTCTTCAGGCTCCATAACTCAACATATATATATATATGTATATATCTACAATTTTCGATTGTGTTTTTAAATGAAAGGTTGATTTTTGTTAAACCTGCAACCAAAATGCTGATATTGGTGTATCTTTTGCTTGCAGCTCGTCCCAAATACTGCGTACTTTATCGGTGCCGCCTTGCATGCCCACCACAGCCCCCGAGATTATCCACTCAGGAAGCTTTTGAGGTCTCCCTATGGTTTCTGTAAAGTGTTCGATAATCTCAGCAGGTGAATTTCCATGCAATATTCTACCTTCGATCGAATCTCCATGTATCTGCATGAATTTTCATAGTTTTGCAATAAAGATTAAGTTTTTGCAATGTTCAACTGATAAATGTAGCATTATTTTATCAAAATCCACGACTCAATCAACAAATTATCGAAACTTGTTAGAATCAAATGCAAAAATACCAAACATTACCTGGATTTGGACACAATCGTGCTTCGTTAGATCGAAAATCGAATAGTTGTATCCTTCTAGGTAAAGTGACTTCATTTTCGATGTCATATAAAAAGGCGAAGGAGCATATGTTGTACTTTCATCACCCCCTGCCCTGCATTTTGAAAAAGATCAAAACTTTCATAAATATCGAATGTATTTTAACTCATTTATTCAAAAAGATCAATACTTTCATAAATTTCGAATATATTTTAACTCATTTATTCAAAAAGATCAATACTTTCATAAATATCGAATATATTTGAACTCATTTCTTTAGTATATATTCACTATCTGATTAACCTGTAGCTAACCAAATTAGCTGCAAATGTGATAGGTTGATCTCCTCTGCCAATCCCCTGTTCTTGAACGAAAATCGGCACCCTTTTCCCTTTGAAATCCATATGAGAAAACTGCTCCCCAAACCCGTAAAACCTCTCATTTTCTTCACTCGAATATGTGATACAAATCCTGTTAAAATCATAACAAGCTGCATTTTTCATTACAACATGTTCATCTTGTGCTTGCAAAAGTGTTATACTCACTCTTTTCCTCGAAAAATACCCAAACCACCTAAGTCTCCGAATTTGACTCATTTTTCGCGAAAAAACTTCGTAAACATAACTTTTCGACGAAATTTTTTGTGGGCTTTCTAAATTTGGTTTCCCAAGTGTCACTCTAAACCCAACTTGGTTACTATTCTTCTGATCAAAAACCATCCAATACTTGGCATAAGTGAACATTTTCTTCTCAAAAACTTCTAAATTTTCGATCTTTTTTTTCTCGTCCTTCACATTGAAAACCCTTCCTTCGATCATAACAGCAGGCAATAAATCATCAGATTCATGTACAGTTTTGATATCATCGATTGTTTGATGATTACATACCATGTGTATCTCTCTATCTTTAATGAGAAATGATCCTCTGCTTTCTTCAACCTCTGTATTAGCTGCACCTGCAGAGACGAAAGCCCGGCCCGGTACAGTTGACCATATGGATCTTGATGGTTGAGATTTGTGAGAAACTGAGATGTACGCGCCATTATTTGGTGAGAATTTTAATTGAAAATCATAGCCAAGATCATAAATTTGCTGTGATTGGGTAATTTGAGGATTGAAAAACAGAGTACCTGTGGTAAAAGGCAGGGTTTTGGGATTGGGAGGGAAAGGGTTGTTGAGATGTTTGTGGTGTTTCTTGGTTATTTTCAGAGATTCCATGTCGGAAATATTATTGGAAATGGAATGTAATTTATATATATATATATATATATATTATTTTTTCAATTTTTTTTATTTTGGTAGATTATTTTTGTATGATTTTTGGGAAAATTATGAGGATGATTTTTGTTTTATCAAGTGGGGAAATTTCCTTTGTGGGGCTTATAAATTTGGGTTATTGTGAACCCATTGTGGGGCTTAGATATTATTTATTTACAAATTTGGGTTTAAATTTCTTTTCTTAATGAGAAATTTAGCTGGGCAAGTTTGATCGAATTCAAGTGATTTATCATGAATAAAACTGTTTAAGGGTTATTGTATTTATTATATACTGAGTTGAGTTTAAGCTGAATGTATTTATAAATATTGCCAAGTTGATATTTAAAAAAAAAAAAAATAGGCATGAGGCCTATCTAAAAGATCAATTTTTTTGAGGTTGTAATTGCCCTCATTCTAAGCCCAACTATTGCAATTTTTATTTTATTTATTCTGAAGCTGAAACTAGAAAAATGCTTATAAGTCAATTATAAACTTATACCATTAGGTATAAGATTAACCTCTACACATCATGGAATCTCAATGCAATCAATGAGGGTAGAGAATTGGGTTGAATGAGTTGGATTTTGATTATGTCCATTTAAGTTGGACTTCAAGTGCATTGAATACAATTGAGTTCAATGTAAAAAAATATACATTATGTTGGACCCAATAAAAACTCAAATTAAACTCAAAGTAGGCCTAATAAAGACCCATTATGAATCAAAATGACCCATTATGAATCAAAATGGTGTACTAAATTGTTGTAGAGTGTAAAATGTGACTTAAAATGGAAAATAAATTAAACTCAATTTAGACCCAAATTGAGCCCAATGTAAAACCCAGTTGAACTCAATTATTATTAAAAGTCAACCCAATTAAAACTAAAATGCTAAAATGTTAGGACCCGACCCATTGAAAACTTAATTAAGTTTGAGTGAAAATATATGTACGGACTCAAATTGCCACCCTTGCAATCAAGTCTCAAATACTTAAATTTATGCACCAATCACTGCAAAAGAGTCTGAGATTCAATTCATAGTTACATATTCTCCAATTCAGCAACAGCTAATCAAAAGGAAATCCCTAAGAAACAAGCACATAAATCAGCAATCTAAAGTGCCATAATCTGATAAATAAACAAATTGTCATCACAAAACTAATAACCAAAACAAAAAAACATACCAAAAAAGCCCCAAAAAACCCATCGAAATCTCCCTATTCAAGCAACTCAGCCACAGCCGACTTTCTAAACGCATCAGCTTGAGCCAACTGACTAGCCAACGCTTTATTCGGGACCAAATTATCCGCTTTCATCCTATCACTAAACCCATAAGCCGGTGCCTTAGCATTTATATAAGCCCGAAGAAGTGACTGATACTGTTTGGCCCGTGGGTTATAACCCGCCTGTCTCATCTTCAAGAAAATCTTCTCGGCATTATGTATATCCCCTCTATTTGCATATTGATCCAAAACAGCCAAATATGAATTAAACAAATGCCTCCCTTTTTTCAACTTTACAGCCTTTTCCAATAGAGAATCAGCTTTTTCCACTTCACCAGCTCTTACATAAAGCTTCACAATTGCATCCCAAGTCAATGGCCCGGGATTACACCCGTTTTCGCCCATACGTCTCACTAAATCTTTCCCTTTTGCCAACATTTTGTTATCCGCGTAAACTTTAAGCAAAACGTCGAAATGTTTTGAAGTGGGCTTTTTCAGTATTTTCGTCATGTTCTCAAAAACCGCCTCGGCCTTATCTATCTTCTTAAGGGTTCCAAAAGCTTCAATCCCAGCCATGAATTCTGAAAAACGTGTATCTTTTTGACATACATTCCATATTCTCTCGACTTCATCGGTTTTTCCAATGGAAGCATATATAGGAAGGAGTATAGGACAAGCCCAACGGTTTTTCATTATATCATCACCTTCAATCTCTTTCAATACAGCCTCGGCTTTATCTTTTAGCCCACTTGTCGCATAGTATTGGGCTACGGATCTTTGAATTCGAGAGGTGGGTTTTAACCCTTCACCCTTCATTGTTTCCAAAATTTCTTCCACAGCCGAAATATCATTAGATTGCCATTTCAAACTGATCAAAATATGGTAAGTGAAAGGTGATGGCTTGATATTTTCTTTCTCCATCAATAACAAAACATCAGCGATTTTAGTCTTATCGGCCCTCTTGTACAAAAGTAGCAACTGGTTGAAAGTGAAGCTTGTGAGGGGCAATTGTAAACTTTTCATTTTGTTGAAAACCTCCTCAGATTTCTTCACATTGTTTGCAAGAACATAATTGGCCAACAGAGTTCGGTAAACTATTTCGCCTCTGAAGGATTCAGGAACCTGTTTGAGATATTCTTCGGCCTTATAGGCGCCACGTACTTTAGCAATTAAATCAATACGAGAGGCGTAATGACTTTCACCATATTCAACACGCTTTGTTGACTCCATCCATTCTGATAGCTGCATGTTTTAGAGCAAAAAATGTGAGTGCCCACAGATTAAGAATTTCCTTTTGCTTTGTTGTATCCAACTGTTCACTTCCAAGAAACAACTTCATCCCAATTATACTCGGTAGGAACAGGTTACCAAATTTATTTATACAAAAGAGGCATTTACATCACGTTTTTGTTATAAAGGCCTTTAATCGATGACTACGGGTGGGGGTCAAGCCAAGCCGGATAGCGGGTCTCAAGATTGAGCTTGAGCCAAGTTTAACGAAGCTAACTTTTCAAACGAGCCCAGCTCGAGCCAATTACAGCTATTTAGAGGCTCGTGAGCATGTATAGAAAAATTAATTATTTATTAATATATAATATAATTTAGAAATATATGTATACATAAAAATATAAATGATAGATTTACCATCAATATATTTCATAATATATATGTGTACTAACAAAAAATAATAGATACATTATTTTCAATTTTCAGACGAGCTAGCTCAGCTGATGTGCACCCTTATTATGACGACACATTAAGAACTTGCTGCTTCAGTCTGATACACAATGAACACTTACAGAAACAGTACAACCAGATTAAACTTGTCATTAGTTAAATTTTTAAGTATACAATAAGGTACAACAAAGATAAACACACGCGAAACAGAGTCAATATGAAATGTTAAGAGAGCTAGAACAATCACCTGCAATGCCTTGAGGAACATTCTCCGTTTTCGAAGCTGAAGCATGGTCAATACAAGCTCTGTTTGGTCGATTTCTTTTCCTTCTTCAACCCAATTATCCAAAAATTTGTTCACTGACGAGGCAGGGGCAGCTATAATGGCCTTAGTCATTTCTGAAGTAGCTCTGTTTCTAAGCGGTTTTGTTGGTACCACATTGGTCTCAATATCAAGCACATCCAATTCACTCTGTGTATCATCACTTTCATCACCGGAAGAAGATTCTTGAGCCGCGTCATGTGGTGTTTCAAGCTCGGAAAAACCGTCCTCCAATTCGTCATCTTTTTCTCCACTGCTCTTAGCATCAGGCTGTGACGAGAAAGTGCGAATTTCCCTATATAATTTTGACGAACTAGATGATGTGTTATAAAATCTTGTCGAAAATAGTAGTCCGAATTGTTTTTCTTGAGGTTCAACCAAACATCTTGCTATTTCTGATTTCGCGGAGCAAATTCGAGCAGACACAAAGCTTAATCCTCGATTCCTAAAAACCCAGAATTGAGCATCATGAAATACGACTGAGATTGGTGAACAAATAAGTACCTTTCTAACTACATCTAATTCAAACGGTTAGGCTGGTTTCAAAATGTTCATCTATCATTGAGGAGAAATCAAATGTGAATTTTACGTTTCTTTTTCTTGGAAGGCGCATTAGATACAGAAGATGACTAACGGAACTAAAATAGGAATGCAACAATAGAACGAGGATACAAGCCCATTTTCTTCGCTTTAGAAAGACAAACCACTAAAAACATTAACATATATTCATTCTGAACCTCATTAATCGAGTGATTAGTAAAATACATGGAGCCGGGTACAATCCATGCATATGTAAAACAACCATATTTTTACTTCTTATAAATTACAGTAATTGACAAAAATTCATGGGTAAATTGCATGCTTACATAAACTCAAGCAACTTAAATTGCACTGGAAAAAAAATTATATCACAAATCAAAAATTTAAATAACTAATTTTCATTTACAAAACTCAAAATAACTATGCACAGACATCCAGAACTATACCGCCTTGCGAACACCAAACACTAACCACAAAAAACCACTTAAAACCCAGAATTATAAACCGAAAAATACAAAATCTATCGCTCTCTCGAGATACGTGAACAAAAATCTGCATTTGTACAATCAAGCGTCTACAAATATAGAATATTATACAGTAATTAATTACCTCAGATGACTCGATGCTCTGCGAAATGCCCACATTTTTTTGATCGAGGGTTTCTAAATTTCGATTGCAAAATTATAGAAATGTGAAGAGAGTGAGAGAGTAAAGTAGAGAAAGGTTTCCTAAACCCTAAAAACCCTTTCAGGTGTGTACTGGTTAAAATTGTAATTTATGGAAAATGGTGAGAATTTGATTTTTCAGAGTGGTCCTTTGGGGTTTTAGATAATATCAATAAGGCCACTTGTAATTCTTATAATTACAAGTTACGTCCTTTTTGCTTTTAATTGTAATGTTCTTGCCATTAACTTTTTATTTAATAAATCGATCCCATGATTAATGTCGACTGTATTAATTTGTGACATATTATAATCATTAACAACTATTATAATAAGTTTATAACTGCTATATATATAGAGATTAGTAAAATTAATGACCTTTAATATTTTGAAATTTGAGTTTCGTTAAGAAAGTTAAGTTTATCTTCTTCAAATTACAAAATTAGCTTGCTTATGTTGATTTATAATTTTCCTTGTACTTTGCTAAAGAATTATTTGAATCATCAAAGTGAATGGACTATATAACATAAAAAAATTATAATATATCGAGTTCAATAGAATCGATCTGTTATAACTCATTGGATATAACAAGTGAAATTTTTCCTAAATTATATGTTATTCAATAATCTATAACTAGCTATTTCAAATGCGACCGGTTAATAAAAAAGATTAACATTCTTATGAACACATTAAATTACCATTTATTTGATGTCATATTGCATCTCTATTGATTGTCTTTTAGGTCAAACAAATAAGATATTATAATCTTATAAGCTATAGCATGTTTGCACACATTACACAACTAATGAAATGCAAAAATGATTTTTGGACTAACCAAATAAACTATTTTAGAAGTATGAATTTTCTTTTATTTGCTTTTGATATGAAAAATAAACTAAATATATTAATCTTATAGGGATGTTTGTTACATACACCACATTACCACAATCCCAATTGTTTTTGAACTTTGTGTTTTCTTGATTAAAAAAAGAGAGAGAATATAGCTATCATATTTAAATGTACTATTTCAATAAAAATATAAATTTACAACTATTATAAAGTAGTAAAAATAAACTTTTCTATTAATCAAAGCCTCAATATACATAATTATATATTCTAAATATCATGACTGTCAGATCAAGCCAAACACATAATTATTCAGATTTATTTTACCTATAATCAATCTTTGGAAAATATGTTTGAGCTTTATCTGATCGTTAATCTAATTGAACTCAAATGAGTTTCACTCGAGTCAAGAGTGATTTGATTATTTTACACATGTTTTATTATTTTTTATTTATCTTGTCGAGCTTATCAATACAAAACAATTATTTAAGTTTAATTTGATAAATTATCGAATCAAGATCGAAAGAAAGGATCAATCTCGAGTTAATTATTGAATAGATTAGTTCAATAACCTTATATCTCACCATATATAATATAGTTTTTCTAAATCCGTTGTGTCTAATGATGTCAATTTTACATATCGATATAAAAGAGGGGTCTCTTTGCAATTAACCTAAAGTAATTTCCCTCTTTGAAAAACCTGGTATGGCCCAAAGCCCAACTGCCCCTAAGCCCATATCTTCAGCCCATAAGAAAATATCTCTCATCTTTTTCAGTTTGATCTTTCAAATTTTATATTCTTTTACAGCTTATTTTAGAAGCACAGCACAAATATCACCGAGCCCTAGCCCCAAATCAGCTCGATTTCAGGTCTTATCTCTTCAAATTGAACACTGAAATTCAAGGAAAAAGATTAACGAACAGGTTCATCCTTCACTTCCACCTCTATTTTTGTGTTTTTTCCCGTATAAATGAGCTTGCTGTTACATTTATGTGTTTATTATGCTCTGTGTTATTATTTCCGAATATGTAAGTGATTTAGTGCGTTTTTTTGATTTGGTGTGGAGATTGAGTTTTATTTATTCTTCTGGGTTAAATTAGGTTTTGAATGGATGCAAATGCACGAGAAGTTTCTGATTCAAAGACGGAATTCCGGAAGCCTTCGAATGATGCAGGTTGTAGGAAATACAGGCGACGATCTCCTGTCGGCGGATCGTCTTCTTCATCAGACGGTGAGTTCTTGTGTATTGTTGGCATCTGTTATGTTGTCAGTTAATTAGGAAATGATGCGGATTAGTTTTGTGTATAATTCTGTGTTTTGTGATAAGTTGATAGTGGAATAGTTCAAATTATGCTGGTAAGCAAATGTGTATATAATGTGTTGTATATATGTGGGGAAGTGTGGAATTATTTACTGCAATTTGGATGTGAATGGTTGAAGTTGAAAGTGTGTTCAAATGGCTTTGATTTTGTGATTCTAATGGGATTTCATCGGTATTTAAATTGTTACGCTTTTCCTATGGTTGTGTCTCATTATAATTCAACAACATGAATAAATGATTCAGGACAGTCCTGGTGTTTCTAACCTAGACTCTAGACGTCACTAAGTTTCCGTGATCTCGTAAAGAATGATAGTTAGCTGAGCAAGATTAGATTTGGTATTAATAAAGGAGAAATGGCGTTTTCTGTTACATGGTGAGTGTTGAATTACAAGATGTAATTGCCAAAAATTTAGTCTAGTGAAGACCACACATCTGAATATCCTTTTCTGTACCGTGGATGATCAACATTTTAAATAAGAATTTATCTCCATATATATCAGGCTTTTCTTGCGACATTTTAGTTGTATACTATGAATTGTGATATTTACTTCATTTTTCCTGATGACAGATTGTCATTACCTGCTCCTTTTTTATACTATCAAGCTTGTCATTTGACCTTAAATTGTACTTAGATGTATTATTCATCTATCTAATGATTGTTATTAACTGTTTTTTACTCCTATAGCTTCTTTTGTATGTATTCAGGGAGTCCCCAGCGTGGACGCAGCTCGAGTCCTATCCCATCAAGGAAGGACAGTGCAAAAGTTGCTGATAAAAGGAGAAAGGACGGTGATAGGGATTACCGAAGAAGCCAGCCTGGCCGCGGTATTGAATCATATAAACATTCTGATAGGCAGGATGACCATGGCAGACATGATAGGCATGTGGATGACTATGATCGTGGTTACTCAAAGCCGTCCTATCGTTCTGGTCAGGACTCGATGGGAGATAGAAAGAACAGATCCAGAGACTATCCAAATGATGTGGACAAATACCCTCAAACAAAATATGATGATCTAGGGCATAGAGGCAGGGATAAAGACTCATCTGACAGAGCAGGATATGGTAGAAGGCATGCTAACATCGATGTTAGGGACAGGGATAGAGACAGACATGGGAAGACAGATCATAGGAGTTTGGAAGATCGCAAAAGTGATCGTTCACCTGCCTATGATGATGCAAGGTCCCAAAGAAATGAACCCTCTTCTAGGAGAGACAGTTCTGAGCTTCGTTTAAAAGAAGTTTCTCAGAGAGACACAAAAGAAGTGGATGGTGGTAGGTCTGCAAACGAGGAAAAGAGGAGACATGATGACGACTCGAAGTCTTTATCCAGCAAACATCAAGACTCTGTTGTTAAGAAGACAAAATTTAGCTTGGACAGCACAGGCAGTGGGACAGATGGTATGTTTAATGTTTGTTATCTCGTACAGTGACTTTCTAGATTATTCTTTTCTGGGTTTGGTATCTTATGGGACTTTTGAATACCAGGCCAAGCTTATGTAAAAGATTCAGATATTGATGCTGCAAAAATTGCTGCCATGAAAGCTGCTGAATTAGGTAGGTTTATGTTTTTCAGTGATTTTGCTGTCAGTTTTTGATATATTTTTTTTAATTTTATTATGCAACAAGTAAGCAAATCATCCCTCCGACCTACACATTTTCCCGTGTACCAATCAAGTTGTAGTTCTGACCTGGAGAGACATACACTAACATAGTGATTGGTCTCAAGTGTGAATTTTGTACCGGTGTCATTTTGAACCTTCTATTCAACTCGAGCTAGGATATATGAACTGGAGAAGTTGGTTTTTGCAAACCGTTGTCTATCTCAGGATCTGAAGGAATTTTTGTAATGGCATGACATATATTATGACCTATTAATGCTTATTTTAAACAGTCATTTATAATTATATTAAAAGATGACCGTGTGAAAAAGTTGGAATCCCTTAAGCACTTAATGGAACTATTTGTTAAAATCATGGAGTATGCTGATTGGTATTTACACTTGAATATGAACTAATTGTTGAATGAACCAAGAATTTACTTGACATGCGAAAATCTTGCAATTTTTCTAGGACTTATTATCTTTAATTTCTTGCTATTCTTGACTAGCAATCAAGTAGAATAATTAATTAGTAATGGCCTAAATTACTTCCCCACTTTGTGCATTATTAGCTTTCCATTTGTTATATTTTCTCTTTTTCCTGGATGGGGTGGAAGTTGGTTGGTTAGTTTTATGATGTAAACTTGAAGGAGAAAGATTCATGGTAAGCATGCATAAGAGAGTTGTTTATTCACTTTGCTATGTTTCTTTATCTTTTACTATCAACTGATTGAATTATTCGGATCAAAACATAGTTAACAAGAATTTAGTTGGAACTGGCTTCATGTCGACTGATCAAAAGAAGAAACTTTTGTGGGGCAACAAGAAGACCACCACTTCTGAGGAGGTATTTGAAATCAGTGCTTTGTTTCTTTTCCTTTCATAATCCACATTATCTCTCTGCCATTGCTACCCTCTTTAACCTAATTAAGCTTTGCATCTAACTGGATCCAACTTATATTGGTTTGGCTAGATTAATAGTTCTACTTCGAAATGTTTCATGAATTTACCATCTTTTATCTTTCTGTGTGTTTTACTCATGCTCCATATAGTCTACTCATCGTTGGGATACGGCAAGGTTTGGTGACCGTGAGCGACAAGAAAAATTCAACAAACTCATGGTAATTTCCATACCTAAAGCTTCTTCAATGTTCAATCCAATACAACAGAAACAAGATGTGAAATGACGATGTTAAAGTTGTCACTATATATACACATAATGAGTAACAATAACTTTGCTTTGTCACAATAAAGATTCCAAGTTAGAATTTGTTTTTAAGTTGTCCAACACATGTTTAGTCACAACCGGATTTGTTGTCGCTAAACATGTGACCTTAATTATCATTAGTGATAACAATTTTGTCATTAATTTTGTCACTATTGAACTTTGAAAATCATTTTTGTGACAAAAAATCTAAATTAGTGAAAACTTTAGCGCTGTCCACTAAATTTTTTTTTCTATGATCATTGTGGAACTATGTAAGATTTTTTATTAGAATTTATCCCACATTAAATTATCGTATTTAACTTTTAATCCCACGTACTAACACACTTTTAGAGTCTGAGGTTGTGTTGGTACCTATTGCCAATTGTAGGGAGTGAAGGGCGAAGGAAGTGTGGAGCAAAAGCCAGACAATCCCGATATAGAGAAGCAACAAGAGCAGCTTCAGATGGATTTGGAGAAGCAATATACAGCTGGGTTGCGCCGGCGAGATGGTCGAACTGTTGGGCTCGGTCTCTAAGATTTTACTCTAGGTATTTGCATTCTTATATTACTGTGTTTTCTGTTCTCATGTTATATTTTGTTATAAAACTGTATTTTGAGACATTAAACTTCTATTGTATGAGGATTTGTTGGTCTTTGATCATAACTGGTGTGCTTAATGTGGTTGAGTTTAAGAATTTCATTGTTTTTTTTTTTGTGTATGTGGGTGCTTTGAGGTTTATTTTACTACCTACGTCGACACGTGGCAGTATGTAATTGGATGTATTGTTAACTACAGTTTCTAATGGTTTAATCTTTCTGCTCAAAATGTCAAATACATATTACTGTGTTTTCTGTTCTCATGTTGTATTTTGTTATAAAACTGTATTTTGAGACATTAAACTTCCATTGTATGATGATTTGTTGGTCTTTGATCATAACTGGTGTGCTTAATGTGGTTGAGTTTAACAATTTCATTGTTTTTTCTTTTTTGTGTATGTGGGTGTTTTGGGGTTTATTTGACTACCTATATGGACACGTGGCAGCATGTATTTGGATGTATTTTTTACTACAGTTTCTAGTGGTTTAATCTTTCTGCTCAAAATGTCAAATACATATTACTGTGTTTTCTGTTCTCATGTTGTATTTTGTTATAAAACTGTATTTTGAGACATTAAACTTCCATTGTATGAGGATTTGTGGTCTTTGATCATAACTGGTGTGCTTAATGTGGTTGAGTTTAAGAATTTCATTGTTTTTTCTGTGTATGTGGGTGTTTTGAGGTTTATTTGATCGACACGTGGCAGCATGTGATTGGATGTATTTTTGGCTACCTTTTGTTTAGTGCATTTAAGTCTTTCTGCTCAAAATGGCAATGTATTTGAGCCATAAGAAGCTCATAAAAAATTTGGAAATTATGTGGCTATTTTTTGTGGTCAATGTTTCAATTTGAGGTCCTCTAGCCATTGCCAGTTTATATATTCTATCAAAGATTCTGAATGTGATGGATATGAATATGTTATCTGGAGTTTACAGATATTAAATTTACATAAATAATTTTTTACCTGTCTTTTCCATGTAAATTCTCTGTTTAATTTTCTTTTGAAATTTGAAGTAATCATAACTATTCATATAATGAATAAATAATGTGAATAATTGTGTTGATTAATAAGTATGTTTATATGAATTTGAGATTTCCGGAGTTATTATTTATATGTGAAAAACTCGTTAAATTAAGTTATGATGTTAACTATAATTGTGGTTGATATAAACCACAATATCTTAATTGACCAAGTTGATTACTATTTCTTTGTAGGAAGATAAATATACGTTGATTTTGCTGCTATGACAATGACAATTCGAAAATTTAGATGTAAGTAGCAAATTAGGTATGATAGGGTTGGCCTACATTTTTAACCTATTCTACCTTCTTGTCAATAGCCCCAATATGGCACCTAAAATTGCGGCTGATTTGTTTTTATTTGAAATTAATGGCAACTAAACATGAATCCCAAATTACACAATGCTACAAATTTTGCAAAGTTTGATATATATTATTTTCATGTGAAATTATATGTTAATGGGGAATGCAATTTCCATATGTACTTGTGTGTCTATTTTTAATACAAATATATACAAGATATGGTATAATGTAAAAGCTTTGTATCACCATATACAAGCCAAATTTTTAGAACATTTGTTATATTATCATACATAAATTGAGGTGCTAGTAAATCAGTCCATATACCCTAGAAAAATGTAATTAATTTGGCTTTATGATATATTATCCACTTAACCACTATTTAAATTGCATTATGAATTATTATCATATCCCATGAGATCACAATTTTTCAACTTATAAAATCAATAATATTCCAATCCAAAAGTTTTTGTGGCAGTTGTCAAAAGATCTACAAGTCATTAATATATAATTATGGAGTTTGGTGCAAAGTTAGGTAAAATTCAAATTTGATTTTTTGTAGTCTTTTTTGGGTATTAATTGGTGAGCTGTGACACCTACAAGAAGAGTTTTTGAGTCTTAGGTAGTTATTTTGATGAAATATAGAGATCCCACATTTTCTATTGACCAATATTTTTAAACTCGAACCCTTCGATTAAATCACTAACCGGCATTAGAGGCGGTTCGAGTTTACTATCGAACCGGTTGGCATAAAACCCATTCCCAACCGGTGAAAACTAGCCGGTTTAACAGAAATATCAACAACAGTTTTCTTCTCAAAACCCTTTTTTTGCACATCTTTCTATTTTGGTTTATTTTCTCTATTGTAATATTCAATTTTTCGAATAGAAGCATAAATGAATAACGATACTTTGTTTGTAATCCAATTTTCTAAATATTTGAATGCAAAATAATCACAAATATTCATACAATGCATACAACTCATGTAAATTATATGATGTTCACAATGGCAATCCATGTTGATCCTACATTTTTATCTACCAAAATGTGCTATAAATCATAGACATTGCCTAATTTTTTGGTAATAATCAAATCTTGCTAAAGTTAGCTATATCTGCTTAGATTTTATTCCTATTAATTTAATAGTTTAAAATTAAAATCAACCATTCTTGAGACGCCACCTGTACACAAAATGTGACAATTCAATGATTTAGAAACAAAAATATTTAAAAATTTGTTGGTTGTGTGTTGTCTACAAATTCCCTTCTTTAAATATATTTTATTATTTACTAATCCACTTGGCATCTCCGCCGATTTATCATTTATGGAGATAAAAAATCCTAGGCCTTGTTTGTTTATAATTTCAATCATAATTTTCTTGTTTTTATTACAATATTTTACAAAATTCACTCCAAAAATTATTTTCATCCATTCTTCAACTTTATTTTCAATTATTTGAATAAGTAATTATCATATATTAATCAATCATTTTTATCATATACATTTTATAATTATTTTAATATTCTAAAAATATAAACGAACACATATCTCTATCATCTTCACACAAAAACCCATAATATATAACCCTATAAATGTTCAAAATCTTCATTGAAAAACAACAAACATGGCCTTAACATTCATTTTTCAGGTGATTTGAATATATATAACACACACACATATATATATATAAAATATTGCCCTTTCTCTGTTCCTTGCTCATCCACATAAATGCACCTGCAAATCTTGCTACTAAATTATTTTTTCTCATTTTGATCTTCAAAATTTCACCAAAAATCCATTTTTTTCCCACCAAAATGCTGTTTTTCTTGATATCTTGCTTCTCTTTTCTGCTTATTCTTTCGCAATCATTTCTCAAACGAACACCAAAGATTAAATCAAGAATGTATACATTTCCCTTGATTTTCTATGAACAAATAAACATAATCCCTCTGTTATTGAGTAAAAAAAGAAACTTTTTCATCAGGGCTTTTAAAGTTCCAATCTTTTTTCCCAAATCAACCAAGAAAATCCCCATTGAAAAATCTGAGCTTTTTCATCAGAACACAAATGGGATTTCTTTACTTGATCTTCCAGATTTGCCCCTGGACTGCATTCTTGAGAAGCTTTCACCTGCAGAGCTTCTTAGCATGGCTGGGGTTTGCACTTATCTGAGAGATAGGGGCAAAAGTGACCATTTATGGCACAAACACTTGAATAAAAAATGGGGTGGCATCATTGGTAACTATGCCTACAAAGAATGGTATGACCAAAATACCCTAAGAAGGGCTCTAAATTTGCTGCATTTCAGAGGGCAAAATAGTAAATTCCAGTTTCTATCAAGCTTGCTTGATTTCTTTCTGATGAAAAATGACATAAAAATCCCTTCTTTACCAGTAAATTCAGTCATGTCATTTTATCTTGCTCTTGAGACTGGTAAATTTTGGTTCCCAGCTCAGGTTTTCAACAGAGAGGTAATTTTCTTTGTTGATTTGATTAAATTCTTAATAAAAAAATTGGAATTTATGTACATTTTTTGGTTAAATTTTGTTTAATTTTTCTGAAAAGATCATTTATAGTATTTCTTGTTATTTATTTTGGATGTGCAGAATGGCCATGTTGGATTTATGCTTTCATGTTATGATGCTCATCTCAGTTATGATTCTACAACAAACAATTTTGTTGCTAGGTATAAATCCTCAACCCCTGGCTCGTTATTCTTATTAGCTCTCGGGATTTAATTTTAAATTCATATAATTACAAAATACGGAGTAAAATTATCTATTCATATTTCAATTTTTGTAAAAAAAAAATGGCAACTTTTCGGCATGTTAGAAATGACATTAAGGGTCATATCATGTAAACTAGTTATATTCATGGAGGGAGGGATGTGTAATTATAAAGATTACAGGGGTCTATTTGTATTTACACCATACCTCAAGGGTGGTAAATATAATTCATCTCAAATTTTATGATTGTGACTGTTTCGAGATTCTGAATCTTGCGATCGAATCTCATCACTTGAATCAATGTGATTGTTTTGATAGTTCCTAAAAAACCTTCTAATTCTTAAGTTTTCAAGACTTTAACTTCAAGTTCGATATAATCATCATTCGTATATAATCGACTCTATCGATTGTGAATTGTCATTTTAACATTTGAACGATTGTAATTTTCGCGAAAACTCGTATTAATTTTGTAGGTATCCATGCCAAGGGAGTAGTATAATAGAGGAAGATATAGAGTGGAATAGAATAAGGGCTCCAAATGTTGATACTCCTCCAAATGTTCTTCATATCTCAGACTGTTTATATGAGCTTAAACCAGATGATCATGTTGAAATTCAATGGAGAAAAAACAAATCTTTTTCATATGGTATGTTTTTTCATCAATATCAGAAAATGTAGCATTTTTTTTTTAAAAATAATTATTAAAAAAAATCATTTGCACATTTTACTTGGGCTCAAAACTCTCTAAAATCCAATCAAAATATAGTTTTTACATGTTTGAATATGTCGCGAGTCCCCAAATATGATTATAATTAATTCAGAGTTTCAAGAGCTCGTAAGAAAGCACTAGAGTTAACTTCGATAATTAGATACTGAATCTATCATGTATGAATTATTGTAATTTTTTAGAGAATTAAGTCTCGAAAATTTCTAAAAATTTAATAAATTGTGGGCTCTTGAAAGAGAGTCAATATAGAGTTCATCTATCATGTATGAATTATAGTAAGTTTTTTAGAGAATTAAGTCTAGAAAATTCCTAAAAATTTAATAAATTATTGTAATTTTTCGAGAATTAAGTCTAGAAATTTTCTAAAAATTAAATAAATTATGGGCTCTTGAAATAAAGTCAATATAGAGTTCATAAATGATCTTGCAATTTAAATATCTCAACTGTATTAATTAATGGAGCAATATTGCATTTTTCTTAATGAACATTACAGGTTGGTGGTATGGGGTTGTTGGCCATCTGGATTCATGCAGTGGCAATAAATTCAATTGCATTTGTCACATCAATGGTATGTTCTATTTCCTTTTCATGTCCATTATTTGCTTGGAAATTGAAATTAAATTTTATCCTAAATTTATCTAATTATGCTATATATTTGATGATTGTGATGCTAATGTTGTAATAGATACATTTTTTAAAGCTTATTTTAGCTTAATTACAACATCTAACCAACACAAGAAACCATGGGATAGGATGATTTTTTTTAGTAAGTGTTGTTAGTAGTTTCGAGATTTCTTGTCCGTTGGTCACGTGGGCCCCGTACGTTAATAAACACGATACTAATGGCGGGCCCTTATGTTAGCTAGACACGAGGGTCATATGGTGGGACCCACGTGAGGTCGTTTGACGTTTTTTTTTTTTTTTTTTTTTTTCAGATAGTGTGATTTTGGATTTCATAATTTTATAGAGTTTATAACTTTGATTATCGTAACTATTTATATGGTGGGACCCACATGAGTTCGCTTTTAATGTTTCCAATTTTTTTTTTTTTTATAGATAATGTGATTTTGGAATTCAAGCAATATTCCAATGGATCAAAGTGGAGAAGAATGAGGATAAATAGGAAAGATCATAAAGAAGTAGGAGATGAGGCAAATGGATTCTATGGTGGAATTAGAAAGCTTTGCAATAAACAAGAAATTGCAAAATGGCAACAACTTTGGCCAAAATGCCCCATGGAATAGCTAAGAAAAATATTTTTTAGACCCTCTTAAAGTGTAGATAGGAAAGGGTAGATATGGTAATTCAGGATTTACATTTTTTGTGCATCCTTTTGGTGCAAAAGCCTATTTGTAGTATTTGTTTTGAAGTTCTTTTTGAGTTTTTTTGTGATGAAACAAATCTTAATGCTTGTAATTTAGAAGAGTAGAATTAAAAAAATGTTTATTGATTTTGTACATAATTTGTCAAAATAAAGAAAAATGAAACTCTATATAGTTTTTTTCCTCACCATATATATCATTGTTCTAATTCAAATGCTTCTTACTCTTTTAAATAATTTCGATTTTTGATTGAACTATTATCTTTTTCAAATAGATGTTTCACAGTGTTGGGTTCGATATATTTATAACATACTGATATAGTTATACTATAACGTATGAATCAGACTCGATATATCATACACCATACATTTATAGCTTAGAGTGTGCTAAGTGGTAAAAATCAATGGCTCCAACCCTAAATGTATGTTGCATGCCACATGAACCCAATACTGAGTCGTGATGTCTAATAATATGAACTAGATTATACGCCCACTTATTCATCTACAAGTAAAAAAAAATCGAATCTTACAAATTATCCCATACATTACATTTAGAATAATTGGTATTTACTCATAAAACGTATAAATTATGCACGTCATGTTATTATAACTTTTCATGCTTGCGAGATGACAATCATCTACTTATTCATCTACAAGTAAAAAAAATCAAATCTTACAAATCATCCCATACATTACATTTAGAATAATTTGTATTTACTCATAAAACGTATAACTTTTCATGCTTGCGAGATCACAATCATTTATTCTTTAGAATACATTATACGAAAACGTTATACGAAAATAATCGAAACGTATCAAAATTCAGGAGATTTCATATATCCATCCATCTTCAAACAATGGTATACTTCTTTGTATAATGTGTTATATAGCACATGGAACACAAGGGATAAGTTAATCGAACCTTTAAATAGTACTAACGTCGACTCGGCTTTTGTGAAGCTGAAACGCTGGCGTAATCCAACTCCCGCAACTACATTGAACGCCAGACCAGTTAAAGTAACCTAACCGGCCTTCACAATGGGCGCACAAAAGTTTACCCTCGATAGCACCTTCCTCGACAGCTGAATAAAATCAGAATGATAAGAAATATAAGTATCGTTTATAGTATTCATACATTACTTATAACGGGTTGTTGTCAAATACGCCACGTATAGTAACATGAGTAAGATTTGAATACAATCTGACAAATAAGGGTGGCAATTTGGGTCCAAACATGTATTTGGACCCAAACCTAACTAAGTTTTCAATGGGTTTATAGTTCCAATTGTGTTGGTTTTTAATAATATTTGGATCCAACTGAGTTTTAAATTGGGTCCGATTTGGGTCCTAAGATTTTAAAATTATAGTTCCATCTCAACCCCTTCCACTTAGAAGTTAGAACCATTTTCTAAACTTATTTAAAATATCTTATATTCTAAATTTGGGTCCTTGTTGGGTTCATGTAGGGGTGTACATAAACTCGCTCAATCCGCTGAGCCGCTCAAACCGAACCAACCCGTTCGCAAACTATCGGTTTTAAACTTTTAAATAATAGTGGCGGTTTGATATTCTTGTCACCCGCCACTTTTTGGTCGGGTGGTGGTTTAAGAATTTGCAACCCTCCTAAACCGCAACCCGACCGCTAGTTATAAATAATGCACACAAATGATGTTATAAAGATTAACAAGAAACTTTTTAAAATGACATAGGTATATATTTTCTAACGATAATTTTATTCAAATTTATATTACACATTTTACTTTTATTTGGTGAAGAAATTAAATATCTTGTTTGAACACTTATTTTTATTCTACATAAACAAAGTTTTATTTTCGCAACCAAGGTAATATGTTAACGTATTTATGATTATTTTTTGTGATATTTTAGTTTTAATAATATTAGAGTTTTTACTCATTATAAATTATGATTATATGATTTTATTTATAACACCACTTAATTTTCTATACCACCAACTCAATAATTAAGTTTACAAGGAGTAATATAATTTTTATGGTGAACTAGTAACTACTAACTAGTTAACGACAAATGTTTTATGGAAAAAGCTAAAACCGTCAACCCGCCCGCCAAATTCATTAACCCGACTGAACCGAACCGCGCGGTTTGAAAAAATAATTTTGTAATTTTGAGTTGCTATTTTGTCCACCCACTCATGTCGGGCCGGGTTGGTTTTTGTTTTAAAACCGCCTGAACCCGACCGTGTACACCCCTAGGTTTATGATTGGGTCCTTGTTGGGTCCAATAATAATGCATGTGTTTTGTCATTGGACCCAACCCACTTTGAACCCAATCCAAATGGACCCAACCCAAACCCGACCTAATCAACCCAATTGCCACCCCTACTGGCAAGTACTGAATTTCGTAGTGTATACAATCTTGCTTACATAAGATTCAGCACTATATTCACCACTCATTCAGAGTACTCTCGATCGAGAAAATCGTTTATTTAACGAATATAATGCTTTTATGCAAGAACATGTTATTAGACCCCATGTTAGCATAATGAGTATATTTCCAATAACTTTAGTGTTATCGAGAAATAATCCCAAAGATCAACAAAAATATCCGGTTTTTAAGAAAAATCGAAGACTTTTCGATTATACCTGATGACATCCAACGAAGAGGCTCGACAAAGATAGATGAACATTCGTTCTCATTCGATCTGTTAAAAGGGTTTCCACTTCTCCTTTTATGCCACTCAAAGCATGTTTCACCCTCTCCAGGTACATGATCCAATACATTTTCCTGCAATGCAACAAGTTTGCGGCATTTTTTGCAACGGTATGTACGAGTAGGAGATGCTTCTTTCTCAGGTGACTTTTCAACATCATGAGAAACTTTTTCAGCTGGCAAAGCGGGATCAACACCAAATTTAGAGCCATCGATTTTTTCTCCACGATTATAGGACTCACCTGTTATTACAGCAAAAGAATTAGATGATGGAGAAAAGGTTTAACTTCACAAAATTAACACATGCTAAGCATCTTTTTGCACCGTCTTGTAGATGTATAGAACGTAGGAATGACATCAACAATCGTGTAATATTTCTTTTCTCTTTTCTAATTATACCATTTTTGGTTGAAACGGGAGAATTTAAGAATTACAAGTATAGATGAATTATATGTGCATCAGGTGCAATGATCAGAAGTATTTTTCCTCTTGACTAACAATTAAGAGAGGTAGAATTTAGAGTGTATATGCAAAATGCTCATGTCCAAATCCATGCAAAATGCTCATTTGCAACAAACAAATTAAATACTTGTTATCTCTTTTAACAGTTGATGCATATTACTCCCGACTCTTCCTTTAGCTCATTTCCCTTTATTTCCATTCATAATATCCCTATGACGCCAGCATTTGAACAAAAATCCAAATATTTAAGCATCAATTGTCTCGTTTAATCATAAAAGTAGTAATCACGACTTTGTGTCCACTGTCCACTAAATTGCCTATTATAAGTTTGTTTAGAACACTTGTTACTTTTTTCCGAAACTAGCCAATTGAGAATTATGACAATCACAGTTGAAGAAATCAAAGAAACAAGTAAATGGTAAAGAATGATCTTGAACATCAAAACAAAAATCACGAACGAAGCAATATAATAAAGTTGTTTAGAGAAAAAATATGGACCTAATATTTTTAAGCGGAAGCGTTTGTATATGGGGTTAGCATGATCAACTTTAAACCCCATTTGCTCAAACATTTTCAACTGCAACCACAGATGGAAAGACAATTATAAATAACCAAAAAGGTAAAAAAAAAAAAAAACTCAAAATTAAAGAAAATTCTGAGACAACATGAATAAGTTTGCGTTAACGTCACCTGCTCCAAGAATCCATCATTTGGGCAGAGTGATTCACAGCTTTCCCGCAAAGATTCAATAGCATCTAGTAATTACGGGAAGAAAAGAAAAGGTTATAAGGAGAAAAAATAAAAGTAGCTACATAAACCATTAGTAATTGAACAATGAAAGCTCATTAAAAAGCCAATATAATTGATTTAAACTGCAAATCAATGTATACAATTTATAAACCAATTGTTCACCTTCTTGCGATAGCTGTTCACTTCTCATCAGATATGCTGTAATAATTGCCGCACTGCAACAAACACAGGTTAAAATGGGTGTAAACACTTAGTGCTTGAAAAATTACAATCGTGACAGAAACCATTGTACAGAAATTTGAAGAAAACATAAAATCATGTCCCGAGCAGAAAAGGATAATGCTGAAGCAGCTTAAGCCGAGCCCAAAACATGTTAGGTTGATTTGATATATGAAATCCTCGTAATTACTTATTGCCCACATTAATATCATTTAATAAACTAATATCGTCTTAAAGATGAGGTTCGACATGGTTACACACTCAAGCATATTGCAACAAAGTTACCATCAGAGTCGTGCATAAAAGTGTTTGTTACAAAGTTCGTTACATAGATATGGCAGTTTGGCAGTAATGTCTCAGTATAACAAAATAATGCACATAAATATCCACCAATGGAATAGAAATGATACAAGCAAAGATATGAAAGATCATATACCTCCTTGAAACACCCGCAAAGCAGTGAACCAAAACAGATCCTTCTTTCCTACTATTTTCAATAAAATCCAAACACACGTCCAAATAGTCCAGTAAATTTTCGCTCTCCATGTCTCTCAAAGGTACTGCCATCCTCACAAACTTCAAATCCTTACCAGCATATTCCAACGAGTATAGTAGCTTATCTGGTGACAATGAACTCTTTGACCAGTTGACTGAATCTTCAGATTCCAAGTCCCGAACATAGACCTTTCGAATTTCTTTGCTCGGGATAGAAATGTCTTTACGCCATTCCGAGAAGAAAGAAATGGACTCTGAACTAAGAACTGATAGTAAATGCGTTATTTCGTTACTACCATTCTGAAGAACCTCCGCAGCGTCTCCAATGTTGCCGATGAATAAATGCTCACGAACCAGATATGGCATTTCAACACAATCAGTATCTCACCTATTAAATTCAAGAGCTTAGTTGTCTGTTTTTGAACATAATAACACCTTTTGTATAACAAAACATTAGATGTTACACTTAATTGACAGATATTTTCAAGTTTCTTGCAGTCTTTTTCTTAACAGATATTCAGTTGTCAAGAGTAGAGCTGAAAGATGAATCAAACTACTCGAGCTCGATTGTTGAAAGCTCATTGAGCTCGGTTCGTAACTCATCAAACCAAGATCGAACAACCTTTTGTCCTTTTGAAGTTCGGCTCGAGCTCGGTTCGTATTCGACTCGATTAACTTTTAAAAAGGCTCAAACACTAATTTTGAAGCTCGATTATAATTAAACAAGATGGCAAGAACTGATTCATAGCTATCAAATCACAAAAACACGATGAAAAATTATAATGATGAATAATATCAATTCAAATCCGCAATTTCATGATCACTAATGAAGAAAACCACCAACTACTATCAAATTACAAACTTAAGAAAAATAATTCAGTACGAACTCAAATTTCCTGAGATGTCCAACTTTTAATAAATAACTTCACTTTAATATACTTACGTCTGTTCAGTCCTAATCAAAATCAATTAAAATCAACTATAATTGAATTTAACTGTTAATCCTAAAAGAACAGTAAATCTATTTCATGATACAAGGAACAAAAAAACACAACTTTCTATCATGCTGAAATTAAATTAATTAAAATTAAACGCTAACGAATATTACACACAAAAATGGCCTCCGGAATAGAAAAAGGTTTAAAAGAATTAAAATTCAGAAACCAAATTTATTTGAATGATTGATAGAGGTAACTATCGCCGTACCTGAGGGCAGAGATGGAATATTCCGGCGAGTGACGTCAGATTATCGGCAAGGTGACGCAACAGGAAATCTCTTTTTCACTTTTGGCCTTCTTTTTCCACTGTATTTTGGTCTGAGGTTTTTATAGAAGATTCGCACGTGTGTGATGAAATCTTTAAAGATGTGTTGGTACGTGTGAGGGAAAAGATAGTAGTATCTTTCCACGTGGCATAATATTTATAAAAATCAAATTAACTTTCTATTTAAATTTGGTACGCAATTAAATTTTATTTTAACTCGACTTAATGTACATTAAATTGATCGAACAAAGACAATATTTTACATTCAATTTGAGTTCATGAATTATTGAGTAATTATTTATTCAACACGATTCACTTGTCTGTAATACACAATATATAATGATAATTCTAGTACGATCAGATTCTTATTTCTTCTAAACAAATGTATTTGAAAACAACAGACATAATTGTATGAGAAAATGTGCGACAAAATAATAGTTTGTAATTGAAGTCGATGAAATATCCTCCCTAATATCATTTTTTAAGGGAACAATTACATCGTCTTATTATATCAATTGCTTACAAGTAAGCATCATAGATAAATTTTATTGTAAATTATTACAAACTACCTTATAAGTAGAAAAAACGCACATATATTTTAGTAGGAGTCGAACCCCATAAAGTCTTAGTGAAGGTTTCGACCTTGACCAACTAAGCCTCATCGACACTTACAGGAGCGAATCTTCTATCTCAATGCCAGTGTACTACAATGAAATCACATTATTGTGAAATTGACAAATATTCATTTACAAATAAAATATAAATAATAATTCAAAATAAATAAACACTTGGCAATCACATTCCCTCAATGACGTGACACTATTATCATTGACACTATTGTACATCGATAGAAGACCCATTCCCGACACTTACATTATTATATAAAAAGCAACGAACTTGCTTATATAAAATAAAAGTTATAATAAATTTCAAATCCTGAATAAACTTTATAAGCTCCTATTTATTCTATCATCCACAAAATATTCTTCCACCCAAACACAACCTTAGCTCATATACACTTTACATGTCCATTAAGAACACATTTGAGAATTGAATATGCACATTACAATACTACAAAATTATAGGAAACACAAAAGCAAGAATAAAAACCAAAAGAATCAAGAAAGTCTATGTAGATTCATCTTCCCATCAATAGATACAACATTTTACGAATCGAAAAATTTCTCGTGAAAAAAAAAATGAACTTTTGGAACCATTTTAACTCGACCTCGACCCCTATTTCTCCACAATCGACAATATCCCCTTTTTTTTTTGCAGTTCATATGATTTCATAACAAATGCCAAATGATCTTACTTCACAAAGATAAATCCAAAAATTGTATATCTAAATTCTAAAGTGATTAAGAAGAATATGAATGTCAACAATCCTCATTATCCTTGGTATAAACAGGTATTTGCCATATTTTGGTATTCTTTTTGGGATCATCGGTTAGGCTAAGATCTTTATCGTCTTCTTTGTGCGTTTTAATGAACGTTTTGGCTCCCATCATGATAAGCCTTTCCACCATGAACAATTGGTAATTGTTCTCAATTACTCGATCCAAAAGAGTACTATAATTCGATGAATACGCTAATTTGTACCTACAAATCACGATAACGTTATAACAACAACATTAATCAAATTTAAGTGCCTCTTACAAAAACTTGGATAATCGATAAAATTTAGAGTTTGCAAAGACGCTTACAAAAACGAAAGAACTTGGTTGAATAGTGAAAAAAAATGAGATACCTTACGGCCAAAGGAGAAAAGAAACCGGGAGTCCTTTCATTGGACGCTATAAAAAGGGTTCGTCCCGGTGGGACCCATTTTGCGATTCTACAAAGAATGAACTCGGGACGTGTATCTCTATCGAGATGAGGATGTAAAGTTCGATCAACACCAAATCTATCCTTTCGGGTTTTTATTTTATCACCTCGACGGACATGGATAGCATCATAGTCTCCAAGTAGGGCCTTAATCTATATTAACATGCATTTAAATGTCACATATTAATAACGAAATAAAAAGGGTAAAAAGCAATAATATTAAACATATGAAAATAAATTACCTTTTCTGCAGCGTCTCGTAAATTCTTTGCCGCCATTGACGGAAGAAACGAATATGGCAACATTATCGAACTCCGGTTGTTCCGATCCTTGCACTCCGCGAACCTGAACGAGTACCATGATTAATACCTACACAAAAGCTATCAAAATTCAAAATCTAATTATCTACGAATCTCATCATATATCTATATATTAGACCATGTAATGCAAAAAGGCGAATCAAGATTGAAAAGATAATTACATGTTTCGTCATCAACTTCATTCTCGGGTGCAATGGGCGGGGAAAATCCAGATCCAAACTGGACCCATGAAATACCCACAAAAAATATTTTACCCGGGCCGATCGCATACCCGACGGGTCCAAAAAAAATAAGACCCGATGAGCCGGGTACATTTCGGGTCGGGTCGGGCAAATGCCCACGGATAAACTTCGGGTATTGTTCGGGTACAGACCGCGGGTGTTTTCAAAGGGTAATGTTCAGGTATAGACACGCGGGTATTTTCAAAGGGTAAAATTAGGGTAAATTTCGGGTATTTCCCGGGTAAAATACCAGAGGGTAAAAATTGTAAAAATTGGACCCAGACCCGAACTGCCTAGTGTCATCGGGTCCAGTCTGGGTCTCATATCCTACGGGTCAGATAAGTTTTCTAGTGAACGGGTCCGGACAATCCCCACCCATTGGCAAGCCTACTTCATTGGAAAAGGCACGAAACTCCGGATTAAGCCTATTGATGTTTACTTGTTATTTAGTTCTTACAAATTAAACCATGGCATGAACCATCACCAAGTTCAAAAAAACACGAGACTGAGGGAAAAAAAAAAGTAGATAAAGGATAAACTAGGAGTTGTATACTTGCCACGATAGAGGACTTGCAGTTCGATTTATGAGCAAAATATTCGAATAAAAACTTTTTCCTTTGAGATCGTCTCGACTATTTCCTTGGACATGTGCTATCCCTCTGGATCCTAATTTCATGCTCGTTGTAAGGGTCCGAATCCAAGCTTTTGAATTATCCAAAATCACGGGTACGGTATTGGATATGAGATCCAAATCATACAACGAATCCATTGCACATGAGTTATCAGTCCACCTAACAACAAAAATCATATTGAGAAATTAAACATTGAGACGTGACTTTTAACCATTTATAACTCTCTGCTAAAAGCTAAAGGCAAACTAATAAGGCCACACGAAATAAGAACGCTTATTATCATTATTTGCAATCTGCAGTTACAAACTTTATTGGCCGAAGCCCATGTGAAACGAACGTAATATTAATTGCAAGAAACTGGATCAAGAACAGTACAAAAATCCCAATTGTTTGCTTATTGGTATATCAAACTGCAAAGTTATCACAAATGTCTGAGTTCGTCTCAATAACTAAACCAAAATCCCAAACAAGTTCTGGTTTTAATTCACTTTTCGAAACAAAACGAATATTTTTTTTGATGAACGACATAAACAAACTCACCCTTCGTCTGAAGGCATATTGCCAGACTGATGAAGAATCCCTTTCTTATTGTGTATGGGATTTATACACATCCTAGACGGCATTACAAAGGTCCTGCAACCAAAGGAGGATAAAAATGTTAAAATGATAGTTATGCTGTGAAGGCATAGAACACGGTATATTGGAAAGTCCAAAGTGATGAAGTTGAAATCCAAATTGTGACAGTCATCGAATCAATTAGATTCCTCAAAGTTTTACACTAAACCTTATCATCTAAGAAGGAGATGTAAAACTTTGAGGAATCTAATTGATTCGATGACTAACATGTTCCTCTCTTTTCCTAAACAAAAAGGCTACAAATTAGCAAGAAATACTATATATTAACTTCAGCCAGTAATAAACGGATCAACCATGAATAAATCGCTATGTTATAAGAAAGGTGTTTTATATCCTTATTTTCCAATTAATTCATAATTTACAAATGTCTATATCATCCTTCCATGGAGTCTGAGATACATAATTCCTGATCATCAAAAGAATTATAGCTATGCTACAAAAAGATTCACAGTGTTACAAGACCCTCGTAGCTATGCATAGATTTTAGTTCTTCAAACTGATAATTCTAACAAACAACTTCATTTTTCAAATATCAAAAGCAAAAAAAGGAACCAAACCCAATACTTCAAATTTAACAGATATTTCAAATTTAAGGTTTCCACAAAACCCACACTCCAAATTAAATAAAGATTCAATCTTCACAATAAATATATATTCAAAACAAAACATAAAAAAGGACATTTACCTCCCCAAAAACAATGCCTCTTCAAGTGCACACCTAAGGCTAGATTCTTGATGCCCCAAACCCTCACAAGAATCGCAATGTTTTCCAGGACAATCGATTCTATTCCCCCAAAACAAGTACTTTTCGTGCAGATTGTGACGATTTTTAGAGCTATTCACCAAGCTCTTGATGCTGTTTGAAGTGGAAAAAGAAAACCCAATTGTAGAAGCTAAAGATGAAACAAGGTACAACACAGCAATGCATGCAATTGAAGCTGTGAGAATTAGAATTGGAGATCTGGGCTTCGCTGATTTTGCCTTGTAATGGGGTTTTTGGATCGCCATTGACTTTGGTTTTTTTCTTGATTTTCAGCTTATTAGTAGAAGGCCTCCTGATAAACCAAAGAATAAATATTTTCTAGCATTTGATCTGATCTTTTTGAAGTTTTATTTATTATTATTTGTTGATAATGTTGGTTTATTAGATTAGATCTATAGATTAATGTTGGTTTATTTTTATATAAATATTATTTTATGCATGAAAATTGGAAGTCAGAAATTTTCAACTCTAGGCCCAGTGGGCTGTAATTGAACTATAAAGGTTGCCGGCCCAAACCCTGCCAGATCCAATATTTCCTTCAGTCCATTTATAGAATATAAGGCCACAGGCCCAAAAGGGTAATAGCAATTTATCCAGATTTAAAATATATTTTATTTTTCCATTAATTTATGTATTACTTTTTGATTAATAGCTAAGATTGGTAATAAAATTTAAGAAATATTTATAGAGATTAGATTTTATTTATTATGGTAGTTCTCATGTTGTTTTTTCGTCTAAGCCTTTTTTCATAAACAAAATTAGTAGATAGTGAATGTAATCGAAAATGGGCATAGTCGTGTCGAACAATTTATTTCAAGTTGATTTTTATTTTATTTTTTAAAATTTGTTCGAGTTTGGTTAGATTATCAATCTAGTTGAACCAAATTGAGCTTTAATCTAGTCGGATATACGTAAACAGGATAATTTGATTTTCAGCGTATTTGAACGAGCCGAACTTAGCCAAAACTTCAAAGAATAATATTAAATAACTTTATTCATCTTTTAACTGTAATTAATATTCACATCTAGGGGTTGTTAAACATTTCTTTCAACCAAAATATATACATGATTAATGTAGCAAAGTTA
The DNA here is from genome assembly GCA_963669365.1 of Verbascum thapsus. Lineage (NCBI taxonomy): Eukaryota > Viridiplantae > Streptophyta > Magnoliopsida > Lamiales > Scrophulariaceae > Verbascum > Verbascum thapsus. The sequence goes on from OY770114.1 coordinate 6,474,091, forward strand.
TTACAAATCCAAAATCAAAATTATTATAATATGCAAATATATAATTTAATAATAATAATACTTCACAAAAAAGAATGAAAATATAAAATAAAAATAGGGGTGAAAATTGTGTCAGATTAGATTATGATGGTGATAAAATATCACAATTATAAAAAATAAAATAAAATAAAAATAAAATTAAAGGACAAAAATGTAATGATTATTTTGGAAAAATTATATATTATTGGGGGCACCCCACCACCCGACAATTAATTCAATGCGTGACGGCGTTTGTGGGCTGATTCAGAGAATAATGTCATTATTTTCTGAATTTTTTTCCTTTTCTCTTAAATAATAATTATTTTAGAATATTTAGAATCACCCCTAATATTAGATTATTAATTAATTTCACAATTATATTCTTAATCCTCCTTAATTCTACCCAACTTAAATATATTTATACATTAAATTGGCCCCTCGTAGAATATTTTATAGTTCTTAAGTACCGTTAAGTGGCACATTATTTAACTCGATGATTAGCATAAACAAGCCACATTAGCGATTTAATTAGCCAACATATCACATCAAAGGTGGTTAAATTTCTCTAAGTACTACGTTTAATCCATGAAAAACGTGAAAAGAAATAAAGGTTGCCACTTGGATTAGGGTATTATTAAGAAATATAAAAGGCAGAAAAAACATTAAATATGTATACTTTAATCAAGATTAGTGTCCACTGATTTCCACTTAATACTTAATAGTACTTTTTGTTTTAAATTTTAATTATATCTGCATGAATAGTTTATGGAGATTATGCATGAAAAAGAAAACATATAGAAAAAACTATAGCCTTTATGGGTGACCACGAATCGAGTCAATTTACGATCTCAATGAACCAGCTCGAAAATAGCTTGACTTGAGCTCGAGTCAAATTTTTTAAACGAGCCGGACTCGAGCCCAAAAAAAACTTGTTAACTAGCTCGCAAAGGGAAATAAATTTTTATATTAATATGTATATAATATAATATTTTATTCACTTATTTATATATAATATATTATGTTATAATAACATGTATACAATAATGAAATTATTAATATTAATTATAATCGTATTTAATAATATATGTATAAATATAAATTAATATTATATATTAATAAAAAAATTGAACTCAAGCTCAAGCCGATCACGCTTAAATTCGAGCCCATTTTTCTCTGACTTATCGAGTTTGAGCCGAGATTTTTGATCCAATTCAGTTCAAGCTCGACTCTTAAATCTCAACTCTTGAGTCAACCTAGTTAGGTAAATCTTTTTTTGACAAGAAAAGTGTACATGTAGTGGGATCTCAACACTAGAAAACAAGCTTCACTTTCTTCAAAAACAAAGAACAAAAGTGTAATATAAGGCCACAAATAGTTCACATTTAGACAAGAGACAAAAATGACAATAACACAAAATTCTACCACTAGATTCTAAGCTAACCCATGATCTTGTCTCTCTTTTTCTTTGTCCTTCCAAATCCTTATATTCTTCTATTAGAAGCCCAAAAAATGCCCACCAAAAGTGTTAGTAATTAGTTTAAACTTATGCATTTTTACTCGTTTATCGCGAAATTCCAAGCAAAACGTAGTAGACTAGCGTGATCGGAAGAGCAATTAGCATCCCAAATATAACCCTGCAACCGAAATAATCAAAATCGCGTAAATCTATAGCATAATTGGTAAAACGTGAGTGCAAATATTTAAATTCTGCGTCCAATCAAATGATGACAAATGTAAAATATGATATTATCAACTTAAGTCTTTTATTTTATATTTTAAAATTTTACCCAGTGCTAAGAATATCAGGATGGACGTTATATTCCTTTGCGAAGACAAAGGGAACGATTCCTTGTGGAAGGGCTGCCTGAGAAATCGAAAGCCACAAATTTACATTAGTCCTAAGAATTGAAACGGGATGTGAATATAACGTGTAACGGTTTTATTTTATTTCGATGATTTATACTTGAACAATTGCAATGTGCAAAAGGACGCCTCGAAGCCCAACTGCAATAGAAGCGGCGGCCATAACTGCGGGCCCGGTGAGAAATCGAACGGACATGGAGAATGCAGCTACGGATTTCCCACACGCGATCATTTTAGGTTGCAACGCCATAAATAACCCTGCAAGCAATTCCGCTTAGATTTTATTTCATTTTCATCGAAACTTGATATTATATCATTTTAGATATGTCTATGTATATTAGGGCTGCAAACTTGATATTCGACTCGAGCTCCATCATTAAAAGCTAGTTCGAGATCAGTTCAGTAACTTATCAAACAAAGCTTGACAACTTTTTGTATTTGATAAATTTTGAAGCTCGGCTCGATTCGTAAAAAATAATAAAAACAGGCATAAATAATCAAATTACTCGAGCTGGACTTGTAATCGACTAGATTAAAGCTCGTTTGAGCTCGACTCGATTAACAATCACATCAAGCTCAAATACAATTTTCGCAGCTCGATTGTAATTCAAACAAGCTTGAACATCTATACGTTCGGCTCGACTCAGCTCATTTACACCCCTAATGTATTAAGGAACTTTACGTACCAAGACTAAACATAGCCATCCCGAGACCAGCGTCGGACAAAATAGATATCGATTTAGCTATTATCGCAGGCATCGCCACGTTCCACCTGCAATAAGTCACAAAATTTCGACAAAATCAAAATCTTTACTATTTGCAAATTTGATCAAACAAAAATAAGAATTATCGTAAAATACCAACCTAAATGAGACCAATGACCAAGTAAGCCCGACGAGGCTAGAATACGTGTTCGGGTTTCTAATAAGCTTTCGCCACACCATGATTAGTATAAGCCTCGTCATCACACTAGTTGGTGGCATAACATTTGGCTTAGTATCAACACTAGCCTTAGGGCGAAGCTCAGTAGTTGAGCTCGAGCCGAGCTTAGACAGTACAGGCCCTTCACGCCCCGCCCCATTGGGGCCCGCTTTATTCCCGAAACTAAACTCGTCTCGCCCAAAATCATCATAGTCTACAAAATACATATAATTATCAATAACCTATTACGAAAATACAAAATAACATATGAAAACGCAATGAAATAAACGGAACCATGTGACAATAGAAGACAAAATAAACCAAGATTTAAGGGAAGTTGCAACGTTAATGACAAACCGAGAACAGAATTTCCCGTATTATCGTGAAAAAGACGCAAAAAAACAAAAACCATTTTCAACAGTAGCCTAATAAATTATATCCAAATCTAAGACAGAACTAGATGTTTTTTCCTAAATGACAAATATAGTTACATCAACAAAACTAGATAAATTCCAAAAACAGAGTATTCTTTATTTGCACATGTAAAATTATAACAATCATCAAAATTAATCCCAATTAAATAATCATCCTCAGTATCAAGAATGCAAATAAGTTTGAGATTTAGTTACATCAACAAAACGAGATAAATTCCAACAAACAGAGTATTTGAAAACAGAGTATGTAATCTTTTTATTTGCACAAAACAAATAATCAAAAACTATAACAATCAACAAAATCAATCCCAAATAAACAGTCAATTTTATTATCAAGAATCACAATAAAATAAACAAAACAAGTTTAATGTAAATACCAATAGTTACATCAACAAAACTAGACAAATTCCAAAAAACAGAGTATGCAATCAGTGTAAAACTATAACAATCAACCAAACTAATCCCAAACAAAACAATCAATTCCATCATCAAAAAATCACAAAACAACACAAAATAAATTCAAAATTTGATTACCTTTAGGATGAGCCCCAACATTAATCTCATTCCCATAATCACCATTCTTGAAAACATGAATCCCACCTTCAGAAACAGGGGAAGCACTAGAACTCCAAACAAACATTTGAAGATCTTTACCCTCATTCCCATTAGCCTTCTTTTTCTGGCCCAAAACAGGGGAAAATATACCAGCATTTGCAGGTACAGGGTACCCTGTATTATTCCTCCCCTGATTCTCCTCATCGAAATTCGATCCCCTCGGGCTCACTGCATTTCCACTCTTCACCATCGAGTAAAAATCGGTGTGATTAAAACTCGAACCCCTTGGAGTCGGGTTTCGTGAAGATTGCAAAGAATAAATCTCAGCATTTGTCAGATTTGAAGGCCTAGGAGTCAAATTCAAACTAATCCCACCATTAGGGCCATAAGATTTTCTACTGAAAACATCTGATCTAGAGCTAGTTGATTTCCTAACAGTAACATGTAGCTTCCCATCTTCACCTATTTCAGCCTCTGTTTCCAACATCTCTTTCCCATCCAAAGAGATAATATCAGAATCGACTTTAAATGAAACTATTGAACCTGCAGTATCAGGAAACTGCTCACTAATCAACAGCCTGGCCCCTCTAAACTCGAACAGAAAAAGCATCAAAGTGTACCAGATAATACACTGTAGCACAACAATCTGTACCATTAAACTGCCTGAATCATCACCGTACATACCCTTCAGTAATGGGATGCCCATGACCAGAGTATTGGGGAGTGTGGATAAAGAAAACAGAGTAATCGACCATTCTAACGAGCCCCGTGACGAGGTCCGGGACCAGATGAAGAGCACGATTAGGACTATGAGTTTCTGTAAAGTGTCGGCGGCTATGAAACGGTAGTTCATGGCGTAAGGATTGTTGGTAGAGATGAAGTGGAAGGAGAGTAGAGGGACGGCGAATAGAGCTACGAAACGGTTGATGCCGGAGCATTGATCGGGTGTGAAGATTTTCCACCATTTTACGGAGCCGTAGGCGAGGATCATGGCGACGTAGAGAGGGACCACGGCGGTGAGGACGTGGTAGAGGTCTGTGGGCGTTATCATGTTTGGAGATTTGAGCTTCAGGAAATGGAAAAATGGCGGATTTTGAAGGGTTTTTGTGTTGAAAAGGGATTGAGATATGAAAGAATTTTTGAAAAAATGAAGAAGAGAGATGAATATTTTAGGACGTTTTTAATGGGAGTGCAGATTTTCTGCCATAATTTGAGAGAGAGTGGGGCAAGGGAAGTGTGAAGAAGATGGTAATATATATATATATATATATATGAATGTTTCTATATAACATCTAATATAGTTCATTATTTTTTTTAAATTTTTTTCAAATATGATAAAATTTATATTTAACAAATATATTTTATTTGTCTTTTAATTAATGTTTACTTAAATAAAAAGATATGTTAACATATGAAATATCGGTTTAAAACACATACGATGATATGTAGTATTTTTCTTTATATATATTTATTGTTGTTTAAAGTTGGTAGGGTCGATTCTGATTTCTGGTCGAGAGTTACGTAAACATTATAAATTGACATTGTTATTCCATAGACAAAAATAATAAAATTACAATATATATATGTGATTTTAATGATTTCTATCTTTCTTGAGCAATAAAGTGTATTATGTAAATTGTTTTTATATATCGTATTGTGAAAAATATATTAACACCGAATTATTAAACTTGGTTTAATTGAATTACTCATTGGAAGATTAGAAAATTCTATAATACACTAATAATAATTATTCTAGTGTTTATATGTTATATAATAAAATTTATTTTATTTTATTGTACTCTATATATTCAATTATATAAAAATATAAATATAAAATGCACTATATTGAGTTAGCTATGTATTAATTAATGGGAAATAAATAGCAGACATAGAAATAAAAGGTGATGTATTTTGAGAAGCTCATAGCATTTATGCATGCAATGTACTATGCCTGTCGTGTTATACTATTTGTTTAATATTTATTAATTTGATTACTTATTATTAGAAAAATGAAATTACAATACTTGTCTGGTAGGTAAATTTGGTTGTATTTTTAGTCTAATTATTTATAAATTTTCACATTAATCTTATAACTATTTTATATATATGTGCCAATTGCATAGTAAGGCTTTAAATTTAATGGTTATTTTGGCCAATGAATGGTGAATAATTGGCCAAAAAAAAAATCAACTTTCATTTGGGTACAATATTTTCTATTTCAAATCTTGTTTATTTTCCTATTTTAAATTTTTAGATATTTGATACGTGTAATTTATATATACACTTGTTAAGATATATTTTATATGTATAAATATTTTGATATGTCATAAAAAATTGAAAATAAAAGATGATACAAGAATTTGAAATAAAAAAATTATATTGTCAAATCTCAAAATGAGAGGCAAATAAATAAATACATATTATATTTATTTATATGATAAAAAGATTCTTCTCCACATTGTGGAAATAATTAATGTTTAATTTCATCATTTTAGGTTGTCTTTATGACTAATGGTACATTTCAAATATTGGATACTTTTTTCTACTGTCGGACAAAAGATTTCTTTATGGCCCCCACTTAAATAATTTGTCACCTTTTTCTTTTCCTTAATTTAATGTGAGAGATAGTGATATTTGTCACAAACTTCCCTTTTTTTTAATTTTTTTATTAAGCACTCACTATAATTATTTGGTGTTTTATATGATAATTTATTTTTTTCTCTTTAATTTTGGATAAAGATATAAGGTATTCTGACCCGATAAATTTGATTTTTGAGCATGAATTGTGTAAATCATGGAAGACTATAAAAATGAAGAAAATAATCACACTTTGTGATAGTTTAAAAATCTAATTTATAACGTTTCATATAAAAGTGGATTCCGATGATTAGTGTAACAACTTTCGGGATGATATTTTACTTTATAAGTGTATATATATATATATATGTATTTTGAATGTGTGTAGAATTTGAAATCTAATGTGTATTTAAAAAAGAAATACATTTAATATATACTTATAAAACATTCATAATACAAAATAAAAATCGGAGAATAATGAGATGATAATATTTTGCGCTGGTTATTACTTTTAAAATATGAAGAAAATTCATATTTCATTTTCTCCTTCAATTTATGTTATACCAATTTGCATAATCTATATTTTTATCTATTAATTTTTTTTAATTTTCTTTTTGTTAACTAAAAATTAATTCCGAAAAAGTTTGATAATTGGCGGTGGAAAATTGTCTATTTTTAGGATTTGAACTTTGCAATGTTTGGTGAAAAATCATTGACCAAACTACTGCAATAATTCGAATGGCTGCAAATCGTCTATAATTTTTCTAAAAATACCAAGTATAAAAAATTATCTTAAAATTTTATCTTTTCTACAGAATAATCAATTTATTTTTATTCTCAGTTCATTAGAGAAATCTTCAAAATTATTATTCTCAGATTTCGACTGATTTCTTGTATTCTATAAGTGAATTATCATTTTCAATCGTTAGTAAATTCACTCGTTAGTAAATTCACTGTAAAATTAATTATCACTTTATTAAAAAAAATGGGATTCCGCATAAAATTTGTATTATGTTTACAATTTATTCTATCAGTGACAAGACAAGATGAAAAATCTTTAATAATTTTCATATATTCATGTAGAAAAATCTTTTGTAATTTTTATGATATTGAAAATAATACGTCATTTAGTTAGTCATAACAAATAAAATTTAGAACATGTCTAGGCCCATATATGTTTGGAGTTGTTTAATAAATTTATGGCAAAGTGGGCCAAGTAGCTGTCAGACAAGCCCATGATATATGGGCTTAATCATATCCAACAAATGTGTCCACAAAAGTGGGCCACATTGGTTGACTTGAATTGAGACATTAGGACACTATAGTATAAAAACCCGAGACAAGAAGAGAGAGAAATTCTATAACAAATCGAGTTCAATAAAATCGGTGAGTCAATATGTTGTAGATAATATCATAACAAATCGAATAAGACACATATATATATATATTTTAAACTATTAAACTCGATGTGACATAAAATTTTACGCCTGATATTTTGAAGAAAATATTCAAACAAAAAGCAAAGATACATTTGACAACACATATTATATATGTTATATATATATATATATATATATAACTAACAAATAATATATTTAATCACAAGAATAACCTTCCCAATTTCTCATGGATTAAGAAACTTCCAATTTCATCCTCCTTTTAGATAAGGGCATAATTGTCAACAACATTACAAAGAACAATTTGCCTACATCAAAATAGACTCACAAACACAATTTGTCTTTGACAACCCATAGTTTTAAATGACAAGAATCTCCTTCTCAAACCCCATACAATTCTAAATGAGTCGAGTCGAATCGAATAAATTTTCATACAAATTTATTTGAATTATTAGCAATTTCAAATTCGGTAATTGAAATAAGTTCGATTGTCAATTATGTCAAACTAAAACGAACCCTAATTAAATCGAACTCAAATTCCACGACTTTAATGTCCTTTTATTATTTTAAAATTAATCGAATTGAACTCAAATTAAGTGTTAAATTTAATTGAATTTTTTTATTCAAACAAATTCAATTTGATAATATGAATTAGTATATTGATTTGTCTTTTAGCACAAGGGTATAATTGTCCACTAATTTATAAATAACACTACTTTGTCATCTATATTAAAAAGAATCCAACCACACACCTCTTAACTCTCACTCAGAAATGACCAGTAGCAGAAATGGCGTGGCTAACGGCTTGGAGCCATGGCTCGAGCTGAACAACAAAGTCGTGTTCGTGACCGGCGCGTCAGCTGGTCTCGGCCGTGAGTTCTGCTTGGACTTGGCTAAAGCCGGCTGCAGAATCGTAGCCGCTGCTCGGCGAATCGACCGCTTACAATCGCTCTGCGACGAGATCAACAAGAATGGCTGTACCAGAGCGGTGGCTGTTGAGCTCGATGTCAGCGCAAGTGGAGCCGCTATTGAAGCCTCGGTGCGCAAGGCTTGGGATGCTTTTGGTGGAATTGATGCTTTGATCAACAATGCTGGTGTTAGAGGTAATAAAACCTGAATAGTGTTTAATTTTGATTTCAGCATTTTTTTCTCGGATGTGTTTTTTATTTAATTGAGAAGATTTTTCGTTGCTTCGTGCAATCCAGTTTAATTTGAGGTTAATTTTGTTTCATTGTTCTGTACATTTTTTTCGTTATTAGTTTAATTCGATGTTAATTTAGGTCAAGTCACGTTGTACGGTGCAACAATTCGAGGTTGTTTCATTTTTATCTTGTGAAGAATTTTCGTTGTTTTGTGCATTTTAGTTTAATTCGAGGTTAACTTATTTCATTTTTAGCTTGAGAAGAATTTCATTGCCGTGTGATTCAGCTTAACTCGAGGATAATTCTTTTCTTTGTTTCGTACAAAAAATTTGAGGTTAATTAGTTTCATATTTATCTTGTGAATAATATTTGTAGTTCCGTGCGATTTAGGTTTTGTAGAGATGTTTAGTGTACTGTTGTTTAGTTTTGTAGAGATATTTAATGTACTGTTGTTTAAATTTGTGGAGAACATTAGCTGAGTGCAATTATACTTTGGTGTAACTTTACTAATTTGATTTATCGGTAGAACACATTAAATTAGTTAGCTTTGAAGTAATAGCCACCAATTAATACAGATACAGCTAGTTGTATTGCCTAGGTTTTGCTATTGGACCGATAGAAGATCATATTAGTGTGTTCTGAGTTTGTAATTACTGATATTATGTACTAGTCCGGCCACTATAGTTAACATGTTCGCTTTCTAGGTTAATTATAGGTAACATGAAATGGTTGATGACAGAATGATAATCTGATAATTCAATTATCAGTAATGTTAATAAACTTTTCTTAACTAGTCTTTTGTTCAGTTTACATTTGCTTATGAGATACTACATTTTCTTGATATGCTGTTGTTAGCTTTGAATTTGTACTAGGAGCTGTTAGCTTTTAAATGTGTTATTTTGTATCTTAACTTTTAAAGTTTTCTTTCAGGCAGTGTCCATACTCCATTGAGTTTGTCAGAAGAAGAATGGAATGATACCATTAAAACAAATCTAACTGGAACATGGTTGGTCGCAAAGTACGTATGTGCGTGCATGCGTGATGCTCAAAAGGGTGGCTCTGTCATCAATATCTCATCGATTGCAGGTCTTAATAGGGGGCACTTACCCGGAAGTCTTGTTTATGCTGCTTCAAAGGCTGCTGTTAACACCATTACGAAGGTAAATTTTGAAACACACTCGAACCACTATTCTTTTGAAATGAAAAAGAACTAACTGTTATTGACTTGTGATGCTTTTTAATTCACTGCGAAATCTTATTTAGATTATGGGGTGATATTTCATTTATCCATTATATTGTCATGAGACTTGGTGTTGGAAAACTATTTTAAATCTTTCTGCATGATAAGAGTCATTAGAACATGCCTATGAAGTTTCACTGTCAAATTTCTGACTGATTTTCTTGTGACCTCCACTTGCTCGAAAAAATATGAAATCAAAGCAATATCATGCAACTGGTCTTGGATTGTGTTGGATGTTCAAAAGTGTCACTAGTGCAGTTGTTTGTTAACTATATATCATCAGTTCCCAATTTTCTGTTTTAACTTGTAGTTCTTTCTGTCTTCACTAATAACTATCACGTCGCATACAGATCATGGCAATGGAATTAGGGACATACAACATACGAGTAAACTCTATATCTCCCGGGCTTTTCAAATCCGAGATAACACAAGGTCTCATTGGAAAAGACTGGCTAAAAAACGTAGCTCTGAAAACAGTCCCTTTGAGAACTTTCGGTGAATCAAATCCAGCATTGACATCACTGGCAAGGTACTTGATCCACGATTCTTCAGAGTATGTGACGGGCAACGTTTTTATAGTAGAAGCTGGAGCTACATTACCCGGTATTCCAATTTTTTCATCTCTCTAGTGTCAAAATGCCTGTTTTTAAATGTTCTATTCATCAATGTTTATTGTAAACTAAACATAAGTCCCAAAGTTTCAGAAAGCAACTATAGTTAGAGTTCTGTGTGTTTAACTGAAGAGGGATGAAATTGTAATTCGTTTTTGATAATATGTGAAGTTTAGGTAATTATATAAACGTCAACTTTTGTTTTTTCAGTAACTATGTTTTTTTTTTTCGTATTTATGGTTTCAAGCGCGTATTTTGATCTTAATTTTTGAGTTGCACTTTATTTTGTTCAAGTATGCTCGTGTTCGAAATCTAAGAAGCTTGATTGTAGATGAGTCGAGATTTGAGATTGATCTTGAAAATGTCCAAAAACTCGACCCATGTTTAGCTCGTTTGCAACCTTAATTAGCTCTACCTATCATATATATATATATATATATATCATACTGAAATAGTTGATTGTGATCGATTGGATTTTCCCCAAATTATATATTATGAATCATTGAAAAATAAAATACTTATATGATCCCCTTGAATTCTTGTACTATCTTTGAAAAATAAAATTTGTAAATTACTAAATGGGAATGGATGAAAATAACCCTTTTGCAAGAGACATTCCTTCTTAAATTGTTGAGGAAAATAGAATTACAATATAAATACCAACTATCTAGCAAGTATTTATTACACCAACCACCACGTTAATGGCATTAAATATTCACAATGTTGGTACATTTACAAAAAAACAAATAAAAATAAATAACAACAAATACTTCATGTTCATATTTATTTTCTTCGATATTCAAACAAAATTTAATATATATACTCAACATAAAAACTGAGAAAATGACTGTTCATATACAAAACTAAGAAAAAACATTCCTGTACTGAAACACTACTCAGAATTGCATGAAAAACCCTTAACCATTATATGGACATCATATTAATTTATTTATTTTCTAACATAAAGCTCAAATAACTAGCAAATAATTAGAAAAAAAAGACAAAAATAATACTTTTTTTTTTAATACTATTACTTATCTATTATGTAGAGGATTTGGACCTGTATATACTCTTCTCTTCTCATCACCAAAAATGTCATCTTTTTGGCCATGGCTTCTTACAGAAGGATTTAATCCAGTAAAAAAACCCTTTCTACCTCTGGTAAGTTTACCATTATCATCATCTGCCATTGATGGGCTAATCTGCAGCAGTAAAAAAAGAAGAATACACAGTAAAAATATGTTTCTTCTAATGCCCATATGAAATTTTCTCTTCAAGTTCATGAAATATATATATATATATATATATATATATATATGTATAGATCTTTTTTCACTTTGGTAAGTTGTAATCAAATAAGATATATAGGAGAAGGACAATATTATGCATGAAATTTTGATGCCTTCTAATACTATAAAGCTTTTTGGTGTTTGTGAGCTTTTTTTCTTGCTGGTTTCAGAGCCAAATTTGCTGCACAATTTTCACTCACAAAATAAGAGAAAAAGGAGAAGGGGTGGGGTGGGTGCTTTTTTTTAATAATTTTATTGAGAGAAATAAACTTTATATGGGATTTTAAGTTTTATATATTTTATAACAATTCTTATATGATTGGCTTGTGTGATAATAAATTATTGAGAAAAATGCAAAAAAGCCCCATGTATTAATTCGAAAATGTAAAAAAGCCCCATGTGTTAGTGAAACAGGCTGAAAGACACCTTATGTTATTCAAAAGTCTGCAAATAATACCGATTTCCGTTAGAAACTAACATGATTGTTGTTCACGCGCTGGTGTATTAATATGAAGTTTTAAGTTAAAACCATTTATTAATATGAAGGGTATAATGGGCATTGCATATTAAAAATTAACAGCGTATAAATCTTTGACGGAATGAGCACGCGGGTATTATTTGCAGACTTTTGAATAACACAAGGTGTCTTTCAGCCTATTTCATTAACACATGAGTTTTTTTGCATAATCGAATTAATACATGGGGCTTTTTTGCATTTTTACCTAAATTATTATAATTGCCCAAAAACCAAAAAAATATCATGCAAAGTCTTGAAAGCTTGTTAAAAACCCAAATGATGTGTTTGGTTTGAAGGATTTGAAATCTATAAATTTCAAATTCATCAACAAATCCATTAATTGATAATGTAATTGTGAAAACAAAATTGCCATTGAAATTCCTTGCATGTTCTTATGTAGGATTGGCACTAATTATTTAAATTCAACTTCACAATCTTATTTATATGTTGAATAGTCTTTTTTTTGTTTGTTTTTTGCTTTCTATTAGGAAAAGACATACCAAAACATCAATTCCACAATAATTCTAATTTCTTGTCATGTTTCTAATTTTCAAACTTCTTTATTCTCTAATTCTTTACTCAAATTGCTCATCCATATGATCGTATTGTGAATCTATCTAAATACAGGTTAAATATGCAAATAGAAAATGAAAATATACAATAAATGAATATCTCAAAAAATTATTAGAAATAACTCCAAATATGTCTTACAATTGTTATTTTATTGTCCAAAATACATTGATCAAAAGCCATCAATCTATTCTTTAGTTCTAACCACATCACTCAATTGGTCAAAAAGAAAGAATCGAATTATGGAAAACATTAATCATAGTAATGATTGCATAATATTAATTGTCTGAAATTTTTATCAATGAGAAAGAAGTTCATGTGCGTCAAAAATGTCATCATTCAATAGTGGGTTCTGAAAAATTACACTTCACTTGATTAAATATATATATATATATATATTATATATTATATGCGATAAGTGGTAGATTATCTAATTCCCGTAAATAATATTATCATATAATAGAATGTACATATTAAACTATAAGAGATAAATAAGAAAATGAAATAAAATTCAATAAATACAAGATAATAATAAACAATATGATACAAGTAAAACTAATAAAATTATTATCTAAAAGATAAAAAATGTATTAGACGGTGTTATTCTATTTTAAATTAATTTTAGGAAGTTAATTTGTTTTTGACAATTATACTCCCAACTTTATAACGTGTAAAAGAAATTCACTAATTATGCAACTAATATGGTTCTAATTAAGCATAAAGTTTAGATAAATATAAAATAAGTTTTGTTGAATTGTGCCATAAGTCATTTAAAAATAGCAAGTAGAAAATAACTTATTTTTGTTGCCTAAAAGCCCTAAACTAATATGGCCTTATAATCATTTGATAAAAGACTAAGACAAACAAAGGTTTAATATGGGGCCAACAAATTAAAAGATAAAAAAAAAAATACCAAAATGAAAATATTTATTTAATGATAACTTTCTTGGTATAAATGATGTTGTCTCTATGTACCTATTTTATTCTTAGAAGATTGTCAAAAACATTTTTAATGTAGATTTAGATCATCATATAATTAATAACTATATATATATATATTATATATGCAAAAGAACTATTTAAAAGGCGTCTAATTAGGACATGAAAACTTAAATTTATAAATCTCTTGAACTTCTCACCTTCATCCAATACAATATAAAAGACAATAATTATATACACACATATAAACTAATATTATTGAAAATGCATTAAATAGGCATTAACATTATGTACATTATTTCCAACCCAAAAAAGGGTATTCATATTATGAGATTTAACACAATCATTATAAGAGCAAATAAAATCAATATTGCTCTACAAGTTTTCTACTTTCTATTTTATTTATTTATAACTTTTTATTGCATTTTGGTCAAAGTCATGTTGTTAGGCATCATTGGAACATCAAATTCCACACATTATATGGTCTTCAACTATTTGAGTGTCCATTCCTATAATAATTGTAATAAATATAACTCATTTTGATAGTAAATAATGGTAATAATATGAGGTATTAATCATACTTATATTCAAGCAATAATTTTTTCAATATGAAAAACATGGTTAATTAGAATACAATAGAGTTTCAATCATGAATCATAATGTTATTATTATAGAAATACATACATATATAGGTTACAATCATTTTGGACATTATGATCATATGCTACATCGGCAGATTTAAATCTGGTGTGTCATAAAATAAAATTATCCGGCTAGTGTAATTTTGGAATTTGGGTACAAATCACAAAAATCTTTTGGGTTTTTTTTTTGATTGGTATATCTTGATTTTGAATTACTAAATGTGACGAATGATTTTAAATAATTTTGAACTAAATCATATGAACCGCATTATTTGAGCCAAAAAATAGTTCAAAATGAGTTTTGAAAAATTGAAATTTGTAGCCACTTAAAAGAAGCCCAATCTGAAATTTATGGTTTTAAGATCCATTATTCCAAACACACCTCAGTAGTTGGGCCAATTGATGGGCATTACAAGTGGGCCTTGAGTATTGATAGGATCTGGGCCCATTAAGATCAATTGCTAATTAATTTAAATTGCATTTCACTAAAATAAGTTATTGTATATCTTAAAATTCTAATGTTAATAGAAGGAAAAACATTTTAATTTTACCTTTGCAACATAGCTAAGAGTCAGATTTAATTGGATTCCATATCCTTCCCAAATTTTTTTGAACATTTCATTGAAAAAATAAAATCTCAAAATTTAGAATATTTTATTTTTAAAAAAATATTGCAAATAAGGACATAAAATATACTTCAAATTTTCATCATTAGTTCATCTAGCTATTTTTAAGAAATGAGAATTAAAAAAAAAAAACAATTGTTGAATGCAAAATATCATAATAAGAAAAAACATATTACATCAATACATAATCGGTTTATATTTTTTTTAAGTGACACATTCAAAAATATTTTTAAACCCATTCTTTTCATTCTTAATAAAAGATATTTTATTCTACTTATATATATATATATATATATATATATATATATATATATATATATGCACAAATCTTGTATTCACTTTCATATGAAAGAGTACTCAATCAATCACAAGTTCTAATTATTTCTCCTATTCTAGAATATTTTAAGATTGTATGATCCATAAATAAAAAATTATTAACCCAAATTTATGGATTCAAATATTTCTTCATCCAATATTTTTTTAAAAAAGTTGAATAAGCCATCCAATAATTGTGAAAAAACAAAACAAAAATTACAAAAAAAAAAAAAAAATAGTAACACAAAGGTTAATTTGGTCATTTCAACAAATGTAAACTAAAAAGGCCCACCTCTTCCAAAACCCTTCCAATAAAATCCATACCCAAGAACCCTAAACCCTAGGACCATTTCTACTTTCTCTTCAATTTTTTTGCTTCTTCTTCTCCAAGGAAAAACAAATCACAAAAATGGCTAAGCGTTTGATCCCACTTCTGAACCGTGTTTTGATTGAAAAAATCACACCGCCGTCGAAAACCACCGCCGGTATTCTCCTCCCCGAGAAAACGAATAAGGTAATTTCACTGTTTACAGATTTTACAGATCGGTTTTTTGTTTTGTTTTCTGACTTGAATAAGATACTTCTGCTTCTGGGTTTTGTTTGAAACTGAGAGATGTGATTGAAATCTTAATGTGTATTGAGATAGCAAATCAAAATAAGCAGTGGGTCATTTTTTGTTTTCCGTTTTTGATCGTAGCACTGTGTCACGAGGCTGAAGTATTTTCCAGAATCGTTTATTGCTGATCTAGCATTGTAATACTGCCCTTTTTCTAGTAATCTTTTTAGTTCGATATATTCATTCTAGGAAAATCATTGAGCACTCTGCCTTTGTGAAAGCGTATAGTTGGTATTTACCGGAGTATATGGAAGAGCGAATGTTGCTGATTTTCGGTTCTGTTTCGCCACTGATAATTAGTTAAGTCACTGAAGCAAATGGGATACTACTTTATATTCACTGGCTTATGTGAATTTGGTGTAAAGAAAATTAATCTAGCATAGTTAATTTTGTGGGTGCATATGATTTTGTATCTCAGGAGATAGGTAAAATGTATGCCAGAGCGATATTGGCGAAGATGATTGTAAAAGGAATGGAATGAAAGATACCCTGGATAAATATTGTGATAGTTTGGAAATTTTACTTTTTAGTCATATTGAAATTCTCTGATAAACCTTAGGTTATGTTTGGATTGATAGATTTGTGACTGAGGAATAAATTTTTAAGGAAGGGTTTGAAATGACTCCAAGTTCTTGGATTTGAAATGATTGAGGAAATAGCTCAAATTGAGCTCCAAAGGAGATGAAACTAATGTAACTTGAAATCATCCAAACAAACTTAGAATTTGTCGATGAATTTGAAATCCATGACTTTCAAATCTTTCAATCTGAACAAACCATGAAAGAATTTACTTCTCCTACATCTATGGCTCATATTATCAAATTTGAGATTAAATTTGCTGAAAGTTTATGTTTTTCTGTATAAAAATCCAAAATTTGATTACCCGATAATGCTTCAGTTGAACTCTGGGAAAGTTGTTGCTGTTGGTCCTGGATCCCGTGACAGAGAAGGTAAGCTCGTTCCTGTGAGTGTGAAGGAAGGTGAAACCGTTTTGCTGCCTGAATATGGAGGAACCCAAGTCAAGCTTGGCGAAAAAGAGTAAGTCTTATATATATATATTTTTTTTCTGATTTTTTATTTTAGATGTCCGGTCGAGTAGATAAAGAGATCAACGTGTTACTGATTATAGCAAAATTGCAGACTTACTCCCATAGAACAAGTCCTCTTGCAATTGTAGCACCATTGTTTATAGATTTGCAAAATTAGACCCATTTTACATATTTAGTTGCAGTCGTTAAAAATTGTTTGTTGGATATGAAAGATTAATTTTCGGGTGTTTTTCGTAATTCTTTTCATATTCTAAGATGGGATTCTCTTTTTTGAAATTTTGTATTAGTCTGGGGGTAGTTATAAAGTTTATCAAATTCATCCTAAATCCTTGATGGCCCGCATATACCACGCTTGAAAATTCACCCGTTTTTTGAACTTATGGGGCCATAATTGCAAAATTATATATATATATATATATAAACTATGGAACAATGCTGCATCTTAGGAAACAATGGACTAAAACTGCAATAGTCCCTGCTTTATGGGATCAATAATTACAATTTTCTACTGACTATATAGGCTAAATACTAACTTGTCAACTGATAGGTTCTACATAAAATATTAACCACTTTTTCGGTTTATATTTTTCATTACCTGTGGTAAAATGCTATACTGATGCAATTTCTGAACTTATTAACTTGTTCTAGTTTTGATGCTAATACGAAATGATTCTGGTTTAAATATTTCAGGTACCATCTGTACCGAGATGATGACATTCTGGGAACGCTGCATGAATAATTTGGTTTATTCTTACCAAGTCGAAGAACACATCAGTAAGAACCATTCCTAGCTTATGGGATTTTATAATCGGTATTTGTACTGTGATTTGTCATGCTCTGAACTGAATTAGATAATTTAAAAACTAATTTGTCGTACTTATGAGATTGTTCATCTGCGTCTCCTTAATTAGATATTATGAATTTAGCATGTGAAATAGCGTATTCTTTGACAATCAAAGATAACTCATGTCTCATTCAAAATTCAAATGCATAATCTTGTCTATTATAGGACAATTTGTTGTCAATTCCATCAGGGTTTAAACGAGCCAACGAAGGGTTTTCATCCCTTTGTCGTCTTGTTTATTGTGGAAGTGGTTTTCCTTCGACAAACGAACTAAATAGAACGAGCGATCTCTCGGGTTGAGAAAATGGTGCTTCATGAGAAGCCCCTCTTATGGTTGCGTACGATAGGAAGTCACCATATACTTGCGTCCAACCAGCAACCTGTCAATACAATATATTGTGTCAACTCGGGATCATGATTCCTCCTCAGGCATTAGGATCGATGCGATGTGGGCCCATGTTTGAGCCCTTGTAATAAAAAACGTGATGTTTGAAACAAGCAAGTCCCGAAACTGTCTAAATCACACATGTTGCATTTGCATTGAACTTCTGAAAATTGAATTTACTCGCCACTGACTCCAGCTCGATCATTAAAAATTCGATTCAATTATTTACCAAACCAGTCTTGAACAACGTTTTGTGTTTATAATAAAAACATGTTCAAAATAATTAAACTACTCGTTTGAGCTTGGCTTAATTAACCATCAAACCAAATTCAAACACAATTTTCAAAGTTCAATTATAATTCAAACAAGTTTAAACACTGACTCGACTTATTTACATCCTTACCTGTTTTCCTTCAAACCAAACACTATATGGCACGGTCGTGTTTAGCCCTAAGTCATTCGCCAAGCCGTTAACGAGTGTCCGGGTCCCGGTAAACGGGATAACGGAATCTTGATCACCACTGTCAGAGATTTATGCACAAGTTCAAAATAAGTTATCTGAAACAAAAATAAAATATCGATCAATCAAGTTTTTACACCTAAAGAACTCGCCTGTAAACTAATACACGAATACCCGATTTGACAAGTTGCCGGAGAATGCCGATAGATGGTATCTCCAGGTTTTGCATCTCATAGTGTAGAACACTATAACAGAACAATGAAAATATAGAAAAAAATTTCAATCAAAGTTATATATGAATGATAAATGGTAACACAAATTAGTACATAATAGCAAAATCTGTGTAATATAGTAGTTTATATATATATATGTCATAATGTCTGAAATTAAGGTAAGAGACGAAATTACTCGCTGCAAACGCTCCAACTCTGAACTCCAACAAGACGAGCGTGGAGAGCCTTCTGCACATCTTCTCTATTTAAGTACACTATCGTTTCATCCTCGACACACACATTTATCTTCTTCTCGTCTTTCTGAGAAACAAGGGTTATAAATCCTCAAATGAGATAGAAAACAAACATAATAAGGCCAAAATATGTTCTAAAACGGGAAAATTGCATTTTTGGTATATTAATGTGGTCTGCACGTTTGTCTGGTACACTAATATGGGGATGATAATTTGAGTCCAATTGATCAAACTAATTTCAAAATTCCCAAATGTAATCAAATCCCCAAATTGAAGTCAAAGTACCCAAGATAAAGTCAAAATACTCAAATTGAAGGTCAAAATCGAATATTCCGACAATTTTTGTACTCAAATTGCCACACATACCCTGCATTAGTGTACTCGAATTGCTACGCCCCCATATTATTGTACTAAACAAACGTGCAGACCACATTTGTGCACCAAAAATGCAATATTCCCGTCCTAAAACTCACCAATTGATTGAGAACCTCAGATTGCAGTTGAACAGACGACAAGCAAACGTCTAAAGTGACATCATAGGAGTCTACGAATCTGCTGATTTCTGATGAAGCTTGGTTTATTACCCGAGTGCAAACCGGTGTTAGGGTACCTGTCTCAGCTTGCCTTCGTATTTGAGAGTAGTTGCATAAGAACGTAAACTGGTTATACGTGAAATCCGATATCAGCCCATGAGACCATAAATACTCGCCCCTCGAGTTCAAATCTGTATTGAATTCCAGAAGAGGATTTCCAATCTGATATATCATTAGAAAACCAATCATTATACATTCTTGGGGAAAATTGTATTTTTGGTATATTAATGTGGCTTGCACGTTTGTTTGGTACAATATAAGGGGTGACAATTTGAGTACACCAATGTGGGGTGGCAATTTAAATACAAATTCTGCCGGAATATTCGATTTCACCCGGGAAACTAATTAATTTTGAGCAAAATTGGAGATTTTGACTTAAAATTGACCTATTTTGACCAAAATAAGAGATTTTGATTTCTTTTTTTTATATATTTTTTTAAAAAAAATGATAAAAATTTAGTCCAATCAAACTAGTTTCAAAATTCCGTAGTTTCAAAATTCCGAAATTGTAGTCAAATCCCCAAATTGAAGTCAAAATACTCAAATTAAACTCAAATACCCAAATTAAAGTCAAAATCCTTAAATCAAAGTCAAAATGCGCAAATTGAAGGTCAAAATCGAATATTCCGGCGAAAATCGAATTTTCCGACGATTTTTGTACTCAAATTGTCACACATACCCCACGTTAGTGTACTACAATTGTCACCGCCCCATATAAGTGTACCAAACAAACGTGCAGACCACTTTAGTGTACCAAAAATGCAATATTCTCTACATTCTTGTGTAGCATAATTTACTAAAAATCGAGATATATAAACTTTTTTCGTTACTCACAGCGATTCCTTTGAGATTCATCTTTGCTTTAGATTGTAATATGAGATGGGCTAGTTGTGGAACATAATGCCCTGTTAATAAACTAAGAGTTGGCTTAAAAAACAGCTACATTTTACTTTGATGACTAAATAAGGATCTGCTAAAAACATACACCTGCATAGCTTTCTCCTGTGATATAAAACTCTCTGTTCTTGTATCCCGGGAATTCGTCGATCCATTTCTCGAGAAAATTAAGGTTGTCTCTTGCTAAACAACACCAAAAAACATAGGATATGTTTGTTTATGTTTTTGAGTAAAATGTTTTTAAAATTTTCTCTGGAATTGCGCACTATCAAAATTCGTGTGAGAATTGTAGTTGCTTGTTTATGTTTTCGAAAATAGGTTGAAAGTTGTGAAATATGTCAAATCAATATTGATAGTTTGATGCATGATGTGTGTAATGATTATTTTAGCTGTTTAGATAATGATTATGTGAATTAAAATAATTAAATATAAATAAAGAAATTGTAAAGTATGATAGAGAAAGAGAAATGATGATTATAATGAATGATTTGATTGGTGAATATGTGAAATGATGTATATATGATTGATAGATAATTATATAGTTAATTGAAAAGGTAGAGTTGAGAAAAGGGTAAATTTGGATGAAAATTTAGCGTCTTAAGTTTATTATGAATTTTGAGATTTAAAAACTTGAAAATGAAATTTTAAAACGTAAACATACAAAGCCATAAGTTTTAAAAACATATCGATAAATACGTTTGAATCTAATGGAGTAAATTGTAACCTGTCATTTCATCATTTACAGATTTGTAAAATGATTTATTTGCAGAATAAGAGAATCCAACTCCAGCAGGTGATTCCAAGTACAACATATTTGCCACTGTAAATTTACAGATTACTATTAATTTTCTTCATATTATTTGATTAAATAATCTATAAATTGATAATAAAAATAAATTGTCATATTTATACCTTTATTCCAGCTATATTCATTTTTCACTAAAACATTTCCATTTGGTTGAAAAGGGCCGTGCTCACCGAAAGCTCCAACTCCAATGGATGAACAACCAGGTCCTAAAAATGGTATAAAATGATTAAGGCCTTGTTTGTTTATGTTTTCAAAACTCATTTTCAACTTTTTAAGTTACAAAATTCAAAATAAACTTAACACAACAAATTTTCATCAAAATTTTCCCTTTTTTTTTTTTTTTTTGATTCCGATCTCCTATATACCTAACTATTAATCATATATACAACATTTCACACATTTACCAATCAAATCAATTATTATTTCACTTTATCTTTCACTTTACGATTTTTTTATCTATATTTCTTTATTTTTTATTCACATAATCATTATATACACAACTAACACAGTTATTCTATACATTATTCATCAACTTATCACTATTAATTTGACATATTTTACAACTTTCAACCTATCTTTAAAAACATGAACAAACAACTATCATTTTCACACGAATTTTCATAATACACAATTCCCGATAAAATTTCAAAAAAAATTCTCAAAAACATACACAAAGAGAGCCTAAATTTCTCTATATATATTATATTTTATTTGAAAAATAAATTATAAAAAAACACACATAAAAATAAAAATATACCTCCATTTAACCAAAGAACAAGAGGCTTTGAAGCAGGCTCTGTTTCTGCCTCAATAAAATAGTAAAAATATGATCTTTTTTGCTTTTCATCAATTGTAATGTAACCTGAATATTGCTGGAAATTTGCATTTGGTTGGCCTGGTAAATTTATTATTTTATCAGCTTTTTTGTGGGATTTAATTGGTGTTGATAATATATGAAATGAAAAGATTATTACAAAGAAAAATTTCAATGGTTGAGACACCATGACTGTGTGTTTTGTGTGTGTTTTTAACCAACTTATTGACTAGTAAGTATATATAAAGATTTTATAATATGTTGGGTTTTTGTTTTGTCCTGTTTTAGTGGATTTTATATTGGGAGAATATAACTTCAAAACCCATCAAATTTCTATTTATAAAAAAAAAAAAAAAAAAAACCCATCAAATTTCTTGCTGATTTACCCCTCAAAAGTTACTTAATAGCACTTAAGCCCCTAATTTTACATTTATTATGTATAAATAAAAAATGGGAAAGCTAAAGAATAACATATATGTTAATATAAACTTTTGTCTAACTATATACAAGATGAAAATATTAATTCATAAAGAAAAAAAAATGAAATAAAAGCAAGATAAAGTAGAATATTCAAATTGTTATGTCTAGCCATTTATTTGTAATTACATGTTACTAAAATAATTACATTTTACTAGCTACCATAGGTATATAACTAGATATTTCCATATGCAAGTTGGATGTAATGAATGAAATATTTTTTGTTTTTAGCACAAAATATCTAAATTATAAATTCGTAATACATGACGTAAAATATCCCAATTATTTTCCACACTATGATTGTTACATGTTGATTAATTTTCCACAAACAAGTAAATATTTGATTGTATTTTCCACATGTTCCTATCATGTATATCTAAATTATAATCTCATAGTGATGGTTAACTGATTTGATTCAAAATAAATAAATATATATTATAATATATTTGGTTCAATAATTTTGATATATAATAATCATACATATGGAGTGTGTTGATTATTATTAACCGTATATTTAAAGTCTGTTGGATCCAGTATGATATAAAAAAAAAATTCGCCTCACCACAAAGTTTCTCATCGAAATCGTGTATTATAAAAGGATATATGTGTCAATTTAAAATTATTGGATACCCTCTTCTATTATTAAAATAGGCAAAATAAATTTTGTATTTTATTTAAATCATGCACAAAAAACCATATTTCATTAAATGATACTCGATTCGAGCTCGATCGCTAAAAGCTCAGTTCGACATTTTATTGTTTAACTTATTTGATACTTGATTTGTTATTAGTTTGAAAGTTTATTTGAGTTTAGCTCGTTATTGACAAATTAAGTTTAATCACTTTTTTGTTGAATAAGTTTAAAGTTTGATTAAATTAAGTAAAAAATAACAAACTATATGAAGCCGATCAAAACTATAACATAGCATTTAAATTTCAATAATAATTAAAATAAATTTAAACAATAATATTTTTATCTGATTTATATTCACTTGAATCTAGCATTGACATTTAGAAAACAATTTGTTAATAATATTTGGCTTAACGATATTGTTTGAGCTGAATTTTTACTTGTATAGTAATTCGCTTGTTATAGTTTGAAGCAGAAAATTATTAATTAATGATAATTGATTTAATACAGTGTGACATTTGTAGAAAATAGTTGATTTTGTTGATTGATAATAATCAATTTGATATTGTAAAAAATAATTTATTGATAATAGTTGATGTAATATTTGTAATCATATATAAAACATTTTTAAAACAATTTTAATTTTGAAATTTGCAAAAATGAAGGAAAATCATTAAAATTCCAATAATACCCACACGATTAATCACAATACCCTATTCCACAGACTCCACTCTCAAGTCTATTTCTCCGACCGCCGTCGCCTAAATTGCCGCCGTCAAAATCAAAATCCACCACCGCTCCTCCGTCTCCAGAAAGTTAAATAATCAAGTAAGTGCGTAACGGATTAAGACTTCAAATTTCCTTGTTTACTGATTAACTTTTTAAAGATTTTTTTCCTCTGTAGAACATGGATCCAGAAACCGCTCGAGCTGCACGAGATTCTCTTGAATTAGTATTTCATATGTCGAACATTCTGGAAACCGGCCTCGATCGACACACGCTCTCGATTTTGATTGCGCTTTGCGAGATGGGGCTTAATCCTGAATCCCTAGCCGCCGTGGTTAAGGAGCTTCGTAGAGAATCGCCGCCGCCTGAAAAAGCTGTTACGCCTCCTTAATTAGGTATTTCACGATTTAATTCTGATAATTTATCAGCATTTTTGTTTAATTTTTTCATTTGATGTGGTTGATTTTTGCGTAGTTATTAGTATCAATTTTCAAAATTTGTATTTGAGCTTCATTTGATTTCTAATAGAGCCAAGCTCAATCATGAGCACAAGCTTGTTGAATTGGTATCTGATTTCATAATTTGTGATTAAGCTTAATCTGATTGTTAATCGAGCCAAGCTAAATTCAATCGAGAATCGAGCTTTTATTGAGGCGAAAATGAGATGAATCGAGCAACAAGCTTGTTTGAATTAGTATAGATTAGTGTCGATTTTCAAAAATTGTTTGTTTGATTGTTAATTGAGCCGAATCAAGTTTAAAAGATGGAAATTTTATTGAGCTGAACATGAGTTGTGCAATAAGCTTGTTTGAATTAATATGAATTAGTATTGAGTTTCAGAATTTGTGTTTGAGCTTGGTCTGAATATGAATATTAATGAGCTGAATATGTGTCGAACTGAAGTAGCTTGATTTTTATATGTTTTTTCTCATTTTTTTTTTTCTAATTGAGTCGAGCTCGATTTTCAAACTTATTGAACCCACAAAAGTTTTTCAAGCTTAATTTGATATGTTAACACGAGTTGAGTTCAAACGAGCTTTTGCTAACAGTCATTAGCTGTGGCTGTGTTTTGTAGGAGATATTTACAAATAAATCAAATATTATTTGAGAAAATATTGTCTAAAAAACTCGAATTTGATAGTATCATAGGTGCAATTAGAACATAAGGATCTCTAATTCTATGCATTTGACAAATGTAATGAAGTATTCAAGTTATAGAGATTGAGATATAGCTCTTAATTAAACCAAGACTGCTATAAGTTCAAATCATAAACAAATATGTATAATTTGTATTGGAGGTCGTTATTTGTGTATTTTTCTAGTCTCGTATTTAACTAACTATTGCTGTTTTACGAACAATCGAAAACGTACAACTTGAATATATATATATTGGTTTCTCTTCCAAGTGCAGGAAATACTAGGATGGCTAATGGGCTAATAATGAGAGAATGAGGTAAATTCAATTCAAAGATTGTTTTGTAAAGCAATTTGTTAGTTTGGAATATGAATGAAAAAAGATGAACATTCCATTTTCTACTACTTTGGAGTGTATATTCTATTTAAATTTTTCCAACTTAGAAAAATTCGAATATTTGTGTCCATATGGGGTCTCGTTTTTACGAGTTTCAAGATAATTATAATTATTTAGGCACCAGGATTCGTACGAGGGTTATTACATAGATCATAAATGAAACTCAACGCAAAAGTCGGGCCAAGTTGGTCTAATGGGTCGGTCTAATTTGATTGATTCGAAAATGGGTTGAGAGTCTTTGAGATTGTTTGTCAAGCCCGAAGGTTAAGAATTAAAATTTGAGAAAGAATTGTATTTGAAATTACAAAAGTATTTATTATACAAATATTTTAGTACAAGTATTGTTAGATTACTATTTTTTCATATCTTAAATAATATCTTTTTAATATATTTACTTGTTCAGATAGTAATCTCTTGTTTATATATGAAATATATCTTATTTTCTTTTTAGCAGAATAAGTTACGATGTTGTTAAATTTTATTATATCTTTATTTATATATCTTATAATGAGAATGAGAATTTATACTGGGTTTGTAATATTTGACAAATAGAAATAGAAATTCAGATATTCTACTGAATGAAGTATTAAAAATTCCTTGTTTGTTTATGTTTTCAAAATTCATTTTCATGATTTTAAATCACAAAATTCAAAATAAACTTAACCCATCAAATTTTTATCTCAGTTCTCTTTTTTTGAACTCTACTTTTTCAATCTCCTATATAACTAACTATCACTCATATACACATCATTTCACACATTTACCAATCAAATCATTTATTATAAATCATTTTTTCACTTTCTCTTTTATACTTTACAATTTTTTATTCATATTTTTTTTATTTTTAATTTACATAATCATTATATACAACACTAACATAATTATTCTACACATCATCCATCAACCTATCACTATTGATTTGACATCTCTTACAACTTTCAACTTAATTTTAAAAATATAAACAAACACCTATTATTTTCACACGAATTTCTATAGTATGTCATTTCCGAGAAAAATTTAAAATTTCATACCAAAAACATAGGGTATGTTTGGTTTTGTTTTGGTTGGGTATTTTGGTGAGAATTGTTGGTGAGAAATTTTTGGGGACACGTGCATTGTTGGTGAGATAGTGTTTGGTTTAATTGGAAAATTAATTTTTGATTGGATTTTTTTTTGTGAGATAGTGTTTGGTTTTGTTTTGAGAGGGAACATAAATTACTGTAGCAGTCAAATCATGACAGTTTTTGTCTGATAATGATTAAAGAGTAATTAAAAGTTATGTTATAATATTAAAATTATAATAATTATATTATAGATGAATATTTATTTGTATATAAATGTAAAATAAATAAATTTTTAATATTTATATAAATGATTTAAGTTAATATATACTATTGAATGTAAATAAGAGAAATTATTTATTAATCTAAATTATTATTAATCAAAATAAGAGAAATTATAATATATATACTATATATATAATTATATATATTATATATATATGTATGAAGAGAAATTTTAATATATATACTATCTATATAATTATATATATTATATATATATGTATGATGTATATATAATATATATATATATATCCTCATAATGTTACATCCTCATGCTTTTTATATATAAAAGTATTGCACATATACAACCCAATTATAAGCATAAACGAGATGATTTCTATTTTAAAATTGTGGCCACCTCTAATTGCTTTAAATTGGGGTCACCGAGCCTCATTAAAATAGGGACTATTATGAAATTTAAATTAACATATATATATATATATATATGTTTTGTATAATGAGACTCTTAACCACAAATCTTGAATAGAAGAGTGGTATAAATTAGTACCAAACATTGTTGATGGAAAAATTAAACAAGGAGGAAAGAGAAAAGAAAGAAAAGGAGGAAAGAGAAAAGGAACGGAGACAAAATCTGATAAGATTGATATGAGTAATTAATATGAGAGAGAAAAATGAATGTCTTTTTGGCCAAAAAAAAAAATTTGGACCAAATATATAAATATTTTTTGACCAAAAAATGTTGTGTCCAAACGTTATTGGACCAAAATTTTTGGCCAAAAGGGCCTGGAAACGAAACCAAACATTGCCATAAACAAACATAGCCAATTTATGTTTTTGTCATTCTCTGATTTTAGTCAAATAAATTCGGCCCAATCTGATGTAATATTTATTCATGTAACTTTAGTCAAATAGTTTAATTTCCTTATAACTTTAGGCACATTTATTCATGTAATCATTTTTAAATAATAAATATTTAGTGGCTTCTCGTTGACTTCTTGCAGCACTAAATTCAATGAATTTGAAGCTGTTGAAGACTTTTGCTTCTTTAATTTGATTTATCAAGATATATATGATATATCCATATAATCCATTCCTCCAATAGCACATGGGCAGTTTGACCATGGATATTTGACCAAATTTCTAGCACATGAAAAAAAATTGACTTGAATTTTCTTTTGATTAAAAGGGTTGCATATATAATTACTTTATAAATATCAACTTTCAATTAATTTATTAATTATGATTCTAATTTATATTAATTAACAAACTCTCATAAGTAGAAAATTCATACCATTGATGGTATTTGTCAAATATCAACTTTCAATTAATTTATTAATTATGATTCTAATTTATATTAATTAATAAACTCTCATAAGTAGGAAATTCATAGCTTTGATGGTATTTGTCAAATATCAACTTTTAATTAATGTATTAATTATGATTCTAATTTATATTAATTAACAAACTCTCATAAGTAGGAAATTCATACCTTTGAATTTTGATGGTATTTGACACAATATCTTATAGTGATAGAAGCTTAAGTTTAATCGCTAAAAGTCAATAGAAGAAAAGATAGGCGAGTAGTTTCGACTTACAAGCTAAACTCCTACAAATAGAGTGTTCAATAATTTATGAAGATAAATTAGTCATAACTAAATAAATTAGTTAATTAAATATTTAAGAGACTAGTGAAGTCAATTATTTTTAATTTAGATAATAGTAAAAAAAGTATACAAAAAGAATTTATAATAATTCATAAATCATTACTAAGGATTAGTTAAATTAAATGTTTATGTATATTGTTAATAAATTTAAAAAGTAAATGATAATTAAATTTTTTCTAACGTTTAGTAGATATTAGTTTCATTTTAGTTTAAAAATGTTTAAAAAAAATGGAAATTTTATAAATTAATAAAGCAAATAAAAAATTAAGTAATTGAGAAGAAAGAAGGATAATACCTCAAAATAATTTAGGGCCTAATTGGTTGGTATGTCCATCTTGAGAATTTTTTTTCATGATAAAAATGAGAAATGTTGTTTGAAAGATGAGATTTTTAAGAGAAAAAATAGGTAATGATTGTAGTTGATGTGATATATTTTTTGTTGTGAGAAATTTATTTTAAATATAATTTATATTAAATGTGTTTAGTAAAACTCGTTGATTTAGACGTCAAAAAATAGTCACAATGGATCTTATTTTAAACGTTGCATTATTTTGTATTAGAATATGTAATTAATTTAATTTTTGACTTTAAAAGATAGTCGAAAAAGTCATTTTAATTGATTGTAATAACTGTCAAATCATGAATAGTAAAATTCATTTGTTGTAAGAATTTTTTTACATTATTTGTAATTTTGAGAGATTTTTTTCTAAGAATTTTTCCTAGACATTCTAAACAATTAGGTTTCTTCGAGATTTTTATCTTGGACACATTTTTTCATAGTAGAGATTGCCAACCAATTAACCCCTTATATTGTATTTACACCTCTTCATTAGTTAATCTATGTTAACATTGATACCCTTTGAAAAATTCCGGTCAAAATATTGACTTTTTGGTCGACATTGACTAGGGATAAATTGAGAATATTTAAATCATGATAACATTATTAAAATTTAGCCCGATAAAACAACACTGTATAAATCGAAACTCAAAATAGGAGAGGATAGTGGTAATTTTTCCTAAAATATATAAATTAAAATTTTAAATTCGGGTAGTAGTAATAGAGCAGTACGAGTCATTTTATGCTATACTGAATTTTATAAATTCAATTTAAATTTTACTATTGAATTATCCAACATAACGTATTTTATCAAAACTAAAATTACATCGATTTAATTGAAACCAATTTATTATAAAATTTTTACATGCTTAAATAGTAGAACACGTGTTACAACTTGAGAAAATCTTGAATATTTTTTTATTAAGTTATTATTATATTGGCTGATATTTGGCAGTGCAAATTGCAAAGATAGATAGGATCAGGATCAGATGAGTCATCCATTAATTGCATCTTTCATATGGGATGAAGACACGTAGCATATACAATATTTTTTATTTATTAAACGTGTCGATTTATTGTGGCCAATTGAAGGAAATCATTAGTTAATTCTATTATTTCAAATTATTAATTTATATCATTCAATAATAAATAATAATAATAAACCTTTGTATCACAATCATCACCAAAATCTATGATGTAATTGTATTGCCACTAATACATGTGATATCATAAACTCAAATTTGGAGTTAGGTGAAAAATGAGCAATTTTACGATACATCGAATTTAATTAAGCGAGTCTATTATAATCAATTAAATGTAATAAATAATAAATGAACATTATACAAAAGCACTCATTTGTCAATAATTTATAATAAATCGAATCAAAATTATAGAAATTCTCTTGAAAAATCAAATTTGGAGCTGGTGATTGAACACGTAATTCTATATAACACTGAGTCTAACAGATTCGGTATGCATTCTCGTACTGTCTGTCGTAGGGATTTGGGCGATTTGAGCCCCACCCATTACCCATATATATATATATATAACAATAACACATACGGAGAATAACATTTCAGGTGAATAAAAAAAATGCATGAATTGGAGATCTCATTATCAATTTGTCCATCTTATTAACATTTTTATGTTTGAGATTTAAATTACATAATTGCATTAAAAAAATTAACAGCAAATAAATAAGAAAAAAATTAAATAATTTCAAAATAAAAATGAAAAATAAATGAAAAACTCAACAGACGCGTCGCCTTTATATACGCACAAAAAACATATGGGAAGAATAGATAACACGTGAGCCATTTCACCAACCCTTCTCAACAAACCCAATCTTATTATTATTATTTATTTTTCTTTTTCTATTTGTATTTATCTTTTCTCCCACCAAAACTAATAATATCGTAAATAAAACAACGCCACTTTAACAAAATAATACATAAAGTATAATAATAATAATAATAATAATAATAAGATAAATAAAAGTGGGTTTTTTTTCTATCACAATCTCTTAAAAATAACTTAATTTAATTTCTCATTTTCTATCTATTAAAAAAATCTGATAACAAATTATTTGATACTAGTTGCAGAGTGTTTAATGTCAAAACGAGAACTAAATTCAAAAATATCGATTAGTCACAATCATAAATAGCGATAGAAACTCATTTTTATATTGAGAATTTTCTTGTAATTAGGCACATATATTCAATACAAGTAGAAAAATCAACACACGCGATCGAAAATTAAAAAAAACGTGTCGATATTTATCTTTTTCATATATAAAAATGTTACATCCCTTTTACCAAATTCGCCCAATATACCCAAAAATAATATTAATTTATCAAAATTAGATTCGTTTGGATCCAAAATTAATATTAATTTATCAAAATTAGATTCGTTTCGATATTTTCGGAATCTAAACTTAAACTTCAATTATGCAAGAATTGCTAGATTTTTGACTTTTTGTGTACAATGCCTAAATTTTTAACAATCCAACCACTAATCACAAGCCATCTATCTCTCCAAAAGAGTCATTTTATATATTATTTTTTATGTCGTATCGAATTTTTATATGTTTCAATTTTAATAAAAATTACTTATAATTAATTGATTTTAATAAATTATAATATTTTTACTTTTTAAATTAAGAAATAATAAAAAATTAATAATATTAAAATGATTGTATACTTGTATATAATATATATTATTATTGAAAATAGATTATGGTAAGAAAAGAATATCTTATTAAATTCTATCTTTGAACCCTTTTACAATCTTAATCCCACCAAAACTCTGAACAACAAAATATACCCTCTCTCTTCTTTCTTTTTTGGCAAGCACCATATATGAAACTCTAGCGACAGAATCACATCGAGCCCATTGATATTTTCAGAGTTTTATTCTCATTATATTCCTTTACAAAATCCAAAACTCATTTTCTTGAATCTGGGTTTATCAGTAAAATTTCCATGCCATGGCGAAAAGTATCGAAAAGTGGAGAGATTACTTCAATACTGCAAATACTGACATTTTTGATGTAATCGAAAAGGCAATTATGGTGGCGGCTTGTGATCGTCTGTACGATTTCAAGTCGAAGAGGGATCGAATTGCAGAGAAGCTTTTCTCGTGCAAGCTCACGAAGTGTATGGGCTGCGATGAATCGGTTTCTGTAAATCGAAATGTGTTATCGATTGAACCTGGAGATGGGAGTAAAGAAAGTGCGATTATCGAGATGGAAGATGACGATCAGATTTACAGTTATGGGGATGTCGAAGAATTGACGAACGAGATTGATCAAGAATCCCTAATTCTGGGTGAGGTTTTGAGGATTAAAGAGATTTTAGACAACAGTGAAGAACAGGTTAAATTTTGAATTCTTTTGTATATTATTTGATTGAGGGCTAAAAAAGGGACAAAAATTCACTGTTTATACTGTATAAACTGTGAATCTAAACCTATTAATTTAACTTCTTCAAGTTTAAACAGTGAATTTATACTGTATAAACAATGTATAAATTATACATTTACAAGTTAAATTAGTCACTGCTAAAGAAATCCCAGTTTTGTTGTTTTATTCATAGATTAGGGGAAGTTTGATTTTAGCAGATTCCTATGTTGTTATGTTTCGATTTCATGTCCTGTTTTCGGGTTTTGATTATAATGTTTTTCGAGCTTTCTTACAGTCGGAGGCATTGTTGTTTGAATCTTTGAGAAGGCTTCAGCTGATGGCTTTATCTGTAGAGACTCTCAAGGTTTGCAACTTAATATGCCATATTTCAAATTCATTTCACATTTTACGAATAAAAATCGTAATGTATTTGATTTCGATTTCAGGTTACAGAGATTGGGAAATCAGTTAATAGTTTACGAAAAAATGGATCGAAGCAAATTCGGGATCTTGTTAAAGCATTGATTGTGTATGGTTTCTCATCTCTCAGCTTTGTAGTGGTATATATATTGTGTCGTTTATTACTATATTTTCGGTTTGCTCTAAAACGAGAGCATTTGATTGACTTATATAACTTATAGCGTCAAAATCATCGATCGAATAAAATTCTTATAAACATGTTGATTTGAAATTCAGGGATTGGAAAAATATGGTTGATGCATGGGTTGAAGCTACACAAGCAATTGCAGGTAAAAATTTAACAAGAATTCATCTTTACTTAAGGTGTGTTTGGATCGAGTGATTTGGATTTGGGGAGGGGATATGAAATGACACTAAAATTGGAGTAATTTGAAATCCACCGTAGTTGTGAAGAAAATAGCTCAAAATGAATACTAGTGGATTTGAAATCCATCATAACATGAATTTATCCATACAAACTTAAATGGATTTGTCGATGAATTGAAATCCATAATTTCAAATCCTTCAATCCAAACACACCATTAGTTAATTTACTCATCAATTTTGAGATTTAATAGAATTAGTCGAATTTTAAAGATGCAGAAATCGAATCAGAATCGATAAAAACATCGACTATCGAAGAGGAAGAGGAAGGATTGCCTTCTCCTCCATTAGATGAAGGAGCTTTCTTTACTACCCCTGTTTCAATGGAGTTATCACAGGTTCGATTTTTTTACGTTTTATTTCTTTATATTTGAAAATTGTGCGATTTGTTTTGCTTATGAGGTGACTTATTTTCGATTCTCTTGTTTTTTTCGATTGTGGCTCGTGAAGTTCTTTGACGACGTGGATGATTATGGAAGTGAGTTTCTTTTGTGTTTTTCACTTTTGCTATTTGGTTTATTAGTCTAATAAGAGACTAAGTTTGGTTCGTTTTTCGGTTTTAGACCCTCAAAAGAGTCGAGATTTCGACAAGAACGAGGAATCGAAGAGAAATCGAGAAGTCATATTGAAGAAACAAACGCCTACGAGTAAACCGAATGGTAGACCAAAACCGAACGTGCAAACAAAGGCTAAAATCACAATCCCGAAGAAAAAAAGTGCCCCTCAAAACAAGGTTTGTATATCGAGCGTACAAAATACTCGATCGTTATCACTAATTTTTTTTTTGGTTATTTATGTTCTAAATTTGTTCTATTAGAAGTCGAATATCGACAATGAGGCGTTGGATAAAATGCGATTAGAGGCGGCGAAAAGGAAGCTTCACGAGCGCTATCAAGAAGCTGAGAATGGTTCGTTTTTTTTCTCTACTTCAAACGTACAATATGAAGTTTCGATATTTAACATTGTTATGTATATGATTCGGTTTTTACGTTTTAACAGCTAAAAAACGGAGAACGATACAAGTAGTGGAGTTGAATGATCTACCGAAACAAAGTCTCGTCCAAAGGAATAATCAGCATATGAGGCGTCGTTAGATTTTGTAATTATTAGTAAGATTAGAACTAATAAACTTGGAATTTTCTTCTATATTTTGAAGAAATTGGTCTAGTGGAAAGGCGTAGCTAACTTACGGAGCGAAATTTAGCTCTAATGTAACATAGCATTGTAGTTGTTGATTTAGCAAAAGTGTTGGCTATGAAATGAGTCTTCTTTGAGTTTCATGGCTATCTATGAACATGTCTTGTGTGGGAACAATTTGCACATATGGGGTATATTTACATTTGAATGCAATAGAAAGAAGGGTTTTCTAGATGTAGCTTCATATTGTGTAGTTTTGTTGAAGGGGTTTGAGTTATTCGTGTGCAATATACAAATAACCCGATTGTACGGATGATTTTTGACCGTCTTTGGATTTTATGACCTATTTTTTGTGCTTCTCTAAGAAGAATCATGAAGAGTTTACAGTACGTTTGAGTTGTATCTTTGAAAAAGATTTTTTTTTAAGTACTTACAAGATTTTTAAATATAGCATTCTAATTGGAAATGAATTAGTAAAAATTTTAGTTTAAGTTGATTCGATCATATTTTAATATACTATTTTGCCTTGTAATCAATCTTATATACGTATTCACCTTGTAAATTATACGTAGATTGAAACAAATCAGATCTGAATTAAAAGGTTTTTTTTCAATTATTATAATTGAAAAAAAAAATTAGTTTTATGGCATCTCATATTAGTTAAATGCTTTGTTTATTTTTTTAAACAAAAAATAATTTAATCAAATCTTAATAGGTATGAATGGCTAAAAACAAACAAAATGATTTTCACAACATACTTAATTGTTTTTCTTGTTGAGTTGTTTCATAAATAACGTCGGTCCAACATGGGCCACCTAGTAAAGTCCACGCGCCTCAAATTGACCAATTGTGTGTACAATTATTCATATAAAATGAAAGAAAAATGTTTTGTTAAGGTTAGATAATTCTACTTGAAAATACCTAACTACCTAATAAATATAATTCATTTAAACCCGATTAATTTCAAAGCAACTAAATCACATTCACAGCAAAATTCAATTGAGATGAAATTAGTGTTTGAATTTGATTTAATTTATACTAAATTAATTATATGAAAAATGTAATAATACTTTATAGAATTATATAGTAGGTGTGTTTAACATACGAGTCTTATAACGTTATTTATGAATTTGATTCCTCTCGAAAGAATGTATATATGGTATCATGTGCTATAAACTTATCAATTATGAGCAACTTAATCTGATGCATATTAAAGATAGCAATCTGGACAGAAGTTTACATGAATAACTGGTCGAAAATCAAACTTCAATTTTCTGTTATATATATATATATATATATATATATATCTTAGTTCTTATATATTCTCAAATAATAATAAAAAGAACACAATTATAAGTATAATAACACGGGCGTTGGATCATCTCACTCCACAAAAAATACAATCGAAAAAGATACATATATTAACCATCTTAAATATATATATAATATATATATATATATATGATAATTAGTTCATGCGAATTAATAGTAGCCCCTTGACTCTTTTATAAAGGCCTACCTTTTTTGACCCTAGTGCACACTTTAGTCAAAAAGTCTCACAATTCAAAGACATAATAAATGTTATTAAAATAGGTAGGAGAAATAGGCATCATTTAATGTGGCAATTTCCTCTTGACTTACTCCACAAATCTTAAATTTAAATTTAAATTAATATGAATTACCGACATAGAATTTCCAAAAAATAATTTCTTTATGCATAAGAATAATTAGTTAAGTCTTAGTTAGAAAGTCAAGGGCAAGTAAATAAACAAATCAACTTTAAATTACTTTTGAATTTAAAAATATTTTTATGCACATTTTCTATTAAAAAAAAGTATTTGAAGAGGGGTTTTAATAGTTTTTCCTATATTTAATAAATATCACTGCAAAATGTGGTGAAACTAATTTTAGTCCTCGAGCTTTTTATAAATGTCGAATTAGTCCTCTAATTGTAATTTATTGTCCAAAAGGTTGAATCTCCAACCCCAAGGGCCCCCCATGTCCCGGCCCGACAGAGCTATGGGAGGAATAAATCATGGTAATCCAGCCAATCACAGGGGTTAGACCAGTGCCCACTGCGCACAAGGAGCCCCCCTCACTTGAGAGGTTGCTCTCACACTGCCGCTGGTGGGACTCGATCCTTGGTCATTATTCAAACTTCACCCTTCTGTGACCAACTGGGCTGCCCATGCGGGCCTCTAATTGTAATTTATGTCAATATAGTCTGTATAGTAAAACTTCGAAAAGTTTTGGAGACTTCAATTTTAAACGATGTGCAATCATTCATGTAATGAAACTCATATAAATCACCAAACGTAAAAATAAATTGCTATTATACATCACACCTCTTACAATCAATCCTAAAGTTAACGTATTGTTAATAACATGAGTTATTATATGACACATCGGTTCCAATAGATTCAGTGTATCATATACCACACATTTGAAAGTGGGAAATCTGCATTGTATAACACACATAATCTGTTGATGTTGAACCCGATGTGACATAAGTTTATACTTAATAATAACTCGATTCTATTAATAATCTCCAAATGGTAAAATGGCTTCATTAATCTTTGGGGAAAAAAAGATTACAATCCAGTCACAAAAATCTCACCATGATTCTAACTTATGATCACAGGGATTCACCAAAATGGAAATTACAAAAACAAATCGCCAAAAAAAAAAAAGTACTAATTTCAGCTTCTGCAACAACAATCAGCCAAACAGACCTCTACCATTTTTCTTCCTTTTTGCCTATTGTAGATCTACTTGACAAATGTCATAAACCGAAATATATTATAAATTTTTCTTGTTTTGGGCTACACATTTTCATAATCAGCCTCATAAACAAGAAATTCATAATTAATTTTTTCGATTTGCAAATATTTACAAAGTTAAGAAAAAAAATTAAAAAAAAAAATTCAAGAAGTAAGAGCACAAGCTCTATCTTTGGACTTGTCCAAAATAGACCACATAACTTGAACATCCTCGTATCCACATGCCATTACTTCCCCTTGCAAGTCCATTATACGACGTTCTTGTACTCCTGCATCATCAATAATTCATATATATATATATATATACACATTAGATCATGTATAAATATATACATACATACATATATATAATATACATAGAATTAAGTATATTAGGGCGATTTGTGAAGTAGATAAAAGATATTAGGACTTGGGACGAGTTAGTAATCCAATAATGATATTCGTAATTTAGAATATATTCCAAAGTGGGAATTTAGTGAAAAATTTGAGGTAGCATTTGAACGAACAATTTAGACGAAAGAATTTCAAATGACTGCATATTAAATAAATATTAAATAACGATTAGGAAAATGAGAATTAAGAAAGAGGGTTCAAAATATTTAAACTATAACACGAAGTTACTCAAATAAGCTCAATGAATTTGTAATTACGACAAAAATTCGACATTTTATTTACAAAACCCACTTTTTTTTTTTTTCCCAATGATTTATTAGAAACCCAGATCCACTTTTTTCAAGAAAATTTATTTTTTCAAAAACCCAATAAATAGGATTTAAAACCCCATAATTTCAAGTAAAATTAGTGTAAAAAAAGATTTATAAAAAAGACATGAAAAATAAGGTTACCTTGCTGGGATTTCTTGTCTCTGTTGTTTTGAGGATTGAAAATAGTGCAAGCTTTTCTGAAAGGAGTTGTAATTGTTCTTACCCAAGAAGCCATATATGTTTTAATTTTTGTTATTTTGTGTTTGTTTTTGTGTTTAAATTAAATGAAACTAAAGGGATTGATTTATATAGGAATGTTAGGTGTGTAAAATATTATATAGGGAAGAAAATAAGGGTACAAAGACAAGGCAAGATCCGTAACATAAGCTCTGAGCTATGGTGGGTTTATATTATAAATTATTATCATCATGTAATTATAATGAAGAAATTATTATTAATAATTTAATATTATGGGAGAAATTACACTTTTTCGTCTTGTAATTTAATCTAAATTTAGTTTGGTCGTTGATTAGAAATTTCTCACGTTTGATTATGTAACTTTCAAAATATTTCATATTTAGTCTCTATCGTAAAAAAAATTAACAATCAGTCAACTCTGCTATTTAACACTTTAATCAGACTTGTTTGAGAGATTTAATGAGTAAGACACACATAATATTGAGTCAAAATATGGCAGTAATTAATATAATCAAATTATGAGTGTATTAATGTATAAATTTTTCTTAAAAAGTCAGGTCAAAGTGCTCACGAACAGAGTTGATTGCAAAATTTTAGACGGTGAGATTAAATATCATCAACTAAAAGTAAACTTAGCCTAAAATACAAAAATATAATTTTCCCTATTATTATGTATATATAATATAAATATTATAAGTGTATATAACTATATATATATAATATATGTACGTATGCCGACTGCATATTTTCACATGGCGCACGAATCCCAAATGGTCCAAACACATGTGACCGACCGTTGCTTTCTATTAACGGCTAACGAGATGTCAACCCCATTCTAATAACAACTTAAGGCATCTCTATGGGAATGCTATAAATGGGGTCCACCTCCCTCTGATCGATAATTTTACGTCACATCAAAATTAATAATTCGAGAACGTTTTTATTTTATACAAATATGTGTTCATAAGTTGCACACGTTATATTTTACTATACAATACAGATCTGCACTGGGATCGAACCGTAAGATCTGATCTAGGATTTTCATTACGCTACTTGGTTCGATGCATATTATTTCACACGAACGTGTTTTTTATAATTTAGTCAAATTGAAATTATTTATAGAATGAAAATTGGTACATTATATTTATAATAAAATCGAAGCATAGTTTGAGAAGAGTGATAAAGATACTATGGAAAACTAATATGGTATACCACAAGTCTCAGGGTCAGAATTTTTGAGCGAGTTTTTTTACAGAACGCTGTGCTCAGAATCGGTTTAAACATACCAAATAAAACGGGAAGAGGATTCCCGTTGAAAACACTATGACGTTGAAGTAACAAAATATCGAGTTTGGTTGTAATAAAATGTTAGGTAAATTGAAGATTATGAGTAGGTAAATGTAAATGAAATTTTACCAATCCTCCAAACAAGTACAAAAAACATTCACATTAATGGTGCCACTAAATTACAAGAATATATTAACCAGAGAGAAAGAGTGGTGGAGAAAGAAGATAAGATATTATTTTGCTTGTAGAATTTGAAAAATAGTTACACTTATTTAACTTTCTTATTTTTGTTTTTTATATAGTTTATTAAATGTGGGATCAATTATGTGTTACGTGGATTATACGTGTAAACAGGGTCTGATTCAACCCACGAAAGATTATAATATTTTTATTAGATTTTGAGTTGCACTAAGTAAGTTAAATATGTCTACATATCGATTTTTTATAGGATCGAGCATATAGAAATTCTCGGGTTTTATATTATTCGATTTGGAAGACTTAAAAAGTATTTAATTTTTTTTCTAAGTAAATCAGATAATGACGTGTTTGCATAAAAGGTATTTATAACGCATTTACTGATTATGGATCCGACTCATTACTCAAAAGTATAACATATTAAAATCGTACTTATATAAAACTTATTAAATTACATTACGAGGATGTCTTTATTATTTACGGTGACTCATCATTATCCATTACAAATATTTCTAAATTCTTAATATAATCTATCATTCAATATTTAACAACTAATTATAATCTATCATTGAATAGTGTTCAACTAGACTCGATTCATATAAAAATCGGGACGACAATAGGACAGGAGACACGATTGTGAACCATAAAATTAAATTATTGTATCAAATCAACTCATTTTTGAGTTATTACAACTGCCCATTTGCATAGAATTTAATGTAATGTTAGGTCAGACTGATTTTTCAGAT
Source organism: Verbascum thapsus (assembly GCA_963669365.1). NCBI lineage: Eukaryota > Viridiplantae > Streptophyta > Magnoliopsida > Lamiales > Scrophulariaceae > Verbascum > Verbascum thapsus. Next base: position 6,514,638 of record OY770114.1, read on the forward strand.
TCAATTTTAAAGAGATAACTTTAATAAATATTTGGATTTTGCAGATTTTTGGTTAAGAATTGCAGCTTTAAATTTAAATTGATTGGATCAGAAGTCCATTAGTTGGGTTTTTTTCAATGAAAAGAAATATTTATGATTTTCTTAATGTTTTAGAAATGTTTAATTCATAAATTGTATAGTACATATTTTATTTTTAATATTATATTTATAATATTTTTTTATTTTAATATGATAATCATCTAAAATTGTTTTTTAAATTTTCTAAAAAAAATTAAAAATTTAAGATCAAAGTCATAATTAGTACAATTATCAATACAAAAGCTCTAAACATATAGTTTCTTTACACAAAATTATATTTGATTAATTTTTAGTCTATAAGGCTAAGGTTAATTAAGTCCATAAATTTGTTGATGGTGGATGTTAGGGTTTTTGGAATGAAAAGTTAGTAAAGTAGGATTTTTTAATGAAAAAGATTTTCATATTATTTTAGGGGGTTTAGTAATTTTTTCTACTAATTGATTTTAAGTTCAAGATATTCATACTACTAACCAATGAAATCAAATCTTTAGAAATCATTTAAAAAATCAAACTTTTATTCACTTCATCAGTTAAAATCCCCAAGAAACTAATTTATAATCCAAAAAACCCAGTTCACTAATTAATTATTTAACAAAGTCAAAGACATTATGGCCCATAAAATTATAAATCCCATTATATAATTAATAAAATGTCAACTCTTGGATCTTTTAAATATATATAGAATATATATACATATATAATATATGTTAAATTATGTATTTGGGTAAGAGACATAATGGGCTAATGTCACATTATTGCACATGCAAATTGTATCATAAAGCACATGTATCTGATTATATATATGCAGATAAACCATGTTCTCCAATGGCCGAGGAGATCAACTCACATGTACTTCTATCCGTATAAAGGATCTTAAATTGTATTTCTAGAAATTGTGAAATCAAGAATGTAATATAATATATATATATTATATTGATAATTTAAATCAAGAATGTGATTCACCCATTATATTGTCAATAGATGGGGAATATCCAGATTCAAATCGGGCCCATGAAATACCTACAAAAAAATATTTTATTCAAACTCGACCCAGACCCGATCGCATATCCGATGAAACAAAAAAAAAGTTAGACCCGACGGGCCGTTTTGGGTCGGGTCCGCATTGGGTAAAATATCCATGGGTATTATTTGGGTATAGACCCGCGAGTATTTTCAGTGGGTAATGTTCGGGTATTTTTCGGGTAAAATATATGAGGGTAAAAATTGTACTTGGACCAGACCCGAACCCGAATTATATGACGGGTCCAGGTCGGGTCGGAATCTCAGATCCTATGGGTCGGGTTCGAGTCGGGTACATTTTCTATTGAACGGGTCCGGATTTGGGCAATCCCCGCCCATTAACAAGTCTAAATGTGATATTGTTAAGTGATAACCATATTGACAGCACTAACTACGGCCCTTTAGTATCGGGCTCATTCTGTAATTAAACAAGGGCCATAATCCACAAGTCATGGTTTATTAAAGGCCCAAGTTAACCCCAAACTTTCTGGATTATTGGGCTCTTTTCTAATAATTGGCTAAAATAACTGAAGGATATACAGTTGGGGTGATCCATGATTGGGCTAGGCCCACATAAAATATATAGGCCCAAATTATAGTCCAAACATTAGTGGGATTGGGCCCAAATAGATAGAAATAAAGAGGATTAATTAGTATAAGAGAGTCAAAAAATAGAACATTAGAAAAAGTAAGATAAGAACATCGATAATTTAGATCGAGTTTTATGAATCATCTCGTTGTTATTATATCAATACTTAATTCTCTTTTGTTATATACCAATATTTTTTTTTTAAAAAAAAATAATTCTCGAAAGCTCTCTTTAATTCTATATATTATTTTGTTTCACAAATATGTAAAAAAGTGTAAGCAACAATAGTGTGGCATTATACGTCCGTATAAAAAATGATTATAGATTTGAGAAAGAGAAACACATATTATTGACGATTTTTTCTCTCTCTCGACAATAAAATTATTAAGGTAAATTTATACAGATTATACAGTTACACATCCATCAATATAACAAATATATATCGATAATACGACTACCCATCTGTCAATATAATATCTTTATATCGATTATATTACACATTCGTGGATATAACAAAAAATGTTACAAAATTTCTTAGGTTCAAATTACTAGATTAGGACAATACTTAAAAAGATAGATAGATAGATACAAGAACATCAATTCAAATGGTCATATCAGTTTACAAACATCTTGCCCTTTTGCACATTATTATTTATATGTATTTATGAACATCATCATGTTCCCATTGAAAATGATTTGTGGATCAACTTTCCCAATATTCTATTTTAGATATTAGTAATTGATATTTTTTTTTTTACCAATTTAGCTCGATTTTAATACGATCTAATCAACTCAAGTTATTTGTATAATATATGATAAAACATTTGAACTATGTACACTTAGTTGATATCATTACTATATACCTACTCGATAATCAAATCTGGCATATTTCAATATGTGAATATCCTTATCATACGCGTATAATAAGAAATAACCTAAATTTATATATAAGGTAAGTATTTTGAATTTACTTAATGCATATTTTAAGTATAGCGGCTGCAGATTTCTCTCAAACAGATATACGAGAACTCAACCCTAGTATATCCATGCAGAGGTTAAGAAGTCTACATCTATATATGCATGGGGTAATATAGTTATGAAGACAACCCGGATCCACATCAACATAAAAAGGCCGAATCAACGGGTTTGACCCGGGTCCACCCATATGGTACGAGGGCCTTCCTTTAATTTGGACCCCTACCATGTGATGTGTTGATGGCTTTATGCATGAAAATCACTAATTTCTATTTGAGATTGATAGTTACCAAATAGATATAGAATTGTGTATGCAAATAATAATGTATATACTCATAATGTTTATGTATATATAGAAAGAGAGTTGGCCTATATTCATGTTTCGAGAATATAAATAAAACCCTAAATAAGTTATATCAGAATAGACGAAAATTTTTATGTTGTTAATTATATTTAAGTTATAATCAATGTGCTATTGTTCACTTATAGGGTGTTTGGCTAAAATCGAGTGAAATACATTCGACTCAAACAATACTAAAATCATGAAATGTTAATTATATTTAAGTTATAATCAATGTGCTATTATGAGATCCACCAAACATCAAAGAAAAAGTCAACATTCAATTTTTTTAATTAGTCATCTAATATTAATCCATCCATATTTACAAAACAATTATATGATGAAAAAAAATAAAAAATAAAATTAAAACAACAATCAACAATTTCCAGTGTAAAGTTAGTAGGATCAAGACAAGAGATATGAACTTAGCATAATTTAATGGGAATCCGAGAAATTCTAAACTTATTGTTCACTTATAGGGTGTTTGGCTAAGCTTATTTAAAACATCTTATAAGTTCTTACGCCTTATAAGATGTTTTAATAGCTTATAAGATGTTTTGATGATTTAAGAGCTTATAAGATGTTTTGTCTTATTTAAAAAATAAGCTCTTAAGTGTTTGAATAAAATAAGCATATTAGACTTATAAGATGTTTTTCAAATATTATACGAGAGAATTTGTGCAATAACAAAAATAAATATTTTTCGAAAAAATGTATTATTGGAAATGAGAAAATTAACTAGGGTTATTTGTGTCTTTTAAAAATATAAACAACATCCAAAATTTAAAATTTTGAAATAAAGTAGGTTTGGCTAACTTATTTTTTATTTGCTTCTAAGACCCAAACAACTTATTTTTTGATCTTATAAGCTCTTATTAAACAAAATTATCCAAACACTTTTAACGAACTTATAAGCTCTCAAACATCTTATAAGACGTTTCAAAGAGCTTATAAGCTTAGCCAAACACCCTCTTAGTATCATATTCAGTCTCGCACTGATAAACCTCAATTATACGTGTTTTCTAGCCTAAGATTAGTCATTTTTATATCATTTTATATCATGATTTATACCCCATATACGTTTATAGGTTTGTTACATGATTGTAGGGTAAAATCATTAAGTTCGAGAAAATGACGAAAAAACGTATGAAATGAGATACATGGGCGCTGTTTGGAAATACGATCATATCTTGGGCTACAAACCTCCAATGTTAATGAGCCTTATATGTTTGGAAAGCTAAGACAATTACCTAAAAGTTTTGTGAAGATGACAAGATCCGGTTCAAACGTTTAAAGCCCCGAAAGTTACAAATACGCTCTGTTTCGAACCAAATGGCGCAGTCCTGGTAAAATGATCATAACTCGAGTTCTACAACTTGGATTGGATCCAAATCAGTGGGGTTTTGAAGCTAAGACATAGAGCTACAACTTTGTAGAAGACCCCAAAGCCAAATTCGGACTAGAACAAATTAAATCCAACTTGTACTTATTTTCCTTAATCCAATCCCTTCCCATAATGTGGGGTCCAAAATTGTCTCAAGATTCCCAATTAGTCACATCCTTCAAACCCTAAATTCTAATTGCAAAGTTTCAAGTGCTAATTACTACTAATCATTAGAGGCATTAAGTTTTTATAATATCACTATTTCTCTGACGTGACCGAGATTCTTTGTCGAATTATATTAAGTTATATCAGGTTTAACAGATTTAAGACGTATATTACGCTTTTTATGATAAGCATCTGCCACCAAACTTCAAATATACGATGTATGTCGCATTAGATCTGTTGAACTCGATATGAGATAAATTCCCGACCCCACATTTGCCACATCAGATCGGTGGGACCCGATGTATGATAAATTTTCCCTTTGACCCCACATTTTGTTAAGAAAATCTAAAAGTTCTAAGTAAACTTTGTCAATTAGGCAAGTTTGTCTATCCAGCCATCATTAGACCCCATGCTTTGTTTGGTGGACTTTAATTTGTACTTAAATTAAAATAATCCAAGACACAATTTAATTGGATGGTTAATCCACTTGATGGCTATATATAAAGGGCCATTTCTATATGTTACAATAATTAATTCCTTTGGTTGAGAATAATAATCATGAGAATATAGAACCCTAAGTCTTGTAAAGTAGTGGTTGTCTCTAACCGATATTATAATTAAATCTTTGCTTAGAATATTATTATTATTATTAAGCAAAACATTTTTTTGATGAAATGTAACAAAGTTTAAGGTGCATGCTTGATAGAGTACCAAATGTTGATTGTGAGCATATTGAATTTATTATTAAATAGTATTTTTTTTAAAACTACTAGCGACTCTGCACGCGGTACTCGCGTGCATGATTATTCTTAAATATAATTAAAAAATATACATAATATTAATTTTATAGAAATATTATAATTTTTTGGAAAGAGAAATGGGGATTTGAGAGAAATGTGGATTTGGGATAGTGGGATTGTGGTGAAGTACGTGAGTTTTAAATTTCATATGCAAATGACAAATTTAACCATATTTCTAACCACTTGTGTATATTAGTCTCAAGGGTATATTTGGACAAACAAAAAATGGTATGACAACTATCTAATTTATGATGAAATCCCTATTTTACCCTCAAAATTACAGTTACATTTTCAATCTACAAAAAAATTAGAAGGACAAATGCGTAAAAATGGCAAAAATAACTTCCATTTGTGAGACAAAAAGGCCTTTCTTTTTATAATAGTATAGATTTTATGTGTTAAGTACGTTTTTTATTTTGTATATAATCATTAAGTACATAAAATTCACATCACTTATTTATCTTTTATTAATAAAATTTTCAACTTATATAAAGTATTATTTTTACGTATAATCACACTGACATCAACATCGTTTCACTATTATTCCACGAAATATTATACAAAAACTAACAAAAATTCAATTAAACATAACTTCTATCACCTAAATCAAGAGATACCACTTTGCATATTTTCTTATTTTATACCCCAATAAAATTCTTTTAATTAAAAGTTCGGTCAAACTGTACATTAATTACCAATCTTGAAAATAAGGTATACACTACTGCAATATCTTAAGTAAATTACACGTGTTCAATGTTCAATCTAATTCAATAATTATGTACGTACCATTCACCTAATACATTGCAATAAAAAAAAAAAACTCATTTATAAAAACTAAAGTAATAACATAATCAATTAAATTAAAATAATAATTTATGGGCTAAAAATATAAACAAATAAATCTTATTTCAAAGTCACGTGCCACAAGTGACGTATCCTGTTCTCGTAGACATCGAAGCTTTTGTCGTGTTAGGTCACCTAAAGGAGGACAAAACGGCGCATTTTATTTTTTGACGTAATGTCAGAAAATGGCATAACCGTAAATAAAGCACAAAAACATGGCCACATATGAACCGCAATACACGGCCCGTTAAATTCGGGTCTGCCATAACCAGTCGCATGAATGCACGCGCCTCTTGAACGCATTGATTATTGTGCTGTAAAGGTAATGAAAGCGAGTGGGGACAGCGCGTGGATAGTCACTGAGAAGACTGTCTATTTATTATTTTATTTTATTATTTCTTTAACTGAAATTGTTAATTATGATGATGTTTGTAATTAATTTGAGCACTCTGAAAAGTAATTTTGGCACTCACCTTCAAGTATGTTAATTTACCATGTTATCCTTTGAATTTTGTGACCTATAAATAGTTTTTGATTTTATAATTTTCCCGGTCTAAATTTGGTCACATTTATTATAATTTTATGATATTAATTTTATTGTTTTTAAAGCGTTTTATATTTAATCGCGAGTTTCAACCAAATATTTTGCATGAATTTAATTTCGTTAGTTAATATTTTTACTATTTTTAGGAGATTTAGTGCATGAATGATGCATAATATTTGATTAGAAATATCGTAATATTAAATATAATTTGTTGTATAAGTTTATGAATGAGTTTTTCAATGAAAAGATGGTCAAAATGTGTAGACTATCGAAGTTGACTGTTTTTGATGTAATTTTAAATTGAGCATAAATGTGAGATTTTTCTAAAAATATGAGATTAAATGTGATAATCCGTAACAAATGGGATCAAAATTAAAATTGAGAATAATTATGGAACTAGTAATATAATTTTTTGTATTTAAAAGTAATTTAACATGAAACATGTGTTTTGGCATTTATGATATAATTAAATGCGTTTTAGCCTAATTCACATTAAATTAATTTTTTTTCTAGAATGATAGATGATCCACATTTCAAAAGCCAAAGTGATGAAAGTTTATTGAAGTATCATTTATTTATATGTCCAGAGAAATTACATGTATAATATTGACAATAATAAAATGTTCATTTTCTCTATGTAACTACTATAATTTTTTTCATTACTTTCCCAATTTAAATAGTTTGACTCTTAATATGTTGTTTTAGAGACACAATAATATTTGGCCACGATAATATCCACAACAAATTAATAAATTCTCATTATTTTATTGTTGACTCAAATTATAGTCTCCCCAACTTAATTCTTTTCTATTTTACATAATACAAACATGATTAATCTATTATCCAAGGTCAAGATTACATTGCATCAAATACCTAAAGATTATGTAAATTTGAAACTATTAATATATAAACTAAACATAAAAGTATAAAAGAAAAAGTAGCAAGGGCTTTTACGTCATTTCATTGTAATTGTAGATTATTGTCAATAGCCCTTTTCCAGGGTGTCACTATAAATTGTGAACTATAAAAATTAAGAAGAAAAGGGGTGAGAATATAGGATTTTTTTTCGAGTTTATTACAAAAAAAATTTTCTTCGAAATTATAATATACAATTTTTTAGTAAATTTTTTTATAAAATAAATTGCATATTTTATTAAATTTATATGTAAAACTCTCTTATGTTAATAATTCAATAAACTTACTTAATGAAATATGAGATTTTACTTTGAATTTAATAAAATACGATATATATTTGTCTATTTTTCATTATAACAAAATAGGTAATAATGATTTTTGGTAATAAATCCTTTTTTTTTTTGCTTTTAAAAAGGAGACTGACATTTCTCTTTGATTCTTCTTCAGCTTCCACTTTTTCCCTCTTTTTCTTCTAATCTTCTTTTCTCCAAAAAAAAAAAAATTAAGTTGAAGAAGAAAAACAGTCAAGAATATGTGCCAACTGTTATTGCTGTAATAATATTCTCTGCATTGTCTTGCAGTCATAATAATCTCTGTAAGTTTAATTTTTTATCACATTCTATGCTTAATTTTTGCACAAATTTTATCTGGGCTGCCAAATATTTGTTTAATCATGTGTTTTTAATGTTTCTCTCAATTATTTTGCTGTAATTATTATTAGGGTATGCTTAATTCTTGCACAATATTCATCTAGGTACCCAACTTTTCTTCTTCTTTTGTTGAACTTTATGTTGTTAAGGTTGTTTTTTTCATTTTCTAATTTTTGGGTTTTTAAGAAATCTTCCAAAGTTTCAATTTTGTTGCTGTAATCACAAATTGGGTCTTTTTTTGCTGTGTAATATGATTATGGATATAATCTTTGCATTTTACTTGTATATATATATATATATATATATATATATATATATATATATGTAATCATGGCAATGCATTTAACTGCTAATCTTGTGAACCTGGCTATTACAGGGCAAAATATCGAAATAATTCTCGAATTTTATTATTATTATTAAAATTCCTTTTTTTTTTTTTCAGAAATTTGATGTGTTCTTTTGCTCCTAAAGGTTGAATCTTTTATCTTCACACTGTTATTCAGCTCATTAATCCTTCACATCAATACTCAATTTTTTTTTCTCTGTTATGAAAATCTGCAATTATAATGAATACAACACAGAACAACATGTTTGCAAGATGTGAACTTTTTTCCCATTTTCATTCAATTTCAGTAGTTTCAATTGATGAAAAAAAAAATCCCAAATGATTTTACGTCTTTTTATTGCATTTAATCTTGATTAAATCATTAATCGATTTCACCTTTACTACTTCAGAACTTTGAATCGGGCCAATGACAAGAGTTAGTCCAGCATTCGGAGACGATGTTAGCTTTCAGTCTAATCAGTTTCCTAATTACAAATTAGGACCAGATAATGAGATTTTAGAGGAGATTAAGGAAGACAGTAAAGGCCCTCCTTTGAAAGAGGTTGTTGTTCAAGAGACAAATCAGTTAACTGAACAACATAAGCGTTTGTCTGTTCGAGATTTGGCGAGTAAATTCGACAAGAATTTGTCAGCAGCTGCTAAGTTGTCTGAAGAGGTTTTGAATATTACTATCTATTTTGCATTTGCTGTTTTTGCTTCTAAGTTACTTGTTTGATGAATTTTTTGTAAAATATTTGTTCAATTGTGATCTGAAATACACTTAGGGTGTGTTTGGATTGAAGGATTTGAAATTTATGGATTTCAAATCCATGAAGTTCGTTTGGATGTATCCAAGTTATAACGGATTTCAAATCACTCGACATTCACTTTGAGCTATTTTCTTCATAACTACGGTGGATTTCAAATGACTCCATTTTAGGTGTCATTTCAAATCCTTCCTCCAAATCCCCTCCCCAAATCCAAATCACTCAATCCAAACACACCCTTAATATTGGCGATTTCTGAAATGCTTAACTCCAAACTCCGTTTGTTCCTTTGTTTGGATAATTTTTCTAGATTTCAAATCATTAAGCGGCCATTTTGAGTTACGTTTCAAATAATATTGGATTTCATGTCAACTTATCATTTGTATTTTCTAAAATCTTTTTGAAATTTTTGGTCGAAATTCAGGCGAAACTTAAGGAAGTGGCATCATTAGATGGACATGTTCTTCTAAAGAAACTTAGGGATGCATTGGAATGTTTAAAAGGAAGATTAGCGGGTCGAAACAAAGAAGACGTCGAGAAAGCTATTTCATTGGTCAGTTTCTCATGTTTATATATATATATATATTGCATAAATACGTTATATTTATCTATTAGTCGTACACTCAGCATAGTTTCTTGTACCTTTCTGATGTTTTTTCCCGTTTCAGGTTGAGGCGTTGGCCGTAAAATTGACTCAAAAAGAAGGAGAGCTAATTCAGGAGAAATTTGAAGTGAAAAAGCTAGTGAACTTTCTCAAGCAGGTTATTAAACTTATATATAATTTTTTTATTTAATTTGTTTTAATATCTTTTTCATTTCTCGTGTTTAGATTGCTTAATTTGCTTGGGTTTTTTTTATAGGCTTCAGAAGATGCTAAGAAATTGGTCAATCAAGAAAAGTCTTTTGCTTGTGCTGAAATTGAGAGTGCACGAGCCGTTGTGGAGAGGATCGGAGAGGCTCTTGACGAACAAGAAAGAAACCAATGCTCGGGGCAACAGCAGGTAAATTTCGGTTTTCTTTTGTGAATTTTTTATTTTGCCTTTGAAAAGTTCGATAATTTTATGTGTTAGCTAGCCTTATATATGAATTATGATTTGAGTTCGTGTTAAAAAAGGTTTTAAAGTGAGAAATTTGTCGGGCGTGTAAGTTCTTCCAAATTTGCTGGCCAAAAGACGTGTTAGCACATTTTCTTCGAAGCTTTTGTGGCTAAAATATAGCCAAACAGTCCTTAATTTTCTCGGCAAATGTAAGGTGTAGGGGCGTATATGAGTCGAGCGAGCTCGAAAATAGCTCGACTCTAGCCTATCGAGCAGAGCTCAGGCGTAAAAATGCATGTTCGCCAGCTCGCAAGCTGGAATAAAAAATTTTTTTTTAACTAATATATATGAAAAATAAATATTTATTCATAAATTTTTATATAATATGATATATTATAATAATATATGTAAAAACAATAATATTTTTGACATTAATTATAACTATATTTAATAATATATGAATAAATATAAAATTAATAATATATTTTTTTTTAAATTATTTTTTATAAAAAAATTATATTTTATAAAAAAAATTATTTTTTTGAGTTCGAGCTCGAGCTCACTTTCCTGCAGCTCGTCGAGCTCGAGCTCGAATTTTTGGCCCAACTCGGCTCGAGCTCGACTCGTGAACACGGTGTGCAGGAATTATGTAAAAAACTATGAAAAGATTGTCTTTTGGTTTGTCTATGTTTTTTTTAAAATTAAGATTAGTCTTTTTTGTTATTAAAACCGATCAAAGTGAAGTGAAAAAGGGTTTTTCTTGGTAATTTTTTTTTTTCGTTTTTATTGATCCAAAATGACCGAATTTTGAGATTTTAACTTGTAAAGAATGCATTTTTTTTTCCTTATCCTACACGAGGGAAATTTTGACTAGAGTTTTTATGATTGGTAGGAATTAGAGGAACTAATTGAAGAAGTTCAAGCGGCAAGACGAATTAGACTAATGCATCAGCCAAGGAAGGTTTGTGAAGACTATCTATAATTTTATTTCATTTTTTTCTACGTTTGCGTAAAAGTTTTCATGAATTAAAATGTTTAATATGCTTTACTTAGAATATTTTATTCTTGTTATGAAAGCTTAACGATTCATTTAATGTAATTACGATTCATATACATATTTGTATATATATATATATATGTATTTATGTAATATTTCCTCCCTAGGACCAATAATTAGGGATGAATATCAGATAGCAGAGAACATATTTAAATTCATATCTTCATATATTCATTAGAAAATGTATAGTTTTATCAATTATACATATATATTATATATATCATTCTTCCTTTTTGGTTATATCAATAGCAATCGTAATTGTCCCTATTATTTGTTTAATAATTTTCCATTATTCCAAAACTATTCTATTCATTTGTAGGTGATGGACATGGAACATGAACTTCGAGAACTGAGACTTCAAATTCGCGAAAAGTGTACAATTTCAGTTAGTCTTCAGAATGAGGTCTATATTCTATTTTCTTCATAAATTATACATATTTTTCATGGGCTTTTAGCGTATTTTTTATTTTCAGAATTGCTCTTAGGATATTTTGTCGTTAAACATAATTAAAAATAACCATTTTTTCCTCGTCTATTACAGCTAGCAATGAGCAAGAAAGCTGAGGAAAATATATCCCGATTATACGAGCTGATTGGCCCCGAGACATTAGGTTCTATTTTACGAATTCGGCCCTTTTCAAACGAGGCAATTGAGCTTGAAAAATGTTCTATCCAATGGTTTCGTTTATCGTCTCAATGCAGTCGAAGAGAACCTATTTTAGGTATCAAAATCTTATTTTTCGTTTTATGAAAAAGAATTATTTACTTATACTATAAGGGTGTGTTTGGATCGAGTGATTTGGATTTGAGGAGGGTATTTGGAGGAAGGATTTGAAATGACAGAGTAATTTGAAATTCACAATAATTGTGAAGAAAATAGCTCAAAATGAATACCAATAGATTTGAAATCCATTATAACATGAATTCATATAAACAAACTTAAATGAATTTGTCGATGAATTTGAAATCCATAATTTTCAAATCCTTCAATCCAAACACATGATAAGATTTATCTTATTTTCAGGCGCGAATAAGTGTGTATATGCTCCCGAGCCAATCGATGTGGGCCGTGTTCTTCAAGCTGATATAGCATCGAACGGTCAAAAGGACACTCTCACAACCAACGGCCCGATTAAGCAAGGTTGGTGAATCATTGGCGTCGATTTTTCGAACATAAGAATTTACTTTACGATTCATTACAACATTAAACGTTCTTATATATTTTGAAGATATATATATATATATATATATATATATATATATATATATATATATGGCTCTATGAGTATTATATATGAATTCGTTTTTTTTCTTACAGCCACGGAAATGGGGAGCTATATAGAGACGCTTTTGAGGAAACCAAACAGTGATTTCAGTGTATGTGACTTACTTTTCTACACTTTATCGCTATTTTCACATCATAAACGGAACCCTTCTCGTTTGTCTAGAATATCATATTTTTATATGTAAATTTTGGGGCCCCATTGAGCTAAAATACCTATTTTACCCTCCAAGATTAAGAATCCCGGTTTCTTTCCTCATTCAACTACTATCCTTGTAGAGCAATGGTACATAACATCATTTGCATGTTGCCGTCTTTTCACATCCTCTACTTTTCTCTAAGTAAATTAATTGATTTTGATCGATTTGATATGTTAATAGTTTTCAAATCAAGGGCATTTGAAATAATATGGTGGTATATATCATTTTTCATATGTGAAAATTTTCGACCCATCATAAAAATTTTACACCACTTGCTCGAAAAGTGAAAACGAAAAACATTAACCATAGCCCATATTCATTGGAAAATCGATCTCGAAAAATAATAGTTTATTTCGGTGATCATAGTAATTATTCATGTTACAGGTAGTTATCTCCCAAATGAACGGACGGAATTATTCATCCCACTCGACTCACTTATTTCACATTGGGAAAACGAGGATAAAACTCAGTCGAGGATGGATCACAAAGGCTCGAGATTCTTACTCTAAGTCAATGCAGGTACCGTTAGAACAGTGCATCTTGAGCCATTTCACAGTCTCTTACATAACAGGATTCTTACAAAAAATCTTTGTCCGTTTTCAGCTTTGCGGGTTTAGAGGAGGCGGAAATTCTGCAGCTAAATCACTATTTTGGCAGGCTCGAAAAGGGCAATCTTTTGTGCTTGTTTTCGAGTCCGAGCGAGAAAGAAATGGAGCATTGACTCTTGCTAGGAAATACGCTTTCGACTGCAATGTAAGTAGCTTCGTTTTTTCTCAATCTTTTGTTTAGAGCTGTCAATGGGCGGGGAATACCCATATACCAAAACCGTACCCATGAAATACCCACCAAAAAATATATTACCCGGACCCGATCTCATACCCGACGGGTCCAAGAAAAGTTAGACCCGACGGGCCGGGTAGGTTTCCGGTCGGGTCAGTATCGGGCAAATTCCCACGTGTAATCTTCGGGTATTGGTCTGGTATAGACCCTCGGTATTTTCAGAAGGTAAATTCGGGTATAATACCCGTTGGTAAAAATTAGACCCGCCCCGAACTACCTAGTGTCATCGGGTCCGGGTCATCATACCTACGGGTCGGGTCCAGGTTGGGTAAGTTTTCTATTGAATGGGTTTGGGTCCATGTCCGAGAGCAATCCCTGCCCATTGACAAGCCTACTTTGTTACTTCCTCCGGCCCGGAAAGGATGCCAACTATTCTATTATATGTCTCGAAATGTTTGTGTCCTTAAATTATATGTATTATATCTATATATATATATATTGCGTTTTTCATTTGAACAAACTTGAGAATCGAGAATCTTGACATAAACTTGATACGGCAGGTGTTTCTTGCGGGCCCGGATGACGATGCTTTGATGTAAAGACTGACAGACGACCTTAATTTTCGACAACTGATGCGAGTAGTAGTTTGAACGAGTTTTTCGAGTGTGATTCGTTTGTTTGATTTGTTGTATGTGTGTGAGGATTATTATGATATGTTTTGTGTTTCTAATGCTCTAATCTTTGGGTTTCATAGTTACATGTTTCTAGGCATGGTTTTTGTTTGCCTAAGTCATTGGTTGTAACAATTCTTTTTTGTTTTGCTAATGTTCCTTTGTATGTTTGTGGTTTGTATTGTTACAAGTTTTATTAACATTTGTCGAAAATTCTAGTTTCGATCTGATTTGGTCGAAATCAAGTGTAATTTATGTTATGTTTTTGATATTGTGGTGCAATTGTCAACCCTTAAAAACCCTTTTTTCATCTAAGAATTTATTTCATAATAGGACTATTGGAAATTTACATTGTAATATATCCAAATATTATGTGATTATTTGTTCTAAGTAAAAATTGCATATTTGCTACAAAATAGTGACATTTCGGATTTAGTCTCGCGTTAGACACGAAAAATAGTCCGAACAATTTAAAAGGTTGTAATATTAATTATTTTTTAAAATAAAGTTTATCTCATGCTTCACTTTAAACTATTTGAAAATTGTAATTTGCTACCTGAACTATACATTTTGTATCAAACGGATATCCACTTAATGAGTTTTGTATCAACTTACCGCCCAAATAAACAAATAGAAATAAGAACTCCTAAATTGATTATTTCATATTTTATTAAAATTATTAATTATTACATAATTGGTAATTATTTAATAGAATAACAATAGAAACAAAATTGGTTTATGATTTAATTAAAAATTATTTGAAAACAAGAAAAAATATTTCAATTTTTTTTTTTTTTTTAACTTGACAATTGTTCAACTCGGGCTTGAACACAAGCTACAAGTTTTAATCCAAAAAATTACACAATGGACCCCTCATGTAAGGCACTTCTTACGATTACAACCTTTTTGTATTTAAAAAAATTCTTCGAATTTATCCCCTAAAAAGTGTTGATAATTTCCAAAAAGTGATGGGGTGGTAGGTAAATACACCTTATATGAAGGGGCGATCGTGTAATTATCCCAAAAATAAAATATTAACTCAAAAGTTGTAATTGTACCACAACGGTAACTTTTGCGCAGAAACAGAATACAATCGTCGGATCAACTCCCATCCATCCAACGGCTAGAAATTAAAAAAAAATAAGACCGTTGGGAACATAAGCGCCGCTTGCATCAGCTTCAAAAGGGCTCACATCTTCACAATTCTTCTTCATCTTCTCATGTGTTCTTCGCATTAGCCCTCAGAGAGATAGAGATCGAGAGAGAAAAAAAAAGAAAAAGAAAAAAAAGAGAGTTTAAAAGATTTACTAAAAGGGTTTCAAAAATGGCTTCAAGACCGATTGTTCAACAACAGAACAGAGGTATTTTGAAATCTTTTCATCTTTTTTCCATGATCGGAATGAAGATTTATTTGGGTTGTTTTGAATTTTTAAGGAATTTGGGATTTTGATATATAATTATTTTGATCTTTGATGGTATTGTTTTGTCTGTGTTTTTAATTTTCTGCAATTTTTTGTTGTTGAATTTGACCTGATTTTCAAGAATAGGGTTAAAGAAACAATGAATCACAGGTGTAATTAATTAAAAAATGATTTTTTTAATGTTTGAATTTATGAATTATTGAATGTTGATCAATTTTATATCCGGGTCTTGATTTTGTTTATGTTTCTTGTTATGGCATGAACATTTACTACTATTTTATTCTCACTTTTCAGTTCGATTTTTAATTTATAATGTTCAAAGGATTTTGCATATTCCATTTGAGATTCATTTCTTGATAAGCCTTTTCTGGGATTTTTTCCCCCCCTAAATAATTCCCAAAAGATCTATTTTATTTCAATTAAGAGCAAGCTTTTATTGATTGTTTATATATATAAAAAAAATATTTTCTCCATCTTATATATACATTTGTCGATCTAATTTACAGGCGAGGCAATAATCCCCGGTGCTATTAAGCCGAAGAACATGGCTGCAGAAAAAAAGAACCGTCGTGCATTAGGCGACATAGGAAATGTAGTTACCGTTCGTGGGCCCGAAGGCAAGCCGATTCCTCAGGTTTCTCGACCCGTTACAAGGTATACATCAAAAACTTTCAACTTTATTTCAAAATCATTAAATTTCATAAAGATCTGAATATATTTGTTTAATAGTGTTTATAATACATTTTTTTTAATATTTTAGTAGTGTTTGATTGTGGCATTTTGGTATTTTCAGGAGTTTTTGTGCACAATTACTTGCAAATGCACAATCATTATAATATATTTGTTTAATAGTGTTTATAATATATTTTGTCATATTTTAGTAGTGTTTGATTTGTGCATTTTTGGTATTTTTCAGGAGTTTTTGTGCAAAATTACTTGCAAATACACAATCTACAGCATCTGATAACAACAAGGCAGCCATTGTTGTGGATCGAGCTTTGCCAGAAAAACGAAAACCAGTTCAGAAAAAAGCTGCAACTAAGCCTAAGCCAAAACCCGAGGAGATAATCGAAATTAGTCCCGATACTAATGAAAAACCCGAAGAAAAATCGTTGAAGAAAAAAGGGCCAACTCTAAGTTCTACTCTATCTGCTAGAAGCAAGGTGAAACACAGATTAGCATATAAAGATCGAATTTTTATGATTTTTTCAAGTGTTTCAAGTTTTTGATTTATCGGGTTTTTTTTCGAAATTTTCAGGCAGTTTAGCTTATAAAGATTGAATTTTTATCATTTTTTAAGTGTTTCAAGTTTCTGATTTATCGGGTTTTTTTCGAAATTTTCAGGCTGCTTGTGGGATGAGCCACAAACCGAAGGCGGCCCAAATAGTCGACATTGATGCTGCTGATGTTGATAATGATTTGGCCGTTGTTGAATATGTCGACGAAATATACAAGTTCTACAAATCGATCGAGGTATACGAATAAAAATCCCATTTTTTTTTCAAATTTATATCAAATCTTATCTTTTTTATGTTTCTTTGATTAAATTATGTGCTAATTTTTTTTATTTTTGGCGATTCAAGCACGAGGGCCGGGCTAACTATTACATGGACTCACAACCCGAGATAAACGAGAAAATGAGAGCTATACTTATCGATTGGTTAATTCAAGTTCACCACAAATTCGAGCTTTCACCCGAGACCCTCTACTTGACCATCAACATTCTCGATCGATATCTTGCATCAAAGACTACATTAAGAAAGGAGCTTCAATTGTTGGGTATTGGTGCAATGCTTATAGCCTCGAAATACGAAGAAATTTGGGCCCCCGAGGTATATAAAGTTCATCAAATATCGAAATCTATATTTCATATTAACATTTTCGAACAAATTATATAATCGAAAAATAAATTGTGCAGGTTGATGAGTTAGTGAATATAGCAGATAGAACTTACACTAATAACCAAGTCTTGGTTATGGAGAAACGTATATTAGGCGAATTGGAGTGGAATTTAACCGTCCCGACTCCATATATGTTCCTTGTTCGCTTCATCAAAGCGTCTATGACTGATTCTGTTGTGAGTATTATAGATTTTTTTCGATAAATTTTGTTATGTTTTGTTAATTTACAAACTAATTTGTTATATATATATATAATGTTTATTTAGGTGGAAAATATGACTTATTTTCTAGCTGAGCTTGGAATGATGAATTATGAAACTTTCATGTACTGCCCATCCATGATTGCTGCCTCAGCAGTCTACGCGGCTCGATGCACCGTGAATGTGGGCCCCGTTTGGAACGATACGCTTAAACTCCACACGGGTTTTGCAGAATCGCAGCTTATGTAAGTGAAAATTTTCGATTTTTGATCGAAAAAATGTTTTAACTTTTATATACTTCGAAAAACTAAATTCTTTTTTTTTTGTATCAGAGATTGTGCTAAGTTACTGGTTAGCTTCCATTCGATTGCTTCAGGCGAAAAGCTGAAGGGGATTTATAAAAAGTACTCGAGTTCTGAACGAGGGGCGGTTGCGCTTTTGCCTGCGGCTAAATCACTTTTGGCTCATTTAGCAACCAACTGATGTAATAGATTGATTTTAGGCTATTTTTCCCTTTCTGTTGGGAAATCTCTATAGTTGTTCAATTCTTTTGAAGTGTAGTATTGTTCGTGAGATTTTTTTACATCGTTTTATATCCAAAATGAAAAATTTATAGCCCAAATCCGAAATGAAACGATCCAAGTATTAATTACCATGTAAGTGAATAACGTTTAGATTCGATCCTTGCAAAATACGTCAAAAAAATAAACAATAAGACAAGATAGTGTGAAGTTCGATCACAATCAATAGATCATCTTCGTTTTGCCTCTCTTGCCTGCGGTACTTGATGACGATGCTCCATGTACTCGCTGAAGAAAAAAAATAACGGAGAGTTAATTCAAAAGAAAATTACTAATATTTTGCAGCAAAATTACAATTTTGATCCCATCCTTTGAAAAATGGACATATTTTGGCGCGAGGGTGGGATTAGGTGGATCGAATCTATGCTCGGATCTAAAGTTTTGGGTTCAGACCTAGACCCGGACCCAATGGGTCTCGTAATTGGGGCCCAATCTGGGTGTCGGGGTTTGGACCCGGAGAGTTTACATGTATTCAAGAAAATGTTTAATATATAACTAATAGTGCTTTAATAATTTATTTGAAATTCATAATTGAATCCAAAATTTGTCAAAAAACACACATTAATAATTAAAAAAAAAGTATAAAATAAGATAAATTGGTATAAAACAAAAATATAGGAAATAAATATTATAAAAAGTATCAACTTTTACTTTGAAAAATATTTTCGTGTCTATGGGTCATCCAAAACCAACACAATAAAAATTTTATTGGGTCAGACACCAGACCCAATAATATTATATTTGGGTTTGGGTCACCCAGACTTAAACTATGGGTCCGACCCACCCAATGCCACCCTTAGGCTCGTAATCAAACTAACAGTTTTATATTATTTTTAACGGTTATGATTAAATAAGCAAAATGGAACTAAAAATTGCAATTTTTCTCTATATAAAATCAAACCAAGTGTTCTTAAGAGAAGAAGGAAAAAAACCTTTGTTCTGAAGTATTTTCGTATGGCGTCGTTCAAGTCCTCTATCTCACCGACGACTTCATTTTCAATTTCGAAATGTTCGATTTTCGGTGTTCTTAAAGATCCCGGTGTGAGAGTTTGCATTTCGGGACACACAGAAATACTAACATGTCTTAGAGATGGCAATTTCAAATCATGTTTCCATTGGCAAAAGCTTCTCAATGATCTTAGCTTTGTAAACTCGAGTTTCTCCAAATTGGGAAAAATAATTTTTTGAGTTTCTTTTTCGACATTCAATATTACTTCGGTCATCATCAAGCTGTCGTTTACGTGTAGCTCGTTGAGGCTCACGAGGGCTCTAGCAACCGAGGGTGAGAATAGGTACTTCAATTTGTTGCACGTGCGAATATGTAGTTTTTCGAGTTTGTTGAAGTGTGTGTTAGGCATTTTAAGATGCCATATTTGACGGATATTGTCATCGAGCCCGTGTAATAGTAACTCCTTTAAGCTACCAAATTCGACCTGCAAACCCGATATTTCAAGTTATCAACACTACTAATGATGCTCCGTTTTTTTTTCTTTTTTATATTCAGCTATGATGCACGGACACGAGACACGGGATACAGGGTACAACACGACATTGACACACGACACGACCCACACCGCTATCAAATATATATATATATATATATATATATATTATACACATAAAATATTATTAATTTATGCTAAAATATATAAATTGAACTTTTCATTTCAATTTCAGTATAATTGATTAGAAAAATAAACTATGAGAATGAATATTGTAAAATTGTATTTGATTTACAATGTTTACATGTCTAAAAGAAAAATAAATACTTCATTTTTCAAAACCACCAAAAATAAGTAAATTAACCGTCAATTGTCATATATAAAAGAAAAATAAATACTTCATTTTTCAAAACCACCGAAAATAAGTAAATTAACCGTCAATTGTCATATAAATAATTCACAAGTGTATTCTCTTTTGTATAAAATTATATCAATTTTTTTTTTTTTTAAAAATATATGATTTGGTCCCATACTTCTTGATTTTCACACAAGTCACATTGTATTTCATACGTACTACACACGCCCTCCAATACAGTGTTCAAATTTCTATTTATTATTTATTTAAGGAGACAGATTTTTCCCTGCGACATGGTGTCGGAAAATGTCGGTGAGTGTCGTGAACGATAGAATATTAGACAGACACGATATGATGTAATTTTTTAAAGTGTCTGTGCATTAGAGATTTTTAGTAAAATACTACGTTTCATTAAAACGACAACTATAGCCATTAACACGTACGTACCGTTTGGCTTATAAAAACCGGCAAAGAACTATCTTCAACGACGAGCCCTGGGAGATTCGGCAAGCTCCTAATCGACAAAAAGTGTAGCTGAGGGAACTTCAAGCTTTCGATTCCTTTGCAGAAAAACACGAGGCTCGGTAGAGAATGAAGCACGAGTTTCCTCAATCTCGGGAAATGAATACTAACATTCTCTTCGTTCACATCGTTAACGAAAACCTCTTTCATCGCCCCACAAAACAATATTCGAAGCTCTTCAAGATGCACAAAAGCCCTAATAATCGACACGGTGAACAAATATGGCAAGATCTTACAATTTCGAATATCGATAGATTTGAGATTGATAAAGGGGTGATTTTGAACCGGATTTTTCCACAAATGGAGCAACGAACGCATCTCGTATATCTTCAAATATCTTAAATTCGATAAAGATTCAACCGGAAGTGGGCCGTGGCAAATTTCTCGTAGATTAGCGAAGTTTTCAAGATAAAGTGACTCCAAAAAACGAAAAACGCCTCGATTGGACGAGTTTATGATATGGCTCAATGTTGAACAATGACAAAACTTGAGTTTCTTAATCTTTTCGAGTTCTTGAAAATCTAAGTTACTCGACGGATTCCCTTTTAAACTCAAGTTTACGTTTTCTTTGAGTAAGGCGTAAATCCGGTTTTCAAGAAAAACGTCGTTTTGGAAAGACAACTCCATATGTTTCTCATCTTCTATTGTTTTGTATGGTATTTCTATTGTTTTCTCCTTAACCCCTACTTTTACGCGAAATCTTTGAACATTCGGAAAAAGACGTATATCCCTCGTAAATACGTTTACACCGTGTACCTCGATCTCAACGTCCGTTTTTACATAAACGAACACGATTTTGAACCCTTTTTCACTAATGCAAGATTGAACAAATCCTAAATCCTCCAAGTTCATACTTTTCGAAACATCATCAAGAATTATTAGAACGTTTCTCTTCAAACGTTGCTCGTCCGATTTTATACCTAAATTTCGAAGTATCACGAAATCCGGTCCTTGGCCGACTTCTATAGTCACAATTTCGTCGAAAACTCTTTGTTTCTTTGCTATTTCTTCGATTTTTTGGGCCATAACCGTCTTTTCTAGCGTAATGAGATCGTAAACGCCTATTGTAATGACATTATCATCATCTAGTAAAGCTGCTAGGATGTGTTCCTCAATATGTTCAGTAGATTCAGACATGTCATCAGATCTTACAGGATCGTTGTAAGAGATATCGACAAATGGATGATCAAAATCGGAACTAAAACTCGAGTCTGAATCTATGGAGCTCATGCTTGGAGTTCTTGATTGTGCATGGAATAATTGCAACATATGGTGTCTTCTAAGCACAGCTTTGACCAGCCTTCCCCAGTCGTCGTATGGCCTTCTCGTGGTCGACATCTTAGTATAAACCGTAAAACCTGTAATTAGGGGTGTAAATGAGTCGAGTCGAGTCGAACGCGTAGCTGTTCAAGTTGAAATACAGTCGAGCTTTGAAAATTGTGTTTGAGTTTAATTTGATTGTTAACTGAGCCAAGCTGAAACGAACTTTAATCGAGCCGATCGCGATTTTGTTATTTTTTTACTTATCGAAACCAGCTCGAATCGAGCTTCAAAATTTATCAAATATAAAAAGTTGTTAAAGCTTTGGTAATTTATCGAACCAAGATCGAACCGAGCTTTTAGCGATCGAGCTCGAGTATCGAGTAGTTTTGGTTCAATTTTCAACAACGCCACATTGTAAAGATCATGATGCTCAAAAAACGAAATTAATCACAACTAGAAAATATACATAGATTGATTGATTGATGTGCATGCTAGAAAATAATGTTATTATTCGTGTTCAACAAAATCGGATGATAACTTAAACGAATAAAACAAAACTTTGTCGTAAAAATATTATTTAATTTATTTGTCAATAAACTTTATATATTAACAAAACCTTTAAATTCCATAATTTTACTTCATTTTTCAATCATGTTTGATGCACGTGAATCAATTATTTTATACAGTATTTATCTCCAAATCACTTCTTATTTGACATATTCTCTGATTTCCAGTAATTTTCGAATAGCGAGACAAACATAATACGCGTCATA
This sequence comes from Verbascum thapsus, assembly GCA_963669365.1. Classification (NCBI taxonomy): domain Eukaryota; kingdom Viridiplantae; phylum Streptophyta; class Magnoliopsida; order Lamiales; family Scrophulariaceae; genus Verbascum; species Verbascum thapsus. The sequence continues at coordinate 6,537,518 of OY770114.1, forward strand.
TTATTTTCATACGAATACTTATAATACAAATTCTCCCAAAAAGAATTCAAAATAATAACCAAACAAAGCCAAAAGTATTAGACGTTGTTTATGTTTTCAATTCAATTTCCAAATTTTCGAATCACAAAATTCTAAATAAACTTACCACAAACTACTCTAATTCAAATTCATTTTTTTAAACTCTAATTTTTCAGTCACGTACATCTACATATCGATCATATATACATCATTTCACATAATTAACACAACTATTCAATAAACTATCCATCAATCTATCACTATCAGTTTTACATATTTAATAATTTTCAACTAATTTTTATAAATATCAACAAACAAACATCATTCTCACACAAATTTTCATAATATGATGCATTTTTCAAGATATTTTTAAAATTCAAACTGAAAAACATAAACAAACATAACTTATATATTGTTGTATGATAATTCTCTTCCAAAGAATGAAAATAAACCTTTTTAAACAACAACAACGTTCCTTTCATCCTTTGATAGGAGGATTATGAAAAAGCTTGTACCTTTTGAACTTTTACTTGCAGATTATAATACCCGATTTCGAGACGAGAATAATCCACTCGAGAATTTTCTTCGTACGTGCTCAGATTATAATATAATGATTTCGAGACGAGAATAATCTACTCGAAAGAGAGAAAGCGAATTAAATCGATATTCTTTGTCTTAATTCCTTCAGCATTTGAAATGACAAATAAATAGACTCAAAAACACCTACAAACGTGGGAAACGATTAGGACTCATTAACTAACATTACATTGACTATTAGATTCAACTTTAAAAAATGGACATAATTACATAAATTAATAAATTAAGAATGACATCTTAGGAAGTTTCATCTTCAATTTATTCGATTTTTCTAAACAAACTTATCCCATCATTTTATGGAATATGTTTTCCCTGGATGCTTCTGTTTTTTTATGTTTATTTATTGATCTGTCAATATCAAATAATACTAGGAATTAAAATTATTAGGTGGAACAATCAAAACTCAAAAGTTATACCAATATGTGATATATTAATATATGGTATTTAAGTGGAAATGAATCGTCTATCTCAATTATCACAATAGGTGATTGATAAGTGTTCAATTATTTGAATTATTATTTTTATTTTATTTTATATGTTTACTTGTTAATCACACAATAATATGATATAAACACAATATTATTGTGGGATAAAAGATCTCTCTCAAGTTCAGAAATGAAATGTTACCATTTTTAGGAATTTTCGAGATTTGAAAATTTATTATAATTGTAATTATTTAGAAAGTTATTAATTAATTACTGTTTTTTTATATTAGAAATTTATTTGGGATTCATTATGATCGAATGAATAATTGCAAGAAATGACATGTAAACAGTATTGTAGGTTTAGAAAAACATTTTGTACATCACTTTTAGAAATACTCTTAAACTCCCTTACAAGCAAAATGTTTAAAATAGTGGAACAATATTTTCGTTAAATTCTTCGAAATAATTCTTAAAAAGTTTTGAAATTCCAAATTTCAATTTAATCACAATCATTCATATATAATAAATTTTATAAAAATTGCCTAGTTTCTCCAAAAAAAGCAACCTATTTTTCAATCATTAGAAGTAAACACACAAAACTTGGTCAAATTAATTCAGTAACAGAGACAATAACAATAAAAATCACAAATAACTATCAATATTAACTAGTATATAAGTTAATCAAATTTTAACAATCAAAAGTAAAAGCAAAAAAAGAGAAAAAAAAGCTAGATTATGAATCAGGTTCAATTTATCTTCAATGCTGAAACAAGAAGCTATATTTCCAACTGTTTTCGGTGATGGTTTTGCGAGTAATCGAAGCTTAGAGGCTGCTGACAGAAGGGGGCCTATCGGAAAAAAAAAATAGAAATTGTATTAGTCGTATTTAAGAATAAACAAATAAATATGTACAAAAAAAGATACGATAAAATAACATCTGAGTATATAAAACCCGAAACTTCTCTAAATTGACAAACAAAATCGAGCTAGTAAAATACATCTCGTTCTTGACAATATTAAGATATGCATAATATGATTCTGGGTCATCGACTGAACAAATGTTCGCAAACTCTAAAACTAAGTATTTGAATTTCTATCTTAAAATAAGTAAATTTGGAGTATTTACAAATTATGATTCTGATTCTCTTAAATTAGTCTTTAAATAGTGAAAAATATATAACCTCTTATGGGGTTGACACAAAATGATTATTGGTGTTGTATTTAAATTTTTGTTATGGATATTTTCTTCAATTTTCAGTGAATAACTGCAAATCACTTTTCAATGTATTACAAACACAAACCAGTATTTGATTAAGCAACGACAACACAATCACAGACAATCCTCGATAGTACTTAACCAGCCAGAATAAATTTGTTTAACTCACATTTAAACAGTTGGGGTGTGTTTGGATTGAAGTATTTGAAATCTATGGATTTCAAATTCGTCAACAAATCCATAAAGTTCGTTTGGATGTATCCAAGTTATAATGGATTTCAAATCACTCGACATTCAGTTTGAGCTATTTTCTCCATAACTACGGTGGATTTCAAATGACTGCATTTTAGGTGTCATTTCAAATCCTTCCTCCAAATCCACTCCCCAAATCCAAATCACTCAATCCAAACACACCCTTGGTGAATTTATAATTGGTGTTCGTAAGACAAAACGAGAAAGAGAAATTGGCGTTTACCTGGAAAAAGGACTGTCTTAGTTGATCATATGAGTGTGCATACATCATGGAATGTGAAGGCCATTGCATATATAAAGCGTCACTTGACGTTTGGTCTAATCCCATTGCACTATATGGGCTCATTGTGGGGCCCCTGTAATTCATTGGAGGATGAATCTGACCTGGCTGAGGGAAAATAGAATCGTATTGGACGAAAGGAAACTGGGATTTTTGCATATTGAAAGGAGATAGGCCGAAACTTTGAATGCTTGGGATGTTCCTAACATATCTGCGTCATATAAGAAAAGAACAAAATACTTGAGAATTTATGTGTTCCTATACGAATTGCATAGTATGCTACCAAATTGATGAATGATTAGACATGGAAATCGGCTTAACTTATCCCGTTTATTTTCAGTTTATCTAACATAAAATGTATATATTTCAAAAACATAACAAGTTTTACTTGAAATATGAAATTGAAAAACTAACTAGTATTGGCGTCTATAAAAGGCCATGTCGTACATGAATATTAAGTTCATTTTCGAAGGAGGAACTTCAATCCTAGCTGTAAGGTTTCATGTAATGGCCAGGATATGAATTGCAAAAAGGGGTTGAAGAGAGATAAATCTGACTAGCGACCTAAAAAACATGACAAAACAGTATATACCTTTTTCAAATCAAATAAGGCCCACGATTCCCGTAACAGGTATACATATATGGTCACATTTCAAATACTCGTAAAAAAGTACAAAAAGCCTTTGATGTGAAATAGAATGGATTATTACCCTTATGCTCAATTAATACAGTGATTTACTATATTCGATAAGTTCTAATAACTCATAATTATGTAAGAAAAGTAAAAGCGAATTTGGCAAAATGTTTTTTGGGTTAAAAAGGGGTTGTAGTCGAAATTATTATCAGAAAATTGTAATCCAAAATACATATAACAATTTTCAAAAGCATAAACATACATAGTCATAACCATTTTTTTCAATACTTTATAGCAAGTTTCCTCGTAATTACCTGTCATAACTGCGATCATAATCAGGATCAGTTCGATCCTTCTCTCTGTCCCTTAAAATCGCCACTCTAGAAAAATTACCAACTTCTCTCGTATAAACACTTCTATCCTCATCCACACCCAAGTTTCTAGAAACTTCATCTTCAACTACACTCAAAACATCTTCTGACTCAGAATTACTTAAACCATTGAAAATACGAGCCCGTGTTCTATCATACTCCTCCTTCCTCTCCTCCACAGTTCTTACCATATTACGTTTAAGCCCCATTTCATTAGCGTCATTTGACGAAGCTTTAGGTCTCGGTCTTATGACAATCTTGATTTGATCAAGTTTTTCGTTTTCCAACTCTTTAGCTGGTATATCTGATAAGCAGACAGAAGGGAACTTACTGTCTGGTTTTTTTGTGACCAAAATGCGTATACCTTGGCCTTCTAAAGTGTTATCATGGACCATGGTCTGTAAACCATAGTGTTGAGCAATGCGGTGTGCAGCAAGACGAAGGTATGATGTAGGGAAATGTGGAAACTCAAACTGGTGCATATCGGAATTTCGCAAGAACTTTTGTATATCTAGTTCCATCCTCAGAACTGATAAAGTTAAGTAAAGAGATGTATGTTAGCACTTATTACTAAACTAAATAACAATTAAAATAAGTCCATAAGATATTGCCAAAACGTAGAAATTAACATCAAGGATAAATGCGCATATTATTTAATAATAGGGGTGGCAATTGGGTGGGTTTGGGTCGGGTCCATTTGGGTTGGGCTTAAAGTGGGTTGGCTCCAATCGGGTTGGGTCAAAAGGTACGCATTATAGTTGGACCCAACAAGGACCCAAAGTGAATCCAATAAGGACCCATTATGAATCAAAGTGGTGTAAAGGGTTGTTGTAGAGTGTAAAATGTAGATTATTGACTCAAAGTGGAGAATAGGTTGGACCCAAATTAGACCGGGCAAATTTAAGACAAAATTGGACCCGAATATTATTAAAAGCCAACCCAGTTGGAACTAAAATGCTAAAATGCTAGGATCCAACCTATTGAAAACTTAGTTTGGTTTGGGTCCAAATATATGGATGGACCCAAATTGCCACCCCTATTTAATAACGATGTTATTAGATTTAGATCTCAACAACCGTGGACAGATGATTTAACAAATCCTTATAAGCATCTTGAAAACAAATGCAACAGTTTCAAAGTTCAGTTCACAAAACAAATTGTCCCTGTTGGGACAACACTAACACAAAGTCAACACCATCGCAATGTGTCCCAACACCCTTAATTGTAAATTACAAAATGGAAATCAAAAGCATCTTCAGGCCGAAAAGAAATAAGGTTAATCAACCAGGTCTCTGCTATTCATATGCCAAGTGTTTCAACCACCAAAGTTCTCTTATGTTTCTCATACTCATATGAGCTTTCTAAACACTTACCTTATCTATGCCAACCTGTGTTTTCCCAAGCATGACTTTTTACCTTAAGTATCATAACGAGGAATAAACTTAAACTATCTTCATGACCCACATAGATAATCTCCGCAGTTAGTTTCAATTTCTGTTCAAGCTTGCAACTAAACATTCAAAAGGAACTATAAGCAAGTCCATTAGAATGTTGCAATGATGCAATCTAAATAAGTTCGTATTGCCTCTAATGCCACATAAAAGGCTAGGAAATTAAGCAGACAATGTCGACATAATCTTGACTACATTCTACTATAAACAACATATTTTATTGCTGTATATTCTGTTGAATGCTCGTTCAATAATGATAGACCGCATAACTATTGTAAGCTCAAACATCAACAAGAACAAAAAAAATTAAAAATCAGTTGACCATCATAAAAGAACTAGCTCGTGCAATTTTGCACACTCCAGCAAAATTCTAATGCTCAATAGAACTCAATTCTTCAACAGATCCTAGCCAAATTTCAGCTCAATTATGCACAGTTTAATGCCTCTAACCTGGATCTACATCAGTTCAGAACCTAAAACTTCCTAATCTCATAAAATCAATACAGTAAAACAAAATTAAACACCAAAATCAAATCCAGAAAAGCGCAACGATCAAACACATCAAACGTACAAAAAAAAAAAAAAAAACGAAAAAAGAAGAAAACTAACTAGTTAAACGATGGCGAGGGTTTTGAAGAGCCTCAACGAGAAAAGGGTCCACCATAGACATATATACCGGCTTCTGCTCCAAAACGGCGCCATTTTCAACTGATGATTGAGAAATCAAATCCATAACTCCGAAACCAATCAAGAAAATAAAAAACCCTACAAAAATTAACTATATATATAGAAAAGCGGGAGAAAAAAAAAAACCCTTTTTCTCGAATTTCTTATCTCTCCCACCAATTGATTGAAGAGAGTGAGAGATTGAGAATTATTAAATTATATTTATATGGAGGAATTTTTGTTGAGATCTTTTGTTTCCGTTCTTGTTATGAATTGTTATGTGATACGATGAGATGTGAAAAGACCAAAAAGGACAGCTGGGATTGCTTTGTGGGCAGCCGTACGATTCGTCGGCAATATCATCATCGGTATGAAACTATGAATACATTTATGTTTTTTAATTTAACTTTTTAAATTTCGGATGAAAATATTTTAAATTTGTACCGGTTAAATTATTTTTATTTCAAATTTATTTTTTTAATTTTATTTTTTAATCACTTATGTAATACTATGTTAATAATTATATTTATTGTTCCAATTTATTCAACTGGTATTTATCTCTTTTTATTTTATTTTTTACATTTATCATTTGTATGAAGACGTTTATATTTTTTAATTTAATTTTAAATTATGGATGAAGATATCTTAAATGTGTATTAGATATATTATTTTTATTCAAATTTATATTTTTAATTTTATTTTTAATCAGTTATATAATAAATATATTAAGAATTATATTTAATGTTCAATATATTCAACTGGTATTTATCTCTTTTTATTTCATATTTCACTTTTATTATAAATTTGGTAGATTTAAATTCGCGAATAATTTTTCTTAAAATATGAATGAATACACAAGATATCATATTAAATTCACGTGAATATCTGAGTATGCAGTTCCCGATAATTTTTAAAAAGTTTAATGTAAAAATATAAATAAACATAGCCTTTGATTTGAGGAGAATTAAAATTGGAACTAAAGGCAAAATTAATTATTTTCACACATTTTCCTCCAATTTGAGCCTATTTCGTTATTTTAAGAAAATTAACTTTTAAGATCTAAAATTGTTTAAAATTGAAGAACACTAAATTTATTAAGTTTGATAAATGTAGGGGCGAAAATGTAATGATCGTAAAGTTTTATTAAGTTTTATTAAGTTTGATGTTGGCTGTCACGTGCAACTCTCGTGTGTGGTGCAAATGGTATTGGGCCGTATTTGGATAACTTTGGGCTATAAGCCAAGTTTTTGGTTGAATGGAGGCCCAAACTTTAATGTAGGCTGGGCCCAAACAATTTATATACCACAATAAATAAGTGAGTGTGTGGATTTCTTATATCTTACTTGGCATTAAGTTAACCTCTGAAAATAATCTATTCTCATGGTTTGAAGAATAACAAATATGTACAAAAGAATAAAACTGGTCCATGCTCGATTAAGTTAAAACTAGTTGAAATAACACTCGAGTCTAATTTAACACGATTTTGAAGCCCGATTAAATATCAATAAATTCCAAAATAACTTATTATCCCAGTCAATTCGACATACTTTCACTCATAAATGTTATATAGAGGGTGTTTGGCTAAGCTTATTTAAAACATGAACTTATAAGATATTTTAAGAGCTTATAAGATGTTTGGTCTTATTTAAAAAATAAGCTCTCAAGTGTTTGGATAAAATAAGTCTATTGGATTTATAAGATGTTTTCAAATGTTATAAGAGAGGAATTTGTGCAATAATAAAAATAAAAATAATTCGGAAAAGGATATTGTTATAAGTAAGGTTGTTATGTTTTCTAAGAATATAAACAACATCTCAAAACTAAATTTTTGAAACAAGTAGGGTTTGGCTAACTTATTTTTTATTTGCTTATAAGACCCAAACATCTTATTTTTTTGGTCTTATAAGCTCTTTTTAAAAGTGACTATCCAAACACTTTTATAGAACTTATAAGCTCTCAAACATCTTATAAGATGTTTAAAAGAGCTTATAAGCTTAGCCAAACACCCTCTTAATCATATCATGACCATGATCTGGTACACACAGTCAGGTTAAGGCAGTTTTAAAGGAAAAATCAAGTTGATCCGATATCAGCGCAACATGCATATTTATATTTCCCAAATAGAACAAAATTTTCTATATTGCTCTCATTCAGGCTGTATAATTATCCCATTTTCTCGGGTTCATTTTATTCTAGGTTCATAATTTAGTTTTCACTATTGGATGACCCGAATATAAATATATTTTACCAAAACACCCTAAATGAAATGATAAAAACTGTATTAACTCTATTAAAATCAGTTTAACATAGAATTTTTCATATTCACGCCAATCTTGTCACGACAGCAAAAAGCATGAACGTAAAATGATTAAGAAATACCTATTTTAGAAAGTGTTGAGGTTAAGTAGTATAAGTTAAGCAACCTAAATTAATACAAAGTGTTAGTGTATTGTATACGATAGTTTTGGCCCATCTTATGTATTGTATAGGGCTCCGTTATACATGTATATATACTACATATTGTACATTGTTTTCATATACTTTGATATTCAATAATATATTGAGTTCTTATACTTTACACACAAGAACTCTAACATGGTATCAGTCACTGGGCTCGACACTCCCGTGACCTCGTCTACCGCCCTCACGGCACTACCACCCGCCACCGGCGCTCCTGTTGCCACCGTCGACATGAACCCGACCACTCATACTTCACCTCCCTTTTTCGAAACAGTTTTCTCGACATCCACCGTCTCAATCCCATCTTTCCTCGCCGTTACTCCGACAACCACCGTCGATGTCACTCTTATCTCCACCATCCAACATTTATTGTCTCTAAACATTGCCCCTAAAGACATTGCACACCTTCTCTCAACACCAATACTGGATCCTTCTCCTGCGGTTGTTGCACACCATATGGCCGCCGTTACCACCGCTAATCCAGCCATCCCAATTGATGTCCAGGTGCCAAATATATCACCAAATGAAACCACCGTGACAGCCACACCACCCGCTGCAGCGTCAATCCCATCTCCAAACGCAGCCACCATTTTCAACCAAATGGCTGCTAACCCTAATCCCCCAACATTATTTAATATAGCCCATAATCCAATTTTGGCCCAAACCCTAAATCCTATGGCCCATCAATCCTTGGCTGCTATAAATCAAACTGCCACAGCCCAAACTCAATCTTTACATTCAACCCACTCTCCTCACTTGGACCATTCTCTCTTTAATTTTTTAAATCAAGAAAATATAGCCCAAACCCAAATGCTCAATTCAGCCCATACACAACATTCAAGCCCCAGTAACCTAAATCAAATTAATTCAGTCCACACACAACATTCAAGCCCCAATAACCCAAATCAAATCAATTCAACCCACACACAACCTTTAATAAATCAACCCCACGTCCCTATTCCCTCAAATGGGACCCATATCCAGTCTCCATTATCTATCTCTCCGTTTTTATCTCTTCTCAATCCGACCCATATGTCCACCAAATTAAACTCCGATAATTATTTGTTATGGAAAACTCAGTTTGAAAATCTTCTCGGCAGTCACTCTGTTATAGGGTATATTGATGGTACATTACCTTGTCCACCCTCGCATGTCCTTAATTCTCTTGGACAACTTATACCAAACCCATCTTATGCATCTTGGATTCGTACCGATAGTAGCATCAAAACTTGGATGCACAACACTATGTCACAAGAAATACTATTATCTGTTTATTCGCTACATACCTCACGTGCTATATGGCAAGCTCTCGAAACTCGTTTTATCCAGCAATCCCTTGCCAAACAACTTCAATACAAACGTGAATTTTCTACTATTCAAAAAGGAAACCTGTCTTGTGATGCTTATCTTAGTAAAATACAACAGCTATCAAACAATCTTCAGGCTGTCCAATCTACCGTGTCTTCTACTGATCTTGTTCTCCAAACATTAAATGGGCTTCCACCGGAATATGATTCTTTTGTCACCTCCATCACCATGCACTCTTCCATTATAACCTTTGATGATCTTCGTGCTCGTCTTCTTCAGTTCGAACATCGTCTCCTTCACCACCAATCCACACCACCAACCCCTGCCTTTATAGCTCCCTCAAATGCTTCCCGTGGTCGGGAACGTGGTTTCTCTCGTGGTCGTGGCCAGGGTTCCGGACGTGGGCGTGGCCGGCATGGTCGTGGACATCCTCCTTCCGCATCATCTCAACATGGTTCTTCTTCATCTTCTCGGTTCTTTTCTGGTCCTTCACGCTCCACTAGATATACACAGGATACTCCATCGGGTCTTCTGCCACCCTCTCGCACTAGTCAGACTTGTCAGCTATGCAGTACTCATGGGCATGCCTCGGCTTCTTGTCCGCATCGGTTTGATCACTCTTATGTCTCTGAAGACTTACCAAAGTCATTTTCTGTCATTACTGTTGGTGCTACTCCTGATCTCACTTGGTTTCCGGACAGCGGTGCCTCAGCTCATATGACCCCACATAATGGTATGCTTTCTAATTTGTCTCCATATTCTGGTCCTAACAAAATTTTGGTTGGAAATGGTGAGTTATTGCAGATTAAGCATGTTGGTTCTACTACTCTTAATACTCCTTCTTGTTCCTTACGCCTATCAAATGTTCTTCATGTTCCATCTTTATCTCATAATCTTCTGTCTGTCCGTCAGCTCAAAATGACTGCATTGTTACTTTTTCAGACTCTGGTTTTTGTATTAAGGATAAGGACAGCGGTCGTCCTCTCCTGACGTCTCGTTCATCTAATGGACTTTATCCAGTTCATCCCGATTCCGCACATGTTTCGACCTCCGCTCTCGTCGCTTAGCCTGTCTCCAGCACTTTATGGCATCGTCGTCTTGGTCATCCTAGTTTCTCTACTTTAAAAGCATTATGTAATAAAGGGGTTATCTCACCCAAACTTTGTGTTTTTGATTTTTGTTCGTCTTGTCAGTTAGGTCGCTCACGTAGGCTCTCTTTTCATTCTGTTGAACGACGTAGTCAGACCCCTTTTTCGTTAATTCATTCTGATGTTTGGACATCTCCAGTTTTATCAAACTCTGGTTTTAAATATTATGTTATTTTTATTGATGATTTTACTCGCTTTACTTGGTGTTACCCTATGAAAGCAAAATCAGAAGTTTTTCAACATTTTTTGCATTTTCACGCTCTTGTCTCAAATGCTTTTTCATCCACTATAAAATGTTTTCAAAGTGATGGGGGTCGTGAATTTGACAATGCCCGTTTTCGTTCTTTCTTTGCACATAATGGAATTCAGTTACGTTTATCTTGTCCATATACCCCTCAGCAGAACGGCGTATCTGAACGCAAGCATCGTCATATTTCTGAACTCATCCGCACTCTTCTTGTTACTGCATCCCTCCCTCTCGACTTTTGGGTTGAGGCTCTCTATACTTCCGTTTTTCTGATCAATCGCTTACCTACACCCACTCTATCTGCTATTTCTCCATATGAGTCCTTACTTGGTCGATCTCCTGACTACAGTCTTTTTCGTGTTTTTGGATGTGCTTGTTATCCATATCTTGGTCACCGTGCTAATCACAAGCTCGATCCGCGGTCTCTATCTTGTGTCTTTCTTGGATACGCTACTGACTATAAAGGCTTTCGTTGTTTTGACCCTATCTCTGGATCTGTCCATATCAGTCGTCATGTTATTTTTGATGAATCTACGTTTCCTTATCTCAGTCTTACATCTAACCCAAGCTCTCATTCTCCTGAGTATATCTCACCCCCCTTACTCCTACCTCCATCTCCGTATCTTGGACATTCGTCTACCGTATCCATTCCTCCCCAATCACATGTTCTTTCTACTTCATCTATACCTATCTCCTCGACCACATCTGTACCCCATTCACCGACACTCGACATTCCTCGCACATCATGTTCTGTCGCCTCTCCTATAGCCTCTTCCTCTCATTTGTCCTCTCAGGCCTCTAGCTCTTCTTCTTCATCTTCTTCCTCTCCTGCTAGCCCTCTATTACCGGATGTTTCTCACCCATCTCCTTCTGCTCCCCCACGTCATCCGATGATTACTCGTTCTCGTGCAGGTGTCACTAAACCTCGCATTCTTCCCTCTCTCACTGCTCTCTCTACTCTCACTGAACCAACATGCTTTTCTCAGGCAGAGAAGGATCCCATGTGGCGTGCTGCTATGGCTGATGAGTTTAATGCTCTTCAGTCTAACCACACATGGGTACTTGTTCCACCAAACTCCTCTCAAAATATTGTAGGTTCCAAATGGGTGTACAAAATTAAGCTTCGGTCTGATGGTTCTGTTGAGCGTTATAAGGCTCGTTTAGTGGCTCAGGGGTTTAAGCAGCAGGCTGGCATTGATTTTGGTGAGACCTTCAGCCCTGTGGTCAAACCCACCACCATTCGCACTGTCCTTTCTATTGCGATTTCTCAGCATTGGTGCATTCATCAGTTGGATGTGAAGAATGCATTTCTTCACGGTGATCTTTCTGAGATAGTTTATATGGCTCAGCCCCGGGGTTTTATCGATCCACAACATCCTACACATGTATGTCAGCTACAGAAGGCTCTCTATGGTTTGAAACAAGCGCCTCGCGCTTGGTTTCAGCGTTTTGGTACGTATCTCCTTCGCCTTGGCTTTTCCTATAGCAAGGCTGATATGTCCATGTTTGTGTACCGTAAAGGATCGATTACTATGGTGCTTCTATTGTATGTTGATGACATTATTCTTACTGGGAATGATTTGACGGCTGTCTCATCCCTCATTACTCGGCTATCTAAGGAATTTGCTATGAAAGATTTGGGTGATCTTCACTATTTCTTGGGTATTCAGGCCTCGCGTGATTCTCAGGGTCTTTTTCTTTCTCAGCAGAAGTATGCCACTAGTCTACTCGATCGTTTTGGATTTATGCACCTGAAGCCTGTATCATCACCTCTCTCTGCCAAGTCTTGCCCCTCTGCTTTGGATGGTCCCCTCTTTTCTGATTCCACACTTTTTCGGAGTATTGTAGGTGGTCTTCAGTATCTCACTCACACTCGCCCAGATATTGCATATGTCGTAGCTCTTGTCAGTCAGTTCATGCACTCTCCACGGGAGTCTCATTTTCAGATGGTCAAGCGTATTCTTCGTTATCTCCGAGGTACACTTGATCATGGTTTAGTTATCTCTCCATCTTCCCTAGACTCTCTCACGGTCTACACTGATTCCGATTGGGCTGGATGTCCAGATAGTCGTCGTTCCACCACTGGTTTTGCCATCTACTTGGGACATAATTTGATCTCCTGGTCTGCCAAGAAACAGGCCACCGTTTCTCGTTCTAGCACAGAATCATAATATCGCTCTGTTGCTTTCGCAGTAGCTGAGACATGTTGGCTACGCTACATACTTCGTGATCTTGGTGTGGTCCTTCCTCATCCGGTTTCCGTCTATTGTGACAACATCAGTGCTATCTACCTTGTTCTCAATCCAGTTTTTCATGCACGCACTAAACATATTGAGATTGACTACCATTTTGTTCGAGAAAAGGTAGCTACTGGCGATGTTGTTGTTCGATATGTTTCCACAAAAGATCAAATTGCCGACATCTTTACGAAGCCACTCCCAGCACCTCGTTTTCTTCAGCTTCGCACCAATCTTCGCGTTGGTCCCACTGCTCGGATTGCGGGGGGGTGTTAGTGTATTGTATACGATAGTTTTGGCCCATCTTATGTATTGTATAGGGCTCCGTTATACATGTATATATACTACATATTGTACATTGTTTTCATATACTTTGATATTCAATAATATATTGAGTTCTTATACTTTACACACAAGAACTCTAACACAAAGTACTAACTAATGATCCCAATCGAGATTAAAAAAGCATAAACAAGATCATATTATTAATTATTGTGATTAAAAAAATTATCATTTTATCATCTATTGATAAAAGAAAACGCCACAGACACATCATGTTACATTTTATGGCATGTCACAGCATAACGGAAAGGCTAAATTTTAAAATATATAAGTCTAAATCAAGAAGTTTCCAGTACTTTATCGGTCTCGCCAATTATTCAAATTTTAAAATGACGAACTTATTATATAGGATATGAATAAACCATCCTAACTCCAACTTAAAATATTTATAATTATGCCATCTAAATATTCTATTTCAAACTATGTTTTATTTCTTATTTTATTAATTTATATATGTGCTATTTGTATTGATCTTAATTATATATATATATAAGTGATGTAAATTTATACATATAAAATAATTGTAGTAGAAGATAGAATACATTATATTCACATGAAAAAGGTTTATTATGTTTTCGATTTTAGCTTATTATATCAAACAATTTCAAAATATAAAATGGTGCAATAATTTAGGTATAATCATTTTGATTTGTATTTTATTATTACAAATCAAAATTCAAACTCTCATTCATACCTTGCTCATATTAGATGACAAAGTTCTCATTTCCTAGATTTAAACACAACTGTATCCCCAAAACTCAAACTCAAAATTTTAATTAAAGTAAAACAAGTAAAGATTTATTATTACGGAGTTTATTAAGAACCTCAAATTTCACTTGGAGGATGCCTTATTTTTTTAAATTCCCAAAATTTGGGAACCCTCATAATGCTTCTTTGTAATATAATAATTATGTTAGTAGTGGTTATCATAAATTTCGATGAGATTATTGTACTTTGTTTTAGGATCTTGTTTCGTGTTTTGTTTGTAAGTTGATAAAACAAGTACCCACTGATTTTGTTCTATATAAGTTGATAAAATAAAATAACTTTGTACCCACTGATTTATTGGGTCTATACTATAATTCTTTAAATTCTATATTGTGAGCCTATCTGTTATGAGCAACCTACTGTTTAAACTCTTTTATTTGGTTTGCAAATTATTACACAAAATCAAAATTTATTCAATACGCATTTTAAAAATAATAATTACGGATTTTTTTTGTCATAAAAGAAATCCCACTCCTTGTCACAAGGAAAGTTACAATGAAATGAATAATCTTATCTAGTACTAACATTCAATAATATATTCAATGCATGAACAAAGCACTAGTCATCATTAATTATGTAATAAAAAAATAGAAGATTGAGTAAATAGAAAGCAAACCAAATCTAATAATTAATAATTCCATCCCAAAAAGGATAGAAAAGAGAGAGATATATTTTAAAGACAAAAGGATAAGTTATTACAAAATAATAATAAATAATAATAATAATAAATAATAATAAAATAATAGATTGGATCGAGTTAGGTATCGTGGGTCGTCACGCGCAACGGAAAATTAGAGCACAAGCCTAAGTGGGGAAGTTTCCGGATGGGGGTAGCTTAAACCCTTGTAAAGTAGAAATCTATTACCATCATCGCAATTTGCATGCGTGCATCTAACGCGCTAGCCATTTTTATTGTTTTATCCAATTGATTTTAGTGATAGAGCCAAACGATTTATTGGATTATTTGGTCACTGATTCGATGTGTTAAATCGGTTTTAAAAAATTTATTGACCCAGATTATATATATTGTCTATATAAACATGTAATATAAATATTTATTTCATAGACAATATAAATTTGATTGTAATATATCTAGGAGAAGAGTAGTATTGTCAAATGTACATATTAATGTCTATTCTTTTAAATTCAAATTTGTATAAAAAATAAATTAAAAAATAGAATAAAGTAAAAAATTTATATTTTCAAATGCTCACAATCCCTTTTATTTTTTGTCATGAATATGGAGAAATGAGTGAAATCAATGGGCTCAAGTGACTAGGTTGACCGATTTTGACTAGTTCGCACTGAATCTATAACAACTCGGATCAAAATTACAATTGAATCGATCATTTGGCCAGCTGCTGGTTAAATAGGTAACGATTGAATTTAGTTATGAAAATATTGAGGAGATTAGATCATGTGTTGTTAGAAGAATAAACTCAATTGAATAATAATGATTAGGTAAAAAAATATATGTGAAGATAAGTTTAATATTATTGGAAATAGAAGATTGGACTTATGAAAATATTGATATATACTTTTTTGTCCCAAAGTGAATGTACCTTTTGTAGGACTTATAAAAAGAATGTACCTTTTGTAGACTTATAAAAAGTCAATTATTTAGCCATTTGTCCCCATATTATCCAAACTTATATAGAAAAATAGAATTTAATATTAATATATTACAATAAATATATTCTAAATCAGATTTTATACCTATTTACTACTATAAAACTAAATCAATCTTTTTCATAGAAATATATTGTAATTGAGAATTTATTATCAAAATAATTTTTTTATATATAAATGGCTAAAACATTAAATAAAAAATAAGGGATTACTAGATATTTAACTAGTAATTACTTACTGTTTAAAGTAGGACAATATTTTTAAAATAGATTAAAAAAATTGGACGCTCTTTTTAGGACAAAAAAAGAGTTAAAAAGCATCTCGAAGGAATAATATGGTTTTATTTATAATATAAATTGTACCAAATCTCTGAGATATGACTATAATCCTAAGTAAAATTCTCAAAATATCTCAAACACAAATTACAAATATGATACAAATATTCATGTAATATTTAAGTAAAGAGAATAATCTCATCTCCTCAATACTCCCTCTTATTTCTTTTAAATAAATCTCCTTATTTTATTTCTTTTCAAATATAACCTATTTTCTTCTATATCTAAAAACATTCATAAAAATAATAACTTTTTTTATTCATTTATAAAAATCATTAAGTTGGTCACATCATAACCATCCAAGAAAAAAAAAACTAACTTTAATCCAAATTTTCACTTTAAAAACCAAAATCATCAAACAATAAAATGTACCAAAATCAATTATAATCACTCAAAATAACCTTCAATCAAACTATCCTAAATTTATTTCCATATCATATATAAATTATTCATATTTCTAATATTTACTTTATTTTCTCTTTATAGTACTTTATTCATCCCAAAAAAATGTTGACCATTATATTTTGTATATCCTAAAATACTTTTTATTCTTTACTATAAAAGTAGATATATATTATTTAATCTGAATATATTACCCTTTATTTCGATCTACAAATATTTTATTAATTTACTTTTACCATAAAATTACAATCATATTATTTAATGAAATTTACACACAATCCACACATAGTGCGTGTAATCCACTTTCCTCAATAAATGCGTCTCCTTCAGTAGACTCATAACAGTCCTTTCCTTAGACCCTAAAACCAAAGACTTCAAATTTCTCTGCTTCTTCCCCCAATTTCTCACACAAATCGATCAAAAATGTCCGATCCAGCATCAATCGCCGTTGATCCGCCGCCTACACATCATCCTCCGCCGTCCGGTTGCGATTCCGGTCTCCCTGATCCGCCGCTCGACGCCGCCTTCTTCGATAATGGCGTAATCCTAGGCGAGAACCAGAACGACGTCGTTGCTATCGATGACCTGGATTTCGATTTCTCCTTCGACGATCTCTGCATGCCTTCGTCGGACGATCTCGATGATCTCCTAAACCCTAGCCAATTGCAGCACTCGAATTCCGAAGGATTTAAAAGCCCTAATTTCGATCAATTTGAGGCGAGCTTCGATCAATTTCACGGCGTTTTCAAATCGACATCGGAGGAATTGCGTCATCTTTCCGAGGAAAATCATTTTTCAGGTGATCAAAGCTGGGACGGGTCTGGAGTTTTGACGTCCGATTCTCCGGAGATCTCTGGCTATTTAAACGTGCCGTCTCCTGAATCGAATGGTTCGAATCGCGAAACATGCGTTGCTGATGCGAAGGAATTGAATTGCGGTTCTCCGGAGTCTCAGGTTTCGGGGAATTGCGGTTCTAATGTGTCTGGGGACTCTAATAATTGCGGGGCCAGATCTGTAAGTTCTTCGCCCATTTTGAATAGTAGTTTGATTAAAACTGGTGTTGTTGACCAGAAAGTTAAGTTAGAGGAGTCTGCTGTTAAGAATGTTAGCAAGTCTTTGTTGAAAAGGAAAAAGGAGGGCGAAGATTTGAAGAATAGTAATGTCGACTCGAGGATTAATAAGTATAGGAAATCTGAATGTAATGTGGAGAGTAATGATAGTAGTGATAATAATGGTGGGTTGAGTGAAGATGAAGAGAAAAGGAAGGCGAGGTTGATGAGGAACCGGGAGAGTGCGCAATTGTCGAGGCAGAGGAAGAAGCATTATGTGGAGGAGTTGGAGGATAAAGTTAGGTCAATGCATTCAACGATTCAGGATTTGAATACGAAGATTTCGTACTTTATAGCTGAAAACGCCACCCTGAGGCAACAAATGGGTGGTGCTGGTGGTGGCGGTGGTGGTGCTGGTGCTGCTGCTGCAGTCCCACCTCCTGGAATGGGACCACCGCCTCCTGGGATGTACCCACATCCAGCCATGATGTATCCATGGATGCCATGTCCACCTCCTTATATGATGAAGCCGCATGGGTCTCAAGTGCCTTTGGTGCCGATCCCTAGGTTGAAACCGCAACAGCCAGCACAAGCACCAAAAACGAACAAGAAGTCAGAAAATAAGAAGAATGAGGGACAAAAAACAAAGAAGGTTGCAGGGGTTAGTTTTCTTGGTTTGTTGCTTTGCATAATGTTTTTTGGAGGCTTAGTTCCAATGGTTAATGTGAGATATGGAGGAGTTAGGGAAGCATTTACAGGCAGAGATAGTTATATTGGAGATGGATTTTACGAAAAACATCATGGTAGGGTTTTAATGGTTAATAGGACCGAATATGGTGATAGAAGAGACTTTAGTGGTAATAGTAGTGTACATGGAAGTGAAGGGGAGCCTAGTGCTGATGAATTTGTTAGATCAGGCAATGGGAGTGAATCCCTTGTAGCGTCTTTATATGTTCCTAGGAATGATAAGCTTGTTAAGATAGATGGGAATTTGATTATCCATTCAGTGTTGGCTAGTGAGAAAGCCATGGCGTCCACTGGGAAGGGAGGTTATGAAACTGGTCTGGCAGTTCCTGGAGATTTAGCTCCTGCAATCCCTGTTAGGCACCCCCACCTAATGGCTCTTGGCTCAGGTTCAGCAAACAAGGATAGTGTGAAGTCAACAAGTGATGGAAAGCTTCAACAATGGTTCCGTGAAGGCCTTGCTGGTAATCATAGTTTTATTGCATGACATTTATTTGCTTTATTCAATATACTTAACAAATGTTGCCGAGTTAAATTTGGTCACAATGAAAGAACATTGTTCCATATATATGTTTAAATCATGATAGTCACTTGAATGCAAGAACAAGAGTAGGATAATTAATTACATCCATGTCCCTCGCTTATTGGGTAATTATCACAAGCCTCCTGAGATTTTACAAATTACCAGGATAGTCCCTGTGGAAACAGCGAGCGAAATTGTAATTTGCTTTACTCCTTGGGGTTAAGGGGGTAAATCTAGAATCCGCTTTTACTGGTTGGGGGTTAAGGGTGCAAAGTTACAATCTGCTTTTACTGATCGGGAGTTAAGGGTGTGTTTGGATTGAAGGATTTGAAATCTTTGGATTTCAAATTTGTCAACAAATCCGTGAAGTTCGTTTGGATGTATCCAAGTTATAATGGATTTCAAATCTCTCGACATTTATTGAGCTATTTTCTCCATAACTATTGTGGATTTCAAATGACTCAATTTTAGTGTCATTTCAAATCGTTCCTCCAAATCCCCTCCCCAAATCCAAATCACTCAATCCAAACACACCATAAGATTATAAACCATAAGATTATAAGATGTTTCAGTGTCAAATCCTATCCTCACAACTTGAAAAACAAATGGAGAAATTGGATTATGTTTTTACTGACGGGTTAAGATCGTAAAATGCTTTACTGACAAGAGAATGGTAGTTTCTTAAACCTCGTGGTGATTTTTCGTGAGTAGGCGCTCAAGCATATCATCTATGT
The DNA here is from genome assembly GCA_963669365.1 of Verbascum thapsus. Taxonomy (NCBI): domain Eukaryota; kingdom Viridiplantae; phylum Streptophyta; class Magnoliopsida; order Lamiales; family Scrophulariaceae; genus Verbascum; species Verbascum thapsus. The sequence goes on from OY770114.1 coordinate 6,557,354, forward strand.
AATATAGCCTAATATTTTGTACAAAATATCTGCAAACTGTTCATTTTGAGGGCTCGTTTTCATATAACACTATTGTTCTCAACTGTGTTCAGGTCCAATGTTGAGTGCCGGCATGTGTACTGAAGTATTCCAGTTTGACGTCTCAGCCGCTTCAGGAGCAATTGTTCCATCTACTACAACAAGAAACATATCCGAGGACAATAATCAAACCTCCGTTCATCCAACCAAAGGAAAAAACCGAAGGATCCTCCATGGCCTTCCTATTCCACTACCTGAATCATCTCACAATCTCTCTAAAAAACATCCCACAAATAGCTCACAAAAAGAGGACTTGATCGGAAATAAAAATTCTTCGTCAATGGTAGTTTCTGTGCTGTTCGATCCTCGAGAAGCTGGTGATGCTGACGTGGATGGTGTAATGGGAACTAAATCCATTACAAGGATATTTGTTGTTGTCTTAATTGATAGTGTGAAGTATGTGACGTATTCGTGCATGCTTCCATTTAAGGGATCTGCTGCTCCTCATCTAGTGACCACTTGAGGATGAAACAAGTTTTGTAGATAGCGAAAAGGCTAACGAGCTGATGATGATAACTTATATACAAGTATGTAACTGGAACTTAGCATAACAATGATGTTGAGTTTTAGATGTAGACTGATGTTATGTTATATCGTGTATCGTATCGTATACATGTAGTAATAAACTCTTATAGTTACTTATGAAGTTTGTGTTAGTTTATGTTTTGTAACCAGGTAATAATCTTCTTTTGGCGTGGTATAGGTGAAGCCACCCTTATGGGCTTTTGTTGGGCTTTTATTGGGTGTGGGTATTGCCCCATCTAGGCCCAAGAAATATCGTCTAGATTAGGGGTGACAATTGGGTTGAATGGGTCGGGTCTAGTTGGGTTGGGTTCAATATAAAAAAATATGCATTATAGTTGGATTCATTATGAATTAAAGTGATGTGAGGAGTTTTTGTGGAGTGTAAAATGTAATTATTAATTCAAAGTGAAAAATAGGTTGGACACAATTTATACTCAAATTTGGCCTAATTTAAAATCCAATTGGACTCAAATATTATTAAAAATCGGCTCAATTGAAACTATAATACTAAAATGTTAGAACTCAATCAATTGAAAACTTAATTAGGTTTCGGTCTATATCTATATATGGACCCAAATTGCCACCGATAGTCTAGAACCCGATCCAGGCTCGATATAAAAAGTATTTGACTCGAGTTTTATTAATGACTTAGAATTTTCGACGAATTTGATCACCAAAACATGTATCGTAATTAAACCAACAACAAATTTAAAATGTGCTAAGAAGTCAATAGACATGCTGAAAAAAGGATTAGGAGTGTTCAATTCAGTGGATTTACATTAAATGTTCATTGTATTGAATTTTGATGTATATTTATTAAATCAATGTTTTATGGTTGATTAATTCACATGATTTAAGATTCTTTTTTGTTTGTGGACTACAAGAAAACAATGCATCAAAAGTGGTATTCTATAAATGGATGTAAATTCATAGTTAAATAGAGACTGATTGTATTTGTGCGACTGAAATGCATTTAGCCTCTAATTAGCGAATAATTAGATACATTGAATCATTATAATTCATTGATAAAAAAAGAATAAAAGTAATTGATAATGACTTTTGCCTGAATATTCTTTAAATGCATAAAGTATTGTGTTATAATATCCTATATTTATGTTAATAGATTTTTCCAACAAAATAATTTATTATAATTATGATTTCTACTTCTTTTTCACGTGTTATAATTTTTAATTTATATTTTCTTTATTTACATAATTATTATATATATAATTAATACAATCATTTTACAAATCATGTATCAACTTATCTATTATTAATTTGCCATATTTTATAACTTTCAATTAATTTTTAAAAATATAAACAAACACCTACCATTTTCACGCGAATTTCTGTAACATGCAATATCTAAGAAACTTTTGAATTTTTAATTTAAAAAACATAAATAAACATAGCCTAAAATATCTTTTTCTTATAAAGGGTTTTGCTTGCAAGAATTGAAAAGAATGATTCAGAATGAATTCTTAAAAGTATTTATTGATGGAAAGTTTTGGGTATAGTTTAAAAAGGTGGTAGGATTTCATAAATGAGTTTGTGGGCCTTTTTAAAGAGCAATTAGCGTGTGAAATTAGTTGCATGCAAATTTGTGAACTAAATTATAATGTACAAATTGGATGGTATCGAAAATAATCTAATTGTATATGATCAAAATATCCTTTAATAATTAATCTACGACCTTTATATGTATTTTTTATGCAATACATATATTTTTTTTTATCATACTTCCATTTTACCCCATATATATAATAGGTTAACAAACTATTATTACATTTAGAGTTCAAACTCCATTTATTTTTATGAAGTAATTTAACAAAATTAATCAGAACACATATTAAAATTCACAGATAAAATTAGACCACAATGTTTTTCCATCTCAATTAAGCGGATAAGACTATGCCTCATCAGATCTGTTACATAGAATTTCCCGCCCTTGCCCCACCAGCTCCACCGTCGGATGGCCACACCGCCGCCGCACTGGTGGTGGCTATAAAAGTGGACCCCACAAATCCACACTTGACCCCACTTTCTAATTAGTAGCTCTCTAATCAATTGGCCACTATATATATGATTTGATAAGGGAAAAAAAAGGAAAATGAAAATGAAAAGATGGGACCCACCAAAATTCAGATTATATATATATAATATATATATACACATCAAATCAGAATATTCAATTTGAACAGTGTAATACCCAAATTACCCCTCCCCCACCCTCCTACTACCCAAAGTCCTTATAAATACTCAATTGACAATCTTTCATTCCACAGGACAAACACAATCTCTTATAGTGTTTTCCTCTCTCAAATCCAATACAATCATTAATCTTTTTTTGTCCATTTATTGAAAAAAAATAAAAGAAAAAAAAATGGAAGAAAAAAGATTCTTTAGGAATTTCTATGAGAAGGCTAAGCCTTATATAGCCATGATTTGTTTGCAATTTGGCTATGCAGGAACCAACATTATTACTAAAGTGTCTCTCAACAAAGGCATGAGCCATTATGTTCTAGTTGTTTATCGACACGCCTTTGCCACTGCTGTTATCGCCCCGTTTGCACTAATACTCGAAAGGTTCAATTTGCTTGATAAAATCGAAATTTATTCTTTCTTTTCAATAATTAGTAGATAGTATGTAACTTATCTATTTTATTTTTTGTGGGTTTTTATTTTCAGGAAAGTTAGGCCAAAGATTACATTCACAACTTTCATGCAACTTTTTGTATTAGGGCTTCTTGGGTAAGTTTATATATATTCTCATGCAAAGTAAGATCATAATATTATGTAATTTGTAGACAAAAAATAACTTCGATTTTTATATTTTCTCAGGCCTGTTATTGATCAGAATTTCTACTACGCTGGATTAAAATTCACTTCACCAACTTTTTCATGCGCCATGAGTAACATGCTCCCTGCAATGACATTCGTCATGGCAGTAATTTGCAGGTACAAACTCAAAATTTCGATACAATCACAATCATGCACTTTACAATATATTCAGCATGTTGAATCTACTCATAAAAAGATTGTGACATATATTATTGATTCAATTTTGTAATTCTTTTCGATATAATCACAATCAGCCATAATGTATATTATTGATCCGATTTTGTAGGATGGAGAAAGTGAACATAAGAAGATTAAGGTGCATAGCACAGGTGGTGGGAACAATAGTAACAATGGCTGGAGCCATGCTTATGACTCTTTACAAAGGCGTTGTCGTAGAAATGTTTTGGTCTCGTTACATTCATCCTCGTACATCGTCTGATGACGATGTTCCTCAGACATCTGATAAAGACTGGTTTAAGGGCTCTATTCTTCTCATCATTGCCACCTTTGCATGGGCTTCTTTCTTCATCCTTCAGGTATATACATATACATATACATATATATATATATATGTGTATATTATTTTTGGGACGTAATTATGATTTTGTTTGTCGAAATACAGGCTATTACATTGAGAAAGTATACGGCACAGCTTTCATTGACAGCAATTGTGTGTTTTATGGGCACACTTCAATCTATTGCTGTTACATTTGTGATGGAGCATAGGCCACATGCTTGGGTCATTGGTTGGGACATGAATCTTCTTGCTTCTGCCTATGCTGTAAGTAATTCGTTTCTTACCAACTAAATCGAGCAAAACATATGCTAAAAGATATAACTTATAGCATAAATATTACTAACATTACGACAATCGAAGTCTTAGCTAGGGTTTTGATTGCGACTTGTGGGCCGGTATTTAGGCCTAATACGAGATCAATTGTTGCAAGTAATTCGTTTCTTACCGACTAAATCCTGAAAACATATGCTAAAAGATATAGCTGATAGTAGAAATATAATTAAAGTTACGACAATCTAAGAAGTATCTAGGGTTTGATTGCGACTTGTGGGCTGGTATTTAGGCCTAACACGAGAGCAATTGTTGTAAGTAATTCGTTTCTTACCGACTAAATCCTGCAAATATATGCAACTTGTGGGCCAGACCTCACATGAGAGCAATTGTTGTAAGTAATTCGTTTTTTTACCGACTAAATACTGCAAATATATGCTAAAAGATATAGCTGATAGCATAAACATAACTAAAGCTCCGACATTCTAAGTAGTATCTAGGGTTTGATTGCGACATGTGGGCCACTATTTAAGCCTAATACGAGAGCAATTGTTGTAAGTAATTCATTCTTTATCGACTAAATCCTGCAAATGTATAGTTGATAGCAGATATAACTAATCCAAGTATTAGTTAGGGCTTGATTGTGACTTGTGGACCGATTTTTAGGCCTAACACGAGAATAATTGTTTGACACATAACCATCCAACGCGTCCAAAAAGACGAATAATAATAATGAAATGGTTTGTTTATATCTTTGTAGGGAATTGTATCATCAAGTATTGCATACTATGTACAAGGTCTAGTGATGCAAAAAAGAGGGCCTGTTTTTGTTACAGCCTTTAGTCCATTGATGATGATTATTGTAGCCATAATGGGGTCTTTCATCTTGGCTGAAAAGATATATGTTGGAGGGTAATTGTCTTAATCTCAATTTATTTTTTATATTTAAAATAATTAAATTAATACTCAAGAATATATATATGTATAATTGTTTTATTAAATTTTATTTTTTAATTCAGGATTCTTGGGGCAGTCTTGATTATGATTGGATTATACTCGGTGTTATGGGGTAAATACAAAGAATACAAGGAGAATGAAGCCGAGGAAATACCTGACCCGATAAAATCGAACAATCAAAAAACGAAGATGATTGAAGATATTGAAGCAAATATTACTGAAATTCATAAAATTAAAGAGAATGAAATGTGTGTTACAGTTTTAACCATCACCATGGAGGCTCCAAAATCATAGAGAAAATAAGAGGGAATTATGAAAAAAAAAATAGATAATTATTTTTTTCTGTAGTTTTTATTCAAAAAAAATAAAATATATATCTATTAATATATATATAGGAAGGCTGTCGGTTATTTTTGTCCACCCTCCAAAACATTCTAAAAACAAATTCTAATTTTTTGATAATTTTGAATTAATTTATTATTAAGAAAAAAATTTATTAGTTAGTTTTGACCCACAATTTCAACCACTTCGGCACTATATAGCGGTTACTATTCTCTATCGTACTTAAAGAGGGGTGGTTAAAAAATTTGGTAAAAACTGTACTTATCCAAAATTCAAAAATCACGGTTAAAAGAATGGATTTGGACGCAGTTGGGTTTATTGCTTGCAACAATTGTGACTTGAAAATTTCATAAAGATTAAAAGAGTGGAGTATGCAGTATCTAAAGGAAGAGTCATGCTACAGATTTTTATGATGGTGAATTTGAAGGTGAGGGGATTTTTAGTTGCTGATTTTTCCACCTTTCTTAGTAATTTTTTTTTTGTTTTCAATTATGTGTTTGTATGTGTCTTAGTTGGACATAAGAAGTAGGCTATAACAACGAAAATTTTCCAAAAAAGAGTTCAATTGGTGAAATTTTGAGTTTAGGATTATTAAATTTACATTCAGAACGATTTTAAGATGATCAGGTTCGTTAATTTTGGTTAATCTTCCCAACTTTCATTTCTTTATTTAATTTGTTTTATTGTTTTCTTCAATTTGATATAGAATTTTACTGTATCAAATTGATCTTTGATAATTCACTCTGGTTGTAGCTTTAAGGTATAGACATCATGACTCATATTCCATCAAGTTGCATCTATTTCTTTAGAATATCTTTTCCTTTTTGAGTAAATTATAAACATGTCTATATGAGAGTGAGATATAATTATGAAAAACATTTCAAAAAGACTATAGAAATTGCACATAAGAGCGAAATTAAAGAAAGAAAATGCTAAGATTCAAAAATGAAAATAAAAAATACCAAATAAATATTGATGTGCACGTAAGGTACCAATTTTATATTTCTCCTAATTTTCCAAATTATGCATTTGATGATCATATTTCTTCTTATTGGATTTTTTTTAAGGTTTCAAATGTTGGTACCAAAAGGATTACTTGGTATTTTTGTGTATGTGTGTTGTTGATCCAAGACCACGTAAGTGCATCGAATTCATGACATCCTTTTAGTACGTTATTTTTGTGATTTATTGTTATTATTATTAAGTCTAAATATAAGTGAATCGAATTCATGACATCCTATTTGTATATTATTTTTGTGATTTATAATGATGTAAATAATGATTGAAAATTTTAAACCTTCGTAGATTTTGTTTAAGAGGTTAAACATATATGATAATGATTTTGATAATGATTTTGTATCCATCAAAATATTAAGTATGTTACGTATTAATACAATGTTCTTACTATCTTTCCTCATTCATCAATTTTGTTTAATTTTTTAGTTAAGTGATTTTAACTTCAATTCTTGGTTTCACATGTTTTTTCAACTTCAAATCCTGATCTTTTTATTCCCAATTATTTTCTAATGTGAAGATACAGAATTGAAGCATTCATGAGGAATTGATGATTTTGCTTGGTATGTGTTTGTGTCTGCGTGTTATCGAGAGGGCACTTATCCATTTGCATGGGATAATTTGGGCTATGACGCAATGTAGATTTATGACATGAAGATCTCCTGCTTCAGTTAATGCAATATTTGTAATGTATTTGATCGATTATATAATTTAATTTAATTAATTATATGTACAACTTTATGTATTGATTTAGGAGGAGTGTTTGATTCCCACGTCCGAAGATAATAATGTTAATTTGTATTTTGATAATTTGGAAAGCTTTTTTGCTCTTTCAAAGTAGCCTAATGCTTATAAAAGGGTTGGATTGTAATTCTGATTTACATTGGTAATTTTGTGATAGTTTGTAACTTTGAATTTTGCTATAATTGCTTAAATGATGTATGATTTGGGATTGAAATTTAAGGCTCATATTGACTTATTAATTGATGCCGGATTTGAGATTGGAATTTAAGGCTCATAATAGTAACAATAGATTTGGGATTGGAATTTAGGATGCCTAATATTAACAATAGATTTTATTATTTTTTAATTTACAATCAACATCTTTAATTGATGGATCAAAATACCACAACATCAAGGTATTTAAAATTAAAAAAAACAATTGGTAATCAATTTATTTTTTAAACTCAGGCCGTGCGTAGCACGGGTTACACACTAGTATATATATATATATAGGGTTCTCTTTTGTTTTGGGTGTATTTTTTTTTTAACAATTAGGGTAAATTATGGGGCTTGTAACTCTTCGGGTAAGTTAAAATCTCCAAGAGATTTAATGAAAATAACTCTTTTTTTTTAAAATTGGATATTTGTTTTGATAGTGATTTTCCTTATTATGTCCACTTAGAATAATTCAGTCGATTTTTTGAGACAATTTGCTGACGTCTGATTCAGATTCCCACTGAGAAATATTTGTGGGATTCTTCGAACCTTATGTTGATATTCATCTACTATCATTAATTTTATTAAAATTTAATTATATTTATACGGATTATATCTATCTAAAAAGCTGTTAGCATTTAATATAATTACAGAAATGAATTATCCAAAATGTTGAAAAAAAAAAGATGATGTAATCTCATTTATTGCAATTTGCATATTGATTGCAACAGTTGTCACCTCAACAGTTGCAAACACTTGATTATGTTTTTCTATGTTCCTTAATTTGATTTATCGTTTGTTCTTATTGCCTTACCTCATCAAATCTATTCTATTAAAAAAAAAAAAAATCAATCAATAAATAGATTAAATTAATCGCATGATAATTATTGTCTACTTATTTTTTAGCCAGTAACTAGCTTTAAATTACATATTAGCCAATCAAACAATAAAAATAATTAATAATCATATAAATAATTTGATTTTGATCAAATCGTAAAACCATATTATTGTTTACCTAGTAATTGAGCTATTAATCTACAATTAAATTCTGTAGTAAACTCCATTGTTCTTTCATGAATATGAATCACTTTGATGAGGATTTTCATATTGCACTTCACATTGTAAACTTAAAGGCCGTCAAATCCTAGGGGTGTAAATGAATCTAATTCAGTCAAATCGAGCCGGACATATAGTTCTTAAACTTGTTTGAATTATAATTTAACTTTGAAAATTATGATTGAATTTGATTTGATTATTAATCAACCCGATCTCAAACGAGCATTAATCGAGATTAGGGGTGGCAAATGGGTGGATCGGATCAGATTTGAGTTGGGTCGAATTGGGTTTATAAAAAAGATAAGTTGGAACCAACAAGAAACCAAAATGTCTTTTCAATATGAATTGGGTCCTTATTGGTTTTGATTGGTTCCAAATGGTTCTTATACAAAAAGAACCATTATAAAACCATAATAGACCCAATTAGTGAGTTGGTGACTTATGAATCCAACATAATGCAAACATTTGTATACTAATCACTAATCTTTTTTTCTTGTTCACCAACTAATCTAATATAATGCAAACAAATTTTTTTTTCTTGTTGACTAACTAACTTATTACATTATATTTTTATAATTTTCTTATAAAACTTCCAATCATATTATACTAATGTAATAATTTATATGTAAAATATATTATTAACTAATGTATTTTAATTTAGAACAAAAAAATTAATGTAGAGAAATTATTACATAATTTTTTTTTCGGTTACAAAAATTAAAAATATAATATTTTTTTTCGGTTATAGAAATTAAATATTTATTAATTGATACTAAGTTATAATTTATGTTACTATTTGAAAGTTAGTCGATTCAGAATAGAGGTGTAAACGAGCTGAGCTTGACATTTTTTTCGAACTCTTCGAGCCCAAAATTTTCGAGCTCGGGCTCGAGCTCGTCGAGCCCAAAATTTTTGAGCTCGGGCTCGAGCTCATCGAGCCCAAAATTTTCGAGCTCGGGCTCGAGCTCGTCGAGCACAAAATTTTCGAGCTCGGACTCGAGCTCGTGAGCATGGATTCGAGCCGAGCCCAAAATTTTCGAGCTCGGGCTCGAGCTCGTCGAGCACAAAATTTTCGAGCTCGGACTCGAGCTCGTGAGCATGGATTCGAGCCGAGCCCAAAATTTTCGAGCTCGGACTCGAGCTCGTGAGCATGGGTTCGAGCTCGAGCCGAGCCCAAAATTTTTGAGCTCGAACTCGAGCCGAGCCCAAAATTTTCGAGCTCGGACTCGAGCTCGCGAGCATGGGCGATCGCGAGCATGGGTTCGAGCTCGAGCCGAGCCCAATCTCGCGAGCTCGAGTCCATGCTCGAGCCGAGCTAAATTAATTATTTAATATATATTTATTAATATAATAATAAAAATAAAATATATCTATACTATTATAAAAAGAAAGGCTTTTTTGTCTCACAAATGGAAGTTATTTTTGTCATTTTTACGCATTTGTCCTTTTGATTTGTTTGTAGATTGAAAATGTAACTATAATTTTGAGGGTAAAATAGAGATTTCATCATAAATTAGGTAGTTGTCATACCATTTTTCGTTTGTCCAAATATACCCTTGAGACTAATATACACAAGTGGTTAGAAATAGGGTTAAATTTGTCATTTGCATATGAAATTTAAAACTCACGTACTTCACCACCATCCCACTATCCCAAAATCCCCATTTCTCTCTCCAAAAAATTATAATATTTCTATAAAATTAATATTATATATATTTTTTAAAATCCCCATTTCTCTCTTCAAAAAATTATAATATTTCTATAAAATTAATATTATGTATATTTTTTAATTATATTTAAGAATAGTCATGCACGCGAGTACCGCGTGCAGAGTCGCTAGTATTAAAAAATAAAAAGCTCAAATGACTAAAAATAATATAAAATAATTTTTTGATCTTATTATAAAAATTTATTTAAAGTATAAGTTCAAATGACTAAAAATAGTATAAAATAATTTTTTGATCTTATTATAAAAATTTATTTAAAGTATAAGTTCAAATGACTAAAACAAGTATGAGTTTAGTTCTTAAGCAATCACATATTCTCTACAAGTGAAATTTTAAATAAAGAAAACCAAATTGGGTCTAAGAAAGAAAAATGGGAGAATTATTTCTCTCTTTTTAATTGGATCCATTTAGGAACCAAAATAGCCCCATTATTGGAACCAATTTGGACCCAATCAAAAACCATAAGAAACCAAGGCTCTTGAAAATCCAATAAATACAAAACCAATTAGAACCATAATTCTTTTTTTTAAGATCCATCCAAACCCAAAACTAATTGGGTCGGGTTGGACCCATGGTTTTGGGTCTAACTTGCCACCCCTAATCGAGATGATCACGTGTCGAAGTTGAGTAATTTGATTAAGTTGTATATCTTTTTGTTATTTTTTACTAATCGAGTTGAACTCGAACCGAACATCAAAATTTATCAAACACAAAAAGTTGTTCAAACTTGATTCGATAAGTTATCAAACCGAGCTCAAATCGAACTTTTGGCAATCGATCTCAAGTCAAGTATCGAATAGTTTGGTTCAATTTTCAGCCTTACCCTCTACGTTTAACACTTATTTTTCTACAAATTAAAAAAAAAACAAATAAATAAAGCCGGACCAGTCAAACCGGGGTGAAATCGGCCTATCAGGCCTTAAGGGCTAGATCGGTTTGGCCCCTTATGAAACGGGCGGTTTAGATTAGGGGCAGCAAAATGGATCCGGATTCACAGTTCCAACTTAATTAAACTAGTTTAGGTTGGATTGGTTCCTAAGAAATTTTATTTAGTTCCTAATTGGTTCCAACTTGGTTCCAAGTTGGGTCCAACTAATTTCAACTTAGGCCCAAATCTATTGTCAATAATCTAAATTATAAAGAACAAAATGTAAGGTGTTGAGTCGGGTTGAGCTTGGTTCCCTTTCGGGTTGACTTTGGTTCCATTTTGGGTTTAGTTGTTCTCACCTTAAAACCATTTAAGAACCCAACCCATTTAAGAACCAAACCGTTAGAACCAACTCAAACCCAACTCGACCTGACCATTTGCCACCCCTAGTTTAGACCCTTAAGAAAGGGTGGATCCTCGAGAATGAATACTTATTTCCAAACATGGGGAAATCTCGCCTCTATCTCGCTCAATTGATGTAGGGATAGAAGAAATTATGGTGGATCATGTTCACACAATATACATATCTTTTGTTGAATAACATGAATCCCCGTGAACTATATTATTGATAAAAGAAGGATATAAATAGAGTTACAATAAAATCTAATGAAATCGTAATCACCTACAAATATGAAAATAAGATAAAACTAAATAACTACAAAATTATAAAAGATACGATTTGGTATAATCTAAACTAATCTAAATATTATCTAACATTTTTTATGTTCGCAGAATATACATATCTTTTACTACTTGAACGAGAAGCTTTACATTCGGTACCTAAGTAGTGGTCAACGAGAACTTATAACAGCTATTGCTATCGACACCAAGTTTTTCACTACAACAATGAAGCAAAGTGCATAAAAATTAGTATAAATATATATAGATTAGTCGAAAATACGTAGTATTTACCAAGATCCTAAGAGGTAAATGAAGGGCTATCAATAAGATTGCTTAAATTCCTGCAACTGCTTGAAATTCACCCATGGCTTTACCCATACTTTAGCTTCGTATATCTTCTTCTTACCACCATCGACTGCTTCTAATGTAAGATGGTACATTTTACCAGCAACAATCTGTTCTTTGGCTTTCACTACTCTTGTAAACTCCAGAAAATTGTTCTGTTAAAGTAGATATATGAATAAATTTAGATGCCACTAAAAACAAGAAATTTTTTTATTCTTTTCTAATAGGAATTCAATAGTTTAAGAAGCCATAATCATTCATAAGAATTGATAGATACAAAATGAGTAAAATGAATGTTCATATAATATGACTTCTTAGATTTGTGGTTACCAATATCAAATCAAATTAACATATGATAATATTTAATTTCGGTTAGATAATATTGTTGCAGTACTCTGAAAGTAACTAAATTTATTATTGAGTTCTCCTTATTCGTAAAGAAATATTTAATTATTAAGATATCCATGAAAAGTAAAATCAATAATATTTGCCCAAAAATGCTTAATTTGCTTCATTTCAAAATCAATCTACACTAGATGCAATAGTATAAATAATTTATTTAGATAGTAATCCAAAAACAAATAATTCGGTAAGTAAACCATTTATTTACTATCCCAATTCAACACTCACGAACATACCCAAAAACACAAATAAATCAAAATTTTCTCCAATTTCCAAATTCTGTCGAAAGCTTCTAACAAAAAGAAAATTAGAACGAAAGAAATAAGGGAAAAGAATACCTGATTCTTATTGTGTTCTTGAACAGCAAATCGCCCAATACTCTCAATCTCGCCGCCGTTTATCTGCACCGGATTACGCAGACCAGCAAGATCCTTCGTCTTCATCGACGCATCTCGCGATTCACTGCAGAATCCGATCTGATACATGAGAGCAATCAACGCCAGAAACATAATCAAGCAAACGATATTGTTTCGATTATTCAGTTTCATTCCGAAGGATTGTATGATTTTAGGGTTTCTGATCTTTGATTTTTCTCAGATTATTTTTCTATTCCTTTATAGAAAACTCTGCTCTTTAGCGTAGTCCCTAAGTATTTGAAAAGTTAATTGGGTTATTCGCGGGAAATAGGCCTCCTTTATTGGGCCTAATTAAGGTTATTATTGTTTGGATCTTAACCAAATTAAATCCCATGGGCCGAGAGAAATGGGCCTAAGTGGCCCAATGGCTTTTTAGCCCAAATTTCATTAGAACGGCACATTCGCACTTAACACCCTTCATTTGGGTTCAATTTTCTTGAGAACTGGGCTTCTATGTATTGGGCCTAATTAAGATTATATATGAATGGATCTTAATTGAATATTTCCCATTTGATCTCGTTTATTTCTATTAGGTATTTTTCGCATTTAGTTCAACAATTATAAAAATATTTTACATTTAGTCCAAACAATTTTAAAAATATTTCATATTTAGTTCAAATTGTAATTTTGTTAAATTTTATGGTCAACACTTTGACTGAGTTTTATTTTTTAAGAACTCATGCACGAATGCACCTAAACATGAATTATATCAATATGACGGAATTTCAATTCAATATTATGTGCCGTTTATATACGAAATCTTTCATAAAAGTTCGGTTAAAGTGTTAATTAGCTGAATTGACTATTAACTTTTGGATGAAAAATTTGATTGAAACTAAATGTGAGATGTTTTTAGAATTACGAAGCTAAATGTGAGGAATATATAACAAATAAAACAAATATTAATAAAATTAAATTATAAGATGAAAAATGTAATTTTCCCCTTCAATTATTAAAAAAAAAAGTTCATAATTCTACTACCACATTCTTTTTTAATAATTGGTTAATTACCAAAATTAATTGAATATGATTTTAAAAAAATTAAAGACGTAATAATAAAAAAATATTATGTATTATGGCTAGTAATTTGTGGGTAATATGTAGGATTTACAAAATGAAAACAAAAAATCAAGGCAATCTACAATAGTTATTACTATATAATTGTTTTGACTTTTGAGTAGTTACTGATAAACAACTTATAATTACTGTAATTTGTTTTGCTAAGTGTCATTAATATTATAATTAAGAGATGTGAAAAAGGAAAAAAATCAAAAGGGACTTTAAGAATGCAAAATATTGAATTAGGTCCAATGCTATCTTTATGATGCAAAAACTTAAAATTCAAGATTAATAAATTTATGCACTTAATTGTTCTTAGTCTTCTAGATTAAAAATTAATCAATTATAGTTTCATATATTTTTTATAACGTCTATAAAGATAATTAATCAATATTATATAATTTCAATCTTACAATTAGATTTTTTAATCTTTTTAAAAAACTAAAAATATATTTTTAGATCATTATATTTTAAAACAAGAGAAGGGTTGTATAAAAATATTTAATAAGAAAAAATAAAACCCGTATCATAAGACTTATCAAATTTAAAATTTTATACTAAAAGAATTCGAATAAAATAATATAATCTATTCTTAACTTAGTGAATGATGAGTAAATTAGTCCAAAAACTTGTTATTCCTAAATTTTGAGTTTTTGGAATGAAAAGCTAGTGGAATGAAATTTTTGTATTAATTAATGGATTTTTTTTTTGGATACAAAACATTTATTTTAAGGAATTTTAAGATTTTTCCTAAAATTTTTATATATTATTTTATAATACACAACATTATAAAACAAATTTCAGTAAATGTAATTAGTAAGTATTAAGCCAAATTTTAGATAATTCCGTACGTAATAATACATATACTATAAAGGTACACATCATACAAAATAGTACGAATATGGATATGAAATGTTACACACGATATAATAAAATAAACACGTCAAGTATTAGATAATATACTCAACCTTAAACTAAATTTGACGGCACTATAACAGTCGTATCTTACAAAATATTCCGAATATAACGATATCGAATTCATATTAATGTACATGAAATTAGTAACATTCTAGAAGCAAAGAGAAAAGAAGTCCTTGCATATGTATAATTTTGTTATTTGGTCCACATTCAATGTTTATGTATAAAATCTAATCATAAATTGCTTATGATTTTATGGTTGCAAAAACTCAAAGAAAATTTGTATAACATACATTATGATGCAATTCATTATAGCATGACTTCAATTGAAAATACAAAGTAAGTTGTTGAAGAATATGACCTTACTTTTTTCCCTCTTCTCATCCAGACAATAGTCAACTTTCCTATAGATTGAACTGAAATAAACGTAAGAATTAAGCTAATCGGGCACAATCTCGATTGACATTTCGTGCCTTCGAGTCTATTAATCGAAACTATGGGTTAAAATGTCTTTACTATTTCTCCATATTAACTTCTATGCAATCTAATTACCAATCATACATATGAGTGAGAAATGTACAATCCTACTAGTATAAATACAAGGTAGAAATGCTCTTTAAAGACCACTTTCACTTGGCTTTAAAAAAAAATAACTAAGCATATACATTTTCTCTCCATGGAGTTTCCAAGCCAAAATGCCAATACCCAAGACTTTTTCTCGAGCGAAAACCTCGAAGAAAACAATAGCCCTCGACCCGATCCCAACCAATCCAATGAAGAAACGAACCGTGAAAACAATTCTTATAGGATTCCACAACCTTTAGACGACCAAGAATATGGTTGCAAGTATTGTATCAAGAAGTTTAGTAACAAGCAAGCATTAGGAGGCCACCAAAACGCCCACAAGGTTGAGCGTGCCATGGAGAAAAGTGCACGTGACCAAGGCCACGAGACTCAATTTGGCTATTTTGGTGGTAATCCATCCTATCATGGGATGAATTCATCTCCTTTTGTTGGTTCTTTTTACAGATCTCATGATTTTAATGATTTTATGAATACAGGTTCGATGATTAGGCCTTATACGTCTCAAAACCCGATGCATCATGGGGTTCACATTGGCTATTACCCCCATCCTGGGCCGCCTATGGTTGGTGGGCCTTATGGCCCGCGTCATGTTCCAGGGCTTAACAATGCGTACTCTGGGTGGGCCGTCCCGGCCCCAAGAGCCCCTCAGTTTACGCCTCACCCATCCTACTTGCAAATCCGTGGTATAAATCCCCCGTTTCCTATTTTAGAACCGGGAAGTTCCAGTGCTAGATTTATGCATGATGGAAATCTTGGAGGCGAAAATAACAATCAGCTTAATGATCCAGAAAATCAGCAACTCGAAGATTCCAACCTCGATTTATCACTCAAGTTGTGATTGGATTCGTAGTCTTGTCGTTTTTCTAAAAGTAATCGCGTCGTAATAAATAGTCAACAACTTAATGTTATGTTTATGTTTTGTTATGTTATGTTATCATTTATGTCTCTAATTAGTTTTAAAAATTTTAGCTATGTTCTTGTGTTTCCATTTTCTTCATGTTAATTAAATGGAAAAGTTTGTTTTTA
The DNA here is from genome assembly GCA_963669365.1 of Verbascum thapsus. Lineage (NCBI taxonomy): Eukaryota > Viridiplantae > Streptophyta > Magnoliopsida > Lamiales > Scrophulariaceae > Verbascum > Verbascum thapsus. The sequence goes on from OY770114.1 coordinate 6,573,920, forward strand.
CATCTCTTTTCATTTCTTTACCTTGTAACATGATTTTCCATACCTTGTCAATTAAATACATTATAGATTATTTATATATGCACTTATAAATATGAATTTAAAGTAAAATAAAGAAATCGTTCGTAAAAATTATTGTTATTTTTTCCTCATGAATTAGAAGAATGGATTGCAATTAGTTAACAAGATTACACTATAATGTCCAAAATATTTACTTGTAAAAATAGCAATAAAAGAAAACAACACCATGAAAATGTAATTAAAAATCTGATAAAATAGTTCATGAAATTTCAGTTCAACCATGGTAAGAATATCAAACTATTTGGTGTGAAATTTAATATGGTGATTGGGATTAGTCATTGATTACATGATTTTATTCCTTCATTTATGTGCTTAATCTCAATTACAATTCTTAATTATGACATTGTCATCTCTAGTAATTATTAGTAGATTACTATCAATATACATGTAATTAATTTGCAACTCTTGTTAATTGGCTTAAATCTAATGTTATATTTGAAATCCTTGAGAAATAGACAATGTATTCTTATTCGGAGGAAAAATAAACTACTTAATTACATCATATTCACACAAATATCGATATTGTGTTACATATTATTTTCGCAAACAATTAAATAAATAAATAAATTGTTGGGTTATTTGTGATTCTTTTCTTGAACTTGGGCGAAGTATTAATTATATATGTGCTTTAGATTTTTTTTGGATATTTGGTTTACTATTAAGTTTGTTATTTCATTAATCGTCGTAATAAATGGGTTATGGATTATTGTCTTGCCTTACATATTGATATTTTTGAAGTAATGATGTTATTCAAATATATTACAAATATAATCTAAGTTCAAATTCTGAAAATTGAGTCAATGATTCTTGAAATTTTTGGTTAACTAATGAAAATATGAAATCACAATCTTAATGAAATTAATATAGTGATATTGTATATTTTGCAAATCATGACTTTTTTACTACGGATTAAATTTTTTATTAAGTTTGTTTGATTACTAGAAATGACTTCTCATAAATCATTTAATTCTAAATAAGCTGTATTATCTTCAATTCAGTACTCACTTTAAGAAATGTTTATCCCTAATATCATAAACGCAGTGACTTTTATATAAGCTATAAATATTGAAATAAATTGTCAAAAGCCTCGAAAAATATTAGGTTAGAAAACGTATATATCTATATGTTACAAGACATAGAGTGTCCAATTCGATTCTTAGTTTTTGCAATATGAATAACTCGAAATTTGACTATGATATTATAGTAAGTATACCACCGGGGATTCGGGAAAAGTCGATGAATTTACAATTATCATGAGATTAAATTGATCATATATAAAATAAATTCAAAATCTTGAAAAGCTTGTCTTCTTACTTATTTATAGATTTATATTAGTTCAATATAATACAAAGAAAGTCAACGTTAAATAGAAATGTATCATGGTGACTTACAAGAAAATATTACAAAAATTAGTAAATTTATATAAGTTATGGTAAATCTTATCATATATTTATGTATAATATTCAAATCTTGAAAGGCTTTGTTAATTTTAAATAGGATGAATTATTCAAAGGTAAATTAGTAGTATTTTTGTAGTACAAAAAATGAATTTTACTATGTTCAAGAAAGAATAAAAAACTGAAGTAGTGTTCTTCATTTTATAATGTCAATAAATGGAAAATAAAAATATAAAGTGCTCAAAATGCATATAATAGAATGATTTAACAAAAAATAATAACCATAAAATAATTTTTAATAAAGTTAAAATGCAAATAACTTTTGTTCCCCTTCTTGGACCAGCCTGGCCCGGTTAAAGCGGACCAAGCCTGATTAGGCCCAAGTAAAGGGGTTTGTGGCCCGGCCCATATTTGGTATTACTAGGGTTCCGACACGCTTAGTCTCATTTAAATTTATTATGTAAATTACGAAAACTTATATTTAAATTTATATATGTTTCATAAAATTACAACTAACACGTATATTTTATACAACATTATAAATAATACTTATACTTTACTGCAAAAGACGACAAAAAACACTTGTATTTTACAAAATGTTACACATAACACTTTAATTTATTTTACGAATTTAAAAACAAAAATGTACATACTTATACATTAAATAACATAACAAATAACACTTATACGTTACAAAACATTGCAAATAACCCCTATACTTACGAATATTACAAATGACACCTATGTTTTACAAAACATTATATATAAAACTAAAATGGTGTAGTTGTTACTCCTAGAGAATAAACAAAATAATGAGTGTAATATACTTGAATGAAGAGTAGCAGAGTTAAATAAATTTACGTATTATATATTATATGCATTTATAATAAGCGAATGCACCTATAAAGATATATCATTTTAAACTATAAGGTTCTAAAATGTCATTATTTTCCAAAAAAATATTTCACCTTTATGTACAAAAGTAAATTATATAGTAGAATAAAGTAAAATTATATATTGTCAAATATTAGAATTAGTGTTTGAAATTGTATATAAGTTGTAATGTTATCCTCAACAACAACAAACCATTATGAATTAGTGGTAAATGTATTTGATGCCAAGAAGGAGGTGAGGAGTATTAATCACATGTAAGCCGAGCTGAGCTCGCTCACGAGCTGGGTCGACTCGAGCTCGAAAAATTCGAACTCGAGCGGAGCTTCACGAGCTCGAACTTTTAGTCGAGCTTGAGCTCGAACACACTTCTCTTTGAAAAAAAGATGCGAGCTTTATTTTTCTAATATATTATTATTTTTATTATTATATTAATAAATATATATTAAATAATTATATATATATATATATATATTAAAAAATTAAAAAAAATTCCCTGCTTAATTTTAGATTTATAACAAGCGGGCTCGACTCGAGCTCAAATCCAATTCACCAGCTCGAACAACGGTTTTCTCTATTGAATTTCCCCTTACCTGGAATCCGGCTATCAAGCATCGATCCGTATGTAAACATATATTACTTCGTTTCTTATTTATACAATTCTCATAAATTTTCTCATAATTTTTAGAATTTAATTTGAATTAATATCAGTCAATTTATCTTTTTTTCTTTTTTATCACTCCGCCCCCTTTGAAAAATCGAAGGGCCAGAGTGATAATAAAGCCTTTCACAAGGGGGTTAGATATAATTTACCCTTTTCTTTAGCCGAGTTTATAATTTTATGAATGTTGGTGCTGGTTTTTAAAAGCTATAAAGTCACACCCTTCGTAGTCGAGTGGCGGGTTAGGAGGGTTGTTCTAGTAGAATTTGCTTTACCTCTAGTCCGTTTGTCACACATAAGTATATATAGATGTATTTTATTTAATTATTTTCTTATTATTATACAATCCTCATAAAAAATTCTCATAATTGTGAAAATTTAATTTTGTTTAATGATAGTCGCTTACCATCTTTCTTTCTCTCTCTTTTTTTTTTTTTTTTCCGTTATGTTAGTATATGGCCCACCGGCCTACAGTATACATAAATTTTTCGATTTTATTGTCCAAAAGGTTAAATTTTTCGATTTTATAATTTCAATGAATGGTGCCAATTTTCAAATTTTAAAAGTGGGCCCTTCCCAGTCGAGCGGGAGTTGGCTAAATGCTCTTTTTTACCTGTGATCCGACTGTCATGCATATGTATGTGACATATATAACGTCTTTACTTAATTACTTTCTTATCTATACAATCCTCATATATATCTGTCTCACAATTATAAAATTTAATTTTATTCAACGAATACTCACTTACTATCCTTCTCTGCCGATTTAAATTTTTCTCAATCCCCATTTCGCCTTTCACAACAACCCTCATAATTGTCGAAATTTAATTTTGTTCAGTATCAATTCACTTACTATCTTTCTCTATCGTTCTCATCTCTACTTTAAACCCATTTGGCCTTTCAAGTGTGAAAAGAGACACAATTTGAAGCCTCGACGCCTCTATAAATTGAACCCCCGAGCCCCTCCGAAAAATCACTCATATAGTTTCAATTTCTTTGTTATCGCCTATACACATTGAGTCCAGTTGATATAAACCCTAAAACCGCCCAAAATCAGCCGCATACACATCAAAATCTTCGTTTATGAACCCTAAAACCACCTAAAACCATTTGAAGCCGATTGCATATACATCAAATCTTTCCTTTATGAACCCTAAAACCACCTAAATCCAAATTGCTTACACATCAAAATTTTCCATTATGAACCCTAAAACCACCCCTAAATCGAATGTGTAAATCAAAATTTTCTTTTCTCTTTCGAAATGATAAAAACCCCTAATTAATTCCTTCCAAAGCAATCAAGGTTTAAGTGTTTCCATTGCATAACGTATCAGTTTCAAACTTTTCAAGTTTCCTTTCCTAAAACGGTCGTTTCTCTCTCTTCCCCTAACCTTTCTCTCTCATAAGAAACCCCACAAAAACCCCATCACCATATAAAATCCTTTCTAAAACCCACGTTTTTTTTTCCTTCAAAATTTAATTTTAAAAGGGCCATAGAAGGAAAGAAGTAATTTTTTTTGGTGGGTTTATTGAATATAATATTTCTTTATATGATGGATAAAGGAAAAGGAAAATCAGAAGAAATTGAATCAGTCTTGAATATTGAAGATTGGGTGAAAGAACTTTTCCCAGATTCTACTGAAGATACTGCTGATATTGGGTAAGTTTTTACTCTAAGAATTTACATAATCTTTCACGTAATTATCAAGAATTTAATTACAATTGTGTGACACTTTTCTCAGTTGAATGTTAGTATTTTTGAAATTATCTTGGATTAATTTAAAATCACGATATTTATAATGATCATAATCATAATTCTCAAACCCTATATTTTAAGTATCTTTGATGCGAAAATATTCTTGTAATTCTTGATTTTGATATTATTTGAATTACTGCATGTACAAATTAATCGTTCTTAATAACTTGGACAAAAAATCACAGTAAAAACCTGGTCTTTTGGATATATCAATTTGAATTTTATTTACCTTTTAATGTTATCAGTTGATAAATCAAATTTCGTTATTTATTTACTTTATTTGATAAGTTGGAGATGAAATCTGATTATTATTAATTATTAATGGATTTTAGGAACATTGTCCAGAAACAATTTAAATTTCAAGGGTTTTTCTTTTGGGGTTTTTTTCCCCATGATTTCTTGATGTGTTCCTTATATTAAGACTTAAATGAATTTTGATTTAGAAATGATGATAATAATTTGGAACGATTTCCTGCAGAACGAGGAAGTCTGGAATTAGTATTCGATCATCTACACCGAATAATTCTAATCAACAGAATACGGTCATAAACTTGGAGGATCAGGACTATCATGTTTCTGCAATGACAGTAAGTTGATTTTCATGATATATATATATATATATATATTGTATATATGTGTGTGTATATATATTTTGATGTATAAATCATTGAATTGGTTAAATAGTTTTAAAAACAATGAAATAAAATATTTACTTCTGGATTCACATTTGTCTTTCTTATCAAAACATATATGAAATCGAACGAGATAAATTTTTGAAAATGTTGTGATTCTAAACGGTCTAGAACCGCTACAGAATGCTATTTACATATTACATTTATTTTAACAATTAGATATAAGTTGTATCATCTGTTAAGTACATTTTATATCAATTAACTAATTTTAATTTTCTTTCGTCATTTACAGTTCTCGAGTATTAATCCCGGGATGAGGCAAAACTTAAGCTGTATTTCAGGTAACGATAAAACTATTTTTCTGTGATTTTATAGTTCTTATACATATATATAGATTTAAATTTCTAATACCATATTCGAAAAGTACGAGTTTTTCCTCAAACAAAAATGTGGGTTTTTATTTCATCAACTTACTTTAACACATTACATATAATTCAAATCACATTGTTCATATTAACATGTTCTTTTTCTTCATTTTATGCAACTTATTCAAACAATAAGTTGCATAGAATATAATCAAGAGAAAAAAAAAATCGACGATTAACATCATTTTATGCACATATATATGTATTCACAGATAGCTCTAACAATTCGAGCTGCCAAAGTGCATCGAATTATTTCTTCCCAACGTACAATGATTTCTCTCAAAATCGTGGCAACAATATCATCTCGAACGTACAACAAGCCAATGCATATACGACTAGTCGAAGACAACAACAGCCAACACAGGTTCTTGTTCTTTTGTTTTGCACATATTGTGTACTTTTATTACAAAAAATCTAACTATTTCTTATGAAATTATGCAGACATTACTTGGTTATCAGTCGATTAATCCTCTTATTGCGAGAAATCAAAATGTTCTTCAACACAATAACCAAAGCTCAGAAGCACAAATTGGTTTGCTACTTGAAAGTATTAATCCAGCCTTACCAATTCGTTGGCCTCAAAATCGAACATTTGTCGATCAAGTTAAGCAGGAAAATCAGTCGCAAACCATGATTTTCGGGGCTTCACAAGGTATTTTTGAAGCACTTGAATGCCTGTAATTATACTTTTATATGTATCATATAAATATTGCACAGGTCTTTGTTGGGTTCATAATTGGGTCCTCATTGAGTTCATGATTGGACCCTTGTTGGGTTCAATTTGGGTCCAATTTGATCTTTATTGGGTCCAATAATAATGCATGTGTTTTGTCATTGGACCCAGATGGACCCGACCCAATTAACCCAACTGCCAGCCCTAGTTACGATTCTAATGTCGTTTCTGATTTCGGGTTTTCGATAAGAAGAAACAAAGACGAAAATGAAAAGGGTTTTTATCGTTTGAAACTATAAAAATCCGTTTTTTGCTGTGTTTTTTTCATCTGTGCATGAATTTCTAATGCAATCTAAACTTTCGTGTTTATAAGCATCATTCGACTCCGTTCCTCAAGATCAATCGACGAATTCTACTGATTGGGTTACTCAAATATTCCAGCAGGTACTTTTTTATAAACATTTTCATCAAAAAATAAATTTTAATTTCATTATGTTACATTTGGATCTTATAAATTTTACCACAGATTCAAACGATGAAACCGATATATATGGGCGAAGCTCTTTCGTTACGTGCCAGCGCAATAGAACGGAGGCAGAAGGTACTTATTACATAAAATCAACATATTATATTACAGAATTTTTGTAATAATTTTTATGAAATTTCGAATGAATTTTATTTCAGGCGACGAGTGTGGAGAATATAAACAAGTGCGAAAGGCACAGACATTTTGCAGAAAAAGCAATACGACTTCTGAATTTATCTCCATCGGCCCTCGTAAATTGTCGAAAAGAGAAAATACAGCAAGCGATGAGTGACATTGTACGGTGTTTTCGCCACTATAGAGGCGGGAAATCTCTTCTAACGAACCAGATGCCACCTCAGCAAGGCGGTTCAACCAATCATCTTCAGCCACCTCAGCAAGGCGAGCCGTCAACCAATCATTTTCAGCCACCTCAGCAATTAGGCGGTTCAACCAATCATTTTCAGCCACCTCAGCAAGGCGAGCCGTCAGCCAATCATTTTCAGCCACCTCAGATGCAGCAAAGAGGAAAAAACTTCATACAGATCAACAGTGAGCAACAAGGTTCTTCTTCTCAAAAGGGATTTGACCAAAATGCCCTCAGAATGCTGCTTCAGCCTACGAATAGTGGGGTCCAAAATCAAACGGTCAACTCCTCGAAGATTATTTTCAACCCTTTTGACCATTCGTCTACGGTCAACTCCTCGAAGATTATTTTCAACCCTTTTGACCATTCGCCTAGTTCTATCAATCGGCCCTCATCAGCTTTAACGTCACATCAGCAAAATAAGCCAAGGGATTCGATTCAAAGGCAACCAATAATGCACGAAAAACGACAACAATTGATGCTTCAAAAACCAAACGAAAATACGAATTTCAGACAATTTTTCGGTCTTAATCAGAAACATCATGTTAATTCACCTCAAAATTCGCAAAACTCGACGTCTTGGAAATCTGTGCCGGTTTTTCCTTTGACACCCTTGACTACATCTTCTGCATCGGCAGATATAGGAACGAGCCCGTTATCTGTCGAAGAAACTAGCAAAATAACTAATAAAGATTCTACTGCACCAGTGAATCTTTCATTGAAAGATTCCGATTTGCAGACAGAATCTCAAGATCCCGGTGAAAAACAGCCGTCCCCTGATAAAGAAACTCCGATCCAACGCCTGGTTAAAGCGGTATGTTTGCAATCTTTATAGTAAAAATCACTCTATATATATATATATGTATGTATATGTACTTCAGAAAAGAAGTAATGTGCCTGCATGTGTGGATATTTTCATGAAATTCCTATTTGAAAATTATCTAATTTGCATGTTGAAGGTGCAATCTTTATAGTTAAAATTACCCATATACATATATATATATATATATATATACACATACATATATACTTCAAAAAAGAAGTAATGTGCCTGCATGTGTGGATATTTTCATGAAATTCCTATTTGAAAATTATCTAATTTGCATGTTGAAGGTGCAATCTTTATAGTTAAAATTACCCATATATATTACTTCAGAAAAGAAGTAATGTGCCTGCATACGTGGATATGTTCATGAAATTCCTATTTGAAAATTATCTAATTTGCATGTTGAAGGTGCAATCTTTATAGTTAAAATTACCCATGTTGAAGGTGCATATATATGTATACACACACACACATATATACTTCAAAAAAGAAGTAATTTGCCTGCATGTGTGGATATTTTCATGAAATTCTTATTTGAAAATGATCTAATTTGCATGTTGAAGGTGAAGAACATGTCACCGAAAGTATTACAATCTGCTATAAGAGATATCGAAGCTGTCGTAAATATAAACGACAAAATACCCACAAACTTTCTCCCCGATGAACCTCCAAGATTCGTCATCCATGATTTAGCCGACGATATTAGCACTTTCAGAATCGGAGAGTCGAGAATGAAACGTAAACTGATTGCCACAGCTTATAATGATTTTTCTACATCTCAAATGGAGTTTAATGCAAGTGATGGAATGAAGAAACTGAAAAATGAGGTATAATTATGTATTATCATAGATTTCTTTTCTGAGAATTTCAAAATATAATCTTTTACACAATTATATAACAAATTCATCTTTTTGACAGATTAATGATGTGCTGATGCAAGAGATCAAAGAAATCAATCATAAACTAATTGAAGTGGTTGTGGATGTGAAAGAAGTTTGCGGGGTTGGAGACGATCAGAAAACCGTTCTCAAATGCTCGTATAAACCCGTCTCATGTTCATCAATTAATAAGATGCCAAATACTTCAGAAGAGACTGTAAGGAATCTACAAAATTATACATATATATATATATATTCAAATTATTTTATTTAGTTACTAAAAAATCGAATTTTTTTCTTTATCGATCACAGTTTCCGCACCTAGTTCTGGAATTTATCGTATCTGCGGATTATCCAAACTCTTGTCCTACTGTAGTAGAAGTTCAACCTCCTGTTTGCAGGTGAGTAAATTAAATTAATTTACATCTTTTTAGGGGTGGCAATTTGGGTCCATCCATATATTTGGACCCAAACCAAACTAACTTTTCAATGGGTCTATCCAACTGGGTTGGCTTTTAATAATATTTGGGTCTAATTGGGTCTTGAATTGGGCCCAATTTGGGTCTAAATTAGATCCAACCTATTTTCCACTTTCAGTCAATAATCTACATTTTACACTCTACAACAAACCCCTTACACCACTTTAATTCATAATGGATCCTTATCGGGTCCATTTTGGGTTCTTATTAGGTCCAACTATAATGCATATTTTTTGACATTGGGCCAATTGGACCTAACCCACTTTAAGCCCAACTCAAATGGACCAGACCCAAACCCAACCCATTCAACCCAATTGCCACCCCTACATCTTTTACATGGTTTTATAGATTAAAAAATAAGTTATATGATACACATTTTATTTGATTTGCAGTGAAACTGATGACGGGAAATGTTTGTGGACTAAAGCGAAAGAGAAATTCGATTTATCACTTACAAAATATTCAGAAAAGATAACAGTTAAACAAATGGCTGAAACTTGGAACGCGTGTGCTGCAGAAATATATCTCGAGTTTGCGGAGAAATTAGGGGGAGGTAGCTTCAGTTCAAAATATGGAAAATGGGAAACTTTTGTTGTTGCTAATTAGAATTAAATTTCAATTTAAATCATGAATTTTGACTTGTTTTCTATATAATGTATGTACATTTATCGACAAACTTTGTGTCGATTTTTCGTTAAATGTTTGATATATGATGATTTAGACTTTCAATCTATTGCTGAAACTCACTTTTTTATTACTTTCGAAACGTTCTACAATTGTCGACATGATGTCATAGCTTCAGTTTTATTCGAAATAAAATAAAATAAAAATAGAAGTGCATACATGATTTACAGAGAGCTTGCCAGGGATGATGAAGATTACACCACGAGAGCACGAAAAGCAGCACATATATCGAGGAAGAAAAACGGGGGCCCACTAAGTTGTTGCAAATCGAGAACGTACAACTCGTCACTTGCTTTATAGAGCTGCAAAATTTATCAGAATATCAGATAAATGATGCAGCAATTTGAAATTGGATACTGTCAAATATAACATTGCAAATTGCCCAGTAGTGTGAATTTAGTTCATTTCAGCTATATGATTTGAAGTAGGGACGGCAATTTGGGTCCATATATATATTTGGACCCAAACCAAACTAAGTTTTCAATGGGTTGGGTCCTAATGTTTTAACATTTTAGTTCCAATTGGGTTGGATTTTAATAATATTTGGGTCCAATTGGGCCCAATCTGGGTCTTAAATTGGGCCCAATCTGGGTCTAAATTGGGTCCAACCTATTTTCCACTTTGAGTCAATAATCTACATTTTATACTCTACAACAACCCCTTATACCACTTTGATTCATAATGGATCCTTATTGGGTCCACTTTGGATCCTTGTCGGATCCAACTATAATGTATATTTTTTAATATTGGACCCAACCCACTTTAAGCCCAACCCAAATGGACCCGACCCTAACCCAACCCATTCAACCCAGTTGCCACCTCTAATTTGAGGTAAGACCATCCAAAAATAAGTGGATATTTGACAGAAAAACGACCCAACAAAAACAACGCGTTATATATATATATACTAAAACTGACCTGAACTTCAAATTTGATAGCATCACTTGATCTTGAAGATGGTGGAAACCACAAGCATTTCATGTTATAGTGTCCTATTCTCTTCCATCTCACATTTAAGCTGTGAAAAACCTTTAAAACATTCGACATCGTTTCACGTGGGGATTCTCGAGACTGAATAAAATAAGAGTCGGTTTAATTCATGAGTATGAACGAAACTTGTCGAATTTAAAGACAAAGATTATGAATTTATTGACCTTGAAGCCGAGCGTCCAATTATTTTGTAAATATATTGGTCCATAATCTGTGCATTCCTGTTCCCGAAGAAATAGAGTTTTAGAATAAGGATAATTGCACATATAGACATGAACTTTATGCTTTCTAATGAACTCAAAAAGGTTTCAAATAGCTAATACAGTAGAAACTCGATAAATTAATACTCGATTAATTAATAAACTCTCTAAGATAATATTTTTGGTCAGTCCCGACTCGGGGATAGGGTGCTAAATTAATAATTCGCTAAAATTATAAGATAATACATTTTTGATATTTTAATTTCTATAGGTCCCATATAAAATATAAATTAATAATTCATTATATACTACATATTACATGAATGATTTATGAATTTTTTTTTAAATGATTCAATTGTCTTTTGTTTTTTTGTTGAAATCAATTTCAACTTGCAAAACAATTTGCAATTGTCCTTGAATTATCCTTGTTATGCTTGCATAATTGCTAACATCCATTCTTACAATTGCTTTTGAGTGAGACTTGGATTATCCTTGTTGTGCTTGCATAATGCTCTTCGAATCTCGTCGATCATTATTGTTTTTTTCACACCTTTAAGATTAGAAGGCATGTCGTGTGCGTATGATTTATTTGTGTTAGCATTATTATCTTGTATTTATATAAAAAAAAAATTTTAATTATTATACATGCATTGTACTATAATTAAGTGAAAGTTTGAATGGTGTTTGTAAATTGAATATTTCATTATAAATTAATAAAATATTAATTAATGTATAAATTAATAATTATTAATTTATCGATTAATTAATAACTCTTTTAATTAATAAATTTTGGTGGTCCCAAGAGTATTAATTTATAGAGTTTCTACTGTATTAAGTAACTCTTAGAACGTGTGTGAATTGAAGGATTAGAAAGCATTCAAGCAATGATTTTCAACAACAAAAAAAATCGTTGAGGATTTCAAGTTATAATGGATTTGTAAAATATAGAACTTACTTTTGAGGTAGCATTTTAATCATTACATTGAATTGGAGTAGTCTGAAATCCTTACTCCAAATCCACTCCTTAAATCAAATCAATTAACCAAAACACAATCTTAAGTTTCGTTTGGATTGAAGAATTTGATTTGAGAGAATAAATGTCGGGTTGATTTAAAAGCCATCATAATGATTGAAAAAAGAGCTAACTGGTGTTTAAATGATCTGAAACTCATTGTAAAATAAGATTGTCAAAAAAAGCTCAATAGATTTGAAACCCTTAGTTATACTTCAATCCAAATGCAATCTTGGGATGCACAAGTAGTTCAACAAAAGTCTCGGGCCGAAATAAATTGTGTAAATAATCATCATTTTTACTACAGATGAGGCAGGATAATAACATAGGAACTAAAGTGCCAGTGGAATGAAATAGGACTAAAAACAATTGATGACTTTCTGCCATAAGAAAACTGAACTTACTAGGTTGTCTAAATTCTCATTATGCTCACTAATATGTCCCGGGGAGCGCCTATGGAGCAAAATAGAGTACGTAACGGTAGCCTAGAAAAACCACAAAAAAAAATTGAAATCATTGAAATAAAATAAAAGGTGAAATTGCTTTGTAAGATAGCTTTAGCACCTCATTTTGCAGATGGTTATGAAGTGATCCAATAATTTCACAGATATCAAACCCCATCTGGACCATATCTTTCACCACATCGAAATCAACCTTTTCGAAATTCCAAACATAATATCAGCTTCAAATTAGACGTTATTCAAAAATCAATAAGTTATTGCAAGTTTGAATGCTAATACGTCAAGAGTGTACTTTCTTTTTCGTTCTGCACATTGCTATGCTTGGATACTAAATAACTCGAATGTGGATAGAGAATTTTCAGATTTTTTTCGACTTTACAACTTTTTTTCTCTCCACATTCTAACCAACAATATATATATACTTATATGTATATACACTATATAAGGCGTGAAGTGTAGCCTTACCTTATCCGCTATGTTATATATACCAGGTGATGGAGCAGCAATATAAAGCGGAATATTGTTCTTGAACCATGGATGACGCCTTATCTCAGGAATTGTAATGCGTTTCATGGGATCAACTACAAGTATTTTCGAAATCAAATCTTGTGCACTATCAGACAAGTGCTTTGCAGGGGGAAATACTCCACTCTATTTGCATAAAAGCACAATAGATATAACCATTACTAAATGAAGTTAAAACTGAACAAAGAAATAAATAAAAATCATTCTTTTAATCACCTTAATTTTGACGTATAGGGCTGAGATATTATCGTCATCAAAAGGAAGCCTTCCACACAAAAGCGCATATAAGATAACCCCACAGCTCCACACGTCTACCTCGGGACCAGCGTACAATTGTTTATAGATAAGCTAGTGAAGAAAATAATGTCGTTTAGATTGGAAAGAAGTTTAGTCTTTTTCTTACAGTATGAAAAAGTGACAGTTGTGTATGTTCACACTTCACAGTAGAGGTGGCAAACGGGTGGGTTGGTTCCAACGGGTAGGTTCTTAAATGGGTTGGGTTGTTAAATGGTTTTAAGGTGGAACCAAACTCAATCCAAAAGGAACCAAAGTCAACCCAAAAGGGAACCAAGCCCAACCCGACTCAATACCTTACATTTTGTTCTAGATTATTGGTAAGCGATTTGGGCCTAACTTGAAATTAGTTGGACCCAGCATGAAACCAAGTTGGAACCAATTAGGAACCAAATAAAATTTCTTAGGAACCAACTCAAACCAACCCAAACTAGTTTAATTGGGTTGGAACCATTGTTCGGGACTCATTTTGTGACCCCTACTTCATAGTATTGCTCTTCACAATCGTGTTTGAGACTCGTGGATTCATGTTAACTTTAAGTGAACGTGTATTCTTGAATGTGAAAAACAGAACAAAGTCTAGAAAATTGAGCCTTATTGGGGACATTATAAAAACTTTTGAAAGACGGGGGGAAAAGTTTGTTTGCACCGAGTTTTTTTAACACAAAACGGCTGATTTGGACCATTTTGGTATTGAATATGCGGATCATACAAGCATTTCCCAAATGGGTTATTATACCTCCGGAGCAGCATAATTTGGGCTTCCACAAGATGTCTTAAGAAAATGTCCATCACGCATAAAATTCCCGAGACCAAAATCTGCAATTTTGACATCCTTTTTGGAATCAAGGAGGATATTTTCTGGCTTGAGGTCACGGTGCACCACCAAGTGTTGATGGCAATATTCAACACCTGAAATTATCTATTTTGACAGAAAACAACATAATGTTTTGATTAGAACAATCTTGTTGCATAAGATTTTGCACTAGAACTGAAAATCACATCTTCATTTAGTTATTTCCTTATGGTGTGTTTGGATCGAAGGATTTGAAAACTATGGATTTCAAATTCATTTAGGGTGTGTTTGGATCAAGTGATTTGGATTTGGGGAGGTTATTTAGATTTGGGGAGGGTATTTGGAGGAAGGATTTGAAATGGCACCTAAAATGGAGTTATTTGAAATCCACCGGAGTTACGGAGAAACTAGCTCAAAGTGAATGTCGAGTGATTTGAAATCCATTATAACTTGGATATATCCAAACGAACTTCATGGATTTGTTGACGAATTTGAAATCCATAGATTTCAAATACTTCAATCCAAACATACCCTTAAGTTTGTTTGGGTGAATTCATGTTATGATTGATTTCAAATCCCTGGCATTCATTTTAAGCTATTTTCTCCACAACAACGGTGGATTTCAAATGACTTCATTTTATGAGTCATTTCAAATCCTTACTCCAAATCCCCTCCCCAAATCCAAATCACTCGATCCAAACACACCCTTAGTAAATTTATTTACAACAGTATAGAAATTCTTTGGTACTTGAAATTTGATATTAGTTCTATTTTACTACATACCTGTTGAAAATATCTCCGAGCCTCATCCTCGTGAAGTCTACCCTTTTCGGTAAGATAATAGAACAATTCACCTTTCTTCATGTACTCCATTACCACATAAACAGTGGATGGTGTTTCTATGACCTCGAACAGACGAACTATGTGAGGATGAAAAAGTTGTCTCAATATGTCGATTTCTCTTTTCACTGGGAAACAAGAAACATCAAAAGGTAAAAAAACAAATGTTAGAAAAGCCCGTCAATTCTCATTTCCACTTTCCATCTTTTCTGAAATTACGAGGGTGTTTGGCTAAGCTTTTAAGAAACAACGTCTAAGCTCTTACATTATTTTGGAGCTTATAAATTGTGAGGTCTTATTCAAAAAAAAAAGTTCTCTTAGGGTGTGTTTGGATTAAAGGATTTGAAATCTATGGATTTCAAATTCGTCTACAAATCCATGAAGTTTGTTTGGATGTATCCAAGTTATAATGGATTTTAAATCACTCATACATTCACTTTGAGCTATTTTCTCCATAACTACGGTGGATTTCAAATGACTCCACTTTAGGTGTCATTTCAAATTCTTCCTCCAAGTCCTCTCCCCAAATCCAAATCACTGAATCCAAATACACCCTTAACTTCTTTTGTGGGGTGAGCTTATAATCTCCAAAGAACATCTTATATAAACAATTTATATGATGTTCTTAGGAGCTTATGAGCTTACAAATATCCTCCAAATCCACATTTTACCGCTTTTAATCCTATTTCGACTCTAATAAATAAGAAAAACAGCAAGAATGGCTATTTAATACACATGCGATGATTTATAGTAAATTCAAAGTTGACAAGTTATTTTATCGAGGGAAAAACTAATTTACCTTTCTCGGCTTCAGAATTATCAACTGATTGGCGGTCGAGTATCTTTATAGCAACTTTAAGTCCTGTTAAGGTATGAATTGCCAATTTCACTTTACCAAATGCTCCAATACCGAGAGTCCTTCCGAACTTGTAACGAGGTAGAACATTACGGCCCGAATTACTTCCACTTTCATCCATCTTACAACTGATAAAAAAAAATTAAAAAAAAGAATAGTCCATAAAGAGAAACAGATCAAAATAAAATGAACTTTAGATTTTATAAAGATCATTAAAAACGAAGATGCAATCAATTTCACAATTACATGATAATGAAAATTACTAGTGAAGAATTCAACTCTTTTTTATGTTTTTCTATTTATGAATTGAAAATTACCACAGAATTGAACCCTAATCAAGTGAGTATGATCTGAATTGACATGATCAAAGATCAAACACAAATTTCACCATCTATCCTATACTGTTTCCAGATCAACCAGACATAATTAAATAGTCCAACAAAATTATAAGACAAATTAAAGAACTAAAAACAGTAAATTCACTAAAAAGGGGCAAAGATTCACCAAACAAACAAAATTTTAATCTGAAAAATAGCAAATACAGAGAAAAACTGATAAATAACATAATCGATAATCAATTATTATGATATGAATCTAAAAGATTATGGTAACATCAATATGAACATGCCTAATTCAGAGAGTAACAAAGCTGAAGAATGCGAAATAATTGTTCTGAAGGATTTGGACAGGCATTTAAATATGCATGCCTTTGTTGAAAGCTGAAGTACTTTAAGAGAGTGGGCCATGAGCCCCTTACGGTTGAAGAAATGGCGAAACCAGACAAAAAATAGCGACACGAGTCCTGTACAATTTTTATCACTATTAAACTCGTGGAATCTTTTTTTGGCTATAAAATAAAAATTTGTGAGTTAATATTTATAATTAATTATGTCGATAGTGTTTTGTTTTTGGTACTGTATGTATCTGGTTTGTTATATGTACGACAAAAGCTAAAACTTTATTTTATATTCACGAACAACAAATTTTTGGGACGTTTTGATATCTTTGCTTAGCTAGTGTATTCACCAAGTATAACATCTAATACACCGATCCAAGTTTTTTTTTTCTTTCTAATCTGCAATATAAGTTTGTTTGTGCGATATGATAAGATAAACGAACCAACTCAGTATGAGCTTCCTATCACATTGCACAATATGATAATATTTTGAAACTGCATTTGGCTACCTATAGAATTGTTTAAGTATAATATTAGAGGATCAAATAAAAATCATTCAATAAGGTGAGAACACAATGTTTGTTCTGCATACGGAAGAATAGAGATTATAACCACAAACGACTTATAAAAAAAAGTATTTATACGTCCTCAAGGTGTACAGATCAAAGACTTAACATGATTTCTACAAACGATGCCACGTGGGGTTAATCAATGGTCCTAATATCGGGTCGTATATATGACCCAAGTCAGAATATTACAACACGTGGATCTTATAGTGATATGTAGTAGTGATTTGTTGCAGGGTCCTTCATGTAGCTATGAAAGGACCATTTTGCAAATATTACTTATACCGAAATTGGATGGGTATATCACTAGTATTGAGGTTAATTTGGAGCTTGCACCCTCAAATTAATCTTTTGGCACTTTGCACCCTTAGTTGAAAACTAAAACTTTTTATCGAAGTTATATTTCCCTTCATTCATAATTCCTACAAGGACACAATAACAGAAAGTTTATTCTCCCTCAAAATCCTTAACTAAATTCATTAGAAATAACATTGTTGAATGGATTAATGCTAGCATATGCTAAACAGACCATTTTCAATGAAACTCTACCATTGTTTGAAAGTTTATTGCATTTCCCTTGAAACGTGATAGATATACACTTATCCAAGTTTTTTTAGGGGCAAGTGGTTGATTAAGATTCAAGATCATTTGATTTTGTTCAAAGATAATTCGGTCTTCGTATCAATTTTATATTTTTGCACGCGCATAGAGTGTGCCTTTATCGACTAATCCTATAAAAACCTACTTGGTCATGAATTTAAATCCAACTCACTAACCCCAATTGAATGGCATATCATTTCCAATTCTTAACTTCTCAAATAGTTATTTCATTAAATTTGTATATGTTTGACATATCTTAAGAAAAATTCCAAGGAATTGTACAATAGAAATTTCCCTAAAGTATAAACATTTATTGAGAAATGAGTTTGATTTGCATTAATCACAACTTTTTCTCAAAAATTCAATTTTTAACTATTCATGATTAAGTTAATTCACTCAATAACTAAAAAAAAGTATTTATCCGCTAGTACCTAAATGTTAGCATCAAAATTGTTTCATAATGCAAGATGTGAAATAAGATTTCACATTGATTACTTTTTTTTTATATTTTAATCCATGAATTTAACTCATAAATATCTAAATTTTCTTACAAAATAAAAACGCATCAACACCAACTTCTTCAAAAAAAAATTCTTATAAGAAATTTTTACATCACACCTAATTAGTACATCTTTTTCCCTTTAAAAAGATCTATCTAAATATTTTTCACTTTCATTTTCTCCACTCCCTAAAAATCTAATTCTTTCTTTGTTATTGAAAATGAAAAATTATAAATAACATGCCATCCAACCAAAGCAAAAATCCAACATAAATCAAAAACTTAAAATGTAACTCTTTTTCTCCTAAATGAACAAAATCCTATAGATGTTCAAATTCTATAAAACCAAGAAGCATTACTAATCATAATTAGTTAAAGATTCATACTTTCAAACAAAAACACAAAGTATATTCCAATAAGGTATTCAAAATCAATTTCATATATATAATCACCTAAAAGCATAAGCATTCAAAATTCTACCAATTTCAAAACTTACAAAAGCATCAATACAAGCATACTGCACCTGCTCTTGACTCAGCCGCCTATTATCCCAGCCACTCATGGTCACCTCTTTCTTCTTCTCCATCTCTTTCCCCAACACAATCTTAGCCAAATTCTTCAGCCCAGCCTTCTTCAAATCCTTCCTTCCGTACACATCCACCGCCAATCCTCTTAAATCCATCGATTTCGCCTCATGCCCAATCCTATAATCCCGTTGGAGTTTCTCCAGATCGGATTTAACTTCGATGCCGACGAACGTGTGATTGGAGTAGGATAAGAATTCGATGAGGCGGCAGGGGAAGTAAGGGGAATGGATCAGCTGGTAAATGAGACAGCAGCGGCCGATACAGAGTTGGAGTGTGGCGGCGGGGTTTGGTTGCTGGTGGCGGATGAAGTTTGGGGCCCACTCGATGTCGAGGCCGACGATGAGGCGGTGGCCGTAGAGGAGGGAGATGTCGTGGAGCCACTGGGAGACGGTGGTTGGGTCGTCGGTGACGGTGGTGTAGATCACGTCGGTGAAGAAGACGACGTTGTAGGCGGCGGAGGAAGGGTGGTGGTTGGTTGTCATCTTTGTTTGGTGAGTTTTGAGATAGGGGATTTGGGGGTGATTATGGGCCCTTTTTCAGAAATATAAAATACAAATATAAATATTATTTAAAAAATATCACCTAAATTTTAATTAGGAATGGCTCGCATTTCGCAAGCTTTATATTATGATGATATTATTAATATATTAATAAATAAATTATACTTTAAAATATTTGCTTTTATATTATTCATTATATGAATAATAAAGAACTTCAAAATATTGGCTAAATTGAAACCAATCAGGTCTCATTAAATGATTAAAATATTGCTAATTAAATTAATAGTTAGAGTTTGAAGTATATGATTAAACGTGAAATTTTTTAAAAGTTATGGGATAAATGTGAGATTCATAATGAATTCAATCGAAATTGAAGTTGGCATAAATTACATGACAAAAATTGTAGTTTTTCCGGTGCCCTACACATAATATATTAGATTCATAAGAACCGGACCAGACCCAATCAATATACCACCAAATCAAATTTTCGGTACTATCAACTCGGGTTAAGAGTTTACACCAGGAAAATATTATATACCACCGTTCATCATTTTAATATAACTGAATTTTCACCGCCTCTTAATTTAGAAAATTAGATGTAATAAGGTGATTAAAATCAATTAATTTCAAATTATTTCCTAGGAAATGTGAAAAATCGGTAATAAATAAGAGTTGGTATATAATACCACTTTTATATATATAGAGATATTATATACCATCGTTTTTATACTACCGATTTTTTACTTCTACTTTAATAAATAATTATTTGCATTTAATTAATCCAATTGATTTGAATACATCCATACTTTTTATATCAAGGGGAGGTAAAAAATCGATGATATAAAAACGGTGTTATATAGCATTTCTCATATATATATATATATATATATATATATATATACTTAATACAATCTAAATCATCAAACGTTCCATAGAACAAGCAAAGAACCAAATAGCTGCTAAGAGATTATAAACATTTTTCTTAGAACACAAACAAAAAAGGTAATATTTTTACATTTTGTTGATTTTCCCTCCTTAAAATTTGCCTTGTGAAGAGAGGTATCATACACATCTCAGAGGCCGTTTCAACGTCATCACCGGCCCGTCAACTCTGTGACTTTGACCTTTAATGCGTTTTTAGCCTACTGATCGTTTTAATCGTGTGTATATTTACAAGCACAAATACAACATATATATATATATATATGCACTCAATCACGAGAAAATGCCCGTTTTTTGGCATCACTCACCAGCAAAATTCTTCCACTTTGCGTTTGCTCGTTTGGACGGATACAAATACAGAAGCTTTTCTTCGTCTTTTTTTAAGTTTTTGGGAGATTTTATTGTCCCGGATTATGTTTCTCCGTTTGTGATGCTATAAATGCAAGACGAGAAAAAATGAAAGCAAAGCCCATATATTGGAGTCGAAGATACCTGCAGAGGCTGCAAAAGAGTACGATAAATCAAAAAAGCGTAATCGAAATGGTTATAAACGTTTGGTTATTACTTATTTCATTCGTTCTCAACATTTGAGTTGTTTGACAACCAAATGTAGGAGTGTCAATGTGCGGGGAATACCCAGACCCATGAAATGCCCACAAAAAAATATTTTACCCAGACCCAATCACATACCCGACGGGTCCAAAAAAAGTTAGACCCACTGGCCAAGTATGTTTTGGGTCGAGTCCGCGTCGGGTAAATGCCCACGGGTAAACTTCGGGTATTGCTTGGGTATAGACCCGCGGGTATTTTCAATGGGTATTTTTTGGGTAAAATACCCGCGAGTAAAAATTGTACCCAGACCCGAACTATCTAGTGTCATCGGATCTGGGTCTCAAACCCTATGGGTCTGGTCGGGTCTGGGCGATCCCCGCTAGAGGTGTTCACGAGTCGAGCCGGCTTGAAAATAGCTCGAGTTGAACCTATCGAGCCGGGCTTTTCAATCGTGCCGAGTTCGAGCCTAAAAATACATGTTCGCCAGCTCGCGAGCCGGAATAAAAAAAATAATTATTAATTAATATATATAAAAAATAAAAATTTATTTATATATTTTTATATAATATGATATATTATAATAATATATGTATAAATAATAATATTTTTGACATTAATTATAACTATATTTAATAATATGTGAACAAATATAAAATTAATAATATTTTTTTTTAAATATATTTTTTATAAAAAAAATTATTATTTTATAAAAAAAAATTATTTTTTTGAGCTCAGCTCGACTCGTGTTAGGCTCGAGTTTGAACGAGCTCGAGCTCACTTTCCTGCAGCTCGTCAAGCTCGAGCTCGAATTTTTGGCCTAGCTCGGCTCGAGCTCGAATTTTTGGCCCATCTCGGCTCGAGCTCGACTCGTGAACACCCTAATCCCCGCCCATTGACAAGCCTAACCAAATGGCTAATTTGAAGAGTTCGTTTTGGATGTATTTCAACATGCAAATGAAACGAATAGTTTTCGACATGCTCGTGCAATTTAAGAATATATACTCACATGGAGATGGCGAAGGTGAAACTAGTGGCAATACATCCACGGGCCTTGCCTGAAATCCCCCTTCCGATGGGGGCTCACTATGATGACCATAAGCTACATTTGGCAAGGGACTTGGTGCTGTAAGAACCGGAGATGGTGCAGGTGTAGGTGAACCTACTTGCTTCGACGGCGATGGAGCACTGTAAGGTGCGTGGACCGGCGGTGTCGACGGTGGCAATCGATTGTATTTCGGAAAATCGTAACCAAAGTGACAAGCTGGCGGCTCAGCCGCTTTATTCTTCACTGGGGCCGGTGCGGGGACATATGTAGCTTTATGTGATCTTTTCCCGATTATGGGTCCGTGGGCCCCCCTCGCCGGAGAAGGTGAGCTACTAGGAGGAAGACTCACGTCGTGGCGGTGGTGGTGGCGGTGATGGTGGCGGCGGTGGTGGGATTCCGGCGAAGGGGACGGAGAAGGTGATGGTGATGGGCCATTTCCATCACCGCCGAGGGAGTGTTGCAATATGGACGAGAGACGAACTTGCTTAACACGACCAAACACGGTGTTGTTCAGACCAAGATTCTTAGTATGCGAACCGGTAATAGTTTGAGCCAACTGCTTTAACCTTTTCGAAGGATCGATCCCCACTGCTAAGACAACTTGGGACTGAACCGTTGTGGGTTGCACCACCGTTGAGCCCTTTAGATTCGTCAGCCTAATATATAAATTCTGCATTCAAGCAAAAGAAGAATTTTAGCCTCGCTGAAAATTGAATCAAGCTACTCGATACTCAACTCGAGTTCGATTGCTAAAAGCTCGATTCGAGCTCGGTTCAATAATTTACCAAACCAAGCTTAAACAACTTTTGTGTTCGATAAAATTTGAAGCTCGATTCGATTAGCAAAAAATAACAAAAACATGTACAAAATATTCAAACTACTCGAGCTCGACTCGTGATCGGCTCGATTAAATCTCATTTGAGCTCGGCTCGATAAACAATCAAACCAAGCTCAAACACAATTTTCAAAACTCGATTGTAATTCAAACAATTGTAGCAGAGCACTGAAGGGCCCTTTAACCAGAAATAGGTAAAATTTTGATAACAACAAAATAATTACGAAAATAAAGAAATATTTCATCTATGATCCCATAAGATATAAGGGTGTATTTGGAGTGAGTGATTTGGATTTGGGTAGGGGATTTGGAGGAAGGATTTGAAATGACACTTAAAATTGAGTCATTTGAAATCCACCATAGTTATTGAGAAAATAGCTCAAAGTGAATGTCGAGTGATTTGAAATCCATTATAACTTGGATACATCCAAACGAACTTCATGAATTTGTTGACGAATTTGAAATCCATAGATTTCAAATCCTTCAATCCAAACACACCCTAAGTGATTTCAGTAGTCGGGATTTGTAACCAAAGTCAAAATCACGTAAAATATTGGACTAAAAATGCAATTTTTTCAGAAGAAGAAAAAAAACCCGAACCTCGTATGGCGCAAGATTTAAGCCCGTTTTCAGTTGACGTCTAAGTTCATCGAAATTGTTCAGCATTTCATCAATCGAGAAGCTCAAAGTGAAGTTGAAAAGTATTTGATCACTTTGCATAAGAAACGCCTTTTGTTCAGGACTAACAGTGATCCCTCCTTTGAATTTGAGCACCTCAAAATCAAAAGGCTCGCCAAATAAAGACGCCGTCAATTGAAGAACCGTTTGGTGTGTAATTAAAGAGACAAAAGAACCTTTGATTAAACTTTGTGTAATAGAATCTGCCGAAACTGCAAAGACAACCTTTGTCATGTTTGGTCCAGCTGATTCTAGAGATATTATATGTACCTGTAGTAAATACAAATTTTTAATTAAGATTTAGAGCAATAAAGTAAAAAAAAAAAAACAATTGGAGTTAAAAAAAGAGCAAGAAAAAGTACTTTTGTAGTGGAAAAGCTCATTTCGCCAAAAATGTCGCCCTCGAGTTGCAAGATATAGTCTTGGAGAAAAGAAGTTGGCTTTTTTAGTAGAAAACTTGCCACTATATCATGACCTGAAGAATATCAAAACTTATATGAGTATATGAATAAACAATATCTTTAAAAGTACCCAAAAAAAAAAAAATTTTTTTTGAAGAACATAGTAGTACATAGGGACACAAGACAATATTACTATAAGTGATTTAACGGACAAGAAAATGTAAGTCCACTTATAGTCATTATGATTTTCCTCGCCATTGATTTGTTACGAGTACCAAAGATGTGAAATAAGTATAAATAGGAAATAATGAGATGAGATAAAGATATACATTTATGTTGTGTTTGGATTGATGGGTTTGGAGGAAAGATTCAAATTACTTTAAATTTGATGGATTAGAAATCCGAAAAAAATGAATGAAAAAGTAGCTCAAAATGAGGTTAAAAAAATTTGAAGCCATTAGAATTTCAAATCATTACAATCTATATGGGTTTATGGATCGACGACTTTGGAATTCATGGTTTCAAATGGTTCCATCAAAACACAACCTTCGATAACATATAACTAAAAAGAAAATGGAAACTGGGGGCAACCCCCGGTAGAGTTGGTAAGGGCATGTGAATGTTGTGGCCTTGGTCACAGGTTCGAATCCTGATGAGGGAATGTCTATTTGCCTTCTCTACTATGAGCCTGTCAGCTATGGGCAACCTAGGCTGGTTTACCTCTCTTGTGTGGTTTGCAGGCTATTGCACAAGAGCGGGGTTTACCCAGTGCGCACCTAACGGTAGCGGCTGCGGGTTCCCTTGTCATAAAAAAAAAAAAAAAATGGAAACGGAATGCTTAACCTTTCAATCATAAAATCCTAATAATTTGAATAAAACTATTAGAAAAAGAAAAACAACAACTCAAATATGACTTCTTAATTACCATAATTAGAGACTCAACTACAAAAGATGGCCGCTTAAACACTAAAAAGGCGTAAACATTTCAATGTCTCAAAGTGAGATTTCTAATGATTAAATACCGTAAGCAAATTGAACCTTCTTTTCATTTTTATTTGCATAGAGAAAAAGTATACGATATTGGTTGATATTAATGATGTTTAAGAAAACAAATTGAGCATTTTTCCTAATGGAAAAAAGTTCAAAACTTCGACTATGCATAATATTGAGTTTCTTTGTTAAGCTAATTTAGTTCACAAATTACAATGGCCCTCGAAAAACTTCTAATAATCGCCACACAAGTATATTCCTAAGCAATAATGATACCATATCAGGCTTCAAATATTATCTACAAAATTAGATCTATAGCATCCCATAGATTACTATGTATGGAAAGTTGCTATTTGCTTTAAAATCTTGAGAGACCTAATTTGAATTACATTAACATGTATATCTAAACATCTGTAAATGGATGGTATAGACTGCTTAATCCATCTACTCTAGAATTAAAAAATTATCAATTTATCACTCGATGCATAATCCAAGTCATTAGCAAACTTACAATTTCTAATTACGCATCGCCAAAAGACATTCTAACAAACAATTTCATAAACAAAAACCACCACTCCATTGTTTTCAATATATAATACCAATCTCAATATGAAATAATACGATTTAAATCAAAACAATAATAATTAGAAACATTATCAAGAAATTGAACCACTCCACAAGAAGAAGAGTGGAGTATTGAATTAACTGAATTATTTTTTTCCTTTGCAATTCAATAATCCAACATCAATAGGCACAATTAATTATAAGTAACCTTCACAAGAACAATGATAAGTAACCTTCAAGAAGAAAAGAAAATTATTTCCTAACTAACTCTGATCCACACATTAAAAGAAAAAAAAAAAAAACTTCACCAAAAAGTTTCAAAAATTCAACCACCAAGAAAAGCATCCAAATCCCAAAACACAACAAATTACTAACCACAATAAAAATTAAAAATGCCAAATGATCAATTGGCACCACAAAACACACACATAGATCTGCAGGTACATTCATAATGCTGATTATCACTATTTCAAAACCCAAAAAAAAATTGAAAATTTACTAAAAAGATAAAAAAAAAAAATGAAAAGAAAATGATACAAACCTTCATAATCCAGATCCAGATCTTTATGATCTTCAAATTGGAAAATTGGAAGCCAAAAAACAGCAGATAAAAGCACTGCAAAACCAAGCACCAAAACAAAAACACATCTGAAAGTAACCACCTTTTTCACCCTACTGCAACCCAAACAGCACCCATTACTGCCCCTTGAACCAGATGTTGTACCCTGAGCATCAAGTGTTGTACTTGGCAAACCCTGCTCATCTTCTACCTTCCCCATTGCAGTAATTTCAGCAATGTGGGTTATTTTTCTTTGTGGGTTTTTCTTCTAGACTCCATAACTGGCTTGGTTTGGTGAAAAAAGCTTCATTTTTTAATGAATTTGAGTTATTTTTTGTTCTTGTGGAAAAAAAGATGGGAATTTTTGGTGAGTGGTTAAGAGGTGGAGTAATGGAATATTTTATTTTAGGGTTTGAGATGGAAGATTGTGGAGTAATTTCAGTAGATCAACTGTTTCTTTCCTAGTGAGATAAAGACAAGTATTATTGTTGTCTCTGTTTTGTTTTGGTAATAAAGTGAATGTAATAATAAAGGGATTTATGTGAATTTTATTTTTTTGGGATTTTGAATTTTGTAATAATAATAATATATGGAAATTGAAAAAAAAATCACTTTTTTTGCACAATGAGTCAAATTGTTATCCAAGTTTTGGATATTTGGTAAGAAAGTTTGTTAATAATTGGATTCAAGTTGTCTATGTATAATGACTAGCATGTTTGGAATTTGAGTAACAAAATTGGTAATATCTATATTTAGTCAAGTAGTATTTAGTCAAGTTATTTCGATTGGATAATTGTTTTTAAAATAAAAATAAAAAATTGGTTGAAATGATAGTAGTTATCAACAAGAGGATGTATTTGACGATTTTTGTAAAAAAAAAAAAATGTAAATTAAAAGTGTGGGTGTTGGTTTAACTTCATATTAGTTCATTACAATCTCTAACCTAAGTATATATAATCAATATATATATTGAGTTTTTTTATTTAAAAAGATTGTATTTGTTGAATTTTAATTTTATACTTGATGATTACAAAATTATATAATATTTAAAGATTCCAAGTACTTCCAAATTCAATGTCTTAGATTGCTTTAAATGTAGGATAGTGAATAGTATGTCAATCAAAAGTAATGCAATGTGCCATCAATTACTCCGTTATTAAGTTATGTTCATTATTTGTATTCTAAATTAGTACAATTGATTTTGTAAATGTTTTGTCCCAAAGTCTTAATTGATTACTTAAATTGAATCATTTCAAATCATTTATCCAACATGAGTGAAATATTTTTTTACGATTATATATATATCGTAGTATATATAACAGAAAAATTAAAACATGGGTGAAATATTTACACGAGCGATTATTATAAATATTTGAAATTAAAAATTAAAAAGGGTCAAATTGGTATATAAATTTATAATAAAATACAAATTTGAAGTTCATTTTAAATCGATGTTTCACATAGTATTCGCTTAATACACGTTGGATAACTTTAATATTGTTACTTAATATTTTATTTCTTTGCAGTGTGAATATAGAGTAACAACAACACAAATATAATTACAATTAATAGATTAATACAGCCTTTTTTTAAAATTAATTTAGTAGTTTATCACTAAGTTAATAGTATTCAATTGTTACTCTAAAAGTGAAAAATATACACATAATTATTGTATTATTAATATTCAATGGGGACAAGCATTTATATATCATAATTATTGTATTATTAATATTCAATGGGGACAAGCATTTATATATTATGTTGATACTATTAAATATGTGAATATTATTACGATGATAAACTAAAATTTGTATCGTTTAATTTATATAATTAATAACAAGTTATAATACATTGTCGCTCAATCTTTTGTATTAGTATTATTTCTTCAAGTACTAAAGTAAATATGTCTTATTTGCTTGTTAAGTTTAACAATAATATAAATAGTATTTCAATAAATATTATTTAAATTAAATTTGAAGAGGACGCTCAACCAACCTAGAAATGTTTTTGGATGGAAAATGCAAGGCTAACAAAATTATAGGTGAAGGGTAAGCCAATAAACTAGAAAAATGGGTGGGAATTATCATGGAATTAGGAATTTGAAACATTTTCATATATTTCAATTATATTAATTGAAATATCATTTAACTAAATTGTTTGTATATAATAGTTGCCCATGTAAAAGAATAAGCTACACGATATTCAATTCAGATCAATTTTTAAAAGTTTATTAATATCCAACTCGTTAACATAACAAATCAACGTTAAAGTTATATATATATATATATATTGTTTCATAAATATTAATAGTGAGTTAATTAACAGAAGATAAAAAAAAATTATATTAAAAAAAAACATTAAAATACTTGAATTCGATTAAAAATCATCTTGTTTAAAGGCTTGTTCTCCATTTACGGACTAAATTTAAAAACTGAAAATCAATAATAATTCAAATAAGTTTTTGAACGCATCACAATACTTTTATAAACTTATAACTATGTTCTAAATGTTTATATATAAATATATATGGTTACGATGTGCAATTTATTTATAAGACAAATAATTTATTATTTTACATTATTATCATTACATTTATCATACACTTTTACATATTATAATAAAAATGCTGCATAATTATCTAAAACCGGATTTGGATTGGTCAAATCTGAAGTTGAAAAACTCTATCCAAATTGTTGCAATTAATTTTCCAAAACCACCACACATAGCTCTGGCTTCATATGCACTTCATCACTCTCTCTATATATACTCAAAAATCAAAATAAATAAATGGAAACCAAGTGGTAATTCTTTAATTGTTTGGAATATGCTTATAATTATTCTATAGTTTCTCACAAAATTATTAATTTTAGGTTATATTGTCTCAAAAGATTCAAAAAATATTTATGGCTACTATATACTATGATCATTATTTACGTTATCATATTTATTTCAAAGTATCATTGAGAAATAATTATTGATAATTTAATATTGTACTGACTCGTTATCTCAAAAAAATTCTTTAATGTGCTGGGTGACCAGTACATAGGTTGAATTATGGAATTCCGTAATTCAGCTCAAGTTCAATTTTGGCCAATTTATCATAAATTTTTCAAATTTAATCTCGTAACTTTCTCAATATCTCAACTTTGTAAGGCAATATTTTGATCAAATTTTTTTAGAAGATTTTAGGCATAAAAGAATACATGTGATAATATCAAGTAAAAATATTATAACATTAATTATAATCATACATGTGTATTCACGCATTATTCTTGCAGAAAAGATAATTGACAATTTAAAGGAGATTAATATTTAATATATATAATATACTTATTGGTGGCTAATAAATAATTATTTATTTAAATCGACAATGTGTAATGATGTGAAATATATTTTATGGAAAGTGAAAGGACTCCTTTAGATGTGGTGGAGTTTGCTTCCAATTGAGTCGACGTGAGAAATAAATTATTATTTATTAACAATAACATATAGTTTCAATTTATAAAACTAAATATTACACGGATATGTTATATATCACATTCTAATATATTTATTATTTTTGTAGATTTAAATTATAAATGATTTTCATGATAAATTGATATCTCATCATATCAATTAATATTAACATGGTAAAAAATAGCCAATAACATAATACATATTTCATTGTAAGAAGAAGTTAACTGGTTAATTCATACAATAAGAATATCGATATAAAATAGTACTGTCGTTCAAGTTACTATAGCATAAACTATAAAGTCACATTATTTCACATTTGAATTAATAATGACATTAATTTTTTTTTTCAAACTTCAAAATGATAAAAAGGTTTAATATTTTTTTTTTGTAATTAATTAATTTAACATAGAGCACTAAATAAAAATGTTATTATAATTTGTATAAAACAAATTTTAATAAATAGAAATGGTAAAGAACCTAATTCACGTGAAAATTTGAAAAAGTCCATTTCTTGTGGGGTGCACCGCCACGAGCCCGTGACCCAAATTCAATTCAATTTGGTACACACCTAATTAATTGTCCACATTAATCTTGTTTCTACATTATTAGGACCTAAATTGGCCTATTTTGTATTTTTCTTTTAGTTCAAAGAATCAAAAGTAAAGGGTTCAAACTAAAAAAACGACAAAAAAGAAAAAGGAAAAATGGGTTTTGTTATTGAAAATGAGATTATTAAAGTGGATGTGTTGCGAGCTATTATATACGGACACTATTGGAAATCAATTTTTAATGCTGTTAATTCGTAATTTAATATATACTAACATGTTTTTAACTTGTGAAAAAAGGTTAAAAAATCTCTCAGCGACAAAGATTATGTATTTTTCTATTTCAATTCGAATATACTAGTGTGTTCGAAGTTGATAATTTGATCTTGATTGGATTTTATGTTGCTAAAATATGTTATTTATTCCAATTACTTAAAAATAAACAAAAAGAGAAACTAATATAAGAAATATATATTTATATAATTTATTGAAACGAGTCCATGTCGTGTAGTGTTTTATTTTATTTTTAAAAATTAAAGTTTCTTATATACGCACAGTGTCCGTTTCTCATGTATATGAGGTGAATCCGAATATAAAAGAATAAGACGATTTTATGAGCACGTGTGATGGGCTGATGGGCCTTTATGCGTAGTGATTGGGCCCAAAATATAAATTTCTTCAAGATGGGCCTTCCATGTAATTAGGTTGATTTAGCTAAACTCTGGGCTTATACATGATGGACAAGCCCAATGGATTAGATCACAAATTATATTCACGTGCCATAATACATGGGGCGTGCTATGAGATATCAGTTTTAATGGAGCCCGCTTATCGACCCTTGGATAGACGTGCCCAAACGGTTCGCGGTTCCGGAACTACCGCCGGTTCCCAGTTCCAGAAACCCCGGAACCTTATTCGAACCGGTTGGGCACGGTTCCGGTTCCGGTTCCACGGTTCCGAAACTTGTTTTTTTTTTTTTTTTTTTGGACAATGTTTAACAAATAAAATCGAATAAAATAAAGACATAATTTTTATATTAAATTTAAACAATACAAAGTTCAAAATTCAATCACATTCTAATTTTCATAATACTATTTATAATTTTTACAATGAATATTAAAAATAATAATAAAAAAAAATAATTGTAAAGTGAGAAATAAAACATGAATTTTTTGAGATAAAAAAGGTAATGTCCCACAAACAAAACAAGGTGGAGACTTTTACGAATGATTGACATTTTTATTCCATCTTCTATTCATTTGCTCACTTTTTTAATCATTTGTTATCTCAAGTTACTTTATTATTCCATTTTTATGTGTTCCTTTCCTTTTAATCAAGTTTTAATCGAAAAAAAAAGCAATAAAAAAAAATAATTTCGGTGGAACCGCCGGTTCCTAGCCGTTGGAACCGGCGGTTCCACACTGGCGGTTCTAACCGCCGGTTAGAACCGCCGGTTACGGTTCCTCAAGAAGAGGAACCGTAACCGATTCGTCCCCAACGGTTCCGGTTCCGGTTCCGGTTCCAGGAACCGTGGTCAACGGTTTCGGAACCGTTGACCACGGTTCGGTCCGGTCCGGTTCTAGTTTGGGCACCTCTACCCTTGGATGGATATTAAGTAATTTATTTAATAATATATAAGAAATCGAGTTTTAGATCGATATTAAGTGATTTAATAATATATAAGGGATCGATTTTATTGAAACCGATCACTTATAGTATGAGTTAAAGAAATATTAATTGTTACAAGAGCAATATTTAAAAAACAATAATCCAAATTTAATAATAATTTTGATCTCAATTTGATTGAATTTGAGTTTGAATAATTGTGACCGATAATGTTTGCTAAAGTAGAAAAAAAAATAGGAGAGGATTTTGCAAAAATAAATAATTAATATCTTAAAATAAATTTATTTATGTTATAAAATTATCATAATTAACTTAAATCGTAACTTAACCAATTTAAAAATTATGGCTTATTACGAATATTAAGAATCGGAATCATAAAGCTATACCTCTGCACACACTCTTTAAAAAATTATTTTTGATGGGCCCCACTTTTATCCGGCCCAAGAAGGCGTTTATTCTGGACCCAACTCATCCAAGTCCATAAAACAGGAAACAAGCGATGTGGGCTAGGGTAGTGCTTCCTAGGCCCGTAGCTTTGCACCAGGGCCCAAGGCCCAACTAGATGCCCATAAATACCCCCTTAATTAATTTATTAAGTACGTTTTGACTATTTGGAGAATTATTTTAATATCTCTGAATAATCCTAGTTCTCAATTATTAGAGAACCATATCAATTTGAACTACGAAGGGGCTTGATCCTATCTGCTAGATACGTAAGCAACTTGAATTACTCGAGCGTAGCCCACAATCCGAAAACACCTTATCTGGTCTGTCGTGAGACGGGTCGGATCGCATCTCCACTTGTCACTGACGTGACTGTAACTATTTGATCCCGCATCAATTTTGAACGATAAATTAATTATCGTTTATTTTTAGAATTTACAAGCACACGATATTTGGGATTAAATATTAATGAAAATTGATTAAAATGGAAACAATTTTTATGGAAAAAAAATTAAAAAAGGAAACAAAAGAATAATTCATTTTCTTTAAAATAATTTTATATTCTAAATTCTTGATAAATTATCACAGCCGCTATCATTTCCTCTCACTCACTAGGGTTTTTCTTCGACTTTCCGCCTCCAAGAATCAATCACTCAATCATGACTCAGTCGCAAGAAGAATTACTGGCACAGCATCTTGAGCAACAGAAGATTGATGTAATTATCTCTCTCTAATCTCTCACTCACTTGACACACATACACGAGTGATTGATTTTTTTTTTTTAGGGTTTTTAATGATATACTTAATACTTGGGATATGTAGGATTTGGGGTCTTCGATTTTTGTTTTCTTCGTGTTTTTAGTTCAATTTTGTGATTTGAATAGATGGGTTTGGTTAATGTAAAGAAAAAGATTGCGTCTTTGGCAAGATGGAAGAGATGTAACTGGATATGGATTTGTTTGAGATTGCTATGATTTGAATGTTTTGTTCTGTGAACAGAAATATACTTAAATTCAGGGGTAAGTGTAATTTTTCATGGTTTTGAGATGAAAGAAGCTGGATTTGTTGGTCCTTTGGTAATTTAAGGTTGTAATTAGTAAAAGATGAATGAAAATGAATCGGCGATTTGTGAAGCTATACATTGATTGATTAACTGAGGAAATAATTTTGGAGATTTGGTAAATGATAATGAGATGGGCCTCATGGTTTTGATGCTCGATGTTTGAGTTGAAGAAATCTTCGAGTATTGTATTAAATTATTTATCTTAAACTCGAAAAAAATTAAGAAAACGAAATAAATTTGGAGTCTTTAATTATTGAAGACTTGGGAGAACTAATGTTTTGGGATTCATTTATTCAGTTCCTTATTAGAACCAGCTATATTTTCGAATTTTTTGTTGGCTTTTCATTCGAGATTTCAAGGTCTCTCCTTTTCATTCTCTTTGTTAAACCTTGAAGCTTGTATAGTTAGAACCGTTCAAGCATTTGGTATATGTATATTAGATGATTTTTTGACAATTGACGTATATAGCGTTCGAATGATCTGCATACAGTATGTTTGATGCACATACTGATATTGTATACGAATAGATCCTTATCTTCACACTATGTCGTGTATAAGATAATTGTTAAGTAACAGGATACAAGTTTTCTTTTGAAATTAAGTGTTATTTTCATGTCCATTTTCATTTAATCTAAAAACACAAGGGCATTTCATGAGTGAGAGAGTTTAGAAAATGGATCATAATTGAATAACACCCCACCTAAAGATAAAATTGCATTTGCCTGAAAAACCATGATACTGTTAAGTTTTGTTTAATGAGTTATTATCATTTCTTGCAGCATGATGAGCCTGTCATCGAGGACGAAGATGATGACGATGATGATGAAGATGACGAAGGGGATGAAGATGATGCTGAAGGTATAGAACAATTTGAATAACAATTGTACATTTGTCCTTATATTGAGTAATATTAATGGGAAGGAATATATATGAATTTCTTTAGGGTGTGTTTGGATTGACTGATTTGGATTTGGGGAGGGGATCTGAAGGAAGGATTTGAAATGACACCTAAAATGGAGTTATTTGAAATCCACCGTAGTTTTGGAGAAAATAGCTCAAAGTGAATGTCAAGTGATTTGAAATCCATTATAACTTGGATACATCCAAACGAACTTCATGGATTTGTTGACGAATCTGAAATCCATAAATTTCAAATCCTTCAATCCAAACACACCCTTAGTTAAAACATACAATATGTTTGGTTTTTCTTTGAAGTAAGTATATTTGTCAACTAATACGACATGAATATAATGGTATTATTTTCTTTTTTGCAGGACAATTAGATGCTAGTGGTAGATCAAAGCAGAGCCGAAGTGAGAAGAAAAGCCGCAAGGCAATGCTTAAGCTTGGAATGAAGCCCATCACTGGGGTCAGCCGAGTCACCGTCAAAAAGAGCAAGAACGTTAGTTCCTTTAAAACGTCTCTTTCACAGTTATACATTACTAAGGTTGTGTTTGGGTTGAAAAATTTTGAGAGCTAAGGATTTCAAATTTATAGGATAAGCTTGTTTTTGCATAATTTCTAGTTACAATGGATATCAAAACCTGCAACACTCACTTTTAGATATTTTTTGAAACCATGTTTAGTTCAGCTAATATTGATCATTTGAAATCCTTAGTTCAAATCAAAACCATTCCATCCAAACACAACCTAAAGCACTATTTATTTGCGTTTTTGTAAACGGTTTTGTACTTTGATCACAATTTTTTGAAAATTACACTTACTACCTATCTTCATTGAAGAATACATTTTCCAGCTTTACATTTGCTTTTTTCATATAACATATGAAACAACTCTCGTCAATAATTATGTAAGCCAATTGATTTTTCTTCTCTTTCTTTATTATTTTTCTGGTCACCTAATTTTTACCAAAATAACTACTGTCTTTTTCACATATCGCACATCACATTTTATTTGACACATGACTAATTCCAACCATTTTTCAAAGAATAACACAACCGACATTTTCATACTAGTAACCATAATAATTCACATTTCCCGAAGAATTTACGAAACTTCACTCAAAAACGTAAACAAATATATCTTCGTTGACTAACACCACTCTTTCTCCTTTAAGATTCTGTTCGTCATCTCAAAGCCAGACGTTTTCAAGAGCCCAAATTCAGACACATACGTCATCTTTGGCGAGGCGAAAATCGAGGATTTGAGCTCACAGTTACAAACTCAAGCCGCTGAACAATTCAAGGCTCCAAATCTCGGCAATGTTATTCCAAAACCCGAGCCCACAATTGCACCACATGACGATGAAGATGTTGATGAGACAGGTGTCGAGCCAAAGGACATAGAGCTGGTTATGACTCAAGCCGGGGTTCCAAGATCGAGGGCTGTAAAAGCTCTTAAAGATTCTGATGGAGATATTGTTTCGGCTATTATGGAGCTCACTAACTAGACAAGATTTGAATTTTTCGTTTGAATGACTTGATAGATAATATTTGTGTTGTTTGAGGTTTGAGATGGTATGTTTGTTTTTTGTATGTTCTTGTGTACAATTGTTGGCCATTGATGTTAGGAAATGGCTTGCGTCGTTTATTTACAGTGTTACCGCTCCTTTTGTGTTTGTTTTTTGTGGCTATGGATGAATATAGGCTTGCTCTAAGCCTCTAATATGAAAAGATTGTGTTTTTGAACTAAGGGTGTGTTTGGATTGAGTGATTTGGATTTCGGGAGGGGTTTTGGAGGAAGGATTTGATGACACCTAAAATGTAATTTGAAATTCATTGTAGTTATGGAGGAAATAGTTCAAAGTGAATGTCGAATTTGAAATCCATTATAATTTGGATATATTCAAACGAACTTCATGAATTTGTTGACTGATTTGAAATATATATGCCATAGAGTGATTCTTAGGTCACATAAAAACACATTTCATATTTCACCCCTGTTTCGTTTTTCCAGGTATATGATAATTGTTCGAG
This sequence comes from Verbascum thapsus, assembly GCA_963669365.1. Taxonomy (NCBI): domain Eukaryota; kingdom Viridiplantae; phylum Streptophyta; class Magnoliopsida; order Lamiales; family Scrophulariaceae; genus Verbascum; species Verbascum thapsus. The sequence goes on from OY770114.1 coordinate 6,610,228, forward strand.
GGTGTTTGGCCGAACTTATAAGTTTACTTTCTAACTTTTTCGATAATTCGGTCAAGAGCCTATAAGATAAAGCATACATCAACTACAAAAACATATAACTAGCATCAATTAGAAAGGCTTTTCATTCATCATTATAAAACAAGTTTCAGACGGCAGAAACCATGATCAAACTATATCTTGTCCTAACCACATTATTACTTGTCCAAACAGAGGATAAAAACATTACATAATCACAAAGAATTCAAAGAAAACAGAAAAACTAATCCAAACCTTAATACTCAAATGGCCAATTAGTACTCTCTGTGGTGATTCTCATGATAAGGAACTGAACTACCTTCAACTGTTTCATTACCTCTAGGATTACCCCGAGTCGAACGAAAAGGCCACAAAGAAGACCATCTTCTCCTTCGGGTCCCACTTCTATTTAGCGCCCTCGAATTCTCGTTGTCATAACGGGTCCCACTTCGGGTCCCGCTACTTAGCTCTTGTCGACAAACCGGGCAAGAACCCCTTTGTTGTAGCCATGGGACGATACAATCCGAGTGGTACAAATGCTCGCACGGTAATTTCCTAACTCGCGAGCCCAACTCGAAATTCTCTTTGCAAACGGCGCACGTCGACTCGGCCCGAACGTGCTTCTTCGAAATCTTGACCGTCGGCAAGGCCTCGATGAAGGTTCTAGAAGCCGGTGGCGGGGCCCGGTTATCGTCATCCATAGTGACGTGCTCGAAAAATTCTTCCACCCCGGGACCCACGAAATAGTCGCCCCCGTTCTCGCGCCTAAACCCGAGGGTCTCGTTGAGAAATTCCAATAGCCCGCCGTTTCCGGGCATTCTAACCGGCATATCTCCGCTAAACACGAGGAACGAGTTCCACGAGTTGGTCCGTGTGGGGTCCGCGATGTTGGTTCGGACGGCCATTTGTTGCCTAATGAAGTTTGAGATGGTTTCCATAAAACGGGGTCTTTGGTTTTGTTCCTCGTGAGTCGTGGTGGTTAAATTTTCGAATTCGAGGGCTTGAATGAAACCTCCTTCGCAGTTGGGGCAAACCGTGTTTCGCCTATGAAGGGTCACGGGTTCATGACAAGTATAACACCAATGCGTACCCCTTTCGTTCGACATTGTAGTTGTCTCGAGTAACTTTCGTTCTTACATCCAAATAGGATAAGATTCCGAATCTGAAAATTTGCACATCAAACGCGATATGTTAAAAGCGTGCACAAATGAAGTCAGCTAAAAACTTATAATCGAAACAAAATGTATCGAATAGGATCTTCTATTACCAGTTCCTAATTTCTCTACTATATATATATATATGAGTGAAAAATGTCACATTTAACAGAATCTTGTAATTGAGGAATAACGTGTCACTCACCCGTGTCTTACGTAGAAGAAACTGCAGTATAAGATTCAATTTGAATATCTACAATTTAGTCCATTAACTAAGTACTAATGTACAAATTACTTCTAACCAAAAACGGTAAAAGAGAAGCATTTGTCGTTGATAGAAACGAAATTTACCATTCTCGATTTGAGAATTGCCCATCTAAGAAACCCGAAAACTATTTTAATTCTCAAATGATTGATGATCAGAATATCTTCTGTTACAACTGATAGGGTCCACCTCCATCCGAAAACTATTTTAATTCTCAAATGATTGATGATCAGAATATCTTCTGTTACAACTGATAGGGTGGAATTGTTGTCAAACATTTTGCATGCCTTGCCGTAATGCTTGAAAAGAAAATGGAAAATTTTGGCAGCCGTAAATTTTTTAAAAAGAAAAGGTTAGGCAAGTTTGAAATGTTTTCAATAACGCGTGCGTGATTGAAGGAAAATGAATTCCATTTTTCGTACAAGAGCTCTATAAATAGAGCTAATCCTCAGCTCCAAAATTGTGCAGAGAAAAGAAGTTGAGAGCAATAAGAAAAAAAAACGAGAGAAAATAGTAAGGAGAAAATATACGAGAGAAAAATACTCTATTTTTCTATTACTATTCCAAGTTTATAAACTTGATGTATTTGTAATCCAAGAGATACACTCTTGAAGAATTAGTTATCCCCTATTAATTAGGGAGAATTTGTGTAAGTCCATTATTGATATAGTGGAGGTTTTCGACTTCGGTCCCGTGGTTTTTTCCCGATTTGGGTTTTCCACGTAAAAATCGTGTTCTCATTTTTCTCTTTTCTCGCCCGTTTCACTCTATATAATATCAACTTGATTTATCCCATTTTTATCCAGTTAGTGGGAAAAGAATTTTATCACTTCCGCTGTGCCGGTGGTATTATAATTAGTGCCACTCTTTCCCAACAACAACCTTAAATAGGAATCAAATATGGACTTTAAAAGGAAACTACATAATTATTGTAACTCAAATGCACAATTAAAGGAATGAATCTGCGAAACTAAAACTGCATAATCAAAGGGGATAGAATTCCGCCCAAAATCTTCTCCATAACAGTCGTTCACCAATATCATATATTTCGCCACGCAAAATAGAAACAATGTAAGTTATGAACAAATTGATCATTTTAAGAAACTTCAAAAGTATCACATTTGTGAAAATCTAGTTCTATCTCAATCTATGCTAAACAATTAACATGTGACTATTGTAATGAAACTCTTGTCCAAACCGGATTCGATCACGCCTAAGAAGCAAATGTTATATCAATCGAACTTTATGAAGAACATTATAACAATCGTATTCACTCGCCACGTAAATAGCTTCGATTTCACTTAACCCGATTCAAACTACAATTTATTCACATCCAACTAAAAGCAGATTAATTAAAACACCAAATTGTTAAAAATTAAGTACATCCAATTATACCACCGACAGCACAAATCAACTCCAATAACCACAATTAGGAGAATTTCCCAAATCAGATAGTAATTTAAAGATCCAAGATATAGAAATACACATTCTGTTTTCAATTTAAGTTCCTTAAACAGATACAATATAACAAAATCAATCAACTTTTCATCAATTAGTTCACAAATGCACTCAATTTCTAAATTTACAACACCAAATCTGAAAAGCAAAACAAGAACCCATCTTTTCTACATTATCTAAAAACCCCATAACAACAAAATTCAAAGAATTCACATTCCCTAAATAACTAAAATCCCAGATGTAAAACAAACATTAACACAAAAAACCCAGCAAGAAAAAGAGGATAAAGATTAAAAAAAATGTGAGAAAAATGGGAAAAAGATGAGCTGGAATTTTGATACCTTTAATTCAGTGGATAAAATTAGAAGAAGAGAAGAAACCCATGTGAATAAACATCATCACATTTATAGATAAGATGCTTTTTTATATTTATTTTGGTTGAGATTGGAGATTTGTAAGAAAAAGACTGTGTGAGAGTTACCAAAGAACAGTGTAGTTTAATTAACAAAGAGTGAGTGTCTTTATCTTTCAGTGTTTTGTTTTGGGATTGGGCTGCACGCGCCTCATGCAATGGGTTTTTTTACATTTTTCTCTATCAACAAGAGCCCATCTTAAAAATCGGGTCGGTAATCGAATCAAAAAATTTACAGAGTGAATTATAATCAAATCGGTGATCGTAATAATTATTTCATAAATTTTAAGTCCTTTATATCTTTTAGAAGTTTTTAAAACTTATGAAAAAATAATTATGTTTTATAATTTAGTTTATAAAATGTTTAGAATAAGCATAATTAAAGAAAATCAAGAAGAGAATAAAGGAGAAAGAAAAAATAAAAATATATAGTTAAAACAAAGGGGGGATTTTGCACGTTTACATAATCTTGAGGGGTCTTACGCAATTTTCAAAAGTTCATTAATGTTTCGGTCAATTTTTTAACAAGACTACGAAATATTTAGTTATCTTGTGGAACTTAATGTGCAAGTTTCGTAAACTTTGGGAGCAATAATACGCACCTAACAATTTCATGAGACAAAATTGCGATTATGATGAAATATATTTGGGTTAAGAAAATTAAATTCGATTGTAAAGAGTAACCAGATAATATTTGTAATATGGGGTGTAAAGTAATTTCGATTGGGTTCAATATAATACGATTTTTGCCGAACAGATTTTTTGATTAACCAAAAATTCAGTTAGATTCGATTTAATCGAAATACACCACCTACGTGTACCTAAGTGTTTGATGTTTTAGTTAGTGAAAAATGATAATTGATTCTAATTACAATGGGCAAAGTAAATGTATCCCCAAATAATATGATAAGTTTGACACGTGATACTCAAGAAAAAAATATTAATAATTTTTGTAAAATTATTCTTATAAATCTCTATGATACCATATATTTTTCGATAATATCAATAAAAATGTTTTCTTTGATACTATTTTATATGCACCATTGAAAATCATAGGAATTACAGGTCAAATCACATCAACTAACCATTTTTTTTAACTCATCAACGAATATTTGCTTTGTTAAAATCACAAACCAAAGTTCATTTTTTTTGTACCATAGTTGTTAGTACAATAAACTTCCAAAACTAGGAGATAATTGTCTAGTTAAATTTTGCATTTCGACAAATGCGATTTGAACGAGTGTCTTAACTTCTTATTTACGGGTTTTTTGTTTTAAGTTTTAACAAATTTATATTTCGAAAAAGTTGAAAATTTGAAATTTTGTGACGATTAAACGAAATAAAACGCATAGATGTCAAAAGTTTATAGACATTGTCCAATGTTACATACTTCCAAACTATTACAAAACATCAAAAGACCAAAAAAGAACATAGAACTCAACAAGAAAAGTACATTCCGAAAAAGTCAATAAATCGAAATGAACATAGAACTCAACAAGAAAAGTACATTCCGAAAAAGTCAATAAATCAAAATTTTGTTACGATAAAACGAAATAAAACGCATAGATGTCAATAGTTTATAGACATTGTCCTATGTTACATACTTCCAAACTATTACAAAACATCAAAGACCAAAAACACATAGAAATCAACAAAAAAAAATTCAATAAAACCTCAACTATAACATGAAGACTTGTATTTCTCTCTCACACATACGAAGAAATCCTCGTATAATGCTTATCGACTCATTTAACGTGTAAAAATTGCAATATATTTCAAATATAGAGAAAAAAATGACGACGAATATTCAAAGAGTGCTTATAATCCAAGACGCTTCGAGGGCATTAAGTACTATTTCCGTTAGACACGTTCTACGTGGATTTCAACTTAAACGCGGTGATAATATCAAGTTTCTCGGGATCGTTCAAGCTTTTACGAAAAACGACAAATCCGCATGTGGATCATTTTTAAGTAAGAATTTTTTTCTTAGCTATCGGAGTCTATTTGTTTTCGTGATCTAAATGTCGGGTTTTATTGATGGTTATATTATGTAGAGAACAAAACAAAGTTGCATTCTACTAGTGCAACTATTAACAAGCACAAGGAAGACATCAAAGACGAGATTCAAAAGGCGTTAAACCGATACTCAAATTGCCCCGAATGTATAGAGATAATGAAGATTGCGGAAACATTACAGGTATTTTTCTTGAGACGAAGCCATATTCCGGCTGAAATTTGTACTTAAACTACCAGAAATACCCCCATATTACTGTACTCAAATTGCCACCTAGGGGTGTTCAAAATCCAAACCTCCAAACCAAAAATTCCGGTTCGGGTTTCAATTTTTAGGCTCGGTTAACCGAGCTGAAAATCGAAATATATAATACATATTAATTATTATTTTAATTTATATATAATTAATAAATATTATATATCAAAAAATTAAAAAAGATATATAAAAGAATAGCTTGAAAATCAAAATTACAAAAAAAAATTGAAAACCGAACCGAATCAAGTTTTGTTCCTTTTTTTTTTCTTCGAAATTTCGGTTAAAAACCGAATCGAATTTTTTCGGTTCGGTTTGTAATTTCAAAGAAACGAAATTTCGGTTAACCGAAAATCGAACTGAACCGACGCACACCTCTATTGTCACCCCATATTATTGTACCAAAGAAATGTGCAAACTAAATTATGTACCAAAAATGCAATTCCCCCACTTTTAGGTGAGGTGAAATTGTAATATGCTTTTATTGGCAAAAAAAGGTAGTAATAGTCTCTCGATTTTTGGGTTTTTTTAGTTATGAACTCATCGAGCATCTATATTATTTAACTGTAATTTAATGAAATTTATGATCACAAGATGAAACTTTATTATGCATTTATAGGTTGAATTCGAGTTAGCTGTCGAAGCAGGATCGCTAAAAGAGGTTGCTGTCGAATATGCCAAGAGTTATCAGGCCACACATGTGATTCTTCACAGGTATTTTAGAACGTTTTTTCGTTCAAATTTATCGTAAAATAATCAAAATACCCTTTATATAAAATTTGAATCTCAAAAATCGCGGTCTTATTTAAATCACGTCCAAATAATCAAACGCGAATTAATTATCAGGCAACTCAAGAAAGAATTGAAGTACTTCACACAAAACCTATCTTGTGGAATATCGAGGATGAAATTCGACAACAACATCGACATTATAAGACCGCCTCGGGCCGATGAAACTGCAGAGGAGATAGCATCAAACCCGAAAACTAGTAAGTTATCAACGGCCACGAAACTTCTTACAAAATGTTTTACTTCTTAAAAAGGATAATTTGTCGTTCAAATTGCACTTTTCGAACAAATTCATAACCGAAAAACCGAATGGAAAGGATGATATCGAGGCGAGGGAAAACTCTTTATACTTAAAGGCTGAATTGTCCCGCCTAGGTGGTACGAGTTTATACAATAATTGTTCCAGATACAACGATATTGTTCTATACAACAAAACCACTTCCAAAACCCGACAAACTTGACTGCTCAAAACGCTGTCGAAAGAGGAAGAAATAATAAATATACAACATTTTCAATGGTGGTGCCGATTACATTCTATAGCCTATATATAGTTATAGAATTAAAAGACAGAATTGAATACGAATTAAATTCTGACATAATGTTGAAAATAGTAACTGCGTAACATTTAATTAAACATAAATACCTAGGTTGTTACACATGACAACCAAGAGTCAAACTTAATGGTGGTAAAAGCGTTATCAGTAATTAATATTTTTACCAGTACGATTCTATGATTCTGTTCTATAGTAATTTTTTTCCAGTACGATTCTATTCTATAGTAACTTCAGACCTCGAAAAACAATAAATTTTCCAACATAAGTACTTGCATAGCCACACACTTCATGAGCCTCTAATCACGAGAAACTCCCGAGATTTTAGAAATTTCCATAAAAATTGAACTTTTTTGATGATCAAATGTGCAGGGGAACGACACAAGTACGCATTCAACAACTCCACTTGTACATTGTGCATGAACAAAAGGCCGTGGACCGGACTAGCAAATACGTTCACGTACGCCGAAATGCAACTCGCGACAAATGGATTCTCAGCGCAAAATTTAATGTTGGATCACGGAAAAAAAATCTATCTCGGTTTATTAAACGATCAACGAAAGACTCTCATCAAGGAGAACCCTTCATTAACAATCAAAGAAGAAGAGTTCAATAGAGAAGTTAAAGTACTCGAGAGAGTTAAACACGAAAACGTAGCATTGCTCGTTGGATCATGCTCCGAAGGGCCCCACCGGTTCCTTGTCTACGAATATGTTTGTAATGGATCTCTAAACAAACATCTATCAAGTAAATTTTTACGCGTTTTTTCAAAATAATTTTAAATTTATTTTGTTTGCGAAATGCAAATTGAACGATAAGTCTACAATATTATCATTTTGTGCAGATAAAAGTAGGAAATTGACTTGGGAGAGACGAATAAATATAGCGTTCGGAGCAGCTAAGGGCTTGGAATATTTGCATATGGCGTGTATTTTCGGAAGCATGAAACCGAGCAATATTCTCATCACGCATGATTATCAGTCATTGGTAAGATTATGGATAACTACACTGATTTAGCTCGTAATATGATGGTTCGTTAAAAAGAGTCTTTACTCTACGGGCCTAACGGATTTGTAGTATGATTATAAACAGCACTCGGAATTTGTTGAGCTATCTATGTACCTTTCTTTAGCGTCAAGTGTGATCGTAGTTTAAGTAATATGTTAGGGTTATACCCGAGTTATCCTTAGCTCGGTATATATTATAAGTGGGATTGTACTCTTAGATGTATTTAAAGTCGTAAGCTTTAGACTAGTAATCTCTATTCTCTCTTTACCTAGTAATTGTCCTTTTGTGACCTGAGTCCTGACGTAGAACAACTAACTAAACTTAAATTAATATTTTTAAGAGAAGACTAACAAAACTTTTATTCAATTCATTCAAGGTGTCTTTTCAATAATCATTGAGCTTTTATATTTATAGGCTCTATTAAAAAGACATAAATGAAATAAACTTGAACTAAAGTAATTAACCTAAATAAGAAAACATAGTCAACTCAAATATTATTCAAATCATCCTACTAAGTATATTGAAATTTATCCTATGCCTTTTCAATCCTCATCACCAGCTCTATTTATAGGAGGGACATGTTGTACGGATGACAGAGTGACATATGTGGATAGCGTACACGTGTTTTGAATTTGTCGACCAGATTGCTTGGGTTACATTAATTAGTATATGAACTGAATCTTAATAAACGCGCGGGTTATATAGTATTTTGTAAATATCTCTTCTTTCAAGGACCTTTATGCAATTATGTCCACTTAATGGGACCTCTTTCGTGGCTCATATGTCGACCCATGGCTATACAAAATATATCTATCTATATCATATACATATACTTCTCGTTCATCGAGTAATCACCACGAGCCCTTATAATTTCACGACTCGCCACGACAACCCTTTGTCAAAACCGACAACTTGAAAACATGGCGTGAAATTATAATCTACTTTTTACACTCGTCATATCGTTTATATTTACATCACATGCATGAAAATCTATGTAATTTACTTAGAAAAATTACTTTTTTTTTTCTTATCAGCTTTCGTATTACGGGTTTAATATGAATCGATACGAGCAATTAGGGCAGTCATCTGAGACGACGGTTTTAAGGACTTTCGAGTATTTAGCACCAGAATATGAAGAAACAGGCACAGATTTGAGCAAAGCAGATGTATATTCATTTGGTGTTGTTCTTTTGGAGCTGATAACTGGCAGAAAAACTATACAAGATACAAATGGACAAAGCTTCTTAAGATGGGTAGGTTTTTCTTTTATATTATTTTTGTAACGTCGTAAATTTATTTTTCACACGTCTATAATAATATCTGTAACACTTTGTCCTTTCACAATTATATTTCTATATAATTTGACTAAAAATTTGTGATAAAGTTGTTAAATAAATCAATATATATGAATAAATAGTAAAATGTGATTGTAGTATTATAGATATGGCATGTTAAACTTAAAAGAATTTCACGTAAATGTTTTTAATCGTTATTAATAAATTATTTTCAATTATATATGCTAATACTTTAATTTTATTTTACGTAAGTATTGATAATTCATGTTATTTATTGTTAGATTTTAATAAATGAAATCATTTATTTTCTTAAGTATTATACTACAAAGATAAAGCGACAAACTTATTCATATCCTCTTTTTTATGATAACATATACATATTTATTTATAAGCATAACTTTTCTTTTAAGGTTAATTACTCATAAATGCTTCTCTCACTCTCTCTCTCTCTCTCTCTCTCTCTCTCTCTCTCTCTCTCTCTCTCTCTCTTTAACTATTTCTATAACTGATATAATTAATATTGATTGCTATTAAATAAGACCTACACATATAGTTCAATACATTTAATAAACTATTACGACATTGAGTTTTTAATATTTATTAATGCAAATAAATTTGTACTTCTCTACTATATACACTATATTAAATACACATCTACTACATCAAAATACATCTAACACCCCACTAAACATATGGATAGACACAAATATCCTTGATTTAAAATAGTAAAATATTTTGAAACCCATCTTTATGACTAAAATTTGATTAATTTGATCACAATTTTATTTAAGAATAATTTATTCAATACAAAACCCTTAATTCATTATAAATAAATTAATTACAAAAACTTAATAAAATAATTTAATTTTATTATTTATTCTTCCTAAATTATAGCAATCATATATTTTTATTTATTTCGTGCAGGCTAGACCATTGTTGAGGCAAAAAAAATACATGGAATTGATAGATCCTATTGTTCAAGATAGTGTGGATCTTTACCAGCTATATTGGTTGATTCGTGTGGCAGAAAAATGCCTAAGTTGGGATCCTAATAGTAGATACTCAATGAATAAGGTAACATATTTAATTATCGAAAAATAAAAATCGCAACAATTTATTCGAAATTTTAGAGATTATTTCTTCGATACAGGTCGTAAAGGCTCTATCGTGCATTATAAATCGGTGTGGAGTCGATGATTTTTCTCCGAATGAATTTGAATTAGGACGATAATCGGATTCAAGGGCCATTTTCGATCAAAAGCTTTTTGTCATGTAAATTATTTCTATGAGAAAAGATTAATGCTTTTATGCTTTGTTTTTCTACATGGGATTTACCGTTAAATATTTTGACGATATATATAACTGTGATATATTGATATATGTAATTGATTCACTCTAGAGTTGTCAATGATTGGTGATTATTCGGATTCAGACCGATACAATTTTAATTTTTTCGGACTCAGATCTGACTTGTATCCGGACACGATGATATATGTAGTTCAGGTTCGTATATAATATTTACCTACATGTATTTTATCTGACAAGACCTGAATTTTACCAGTATAAAATTCTCACCAAGTTTTTTAGCGGGCCCTTTATTTGATTTGGGCCCGACCCAAAATATATAATATATATATATATATATTATATCCATATATTCAAAGATATATTGGATTAAGACCTAAATTGACTTTGAGAAATTTAAATGAGTAACTTGCCTAAGGTCAATTGAAATTAATGCACACCAATTTCGTAACAAAATCAAGGAAGCTGCCAAGCAACAAGGTTGGCAAAATGTTTAAGTACAAAGAACATTCCAATCTTAGTGACACTACACATATACACAAAGATAGACATGAAATTTCCATCACATAAAATCATCTCAAAAATAAAATAATTTATCTCACTTCCACACATAATAATACTTTTTTTTGTAATTTTAATTTTATTTTATCGACTTATTTTATTATATATTATACTCCGAAATACATGAAAAAAGGGAAGAAATGAATGTTTGTTCATTTTGTAGGGTTGTAAATAAATTTAGCAAAGTTGAACGATATGTTATTCAAGTTTTGAATTATTGTCGAATTTTAAACTGTGTCACACAATCATACGTCTTCGTTCATGTATTCATTACAAAAGTTATGGTTCCTATTCCACTCGTGTACAATTGTGCACACCTTATATGTATAAAACTTATATCATTCATATATTATATTTTAAAATTACTATGTTTAATGTGAATATGAGAATTAGAATACAAAATTAAAGACCAATTTGCAACAAGAAAATGCTCAAAACTTGTTTACTCATGAGTTTACTTGGAGCCTTATCAAGTCAATGGTAGTCCACTAAATATCATCTAATGATTTAATTTATTAATAGGTATAAATAATCCATACGTATAATGATTAATTGTTAGTTAAGTGAACTTATCATAGAGGTCACAACTTATGGTATTTCAATTTTTTTTAATATATTTCCAATATTCATCATTTTTAATGAGTCTTGAAAATTGAAATATTTTGTCCACATATCAGTCTAAAATAATATATATATATATATATATATATATATAACTTGATCCAATTGTTTAACATAAACAAGAAATTTCAAAATTAATCAGTCTATAAACGGGTTTTTTTGATATAACCCCCCGAGGTATGTAACTTTGGCAAACAACCCCCCGAGGTTTGAAATTTTGGTAAACAACCATTTCTGTTTAGTTGACCGTTAGTCAACAGTTAAGGTCATGGGCAAAATTGTAATCTAATAATTCCAAACAAATATATTAATTTTCAATGTATTTATTTGGAATTACATTGAAAATAAATACATATTAATTTTATTAATTTTATTTATTTGCAAAATTGTAATTTAATAATTCCAAACAAATATATTAAATAAATATATTAATTTTATTTATTTGCAAAATTGTAATTTAATAATTCCAAACAAATATATTAATTTTATTAATTCCAAATAAATACATTGAAAATTAATATAATTGTTTGGAATTATTAGATTACAATTTTGCCCATGACTTTAACTGTTGACTAACGGTCAACTAAACAGAAATGGTTGTTTACCAAAATTTCAAACCTCAGGGGTTGTTTGCCAAAGCTACATACCTCGGGGGGTTATATCAAAAAAGCCCGTCTATAAACCCTTATTTCTTCTACTAAACTTGGGAAGAAAAATAAGCCCATGAATATTTTCCTTTTAATTTAATTTTTCAAATAATTAGTTACTAACAACATTGCAAACCCCATAAATAATTGATTTGTGTCCATCTTATATTCTAATAATTGTATGGTTTTCATGCAAATAATTAATTCCATGAGATCAACAAAAATACTCCAAGTGTCAAATAGACTTTTAATTTTGAAGTATAATATAATAAATTGTAGCATCAAAAAGTCAATCAATTTAGACTATGAAATTCAACTTTTTCCTAGAATAATAATGTTAGGTTACAACAAACACACACAATGATTATAATTGATTTATTCATGTATCTAACTCCACTCTTATTGCCCCTTTTGTTACATTTTCTCAACAAAATTCTATATTGCATATAAAATAAGGAAGAAGAAATCACCACTAATAATAATGCATTAATACTAAAACTGTTTGTGTTTTATGCAAATAAATTCATTTCATTTGAAAGAAAAGGAAAAATGAAGAAAAATAAAACTCCGTATAAATGAATATTAGTTGATTGCAACGGTGAGTGAGACAATTTCAGTGGAATCAATTATTTTAAAAATTAATTGATTGCATCACATTAATAATAGTAAATATTTGTGAAAATCATTATACATATACTATCTGTCGTGATTATACGAGAATATTTAGAACTCCTAAAACATAATTTAATAAAAACAATATTACTTACATTAAGTATATAAACTCATAAATCATCAAAATTAAAACAATATTACAGCACTTCCAAAAAGCACCAAATCTTACAAAAAATAGATTCAAAAATGAGTTGTTAGCCGAGCCGAGCCGGTAAGCTGGGCTACAAGATTATCTATGTATATCCAACACATTTAACCCATGACGTCACTCCTCGTCATGCCACGATCAGGGTGACCTCACTCCCCTATTGATTTATAAATATTTAAAATGAAATTCTCTTGTATATTTTCCTTCTGGAATGGAAATCTTTGCTCTACTATCCCCAATATGTTTTTTTTCTAAATTTTTCTCTTTAATCTTACTATTTATTATTAATAATTATGATTATTATAATGTTTTTTTTTTTGTAATTAGTATTGCGATTGTATATATTATCATCATTGTTATTTGCAGAGCAGGGCAATGATATTGAATATATGCTATCGCTTAAGAGAAACTTAAATAAATAATATAAATTTTAAAAAAAATCAAGAAATAGCATAGATTTCGAGGGTTCTCGAAAAATAGCATTATATCTTTGGTGTAGACGCCAAAGATAGAATATTAAAAAAATATATTTTCTTTCGTTTCTATAAATGAGGTCGCCTTGGGATGAGGACCGAGATCACCTCATCATGAGGCGACAAAGCTCGCATCTTGTTCAGAGGTCTTCAGTCTCGAGAGAAATCTCTGTAATATTTCTTCAAATATTTTTTAAATTTATATTATTTATTTAAATTTCTCATCATATCACAGTACTTAAAATCTTCACTACTTTAAAAATTAAGTAAATCACGACATTGTATATTAACTTGTAAATCATACCAGAGGATTAAATCAACTAAAGTTTTATTCTAACACCAAACTCAATTTTTTATCTTGGTACGGAACAAATTCTCTCTCCTCAGCTCACACACCTCTCTCTATATATATATATCATGCTCACTTCATTTCATTTAGCTTTACAACATACAAACTCTAATCAAAGCAGTTATAGTGAGATTCCACTCTAATCATGGATTAATTCATTTTTACGATCGATTTTCTGTTCATTTTGAGCTCGAAAATTTCAAAATCGGCGAGGTTTAATCCGTTGATTGACGAAGAAAATGACGTCCTCTGATAAATTAATGGCGATGGAGCAACCATGGGGATTCAGATCGGCATTTTCCGATGCGTGGATTTCAGATGTCTTTGCCAAGGAAACCGAAACCATTACTAAAGCTCTTGTACAGAAATCATTATCCGATACAGCAAACGACGGCGTTTTCTCTGTCGATTCGTTTTTACATATGCCGGAAGCCGCGCCGGCTCACACGCCGTCTGTATCCGGCGGATCTGAGAACGACGCCGTACTGCAGAAGCCTCGCCGCGGCGGCGTTCCGCCGAGGGGTAGGGTCACGAAGCGCAAATCGCGAGTCTCGAAGCGCGCAACGACGACGTTTATAACGGCGGATCCGGCTAATTTCAGGCAGATGGTGCAGCAGGTTACCGGAGTGAGATTCGGAGGTTTTAACGGTCAGATGGAGGTACAGATCGCCGACGTGGTGAAGCCGGAGCCACAGAGGTACAATAGGTTTTATTCAGGTGGCGGTAACTTGCCGAAACTCGATACGTCGGCGTTTTTTCTCTGCGGCTCAGCCTCGTCTCTGGTTGCTCCGCCGTCGACGGTTGTGGCCGGAGAGCTTGAGTCTTTTTGTAGCTTTCCTACTCTGGAGTCTTGGAAAGTGTAGCGAATGGAGTTAATTGTCATTTTATTTTTGTTTTGGGGTTTTAAGTTAGTAAAAAAGTAATTATAGGGGTCAAAAGGAAAATATCTGTCAATATCTGGGGTTAAGGGATTTGTAGGAATATGCACTCTTTTTTTTTTTTTTTTTTTGAAAAAAAAAATCATCATTATATGATAAGTATTTTTATTTAAATTAAATGATTTGGTATAATCTCATAAGGTGTATTTAATATTTTACTATAATTTTGAAATAAAATGAAATCAGACAAATTTAGTTGAAATTAAAACAATAATGTAAGGATTTTAAATATAGTGTATATTTTTTTTTTCCAATAAATTTGCACTGAACAGTATAATTGCAATAATAATTTTAGAGTAATATATAATATTTCTTGTGTACAAATATAATATTTAAACAATTAGTCTGGCTAGTTGCTCTAATAATTTTAATATGCATCTCATCACAATCATACAGTTTATAATCAAATTCTTTTCTTATTTAAAAATCATCAATTTGATGTAACAAAATATATTCTGATGAAGTGAAGTCAAAAGTATTATCCGAAGATTCAATTATAATATTGTATGATGTTAGGTAACAGCATTAGTTAGGTTGACTATAGTATCTACAAATATTTGGATCGATATGACGATATGGTCTTCACAAAATGTATTTTATTTATTTATATTAATTTAAATTGACATTGTTGATTGAATTAATATTTTTTTTGATGTAATAAATAAATTATTAATTTTAATAGCCCATGGTTTACCAATAGTGACCTAAGCATGAAATATATTCTTGAAAAGAGAAAGTATGCCATAATTTCAAAACTACTTCAAACATGATTAGAGGTAATGTAGAAATTTAAGCTTCAATTGATTGGTAATTTATATTCATTAAAAAAAAAACTCAAATGAAAAAATTTGAAAAAATATGTTTGGTTGAAGTGTTACAAAATTTCTCAAAAAATAATTTCTCAATATTCTTATAAAAAATTCTTGTAACAAAAAGTTAGGAAAAAAAATTTAATTTTACTATTTATGATTTGACAATTAAGACACTCCATTAAAAATATTTTTTTCTTCTATCTTAACATCGAAAAATTAAATTACTCACATATTCTAATATAATATAAAATAACAGTCAAAATAAAATTCATTGCGACTATTTTCTTATGTGTAAATTTATGAATTTGACTAAATATTTAACTAAAATCATATTTAATATCAATCTAAACAAAAATTTTACAACAAAAAATATGTCATATCAACTATAATCATATTCACATTAAAGAGTACAAAATCCATTAGAAAAACTTAGAAAAAATTGTTTATGTACATATGATGCAAGCTTTCTTGATATTTCATTGAAAAGTAACCACTTTGAACATAAATACACATTCAAAAAATATATATCTCCTATCATCAAAAAAAAAATTCTCAAATTGAGAAACATAAATTATAAATAATACTTTTATGTCAAAAATAAAATAAAAAAATAGATTATATGTAATGCAAACAAGGGTACATTATGTAAAATGTTCTTTAGTTTTATATATTTTCAAACCTTTGATTTATTCCATTATCCTAGATGAGTTGAATTGTTCGAATAAAATTAAAAGGGTCAAATTAGGAAGCTGTACTTGATTGTACTGTGTTGTCGTTTTCCAAATGACTTTGAGTATATATATATCACATTAAACTTATTAAACTCATTAGATAATTGTATTTTTTTTTTACTATATTATCTATACATTCAATAATAAAAAAAATTTAAAATTAATATCTCGAGACAATCACACTATGTGACAGTATAATGAATGTTAAATTTATCATACATGTATAATTAATTTTGAACACGTTCATTAGTGTTTTGAGAAATTCTTAAACCCCGTCATTAATATTAGAAAAAAAAAACTAATTCAAATTTTATTTGATCGAATCTAAATAATCATGTGAGTAAATATACTTCACCACTAGTCTAGTTAAAATTGCTTGTATTAAATTAAAATATATGATTGATTTGAATATATATTGAGATATTTTTATTGACCTGCAACAAATTGCATGGAACTTTTTTTTTTTTTTTTAGAAAAAAGTTGCATGGATTTTGTAAGCAGTGACGTGGCAATTGACTTATTATACAAGTCACAAATATTGAAAATTTAATGTATCTGATTTTCCTAATCTTTTTGTGTACCTGACGTCATGCTTATCATCTCATGATCTCATTATTCACCTTATATATACATCATAACTTTAATTTCCTCGTTTTATAATATATGTATATATAAATATATTTTTAAAAATACAGATTTAGATAAATAAATAAAAATTATGTAATCAATTTGACCATCCCACTTAAGTGCTTCAAAATGAAAGAATAAACGAGGCGAATCGAGTCAAATGTATAATTGTTCAAATTTATTTGACTTATAATTGAGTTTTAAAAATTATGTTTGATTTTGATTTGATTTTTAATCGAGCTGAGCTTAGAGATGAACACGAATTAAAATCGAATAATTTAATTATTATATACATACTTTTATTAAAAATTAAGTCGAGCTCAAGTCGAATAATCCCATTTTAACTTTTACTATTTTGATTCGTTATGATGTTAGCGAGAAAATATTGTAATTTTTTAATTGCTGTAAATGGCGAAAATATTATAACTTCAACATAGAGCAAAACTAATGTCTACATATTATGTTTTTATTTAATATTTATCTAATCTATGCGCCATGTACTGTATATTGTAGAATAGATAATAGATTATGGAAAATAATAAAATTAGGAAAAAGATTATCAAACGGCCTTATGTATTTTTTTTTAAAATAATTGATTATGTTAGTACATAAATAAATATACTTTTAATTTTTGGATAAATATTTATTCATCTCGCATGTCTACTAAAAAATACTAATGTCGTCTCGAGTACAATTCATTAAATAAAAATTTCTGAATCATAAAATTCAACTCTATCTAAATTATAATAAATATTTATTGGCTCGAGTGTCTACTGAAAGATACTTATATTTTGTCAATAAAAAATTCTAAATTTTAAAATTCGGCTCGAGCTAAATAATAATAATTGAGATTTAAATTATGAAATATAAAAGGCCACCTCAATCTTTACCTAATTGGGCCGGACTTTGCAAATGGGCTATCCGAAAGCCCAAACTACAATAGAAATCCAATTAAATACATATAGACCTTCTGCAATCCATTAGCTCGACACACTTCATTTCTAGAGACGAAAATCCCCAAATTTCCAGGTCAGTGAAATTTCTCAAAATTCATCGTAGCCCTAGATTTGGAAATATGTATGTTGAATTGAATTGCTTATAGTGTTGGATGAGTTTATGCGTCATCATCGATCCACTGTTATGTTCTCTGACTTCTATTTCGTGAATTCGTTGAAATCTAGTGAAACCCTAGCTTCGTGCTATCAGTTTCTTCGATTTCTGTTAGAAATTTGTTTTGCTGGTGTGTTTCCTGTGTATTTATATCTATATTATGTTTTGGAGAAAATTGCAAAATTAGTCGGGCAGTTATAGGGGTTGTGCAAAATTGGTCCTGTATCTATTGGAAACTCGTGAATTGATGACATATTCTCCATTTTGCCACGTGGCAACTCCAAATTAGCTGAAAATTGAGAAAATTCCCAGATTGAAGTTGCAACATGGCAGAAATGAGAAATTATGGCAGAACTTATCCTTAATTCATAAGTTTTTTATACCTATAAAACCAATTTTGCCAATGAAGAAAAAGCTGGACCAATTTTGGCAAACCCCTATAGATACAAGACTAGTTTTGCAATTTTCTCATATGTATTGTGTGTGCATCTGTCTTCTGTGCTATTGATTAAAAGAGGGGGGTGTATTTTCCAATCAAAATTTGGTACAATATATGTTATCATAATAGTGTATTATTTTTGCTCTCTTTGTTGGAAGGTTTTTAGGCTTATATTCTGGATTTTCAGGTGGTTTCTGTATTTAATGGGTGATTTGGCTTGCTTAATGCTTGCAGGAAACTTTGAGATTACAAAATGGATGATGACAGAGAGATTCAGAGGGTCAAAGAGGAGAGGCAAAAAATGGAGAAGGACCTTGAGAAGCAAAAAATGGAGAAGGACCTCGCAGCACTCACCTCACTTACCTTTGACACTGATCTTTACAGTGCAAGCAAATTTGAAGGCTATGAACAATCTATTGCTGTGAACGATGATGAGGATAATTTGGATCCCACTGAGAATGAGATTGCTCGAAAAATGGCATCATTCACTGCCCCAAAACAGTTTTTTAAGGAGTCTCTGAGAAGTGGCGAGGACGATGATGTGTCAGGTTTTAAGCAGCCAGGTAAGATTATTGATCGGGAAGATGACTATAGGAGGAGAAGGTTAAATAGGATAATATCTCCAGAGAGGAATGATCCATTTTTGGACAAGACCCCAGGGCCTGAAGTGAGGACTTATGCTGATGTGATGAGGGAAGAAGCACTAAAGAGGAAAGAAGAGGATGTGAAGAGGGAGATAGCAAAGAGGAAGAAAGAAGAGGAGGAGGCTGCGAAGGACAAGGAGAAAGACGTCGAGAAGCCAAAGAAAAGGAATAGATGGGATATGTCTCAGGATGAGAGCACTGGTGGGAAGAAGGCTAAGGCTGGGTCCGACTGGGACTTGCCCGACTCGACACCTGGCATAGGAAGGTGGGATGCAACCCCAACTCCTGGACGAATCGGGGATGCGACACCTGGCGTTTCCAGGAAAAATAGGTGGGACGAGACTCCAACTCCCGGTCGACTCAATGACTCGGATGCAACCCCTGCTGGAGGGGTTACACCTGGTGCGACCCCGGCAGGAATGGCTTGGGATTCTACACCAAAGCTGGGAGGGCTCGCTACCCCAACTCCCAAAAGGCAAAGGTCGAGGTGGGATGAGACTCCAGCCACTATGGGCAGTGCTACACCAGGTGCTACCCCGGCTGCAGCTTATACTCCGGGAGTCACTCCCTTTGGTGCTGTTGATATGGCTACACCCACTCCAAATGCCATTATGCGTAATGCAATGACACCTGAGCAATATAATCTGTTGAGGTGGGAGAAGGATATTGAGGACAGGAACAGGCCATTAACTGACGAGGAGCTTGATGCGATGTTCCCTCAAGATGGGTACAAAATTTTGGATCCCCCACCTTCTTATGTTCCGATCAGAACACCTGCGAGAAAGCTTCTTGCCACTCCCACTCCAATGGCGACACCTCTGTATAATATTCCAGAGGAAAATCGAGGCCAGCAGTTTGATGTGCCTAAAGAGATGCCTGGTGGTTTGCCATTTATGAAACCTGAGGATTATCAGTACTTTGGTTCTCTTTTAAATGAAGAAGATGAAGATGAATTATCTCCTGACGAGCAGAAAGAACGAAAGATCATGAAACTCTTGCTGAAAGTTAAAAATGGTACTCCTCAACAGAGAAAAACTGCTTTGCGACAGCTCACGGATAAAGCAAGGGAGTTCGGTGCTGGGCCACTCTTTAATCGTATTCTGCCATTGCTCATGCAGCCCACACTGGAGGATCAGGAGAGACACTTGCTGGTAAAAGTTATTGATAGGGTGCTGTATAAGTTGGATGAGTTGGTTCGTCCATACGTGCACAAGATTTTGGTGGTTATTGAGCCTCTGTTGATTGATGAAGACTATTATGCTCGAGTGGAAGGTAGAGAAATCATCTCAAATCTCAGCAAGGCAGCTGGATTGGCCACTATGATTGCAGCAATGCGTCCCGACATTGATAACATTGATGAGTATGTTAGGAACACCACTGCAAGAGCTTTTAGTGTTGTTGCCTCAGCTCTTGGGATTCCTGCTTTACTCCCATTTTTGAAAGCTGTGTGTCAGAGTAAGAAATCTTGGCAAGCTCGTCACACGGGTATCAAAATTGTACAGCAGATTGCAATTTTAATTGGTTGTGCTGTTCTTCCGCACTTGAGGTCCCTTGTTGAGATCATTGAACACGGTCTTAATGATGAAAATCAGAAAGTCAGAACTATTACGGCTCTATCTCTGGCTGCTCTTGCTGAGGCTTCTGCACCCTATGGTATTGAGAGCTTTGATTCAGTGTTGAAGCCTCTATGGAAGGGGATACGATCCCACCGTGGAAAAGTCTTGGCTGCTTTCTTAAAGGCTATTGGTTTCATCATACCGCTCATGGATGCTATATACGCCAGTTATTACACGAAGGAAGTTATGGTTATTTTGATCCGTGAATTTCAGTCTCCTGATGAAGAAATGAAGAAGATAGTGCTGAAAGTGGTGAAGCAGTGTGTGAGCACCGAAGGTGTTGATCCAGGTTATATTAGGACCGATATTCTTCCAGAGTTCTTCCGTAATTTCTGGGTTCGAAGAATGGCGTTAGACAGGAGAAATTACAAGCAGCTCGTAGAAACGACAGTGGAGATAGCTAATAAAGTTGGTGTTGCTGATATAGTAGGTAGAATTGTTGAGGACCTGAAAGATGAAAGTGAGCCCTATAGAAGGATGGTTATGGAGACAATCGAGAAAGTGGTTGTGAACTTAGGGGCATCTGATATTGATGCACGCTTAGAAGAACTATTAATTGATGGAATTTTATATGCGTTCCAAGAGCAAACTAGTGACGATGCTAACGTTATGCTTAACGGGTTTGGTGCCGTTGTGAACTCTCTTGGTCAGAGAGTGAAGCCATATCTTCCACAAATATGTGGTACCATAAAATGGCGTCTCAACAATAAAAGCGCAAAAGTGAGACAACAAGCAGCAGATCTCATATCTAGAATCGCTGTCGTTATGAAACAGTGTGGAGAAGAACAATTGATGGGCCATCTCGGTGTAGTATTGTACGAATATTTGGGCGAGGAATACCCTGAAGTTTTGGGTTCAATTTTGGGTGCTCTCAAAGCTATTGTCAACGTTATTGGAATGACTAAAATGACCCCTCCCATCAAAGATTTGCTTCCTCGTCTCACGCCCATATTGAAAAATCGACACGAGAAGGTCCAAGAGAACTGTATCGATCTTGTTGGTAGAATTGCCGATCGTGGGGCCGAGTTTGTTCCTGCTAGAGAATGGATGAGGATATGTTTCGAGCTTTTAGAGATGCTCAAAGCACACAAAAAGGGTATCCGTAGGGCAACAGTGAATACTTTTGGCTATATCGCAAAAGCCATTGGCCCACAAGATGTTCTTGCAACCTTGTTAAACAATCTGAAAGTCCAAGAACGTCAGAACCGTGTCTGTACGACCGTGGCCATAGCAATTGTCGCCGAAACATGCTCGCCTTTTACTGTTCTGCCAGCATTGATGAACGAATACCGGGTCCCAGAGCTAAATGTCCAGAACGGTGTCCTTAAATCTCTTTCATTCCTGTTTGAGTACATTGGTGAAATGGGGAAAGATTACATATACGCGGTTACGCCATTACTAGAAGATGCTTTAATGGATCGAGATTTGGTCCATAGGCAAACTGCAGCCTCAGCTGTGAAACACATGGCTTTAGGTGTTGCGGGTTTAGGATGTGAAGATGCATTAGTGCATCTTATGAATTATATTTGGCCCAATATTTTTGAAACGTCCCCACATGTTATTAATGCTGTTACAGAAGCTATTGAAGGCATGAGGGTCGCGTTGGGGGCAGCTGTTATACTGAATTATTGTCTTCAGGGATTATTTCATCCGGCGAGGAAGGTTAGAGAAGTGTATTGGAAAATTTACAATTCGCTTTATATCGGTGCTCAAGATGCCCTTGTTGCATCATATCCGGTTCTCGAGGATGAAGAGAGTAATGTGTTTTGTAGGCCTGAATTGCAGATGTTTGTGTGATTTGGATATGGTAAGTATTGTTTTGTTGCTATTGGTGATGTAGTTTATTATGATGCTAAGTTGGTTTTAAGTGTTATTTGTGATGTTATTGTTGCTTTTTTGTACTCAAATAGAGCTCATAAGAATTTCATCTTGGTTTGGTTTTTGTTTTTAGTATTTGGCATAATTTGTTTGAACTTGAACTCATATATATATATATATAAATATGTATATATTGCATAAGTTGATTATCAAATTATTTTAGGGGTAGACACGAGCCAAATAGTTATTAAAGCTCGATATATTTATCGGTCCAACTCCAACTTAAATTTTTGTTGATTGAAAGCTTGCAGACTAATAAATAATAAAATATTATTTATCTATTAAATATGTAATAAGTGATTATTTTTAATAATTTATTTACTTGTTCGCCATCCAGCGAGTATGTATCTTTGAGTCCGCACCTCGAAAATTGAAACTCTAGTCCAGCTGCATAATTTACAAGGATAAATATGATCACCTTTAAGATTTATTTCCAAATTATTTATTTTTATTTGCAACTATTATTTCAAAATATCTAATTTTGTCTCATGATTGTCAATTTATGTTATAAACTCTTGGGTTGCTATATCTTTTTTAAAATAAACACACCCACAAACACACACACATATATATATATATATATATATATTTAAGTAAAATGATCGAAGGAATGCAACAAGAAAAGAGCAAATATTAAAAGGATAAATAATTGATACAAATTATATTCTAAAATTGTAAAGACATTTCTCAACAACAAAAAAATAAAAAAATTGAAAAAATTATTATAAAATTTAGGATTGTAAATATTAAACCCCTTATTTTATATAGCTAAAATGACTTATCCCCAAACCCCATAAGAGCAAATAATAAAAAGCCTGTAAATATTCTTATCCAAACGTTTGCAGAAAACACCACAGAAATGGCTCTTCTCTTCACATCTCCTTTCGCTTCTCTTTCTTCTTCTTCTTCTTCTTCTTCTTCTTCATCCTCCACTTCCATTCTACCTGCCAGCCCTCGTAAGTTCAATTCTTTCACATTAATTCTAGTTTATGTTTTCCCCATTTTTTGCAGCATTTTAGTGATTTAAACTCATTAATCTTGTAAACTATGGAGTATATAATCATGGGTTTCTGCTATATTACACCTTCTTGAATGTCCCTTTAGTTATAGCTCTGTAATTGTAAGGCATTTCAGTAAACAAGTGGTTTGAATTTGGGTTTTTGATGTGACATTACTCAGTTGCTTATCAAATCTTATGAATACATCAGAAACAATCCCTTAGGGCACGAGTAGTTTTAGTTCTTGTATAGGATAATTACATTCACATTCTCCCAATTATCTTGTAATTACGCCAACCCAAGTTCGCTTCGTTGGTAATGACGGGCCCAATTCCCTCAGAACGTCGTGGGTTCGATTCTCTC
The DNA here is from genome assembly GCA_963669365.1 of Verbascum thapsus. NCBI lineage: Eukaryota > Viridiplantae > Streptophyta > Magnoliopsida > Lamiales > Scrophulariaceae > Verbascum > Verbascum thapsus. Next base: position 6,634,373 of record OY770114.1, read on the forward strand.
TGTAAGGGGTGTATTGCAAACTATCCTGTGAGATCCCGAAAACTCAAAAAACAAGTAGGGTGAAATTGTAATTTGTTTGTATTAACGGAAAAAATGGGTCGTTTTTTGAACGTAAAGTGGTTTTCGTAACTAGGGTCTTCTGTAGAGGTGTATGTATATGTAATTTATCATATTGTATATAATGCGGGATCAAATATTTATCACGTGAATAGCACGTGGGGATGGGACCCACGAAAGACTAGTTAGTGTTTTGACGTATTGGGGGCTGCGCTCGGTAACTTCGAGCTGACTATGTACCTACTTCGATAGGATCAAGCGTCTTCGAGCTGACTATGTAGTTTTTAGATATTGTACTCCTCGATATTTAGAGAGTATTAGGTAATTCTAGTTTTTAGAGTGTATACCAGATAATCCACAGTTAGCTGATTAAAATGGTATTTATAACAAGCTTGGTTGGGCCATGGGCTCGTCTTATTGGGCCGTCAGCTCGGGTCTCATTATGCGGCCCACGATCGTAATGCTCTTATATAAACTATTTTTTAAAATTACGGGAATACCCTATTCACAAATGGGGACCCATCAATATATTATGAACACGATAACGAAGTCTCTAACATGGAGTTCAAGGTTGGAATATGTGTCCTAAGTTGCATTCAAAGTTCATCCCCCTCATTCATAAACTGTTCATATGTTTAAAATCTGTTTCCAGTTTTGAAATTATTCCTTTGTTTATTAGTCCTCAGGTTTTGCAAAAACTCCATTGTTTTGCCACCAAAATCCTACTTTGGATGCAAAATTCAATCACCTTTTGTTCTCAACAACAGAGATTCATCGATCGTTAAGGCATCTTCTGATGGATCTACTGCTCCAGATTCTCCTACTCCCACAGACAGTACAGATGAAAAGGTATCTATTGAGAATCTTCCTTTGGAATCTAAGATTCAGTTAAAGCTCGAACAGCAGACGAGAATGAAATTGGCGAAGAAGATTAGGCTAAGGAGAAAGAGGCTCGTGAGAAAACGTCATTTGAGAAAGAAGGGACGATGGCCACCTTCGAAGATGAAGAAGAACAAGAATGTTTGATGTATCTATCGAATGATTTGGTTTAATTTTGTTTTTCGAATTTGGATCGATTTATGTATTTGGTTTAATTTTTTTTTTTGTTATAATTATAACTAGGTGTTTGGAGTTTGAAAGAAAGAATTATGTATTTGATGATTTGATAATTTGATGATATGATTATAAACTTTTAATTTATTTATTTAATGAAATGATTATATGCGATAGTAAACTTTCATTTATTTAATGAAGTTACTACTTACTATATGATATGATTATAAAGACATTTACTTTTAATCAAAATAATGATTCGAACACAATTGTGAAAAATGTTGTTAGTGCTGAAAATTAAATCATATTATTGAATAATATAAACCCATAAATATTATATTATTGATAATGAACTATTTATAGATATTACAAGGAAATCAAATGAAATCATAACCTACCTATAATCAAAGAAATAAAATAAATTTATATAACTGAAAGATACGAAAATATATGATAATCTAAACTAATATATTTTATTCTAATACATATTACTCGATATTTGCCTTGAGCTCGATCGATAAAAGCTCGTTCAAGCTCGGTTCATTAACTTGTCAAGCCACGCTTGAACAATCTTTCAGTGTTCGTTAAGTTCTGGAGCTCGACTCGATTATTAGAAAATAATAAAAATATGTATAAAATAATCAAACTAGTCGAGCTCGACTTGATTAAAGCTCGTATGAGCTTAATTCGATAACAATCAAACCAAGCTCAAACATAATTTTTCAAGCTCGGTTATAATTCAAACAAGCTTGAACAACTATACATTCGGCTCGACCCGACTCATTTACACCCTGTTGCTGCTTAATAAATGATCAAACTTTAAAATCACCACATTAATAAAATTACCATTTTAATTTATTAAAGTTCGATACATATCACATACGATCGATTCCCTTAGTAAGATGATTTATCAGCAGAACCGGATCCTACAATCCGGATATTGTTCGAGTTTATTAACAAGTCGAGCGATGTTAGAGAATGTGGAGAAAGCACAATGTCCATTTCCTCGCCAACATAATCCACTCGACTTTTAATAGGCGTAACCTGCAAGAGAAACAAAAACGCAAAAGACATTTCATAACGTAAAAAAATGACCGTGATATGTCTTTTGCGTGTGAAACGTATTTTTGCAGTTTTAGTCCCTCATCTTTTTATTTATTCACTTTTAGCCCGTTTGGTTAAGTGCTATATTTCAATTGAGTCCTTGTAGTCCTAAGTCCTACATGCATGAGGGACTAAAAATTGTAAAACCTTAAAATTTCAAGGACCAAAATTTTCAAACTTAACGGACAACGGTACCTACAATGCTCACGTGCATACACATGCGTAGTTCCATACTACTTACTTCATCATATTAAATCCGTTTAGGAAGTTATTTTTTGGTAGAAAATGGAAAAATTGAGGGATTAATCTCGATAATGGTTGAACTAAGGGACTGAAACTGAATTAGTGAAAAAATTAATGGACCAAAAATATTATTTGCGTAAATTTCAAAAAGATTGAAGATTATAAAAAACGACATTCTTTTCATTTCGAAAAAAGCCTCGTTCTAAATACTAAAGCTAGAAAAATAAAGACGAAAAGAAAAAAACGTTCTTTACGACACTCGTCAACTTTAGAAAATGTGATTCAATTTACCTTATTGGGTACTTGGAAGGAATTTTCATCCATCACATTTGTAGACGTTAATTCGGTCTTTCTCGACCCAAACAATTCTATTGCATTCGAATCCAACCCGTCAATAGATATTTGAAGTTTCACAATATTGCTTCCAAAATTCACTACCTACAATGCTCATTATGTTTATTAGAAACACAAATTATGACCAAATTTAATCTCTTAAAAAAAATAAATGTATGAAAATAAAACTACCTTAATTCTTAGGTATTTCTTGTTTTCGGTATCGTTCCAAGTTATAGCGGAAGCAATAAGCGAACTCGAGGGGTTAGCTTGAAGGGTTGAATTAAGAAGAGTCGCGCCATTTGACTCGATGAAGAAATGTTGCATCCAATAGCTAGGCGTTCCGTACGTTTGTGAAGAGTCGAAGACGATTGCATCGGGATTCCATCTAAATAAATGAAATATTTTACCTTAGGATACTCGAAGAGAAGAAATAAATTAAGAGTGATGTTATATACCACTTTTTATATACTATCGATTTTCACCTGCCTTAGTTTTGGTAAGAAATCACTTGCAATTAATTGATTTTCATGAATTTATTGAATTTATTGATCTGAACTTTCTAAATCAAAAGACAGTGAAAAATCGATATTAAAAAGACTGAAAAAATCAATGTTAAATCAAAAGACGGTGAAAAATAGATGTTAAAACAATGGTATATAGCATTTTTCATAAATTAAATAGAAAAAAAAAAATTAAAGGATGAATTTTCTAAATCAAAAGACAGTGAAAAATCGATGTTAAGACGATGGTATATACCATTTTCCATAAATTAAATAGAAAACAAAAATTAAAGGGTGAATTACGCGAACACCCCACATTAAAAACGTGATTGTAAAAACCACCCCGAGATTTGAGAAATTACCATAAGCAATAAAAGTATATTACAGTTTCACCCAATGTAAAAGCAATATCACATCTGTTTTTCGAGTGGTCTATAAGAAAGGGGTGCTTTGATAATTTGCAAAACCTCGAGGACTCATAATAATTACACAATAAGTGAAGGTGTGTGCATGTAATTAAACATACGTTCTGTCGTTGGTATTCACAAATAACGGCGCGTAACTAGCCATTTCAACAGCATCACTGCACATAATCGGAAAAGAAAATAAGAATTATAGTATTCTAAAATAACTGCAACATAAATAGAAAAACCGAAAAAATGTGAGAGGGAAAATGTACACCGTATTTTCTTGAATAATAATACGATAATAATACCAGTTCTTTTCAAGTCCAATGAGAAAGCCTGCTTCAGCCAAAGCTGCTAAGAGACTACCCTTTCCAGCGTCATTTCCAGTCACCGCATATTCACTCACAAAAGCCTGCACCAATAGTTCCGTTATCCAGATAATTTTAGTTTTACAAGATATTGCGATTCTAGTTTTAGTTTTATATTTTATGGGATTTTAGAAAACATCCCAATATTTCACACTAGTGTTGCAATAAATATTTTCTTATAATAATGTTAGTCTCATGCTTTATTTTTGTTATTATAAAGTGCATTTTGCCCCTTGAACTAAGCAAGATATATTAAACATCCCCTAAACAAATATTATTTTTGCCATATCACCTCAAAATAATTAAAAAAATAAAAAAAAATAGAAAGGAAAATATATAGGTTTAGCCCGGACGTTCATAACTTGGCATTATTTTTCTCAACCATTTTTTATTATCTTCGGTAAGTGACAATGATATTTGTTTAAGGAGGTGTTTAATACATTTTGTATAGTTTAAAAGGCAAAATGCAATTTTACATAACAAAAATAAAAGTATTTTGCTTCTTTAAATAACAAAAATAAAGTATAGGACACTAATATTATTAAAAGAAAGTACTAATGTTGCAATCTTATAGACTATTTTCGAAATTTCGTAAAATGTGGGATTAAAACTAGAATCGTGATATGTTGTGGACTAAATTTGCAATTTTCCCCTACCTAACTTGTAAATTTTTTATAGAGTAATATAGAAACAAACCTTTGGACCACTTCGTGACGTTCGATCAAACTTTTGCGCTGACGCAAAGACGGAATTTGCATTGCTATAGATCTGGTAAAATATAGGATAATATAATCAGCAAATAACTATGATGTTATAGAGAGGTAAATAAGTACTTGTAATAAGGGTTACAGATTATTACATGATAATCATACATATCAGCAGGATGATCCAACGGTCGTGAAGAACCGTCACAATTCGATATTATTTTGATGTCTGGATATGCATTTTTTATAGCATCATAGAACTTGAGGTAGTTTCCTGAATACAGAATGAGTATTAGGGTAAAAAACGACAACAATAACAAGGAAAAAAATCACAAGATTTACGTAATCAACCAACTTACGAATTTGTCGAACAAGAACGTGAATTAATCATTATATTTTTAAAAATATAAAGAGTAAACTAAATATTGTGAGCATATTACCGCGATAGTTTTTCTTTCCACAATCCTCGTTCCCGACCGCAACATATTTCAAATCAAACGGTTCAGGATGTCCCATTGCTGCTCGAACGGAACCCCATTTCGTATTAGCATCGCCTCTGGCAAACTCAATACCATCAAGAATTTCCTAAAAATTCAGAAAAACAAAGTTTTTTAATGGCGTAATATACGAAGGTTCTATGAATTTTTGGTGAATAATGCGTAATATTTTTATTTTCTTTTTCTCACCACAATCCAGAACCAAACGTAGCCTAAAGCAAAATTTGAAAATCGAGAACTAGTGAATTTCGTGAAATATAAAGTTCGTAAAGTGAATTTGAAATCATTACCGTTATAAAAGGTGCGATGGCGGAAGTGTCGACTTGGTCTTTGTGGCTTACTCCTGAAAATCGTTAAAAATTACAAAAAAAAAAACAGCAAATTTAAAAATAAGTATGAAATTAACAAAGAGAAAATATCGATTAATGTTGAATAAACAGTACCATTATTGAAAACCCACACAGGTTCTGCACCCAAATCCTCTGCAAGCTGAGGAAAAATTGTGAATACAAAGTTCTATGAACACTAATATCGATTTATTACTATTAATTAATCCAATACAATGAAATAATAAAATTTTGGATAAATTACGAAGACACCTCCCGTTTGAGACCCTTAATTAAAAAAAACACCCCAAGATTTGAGAAATTACAACAAATCACCCCGTTAACAAAAGCATATTACAACTTCATCCTTGTCAGCAAAAGCAAATTACAATTTTACCCCATATTTTTCGAGCTCTCACGGGTAGAGCTGAAACTCAAACCAAGTTATTCGATATTCGACTCGAGTTCGAACGATAAAAGCTCGTTCGAACTCGGTTCGTTAACTTGTCAAACCAAGCTTGAACACCCTTTCTGTGTTCGATAAGTTTTGAAGCTCAGTTCGAACTCGACTCGATTAGTAATAAATAATAAAAATATATACAAAATAATCAAACTACTTGAGCTCGATTCCTGTTCAGCTCGATTACCAATCAAACCAAGCTCAAATGTAATTTCCAAAACTCAATTTCAATTTCAGTTCAAACAAACTTGAACAACTATGTGTTCGACTCGACTCGACTCATTTACAGCCCTATCAAGGGGTGTTAAGTTAATTTGCAAAACCTCGGGGGCAAATATGTAATTATTAAAATTTTACCTGGAGAAACTCGAGATGACCAAATCCATCATCGGTCCAATAATGCCAAACGTCACCAAAATGCCCCGGCCTCTCTTCCCACGGCCCAATAGTTTCTTTCCAACGAAACGCATTTCTTAACCATTCGCCCTCAACGAAACAACCGCCTTATAATCATGAATAGAAAGCATGCTAAGATATACTCGATATATATATATATATATATATATATAGATATAGAGAATTTGCAAGAGAAAATTTAAAGCATCATTTGTAAAAATAGAATTGATCATTATGAAAAAAATTGTTACTTTTTCATTATTTTCAAGTGCATAAATGAATTTATTTTACTAGTGATTACCTGGGAATCTAATAAATCCTGGTTGCAAATTTTTCAGCATCTCGAAGAGATCATTACGGAAACCGTGTCCCTGTATCGAGAATATTACTCAGCTATATTCGAGATAATATAAAATACAACACTATGAAAAAATGCTCAAACTGTGATTTTTAACTTCAGGGTCAAAACATAAATAATATCTTTTGTAATTTCAGTATCTTTTTGGGTTATCATAGTTAGATATCTGAAATATTATTATTGAAATCCAAAATATTTATTGAAGTAAACTGAAAAAAAAAACACAAGGGCAGACTACTAAGGCCTCTAATAAGGATCAAAAAACATAAATTGACATTAAAAACATAATTTCATATATATATATATATATATATATATATATATATTTACCTTGTACGTGTCTGTGGGCATTAATGATACTTGATCGAACCATATGACACCTTTCCTAGTCGTTGTCAGTTGAAGTCTCGATTTTGGATCAGTTCCTTTTGCTTGCAAAGTAACCTCAAACTTGGTCCAGTTTGAGACATCATAAGCTCTACAATAAAAAATGTAACTCTAAAATTCGAACAAACGAATTTTGAATCGAATTCAGAAGTCTTTGAGTTCAAAAAGCTTAAGCAACGAGTCACCGGTTCTTACAAAATGTTAGTAGTAGCCAAAGTCTGTAGTCCGTTTGACCCGGTGAGTGACACAGTCACATTGATTGGCCCTAACGAACGAGCGTAAAGAACCAATTTATAGGACTTCCCTTGTTCAATATTCTGCAAAGCAATTAGCTAAAAGTTAGCATGATTAATGTAGAAAGAATTTGGGTTAACTAGAGCTCCATTATAAGTGTAAACTCATGGCTAGGCTTGTCAATGGGCGGGGATTGCCCAGACCCGGACCCGTTTTAAAAAAAAACTTACCCGACCTGGACCCAACCCATAGGGTCTGAGACCCAGAACCGGACCCGATGTCACTAAGTAGTTCCGGTCCAAGTTTGGTCCAATTTTTACCCGCGCCTATATCACTTGAAGTAAAATACCCAGAACATTACCCGAAAAATACCCTTTGAAATACCCGCAGATCTATACTCGAAGTTCACCCGAGGCATTTGCGCGACACTGACCCGACCCGATCGTAGCCGGCCGGCCGATCGGGTCTTACTTTTTTGACCCGTTGGGTATGCAATCGGGTCCGAGTAAAATATTTTTAGGTGGTTATTTCGTGGGTCCGGTTTGGGTCTAACTTTTTTTAGGTGGGTATTTCGTGGGTCCGGTCCGGTTAGGGCCGGTCGGGTCTAACTTTTTTGACCCGTTGGGTATGCAATCGGGTCCGGGTAAAATATTTTAGGTCTGGTATTCCCCGCCCGCCCATTGACAGCCCTACTCATGGCTCGAGAGAATGATTTTTACCATTCCCCAGAAGCCAGGGTTATAAATTCCAACTCCGCCATTTGGACACGCATTGGTGCCTTCATGGTCGCAAAGAACCTCCATTCGTAACGCAATTTTATTTCGTTCAAAACACGACGAACGGTCAGTTGATACAATCAAAGACGATTCACTCCCAATGACGGACCAAGGGTCGATATTCGAAGGCACATTAGGACCTCCAGCTTCAAAACCTGCATTTATATTTGTTGAATAATATAAAACCCCGCTGATAATATTATTGATGATAAGATATATATATATAAAGTTATAAGAGTCGACAATTAATCTCTTACCTCTGTTGTTGACAAGCTCGGCCCACAATCCACCTGCTCCAGCATGATTAATCTCCTGCAGATATCTCTCATTTCATGCCTCAAGCTCAATATATGACGGCTAAAAATTAAAATATATACCATTGGACACTAGAGTTATGAATTGAATAAATCGTGATAAAGACACAAGTTATAATTTATTTTTTGTGGTATATAATTTATAATTGTTACGACCTCCAACGTGAAACGGGCTTTACAATTTTTTTCTAATCAAACGGAATTTTCTGTCTGTTTTTACACTCAAAAATTAAATATAATACAGATACACACATTAATCTCACCTCAAAAAATATACCAAACAAGGTTTTCGGGATCTTTTTTGCTGACGTTTCAGAAGCATTTATGAATAATCCAACGGTCTGATTTGCTTCAACCTCGAAACCCAAAGATTTACTGAAAGTACTCAAGATAATCAAAAATAAAAGCAGAATGCTGCTTAATGGAGTATTTGTACTCATTTTCGCCTATATGCATCCAGTGCTTTTGTAGCCTATATAGGAATAAATGTAATTTTGATTCAGTTATATCTTGCCATTAAAGTGGAAACCAGTTGACATAAGAAGTATCAAAACAAAAATGGAATAGTATATTTTACAATATATATCATATTTGATATATTAATGCATAGTTTTCAAATGTAACATATCTGAAAAAGGAACAATTATGGATCATAACATTCTAGTTTCACTTCAAACAATAACGAATCGAAACTAACTGCTAAAAGATTGTATTTTTAAGTGAATCATATGCAGATTATGATCAAAAGTTGAACAATAATGGCCAAATTAACCATTAGTTTTCATCAATTCGACTCGAATAAATTGATGGGCTCTCCTTATTCTTTATTTTCTTGTAAATTCCTTAATTTAGTTTCTTTTTTTGTTAGATTTTATAAAAAGAATAACAGAAATTCAGTCAAAACCCACAAAGACATGATAATCGATTGAGATTTTTCAAGAATATAATCAATAGTACTAAAAATATTTGCCCAATCTTCACAAGAAAAACAGTTCCAATACTTCAAGAAATTCTACTTTCTTCAATCAAAAATTGCTACTTTTGAACAGAGCAAAACCAGAAAAAAGAACTAAAATCACAATCGATAAGGCAAAATGTCAAAATCTGATAAATAAACAGCTCAAGATCATCACCCATGTCATAAATCATCAATATCAGAGTAAAATCAAAACTCAATTCAGTAAAATGGGATATTAAATTTTACCTGATTATTTACTGAAAATATTCTTCAGAGTTTCTGGGATTTTCGTAGAGAGACAGAGAGAGATGGGGCAGTTATATAGTGAGCTCACTCAGAATGATCTTATCATTAATCACTTTATGACATTAAAAGCACTTTTTCAGTTCGATTTTATTGCAAGAAGACATAAAATATTAACAAGATTTTGATCTTATCTTTGGATTAACGTAAGCAGCTTTTGGCCTTTTTGTACCTTGTATGAATTTTGTTCAAGGATTCACTTATTTTATGAAGGATATTAATACTTCCAACTACACGTGTCAAATCAGTCTTAACGACAGGATTAAGCTGTAATTATATTAAGGGGTCAAGCCAAATTTTATAGATATATATTAAGGGCCTCGTTTAGGCTTGACAGAATTTCGACTCATTATATATATATAAAAGCTAGCGTGTAATTCGTGTTATATACTACCTATATTAATTTAAATATAATTTATAAAACTTACATGGAATACCAAAGTAATCTAACATAGCATTTTGATTTTCGATTAATGTATAATTATATTTATATGAAAGTAATCCAACATAACATTTTGATTTTGAATAATGTATAATTAATTATACTTTTTATAAATTATAATAAAATTAATATAGTTGTGCATGACACGAGTTAAACGCGGGTGAAAAATTAATAGCAGAGATTAAATTTATTTAAAATGAAATAGTTTATTTATGGCAATCCATATATGCGGGACTAAAAGTACTTTTTTTGTAAAATTGAGGATCAAAAGTGTAATTATACCTACATACATTCTCACTCGTGTACTTAACAAATGCACAGAACTCTCCAAAAACAGTTTCTATTATTACTTGTAAGAAATCAGACAGTCAAAAAATCTCTCTCAACTTCAGGTACTTTTCCAATTTCAAGATCTCTCTACTTATTTTCCCCATTTCAAGATCCCTTTTAAAATTAGTACACTTTAATTTCTTTTCACTTTCTTGTTTAATTTTGAGAGTGTTTTGTTTGGTTCTCTTTTGATGGTACAGTTGATCTTTGAATTTTTTTGTAGTTACCCATTTTATCTTCAATTTCGCAACCTAGTTCTGATTTTTATAGCTTTGCATGTTCAAATTTGTGTTTCTACACTTCAATTGTGCTAATCTGTTTGTGGGTTTTGAACTGTTGAACTAGCACTTAGGGTTTAACTGTTCATTTAGCAAAAAGATTTGATTTTGCACTATATTTTCAGTCTAATCTCTGGTTTATGTCTTTCTGCATGTTTCAGGTAGCAGATTTTGTTCAATTTTGGACAGCTATGTTTGGTTTCTAATATCTGATATGATTAAATTGGGGTTTAATTAGTATTTAATGTTTAGATTTGTTAATGTATGGCTAATAACTAGAGTATTGAGTAGTTTTTGAAAACTTGTGTATACAATTTAGTTGCTGTATTGTGGTTAAATGGATCAAGGTTTAAATTCGATCGATAAGTCTAGGGTATTGGATGTGAGGCCACTTAGATGCCTTGCCCCAATTTTCCCTAATTCAACTTCAACCCCTCAACAATCAACATTTACGTGCTTACCCCCAACTGGCCCGTTCCCGTCTGGAGTTCAACCATTTTACCCTTTTCTAGCCCCAAATAGTACTCAAAACCCCATACATAATGCCCAAAACGCTCCATTTCACGACCCACAAAGTAATTTTGCTTTTGGTAGTGATATACCCGCTCCTATCCCCTTGAACTCATATAGGACCCCAACAACACAAGCAAATGGAACCATTGGTAGACGTAAAAGGGCTTCGAAAACTCGGGTCTCGGGATTTGTAGCTATGGAGGATGATGTATATAGTGATTCGCATAATCAAAGTGAATATAATAGTGGGTTTAGCTCACAAGTCAACGATGATGAGATCGTTAGTAATACTGTGAAACGAAGGGGTCGACCCAGAAAACAACCGAGACCGGAAAACGGTGAAGCGTTTGACGTAGAATCGTTAGTGGATACCTTTTTGACGACGTTTAAGCTTAAGGAATTCGATGACTTTAGAAGATCCAACGGTGATAAGGACACCGTTGAAACCATACTATTGGTCTTCGATTTGCTTCGTAGAAAACTCACTCAAGTCGAAGAAGTGAAGGATTTGGGCGGAGGGGTTCGACGGCCGGATTTGAAAGCTGGCGCGCTTATGATGACGAAAGGCGTTAGGACAAACTCTTTGAAGAGGATCGGACATGTACCAGGTATCGAAGTTGGCGATATTTTCTTCTTCAGAATGGAGCTTTGCATTGCGGGTTTACATTTCCCGAGTATGGCTGGTATAGATTACATGAGTGTCAAAATCACCATGGATGAAGATCCTGTGGCTGTGAGCATAGTTTCGTCCGGCGGATATGACGATGATGGAAATGACGGAGACGTTTTGGTTTACACCGGTCAAGGTGGGGTCCACAGACGGGACGGGCAAATGATCGATCAAAAGCTCGAAAGGGGGAATCTTGCGCTCGAAAAGAGTCTACATCGAGCTAATGATGTAAGAGTCGTAAGGGGAATCAAAGAGAATCTTAATTCAACGGCTAAGATCTATGTTTACGACGGTCTATACAAGATTCAAGAATCTTGGGCCGAAAAGAATCAATCGGGTTGCAACGTTTTCAAGTATAAACTCGTTCGAAAACCCGGGCAAACACAAGTGTTTACGCTATGGAAATCGATTCAGCAATGGCGGGACGGGTCTGGGGCCCGCCCGGGCCTTATCCTACCCGATTTAACTTCAGGGTCCGAGGCTCAGCCCGTCTCTATTGTTAACGACGTTGATGACGAAAAGGGGCCCACTCATTTCACTTACATTTCGAGCCTTAGATACACGAGACCCTTTTCGTTGTCTGAACCTTGTACGGGTTGTAATTGCTTAGGTGGATGCCAGCCTGGCACGAGCTGTCCTTGTAACCAGAAAAACGACGGCTTTGTCCCTTATTCGTCGATCGGAGTTCTTTTGACTACTAAATCCTCGATACACGAGTGCGGTCGAATTTGTGCGTGCCCGCAAACGTGTAGAAATCGAACGTCCCAAGCGGGTTTGAAGTTTCGTTTCGAGGTTTTCAAGACGAAGAACATAGGATGGGGACTCAGGTCGTGGGACCCGATCCGGGCCGGTGGCTTTATCTGCGAGTATGCGGGGGATGTTGTAATGAAAGATGGTTTTGGTAATGAAAACGATGAAAATTATATATTTGATTCTACGCGGTTTTATGAGCCGTTAGGAGGCGTTTTTCGAGACGGTTCTAATGGTTCGATAAAAGCCCCGTTTCCGCTTGTTATTAGTGCGAAAAATAACGGGAATGTGGCCCGTTTTATGAACCATAGTTGTTCACCTAATGTGTTTTGGCAGCCGGTTTTACGGGAAAGTAATAATGATTCGTATCTACATATTGCTTTCTTTGCCGTTCGACATATTCCTCCGTTGCAAGAGCTAACGTTTGACTATGGTATGGTTCGTCCCGAGAAAGAAAACAGAGGAAAGAAGAAGTGTTTGTGTGGATCGGTTAAGTGCAAAGGGTACTTCTATTGATGAAGTGAAGAATGACGATTGACGAGTTTCAGTTTTTCGGTTCATTTTTCAAAAAAGGTTAGTTTTTTTTTTGTACGTCTGAATTAAACGAATCATATGTTGGAAAAATTTATTATTTTCCGACGTCTTGACAGAATAGAATTAGAATTGTACAGGTAAAAACAATGATCGCGTTTTAGTATGCAATATCCCGTCCCATAGACGAACATATTCTTGGTAAAATCACGACCGTATGTGACGGTGGACCCCACGTGGAACCTGCCACATGGACGGCTGTGATTGTGCGTAAACACATGATGAAAATCTAATCTAATGATTTTTTTCCGCAATTTTTCTCTATAGGTAAGATTTTAAGCAGCAGTATGAACTTCAGTTTTCATGCAAATCAGGTAAATGTTTTGTGTATTTTTACGTGTCAATTTAATTTTAGTGCATCGAGAGTAATTCTTACAACGTTTTTTATTTCTATTTTATTTTCAGTTCATGGAAATCGACGTTGTAAAGGGGCTCGTCTCGAATAGTAGTAATAGAATTTGTAGGTTATGAACCAGAATGTATATTGTGAAGGTAAGAAATAGACAACCTATGGACTCACCATTAGTTTTGTAATATGTCTAGTTTGTAAACTTATTATGTCAGAATTGTAGTTTGTAATCTGGTGAGGCCTGAGTTTATGTAATTTTCCAATCTTCCTTCACATTTTGGTGACTTTCCTTAATAGGCGTGTAAATGAGCCGAGCTTGGTGATTTTGTAAAGCTCGGGCTCGAGATCGTCGAGCTGAATATTCTCGAGCTTGCGAGCTTGGGTTCGAGCTCGAGCCTGAATTCGAGCCGATCTCAGCTTGTGAACCTAAAAGTATAAGGGGAAATTTGATTTTTTTTTTTAATTTTTGATTAATTTATTAATATAATAATAATATATTAAGAAATAAAAAAAAGGCTCGCAAGTTTTTTCCAGAGATAAATGGGCTTGAGTTCGCGAGCATTTTTCAGAAATAAGTGGGCTCGAGCTTGATTGATAATTAGAGCATGTTCGAGACGAGACGAGCCAGCTCGATTCGTCTTATACCCCTACTTTCCTAATATATACGAAAGTGTATATGCTAAAGTGAAATCAAATTTAAGGGTAAGTATAAATTAAAATCAAATTCAAAAGTTATGATGCTAAAATCATGATTTAAACACTAGGAACTACAATGATTCTAATATTAAAACCAATTTGATCTTTTTATACTGTGGGCTTCTTCTTTCATTAGGTACATGAGCTCTTTCATAATTTCAACATCAATTAGTGTTGTGCCTGCACGTTCGATAAAGAGAAGCACTCCATCTATATATATATATATATATATATAATATTATACGACAAAAAAATTGATTTTTCTAAGCCTTGTGAAGACGCGTAGGACTTTTAAGAAAGTTGGAAAGTGAAATTTTAACGATAATGATTTGATATTCATATATATGTATATATTGTAGTCATATATTGCACTTAATTAGGCTACAAAAGTATATTCCTTCTCCAAAATGTCTTGAGAAAATAAGTCAACTCACAAGAAAAAGTTTAAGGGAAGTTCAAAAGGTTTCCCTACTTGAAATATTGATAATCAAAGTCAACGTAATATACTAATATTGGGAATCAAAACGATTTTTTTTAATGAGGGATCGATTTTAATTTAATTAATATGTCATATATTATTAAATTACCTAACAAAAAGGTGTAATAGATAGGTATTTTACTAAAATATCTCAAATCCAATGGTGCATGAGAAATCGACTTTATTGAAATTGCTCCTTTTATCGTAAATTAAACATACCATATAATAAATTTAAGTTTTCGAGAATGTGATTAACATTTATAAGTGATATATATGCAATCTTTCCTTTAATAAATAATTGAAATAGTTGATCAAATTTACCTAGTTGGCTTCATTGTTAATTAGGCCATAGTGAACACAAAATTTGGAAAAAAATTATAAATAATTATTATCCTTTTTACCCAAAGCGAAAAATAAGATTTGAAAAAATTGGAAGATCCGCTCCAGCTGCAAATTATTTGCCAGTAAATAGAAAAGTAAATGGACTTTATTAAATATTAATTATTAATTTATTGTTGACACCTTGACACAGAAAATAACTGAAAAATTAATAATTTTAAATTCATAGAGAAATGCACAAATTAAAATCACAATCAAATTAAATAAAGCAGATTTAAGAGACGGAACAAATATTCTTCCTAAGAAAATCCGTCTTAGAGACAGAACAGAGGGGCAATTGGCAGCTGTTTCTTGATCATCATCCAATCTACAATCTTTTCTTAATCTTTTTCTCCCTTCTCTCAAACCCCATTTTCACAATTTCTTGAAATTAAAATCCACACTCTTAATTGCATGTTTTTTTCGCATGCAACGTTCCGATAATTGCGAAAAGACTTGAACTTTTTGATTTTTGATGTGTTTTTGTATGTGGGTTATTGCCAAAAAACAAAGAGGAGGAAGAAAAAGAGTACCCATTTTTTTTAATTGAAAAAAATAAGAACAATCTGAATTGAGTTTTGGGTTGTTTTTGTTTCTTTTGATTCTATTCTCCATTTGAAGATTTTATGGACCTGCAAAAGAAGAGGCTTTATCAAGTTTGGAGAGGGAGTAATGTAAGCCCTTTTTCTTTTTAGCTCTTGTAATTGGTTATTGTTCTTAATTCTGATATGTGAAAAATAAAAATAGAAAAGTTTGATTATGGAGTGGAATAGGAATGTTTGACTGTAGTCTACTAAAGTATGTTTCTTGTGATGTGAAATTGAATTGGTAATAATTGTAGAAATAGTTCTTGTATTTTGAAATTATTAGTAGTTTTTTGGTATGTTTAGATCAAAGTTGTGAACAGCATAAACAATATTATTACTGGATTTATTTCATATGAGGTTTTTGGATTTAATCATTTTCATGTTTGCAAGATGAAGTTCAAATTCAATATCAATTTTTCTGGTTTGGAGAGGTGTATTTGATGTATAGTAAATTCAGAAATTCATTTGCATTGTGTTTATGAGGGGGCATATGCATTTGTTTGTGTATAAAGATTGATTCTTAAGGAATCTGTGACTTTGGCTCTATGTTTAATCACAGCCATCCGTGTGTGGTGGACCCCGTTTAAGGCTCATCCGATCGATGGTTGGATTGTTGAGGAATCTACTCTCAAAAGCTCATAAGAATAAGTTGTGTAGATAATATGTATTACTATGTGCAAACTTGTTTGTGGATATTCATTTCTCTGTGTAAATTGCTGATTTTTGGTTCGAAAACATATTCTAGACGTTCTTTGTGCTGAATTAGTGTAAGCTGTAACAACAAACATACTTTTTTTTTTGGAAAAATTCATATAATTTTGGTTTATTTGTCGTTTTTGAATTTCTTACAGAGATTTTTATTGGGAGGAAGATTGGTGTTTGGTCCAGATGTAGCTTCTTTGTTTTTGTCCACGTTCCTTATTGCGGCCCCCGCTCTTGCGTTTTGTATAAAAATCTCGATTATCATCAGACACGAGCTCAAAGAACATAAAAATGCTGCCCCTTGGTATCCTGTGCTCATTGTGGCTATAGTGCTAACTATGTTGGTAAGCAAACTATCATAAAGTTGTCTCGTTTATTGTATATTTGGTAGATTTTTATATTATAATCCAATTGAAAATGTGGATTCTTTATGTATGTGGAAGATTGTGTGGTAATAGAAACTGTAAGAGGCGAATCCAGATAGGGACCTATATATATAGAAATTTACATATACGCCGTCTCTGTGAGACTCTAATTACGAAAAACACTTGAAGGTTTGGCAATAGGGGTGAAAATGAGTCGAGCTGAACGCATAGGTGTTCAAGCTTGTTTGAATTACAATCGAGCTTTAAAAATTGTGTTTGAGCTTGGTTTGATTGTTCATCGAGCCGTTCACGAGTCGAGCTCGAGTAATTTGAATATTTTGTACCTGTTTTTGTTATTTTTTGCTAAGCTTCAAAATTTATCGAACAGAAAAAATTGTTCAAGCATGGTTTGGTAAATTATCGAATCGAACTTTTAGCGATCCAGCTCGAGTATCAAGTAGCTTGGTTCAATTTTCAGCCGTATTTGGCAAATTACCATAACCTCCCATATCAGTAAAAACATATAACAATTTGTAATATGCAAATCTTTAGGAGGCTCGTTTAATTACTCAATAAAAATCCCATTAAAGATATCAATCAAATGTCTCCTAAACACCTTATTTAAAAAAAAAATTACTTCATGATATGTGATTTTTTTTTTTGCAGGATATATTCTTTCTCTTCCTTACATCTAGTAGAGACCCTGGAATCGTCCCGAGGAATTTAAAACCGCCCGAAACCGATGAATCAATTGAAATAAACACTCCCTCAATGGAGTGGGTGAACGGTAGAACTCCTCATTTGAGACTTCCTCGAACGAAAGACGTCGTTGTGAATGGACACACAGTCAAGGTGAAATTTTGTGATACGTGTTTGCTCTACCGTCCTCCTCGTGCTTCTCATTGCTCTATCTGCAACAATTGTGTTCAGAAATTCGATCATCACTGCCCGTGGGTCGGTCAATGCATCGGTTTAGTGAGTATTCTAACATTCTTATAATATGTTTTAACGGCTTTTAAATGCTTTGTCATGCGATTGTCTTGGTAGGGAGGGCTGTCAATGGGCTGGGGAATACCCAGACCCAAACTGGACCCATGAAATATCCTAAAAAAAATTTATCTGGACCCGACCCGAACCCTTAGACCCGACAGGCCGGGTGTGTTTCGGGTCGGGTTCATGTTGGGCAAATGCCCACGGGTAAACTTCGGGTATAATTCGAGTATAAACCCGCGGGTATTTTCAAAGGGTAAAATTCAGGTAAAATACCCGCAGCTAAAAATTAGACCTGGACCACTACCTAGTGTCATCGAGTCCGGGTCGGGTAAGTTTTTTATTGGACGGGTCCGGGTTTGGGCAATCCCCGCCCATTGACAAGCCTAGGTGGGCTACATCTAGATGTTATTTGTGGCTTATTTTCTATCAAATCCTTACTTTCTTGGCATCATTTTTGTGATGTATTCATGTGGGCACGAATACTAATTACTAACATGATCGTTTTTTCTTCGTTTTTGCGTTAAATTTATGTTTGCAGCGTAATTATAGGTTCTACTACATGTTCATATCAACATCGACAATCTTGTGCATATACATTTTCTCTATCTCGTGGTACTGTATTGTCCACCGGAGCGGTAGTGTATGGAAAGCCATGTCATGTGATATTATGTCGGATGTTCTCATCATCTATTGCTTCATATCTATTTGGTTTGTCGGTGGTCTCACAGTGTTCCACTTCTATTTGATTAGCACAAACCAGGTATAAATTATTTTATTTTATTTATTTATTTTGACTTGTTGTCGGGATTTTTATTTAATCGTAAATTAAGCGCCATTTTCTTTTAGACTACATATGAAAACTTCAGGTATCGATACGATAAAAAGGAGAATCCATATAACAAAGGGATGATCAACAACTTCAAGGAAGTATTTTTCTCTAGGATCCCACCATCGATGAACGATTTCAGAGGGTTTGTTGAGGACGATGAAGTTATGGTAACGGAGCCCACGGATCATAATTTCTTGGAAAATATTGCTAGCCCGAAAGAAAAAATAGATATTGAAATGGGATCTAAGTTTGCGGACGAAAATGGCCTTAGAATTCCTGATATTTTGCGTAATCTCGAATACGATGAATATGAGGATGCTATGAAACACGAGGGGAGCGAAAGAAGTGATTCGGGCCGACGGTTAATGTTTCCCGTTACAAGTGAAATTGAGGCCAACGAAGAGGAGAGACGTGATGAAGTGATATTTGAACGAGATCCAAAATCGGTTCAACCGTAATGTAAAGGTAAAAGTTCCTCTAATTATATCACACTTTTAGATTGACAGGCTTGAAATGAGTGAATTCTTATCGGTCTCGTAATATTGATCCGAACAATTGCATTTGCATGAAGAGTCCCACATGGGTCCCAACTAGGGGTGGCAAAATGGTTTCGGAACCGTGGTTCCAACCCAATTAAACTAATTTGGTTGGGTTGGTTCCTAAGAAATTATTTTTGGTTCCTAATTGGTTCTAACTTGGTTCCTAGTTTGATCCAACTAATTTTAAGTTAGGCCCAAACCGCTTGCCAATAATCTAAATTATAAAGAACAGAATGTAAGATATTGAGTCGGGTTGGGCTTGGTTCCTTTTCGGGTTGACTTCGGTTCCGTTTTGGGTTGAGTTGGTTCCACCTCAAAACCATTTAAATTCAATCCATTTAAGAATCGAACAACTGGAACTAACCCAAACCCAACCCGACCCACCCGATTGTCACCTCTAGTCCCAACATAACGGATGATTATGATTGTCTCGAGATTTCCTAACAATAACCCAATTTTATATGGAGAGTAGTAATCATATCCTATCATAATTGCGTGATACTACACTTTTAGATTGATAGTGATCTAGTCAGAATTTGGGTGTATATGATGTATAGGCTGAACTTGTAGAATAAGCTACATATGTACCATAATTGGGATCAAGTTTTATTAGGCATTTAGTGTCGTAACTCCTATTTTAGAGCTTAACATCCCCCTAATTTGAACATTAAATGGGGGTATTTGTAGGTTATTTATTCCTGATTGGACAATTGGTCCGATGTTTTGTTGTCATTTGTCGTTTAGATTGTCCACGTCATCAGGGTTGCCGGGCCGGGTATAGAGGGATTCCTATCCGTGACCTAAAGACCCGTTACCATTACTGATTTACCTGGTCAAGTAGACTTGTCTCGTAAACGATGCATCATAGTCATATCGTATAACAATATATGAGATTCGACATGTCACTCGTAATAAATTCATCTCGTAAATAAATTTACTCCTTATCAGTCGGGCTTGAACGAGTGAATTCATAGGGGGTCCCACGACTAAAGGTCTAGATCAATCACATTTGTCGATGTATAAAGGGCCACCCGCATAATTGATTATGATTATTCGGAGTCGTACTAAGAATAAAGCCATTTTATATATAGAATATTAATCTTATCTTATGATAATAAATTGCAGAGTTTACTTCCGAGATAGCATCGCCTAGTGGCTAGGCTCTCAAAAGACGTTGCTTTCGTGCTATTTAAAATTAGAAGATAGAACGATTATTGTTGGCTTTCGACTCTGAGATCCAAACTTGCAGCAAAGGGGAACCAAAGTCGTAAGACAAATAATGTGCAGAATAATACAGGATTTTACGATAGAAGGAACGAAGAAATCCTGTGAGTGAAGAATTAAAATTGTAGATTGGTCTATAAATAGTGATTTTGTTGTTCTTAAACCATTTATTATACTCCCTTTTTGTACTTAAACATTTCATTTTATAATCTTCAGATGACCACCCTTTTTAAAATTGAGAAACTTGTAATCTATGTACTTGAAAACATACATTAGATTCAAGAAGAAGATTTGACAAGTTTACTGGAATCATTATGCAAAAATGCATAAAAGTTTTTAATTCTTAGGAATTGTTGAGGGAAAAATACATTTTTCGTCCCTCAACATACATCTAATCGAAAAATTGGTCCTGCATTCTCACATTGAGTCCCTCAAATTACAAAATGTTGACACATTAGTCCCTGCCGTTAATTTACTGTCCAATCCTAACGGTTTGCGCATGTGCAGCGCACGTGACATGATTTGGGGGGAAATCGATTTTAGACTTCATTTTCCTCCAATTATGTTGAACACTACAACAAGATAAACATGAACTTGAACAACAAGACCTACAAAATCTTAAGCCCTAATTGGAGGAAATGAAGTCTTAAACCCTAATTGGAGTCTTAAAACCTAATTTGGAGGAAATGAAGTCTAAAATCGATTTTTTTCCTCAAATCATATGTTACGCTAGGGTTGGACGGTAAATTGACGGCAGTGGCTAAATGTGTCAATATTTTGTAACTAGGGACTCAATGTGTGGATGCAGATGGGGACCAATTTTGCGATTGAATGTATATTGAGGGACGGAAAAAGTATTTATCCCGAATTATAAACTATCATTTTAAACATTGGATTGACTAGCAAGTCAAATGAAGTCGTAATTTTCAAAGGGCGCCAAATGTATAAAGGTCATATTGTTGAGTTGCTCTGTAGATTGTATGAAACATGATAATCAAAGTAAAGAGACAATAACAATAGTTTTTTTTTTACCGAATTACCCCTTTTTTTCTTTTTTACCGAATTACCCTTTTTCTTTTTTACCGAATTACCCCCCCCCCCCCTTATCTTTTTTACAATTATGAATTTTAATAATAAACCCAAAAAATTGTAACCAAAATAATAATAATAATAATAATAAACCCAAAATATTAATCAAAAAAAAAAATCTACCATGGAGAGAACCAGACCACAGGATCCTCTTTGTCCTAGTGGCAAGTCACCAACCAGAAACCCATAAAACCACCATGCAATCAACCTGCCTAATCACAGCATGCCACGTGTCCATTGGATATGAGATTACATCCAATCATTTGTCCACACAAATTATATATATATATATATATATTATATACCATCACTGATCACACTATTCCTTAGTCCCCAAATTTTCCACCAAAAAATGGCAGCAGAAATGTCTCTATTCAAACCCATCTCCAAACCCCTCCCAAAACCCAGAACCTCCAGAGCTCCACCGTTCTTCGCCGTCAAAATGTCCTCCACCTCCACCCCGCCGCCGTCCGCCGCCGCGAAGAAAAAAACCCAGAAACAAGAGATAAAATAATCCCTTTTAACGCCCAGATTCTACACCACTGATTTCGACGAAATGGAGCAGCTTTTCAACACAGAGATCAACAAGAAGCTAAACATGGCTGAATTTGAAGCCCTTTTGCAGGAATTCAAAACTGATTTCAATCAGACACATTTTGTAAGGAACAAGGAATTCAAAGAGGCTGCTGATAAAATGCAGGGACCTTTGAGGCAAATATTTGTTGAGTTCTTGGAGAGGTCTTGTACAGCTGAGTTTTCGGGTTTTTTGCTGTATAAGGAGCTTGGAAGGAGGCTCAAGGTACGTTTTTTCGATTTTTTTTATATAATTTATCGTGTTATTTGATCGAATAATTATATGTGAACCCCTTAATTATTGTGTAATTATAAGAAAAGTTAAGTTATCTAAAGTGGTAAAATTGGAAGAATTTTTTAACACATAGGGGTGTAATTGTAAGAAATGCTTTAATATGAGGGGATTTATGTGATTTTCAAAGAACGAGTGGGGTTTTGAGAATAACACAATACTTCAGGGGCTTGTGTGTAATTTTCCGTTCTTATTTGTAGTCATTTTTGTTGAATTTTGATGTGAAAGTTTGAGCTTTAGAGTAAGTACACTGATTTCCCAAGTTCAATTCTTTATAGTAACTGAGAAAATTGCAATCTTAGTCCTCTAAATAAGTAAGGTTGTCAGAATTAGTTCTGTAAAGTGTAAATTACGCTGGGGTAATTTCAATTTATAGCAAATTAAGGACAAATTTCATTGAAAATTAAATAAATGGTCGGAAAGTGGCACGCCTATAATTTAGTCATTTAATTTGCGGATTTTTTCGTCATTTTAGAGGTAAATCAACACGTGTTGTGTACAAAAGATGCTACTGCCGAATAAATAACCGGGTTAAAATTGCAACTTTTTAAAGTAAGTTCACAATTGCAATTTTAGTCCTCGAAGATATGCTAAGTTGCATTTTTGATACGCAAATGACAATTTTCGTTCCAAATATGAAAATTCCCTAATGAATACAAAATTTTAAATTTTCACGGAAAATTATCATCAATCTCCGAAAATCGACATTCTTAAATTATCACAATTATTGTTATATCATAATCTAAAGGACCATATTTGTCAACCCTTAAGGATTCATTTTGTAACAACAATAATCTTAACATTCATTTTAGTATTTAATCATCAACTTATACTATGATTACTTCTGCAGAAAACTAACCCTATTGTAGCCGAAATTTTCTCCCTCATGTCGAGAGACGAAGCTCGCCATGCAGGGTAAGTTCTAAGTTCTAATTTCTAAATTTCGGTTTTTTAAACGTTCTACGAATAATCACTAAAATCGTGCTCTATTATTTGCATATTTTTCATAAATACTAAAAACTCGAGATTTTTTGTTTTAACAGGTTTTTGAACAAAGGTTTATCAGACTTCAATTTGGCCCTTGACTTAGGATTCCTAACGAAAGCCCGAAAATACACCTTTTTCAAGCCTAAGTTCATTTTCTACGCAACGTATTTGTCTGAAAAAATTGGATATTGGAGATACATTACTATATACAGGCATCTCAAGGAAAATCCCGAGTATCAATGTTACCCGATTTTCAAGTATTTCGAGAATTGGTGCCAAGACGAGAATCGCCACGGTGATTTTTTCTCGGCATTAATGAAGGCACAGCCACAATTTCTCAATGATTGGAAGGCGAAATTGTGGGCTCGATTCTTTTGTCTCTCGGTATTTGACTTGATTTTGTTCTGGCTTTTAGGTTTATTTTGTATGTTTTAATTGTTGTAATGTACGTCGTTTTTATGTTGTTTGATGATTTTTGTATGTAGGTTTATGTGACGATGTACCTTAACGACTGCCAAAGGACGGCTTTTTACGAGGGGATTGGACTTGATACGAAGACGTTTGACATGCATGTTATCATTGAGGTACGTTTTTGTTTTCGGTGTCGTTCCATAAGGGTTAGCGGTACATTCAATGATTCCAACTCAGTGCGTAAATGAGTCGAATCGAGCTGAACGCATAGGTGTTCAGGCTTGCTTGAATTACAATCGAACTTTGAAAATTGTGTTTGAGATCGATTTGATTGTTTATCGAGCTGAGCTGAAATGACCTTTAATCCAGTAGCCTTTAATCGGGTAGTTTGAATGTTTTGTACATGTTTTTGTTATTTTTTACTAATCGAGCCGAGTTAGAGTCGAGCTTCAGAATTTATCAAACACAAATTGTTGTTCAAGCTTGATTTGGTAAATGAGTCGTATGGAGCCAAACGCATAGTGTTCAAGCTTGCTTGAATTACAATCGAGTTTTGAAAATTGTGATTGAGCTTGATTTGATTGTTCATCGAGCCAGGCTCAAATGAGCTTTAATCGAGCCGATCATAAGTCGTTTGAATGTTTTGTACACGTTTTGTTATTTTTAACTAATCGAGTCGAGTTCGAGTCAAGCTTCAAAATTTATCAATTACAAAATGATTTTGAAGCTTGGTTTGATAAATTTATCAAACCAAGCTTTTAGGGGTCGAGCTCGAGTCAAGTATCGAGTAGCTTGGTTCATTTTTCAGCCCTAAATGTTCGCAAAAAATAAAAAATTGAAAGACGACATTTGAAAAACGCAATGACACGCGATTTCATATCTTACAACATTTACCTTTTATCCACAAACATGTTGCCTTAAACTCCGATTTTTTTCAGACAAACCGAACAACGGCAAGAATTTTTCCGGCCGTACTTGACGTTGAGAACCCCGAATTCAAGAGGAAGTTGGATCGGATGGTCGAGATTAACGAGAAATTACTTGCGATTGGCGAGACAGACGATATTCCCCTCGTCAAGAACTTGAAGAGGATTCCCCTCGTTGCAGCACTTGCTTCCGAATTATTGGCTGCGTATCTAATGAAACCTATCGAATCGGGCTCGATGGATTTTGCGGAATTTGAGCCACAAGTTGTTTACTAATTCGGTTCATAGAAAAAAAACGCGACATTTTGTTTTTCGTTTATAGTAAATGGAGTTTAACGTTGTATAAAAAAACTGCGTTCGAGTAGACGTTTTATGAAACATTTTGTTTGCAGTTTTACATATGCTAAGAATGGTTTGGCT
Organism: Verbascum thapsus; assembly: GCA_963669365.1. NCBI lineage: Eukaryota > Viridiplantae > Streptophyta > Magnoliopsida > Lamiales > Scrophulariaceae > Verbascum > Verbascum thapsus. The sequence continues at coordinate 6,659,566 of OY770114.1, forward strand.
TGTGAGAGATGTGCCAACTTATTCAAGTACTTGATGTAGTTATCATATGATATGTGTATGAATGAAAAACGAGAAGAATAAAGCTTTGAAAATCTCTCGGTTTTTCTGTTTGGATTGTAGGATTTGAAAGCTGTTTGTTTGTCATTTGTTTTCAAATTTTATTTTCAAATATTGAAAATACAAAAAAGGTAATATATGTATACTAAATTTTCATTTAAATTCATTTTTTTCTAACTTTATTTTTTTAATTATATATATAACTACATATTAATCATGTGTAAATCACTTTACATATTCATCAATTAAAATGATTACTTATAATCATGGTTACGTTCTCTCTATCATATTGTAAGTTCCATTTTATATTTTACAAATTTTTATTTACATAATTATTATATACATATTTAACACTTATTATACATATAATTCATCAATATATTATTATTGATTTGACATAATTGACAATTTTTAACCATTTTTAAAATTATAAACAAATACTTATGTTTCTCACACAAACTTTCATAATACACAATTCCTGATTTTTTTTCAAATTTTCAACTCAAAAATATAAATAAATATACTCAAACTGACTCCAAAAAAATATATAAATTTCACTCACATAAAACCAAGCACAATAATATCTTCTTCTTTTTTCCTTTTATAAAAAAATACTTAATGTGTCAATCTACCATAAATATATATAGTAAAAAAACTAATTAAAAATCAACATTAATTAACTACTTCCATAATATATAATCAAGAAGAAAAAAAAATGAAAAATAATTCTTGCCATATAATTTCTATTTTATATATTTTAAATAATATTCGTGGGGCAATATTACAATTTACAATTACGAATTAACCCCTTTTTATTTATGTTTCTATCCAACCAGAGATCTCTCTCACTTGGCACAGTTTCTCTCTCTAGGGTTAGTCTCTCTCTCTCTCTCTCTCTCTCTCTCTCCTCTCTCTAAGAAACGTTGAATCAATTTGTCACTTACCCAATTTGTTTGGGGGCAGGTTCTACGGATCAAAAGGTGTTGCAGATTTTGATTGAGGGTTTTCATATTTTGTGGTAAGAAGTTTACATTTCGTTTCGGATTTATTTTGTTCATTTGCAGTTTTTTTTTGGTGTTTAGGATATGATGTTGGATTTTTCCCAGATCATGATTAATTTTATCATTTTAATTATATGGTGATTAGTGTTTCGTTTCAGATTTCTTTGAGATGTGTCGATTTGATTGTTCATGAAAATTACACGCGGACCCTTACTTATTTTGTAATTACCAAAAAAAGACCCTCACTTTTTGGAAATACCCTCACAGAAGGTATAATTGTTAGAAATGACTACAAGAAAGGGACTTGATGTAAGGTTCGGTAATTACACGATTATGAGGGGGTCTGTGTGTGATTTTTCATCTATTTTTCAAAAAAATTCCAGGCCCAAGTGTTATTGGTTAAATGGCAATACCAGAACATAAGCGAAAATTGAATTGTGCACTACATGAAGTGAAGTTTAATAGCTGTGATAGTCGATATACAGTGCAATTAGTAGTCAGCTCAACTATTGGAGTAGAAGATTGTGATTGAATAGGCTGTTTTATCTGATGGAAAAACATTTAGTGGTAGTGTTTAGTGTTAGCTTCTGTATTGAGCATACAAAAAACTTTTGGGGCGCATATACAAATCAAACATAGACCGTTTAAAGTATATGAAAGCCAATGACTTTCTTGATTCAGAATGTGTTGATGTGTGATTAATTGATGCATGCGGTGTGCACCAAAAATTACTGGGGTGTGGTCATTTCCTATTATAAAACCAACGAAGTATCTGCCTTTATTTTGTGCTTTTGATGGTCATATACTTTTAATGTATGTTTTGTAACAAAAGGGGGAGGTTGAAGGGGACAAGAGGAGATGGATCAGAAATTGGTCTAGGAGAGGGTTGATATCATTTGATTTTGTTGTTTGTTATCATGTTGAGAAGGAATATATAACGCTCTTCTTCTTTTGTATGATTTAATGGAAAAGGAAAAACACAATTGGATACTGTTGTGTTAAGTCTATCTGTCTAACATCTTTATTTTAAACTAGGGGTGTCAATTGGGTTGAATGGGTTGGGTTTGGGTCGGGTCCATTTGGGTTGGGCTTGAAGCGGGTCGGGTTCAATTGGGTCAATGTAAAAAAATACGCATTATAATTGGACCCAACAAGGACCCAAAGTGGACCAAATTAGGACAAAAAATGGATCCAATAAGGACCCATTATGAATCAAAGCGGTGTAAGAGATTGTAGAGTGTAACATGTAGATTATTGACTCAAAGTGAAAATATGTTGGTCCCAATTGGACCCAAATATTATTAAAAGCCAACCCAGTTGGAACTGAAATGCTAAAATATTAGGACTTAGGACCCAACCCATTGAAAACTTAGTTTGGTTTGGGTCGAAATATATGTATGAACCCAAATTGACATCCCTATTTTAAACTTTCGAATTTGTGAAAGATCCTTGTATAGCTCCCCACTAAGAAAAAGGGTTGATTTGCACCTTTCGACCCCCCACCCTTTGGTTATTTCATTGCACTTGTTTGAAATTTAAACTTGCTTTGCAAATTTTTAGGGCGTCTTTGAGCAACTTTATTAGCATTGTCATTGATTCATTATTAGTAGCAAAAGTGGAAGGTTACCCCTCCCATTCCAATCTTACCCTTGGCCTGGATCTATTGGTAGCCAAAGATATTATCTTCTCAAAAGTAGAGCCATAACACATTGCATGCTTAACAAAACAGAGCAACCCTTATTCACTTGCATTATGATTCTTATTTATCATCACTCGTATCCTGAAAAACGGCATTAATTGCACGAACTGTAGGTTTGTTGCGAGAAGTTAGATGGCGGGTTCAAGGGTTGCTCATGCCACATTGAAAGGACCAAGTGTCGTGAAGGAAATACTTATCGGGATTGCACTTGGTGTTGCTGCAGGCGGTGTATGGAAAATGCACCACTGGAACGAGCAGAGAAAAGTGAGGCAATTCTATGACTTGTTGGACAAAGGTGAAATCACAGTTGTTGTTGCAGAAGAGTAAAAATACTCTTGCTTTTTATCTTGATTATTGTTGATGTGTTTATCACAATTTGATTTGCTCTTTAATCAGATATGAATTGTTTTAGCATCAAATTTTGATGAAATAAGTTGTATGGGATTTGCTAGACTACATTTTCATTTATATGCAAATACTGAAGCTTTCTGGATTTGTTTCCTTTTGGTTTGCACCTCTTTGGTTTATGGTTATTTATTTTGGAAGCTTCCATTAGATCAAAGTTAGTGGTTTTATGTGGTGTTATTCATGAGATTGACACAAAAATTTGATGTTATAAATATACATTAACTAGTGAATTTAAGGAAGCAGTAGATAAAATAAATTGGTATTAGCAATAAAAAATAGGAAATTAATTTTTTAAAAAAATTAAATTTTATATTAAATATTTCATTGGGTTTAGGTCCCAATAAAAAAATTATTGGATTTGAGTTTGGGACTAGATGCAATAATATAATCGGGTTTGGGTCTAAATAATATATTTGAATTTGGGTTTGGACCCAGACCCAAAATCTTTTTTTATTGGATCTGGGTTTGGGTTTAGACCCAATAATATAATTGGGTTTGGGTCAAAAAAATATATTTGGATTTGAATTTGGAATTTTGGACCCAGACCCAGAATTCGACCCACCCAATGATACCCTTTCATGGTACAAGATTGTTGAAATATCTACCAGTAGTTTGATGGGTTTTGAAATTTTTTTGGGGTAAATTGGGTGAAATGTAGACACCTCTATAATTAATAGACAAGTATTATAACGAGCACTCTAGTGTTAACTAACATCCATCACACTTTTTAAGCCATCTCTGATCTATCTTTATACAACCAAAAAAACTGATTCAAAATGCATTTTCCTTTTCCCAAATCTTTACAGACAGAAAACCAATTTTAATCTCTATTCCATTTACCTTGTACAAAATGCACAAAAATGAATCAGATGTCCTCTGGGATTGCATTACTTACCATATCTCTTCATGTATCGACACCCCTCAATGCTAGACTCAAAAAATCTTAAAAACGAACAAAAAAAGCACGAACCTGATTATCGGGTCCCACCTTGTGAAGCTCTAACGAGACGTTTGTGCTTCATTTCCGCTATCTTCTTCACGAATGTGCCTTCTAAACCTTCTTAGCCAAATATCATAGTTAACTGGATAAGGCGTTCCACATAAGCTATCGACATAATCCGCAAACGCTTTAAGTACAGCCGAGATTTCGCCAAGCTTGTATTGAATCAATCGCCTCGACCAAGATGTTTCTCGCCATTGTAATGCCCCTTCGACCGAATCCAAAACGGGCAAATCGCCACTAATAGAAAAATAAAGCATGTACACTAAGCTCTCTGTATCTGAAGCAGGGCATAATTTCCCATCCTGAAGGGCAGAAGTCGAAGAAAAATGTAAATTCAATGCAGGTCGGTCCCTTTCTTCTAGAATAGCGTGCCCGAAACCGATTACGACATAATAAGGCTGCCCGAAACCCGAGTCAACGCAAATGACATTTTCGGGCCTGATGTCACCATGTCGAATCCCAGCTGAAGAACAAGCAGAAAGAGCTGATAAACAATCGTGGCAACACCTAATAGCTTCATTTGGACCGAACTGCCCCTCTCTCGCCATGTCAGCAACCGTTTTCCCGACTGGACTGGTTACTAGAACGGGGGTCCCACACCACGGGTGTTCACAATGACCACCTGACCGAGTTTTTCGGCACTGCCCGTGATGGACTACCCGGCCCGATGCGGTCAGCTCGGGCAGATACTTACTCGAGAGACCTTTTTGCTTCATGATAGATAGTACTTTAGTTTGCCTCTGAACTTGGTACCATAGTTTCATATCTTCCCATGCTGGCTCAAGCTGTGAAGGATGTGAACCAATATACAGAAATAAAGATTTTCCGGGATTTTCAATAGAAGATACGATGTACGACGAAATTTCTCCGTCGCTCAGAATTTGATCTATCTGATAGCCGTTTTGCGAATTAGAATCTTCGACTAATAAAATATTCCCCACTTCTAGCTTCAATGATTTTTCAGAATCTTGTATATTTGAATCTTCTTGTACTTCAACAATTTCAGGTGAAGCCGTGCGATTCTGGAATCTGAACAAACCATCGCCATTTACACCTGTATCCCTCAATTGCCTCTCGATTCTCCTTGTTTGAAGACGTGAACTGTGATCAGCAGCTAAATCTTCAATAGTATTCTTAGGGTCTCCAGCGAATTGTCTTATCGAATGAAATGTAGCATAAAGTACCTGCAAAGCACCAATATCCCCCCAATTAGAATTTCCGAGCTTGTTCCAAATTCTATTGACTGGAGAGATTGTGATTCTTGAATGATTCTTAATCCATGTGGCGGCAGATTCATAAACGTTATTTAGATCAAATTCCATCTTATTTAGATCACCTTCAACTTTAACAACACTCCCACATTGAGCATCGGCTAGAAGGACAAAAACGGAAGTTAAACTCATAGGAATATTTGATCTGCTGATACTTCTGGCAAGCAATACACGAAGAGCAAAGAATAACGCTTCACCAATTATATCAGACGGTGGGTTCGAATCATCCTCTATTGATCCAAAATCAGGTCTCAAAAGTGCTAATTCAATAATATCATCCCATTTTCCTTGTGGGTGTCTCGGGTTTTTTAGCATTATCGCTGATGCACAAAGGCCTCCAATTTTACCTTTAGAAATCGCCTTCTCAGCTTGGTAAAATCGTAAATTCCCATCATACAAAGAGGAGATGTAGAAAGGCATTGGTTCATTCTCATGCCCCCAGAAGGCTTCCCACAGGCTATTCACGCTTGTGTGAAGGAAATCCTCAAGTGCAAGATAAGCATTTGCTTCCATAGTGGTGGATGTTGATGCATAAATAGCACTAGGCATTCGGATTAGTTGCTGAAATTGAACCCCTTCTAGTGCATAATCGAATTTTTGAAGGTCTATCAACTCGAAAGGAACGTCAAAGACTGGGTTTGCATTGTGTTCATTTATGAAGCAATTTGTGAAATATGATTTCAGGATTTCACTATCGACAAATCTACGGAGGAATTCCTTCCTATCGTGGGCCCTTCCGCCATATGAAATACTCGACTTTTTTGTTGCAGATTCTAATGAATCCCGGTCGGGGGATATACCTGTAAAACAATGATATTTGTATGTTCATTAGACTTTATAGGATTGTTCCCAAGGATGGAATTATATTTGAGATGAAGTTGAAGAACTAACAAAAACAAGTCAAAGTAATAACAAGCACAATGCATGCCGAGGTAAAACTACGATCAATCGAAAGAACTCACAAAAAGTTTACATTTAGATGTGGCAAATAAAATTAGAAGTCTTGAAGATTTCAGCATTGATATGATACAATCTAATACGTCAATTATCTAAGGTTCTGATGTACCAACAACACGACATCCAAAACCATTCTATTCAATGATAACACGGAATAAAGAATAACATAGAACCCCCCCCCCCCCCAAAAAAAAATACCTCACTTGCAGAAAAAATTACTCTAAATGCAGCCAGACCTGGATAAATTGGAAAAGGTTACATCCCTAAGATTTTTGCAACTATGAAGCCTGGGGTTCAAGTCCTACCCGGGGTGCAGGCATTTGTATGATTTCATATTTATTTCAGCCCAGACTTGACATGGTTGCAAGAAAGTGTCTTAATTGATATTATGATGAAAAGACGTAGAACAATAGAAATTGTATTGGCCAACCGCTTTTAATAGCACAGCATAATAGAAATGTGAGGTTTTAATCAAAAATCGCTATTTTAGCCGCCACTTATGGAGCGGTGGCAGCAACATTGACATCATATGGCCTCATTGGGATGCATCATGCTTGCTTAATATCTCTAATAATTTGTATACAGTGAGAAGAAATATAACTGTTTTTCAAATCAAGATAATTGTCGTCTAAAAATGAATACTATATTGTTAAAAGACCTAAACTGAAAATTGTGAAGTAGATCACTTTTGCCATTTTCTGGAACTTTCTACTGATTAGACATCAAACCAATAACTTGGAGTAAACTGCTGATATAAACTCGTCGACCAATCAGGCATCAAACCAATAACTCTGGTACTAAACTAATTTACACCATCGTCAGAAAATTTTGCAATTGAATCTAACCAGAAACATATCCTATATAAACAATTGGTTATTTTGTTCTTACATTGACCCATCTTCAATGCTGGAACTGAGAAGACAATGAAACTCCGCGATAGTGCAATTAAATGGATAGATTCTAATATAAGAACTAATACAACAGTGAACACAAAATATTGACGAGAAAAGGTAAGTTTAGTCTTAGAAGCTATCAGCGACTTGTGTAAACTATGAAGGAAGCCAAGACAACCATGTCGCCTGTGAATTGTGCATGCATTAATGTGCTACTACGTAACATATTTGCCTTGGAGGTTTTAGCATGTGTCTTTGCCTACAAAGTTTTTAAATAAAGAAATACACTTGAATCATACACAAAGATTAGTTTCTTTCCATTTAAGTTAATAAATCTCTGATTATCGAAACAGTTATGACTAGAAAGATGTTCAAATTCCACTTGGCACACACATGGTAACACATTTATTTAGATTGTCAGTATCTTAAAAGACGGTGCTTTTTCGATTTCTCTCCACAAAAACTGCGTTACACGCACACGTGCAGAAGTTCACTTATGATTGGCAACAAAACATCTAAAACGTCATCCGTTTTTCTGTTTCTCTCCACAAAACTGTGTTGTAGGCATACAAAACGCACACGTGCGCAGAAATTCACTCCTATTGGGCAACAAAACTAATACATATACAGTACTTCGAATTTACCAACCATTACTAAATTAGGAGCACTCATTTATAGTACGTTTTAAAGATCTTCCCTCACCTTTGTGTCTCCTCTATCAATCACAATCTTCAAAATTAACAACAATATACGATATACCACACCTAGCCCCAACACAGTATGCAATAAGCTAAGAAAACTGAGAGTGCTGAATAAGTATCATACATGCACTCTAATTAGGAGAGTGAATGAGTTGAGTCGAGCCGAACAAGCTGTTGTTCAAGCTATACTATTATCGAGCTTCAAAATTCAAAATACGTGTTTGAGCTTGGTTTAATTGATATCTTTTTGAACACAGAAAAATAATATAAGATTGAGATTTTAAATTAGCTGAGCTCAAACGAGATGTAACGATCAATCTCGAGTTAACTATCTAAGTAATTTGGTTCTTCTTCATCCCTAATCCTAATCACTCAGCAGAATGACCTAACACTCAATATCAGGAAATCAAAACACAATTAAGCTACAGATCATAAAGCAAAACCAAACTACAGCTAATTCTGATACCATAATCACGAAAATAACACAAATCTACATTAATTCTGGCAAATGAAATAAAAAATAACTCGCAAGAAATTCAACCAAAATTAGCACATTTACACTAAAATTACCTCAAAATTCAGTTGAATCAAAGTCATCCGAAGTCAAAATGAACAATAATCTAAAATAATCAGGGTAAATGCCGAAAAAAAATCTAAAAAATTGGTGTTTACCTTCCATAGCAGAAAGGTAAAATTGTGAAAAATTGAATTCAGTTTTCCTCCTAGATCCCCGACGTGAGTAAACAGCAAGTCTTCACCGATTTTTCTCCATAATTTTCTCTCTCTATGAGTATATGCGTATATACATGTATCTTTTTCTCTCTATAAGCGTTTAATATTTGTTTTAATTTTCTATTACTTTTGTCGTCAAATATACCTCTACTTCAAATAATTAAATAAAATGAAAAACATATCTTATAAAAATTAGAGGGTATTTCTCGAAATAAATTATTTATATGGTATTTTTAGAGTTTATATTTTCTATTTAATTAAGTTGTTAATAGAATAAATCGGCTTCTGATTTATTTTTCAAAAATTAAATCTCCTGATAACGCATTTATAATTTTCTAAGATGTTTTATTGAAGTATTTATTAAAATTCAATGTAAAACTATATAACCTCTCAAATAATTTATATATTATTTTATGTAGTTTATAAATTTAGTCAGACATTCTTTAAAATAAAATAAAATATTAAGTTTGATCTTTCAATTTAAATAGTGATCGATTTATAATACAGTAAAACCTCTATATATTAATAATGTTGGGACCGGAGAATTTTATTAATTTATAGAGATATTATTATATCGATAAATTAATAATTTATTAATTTAAAGAGGTTTTAACGTATATGCACTGACCTTCAAAATTCCAAATTCTTTGAATAACTTTAAGTATACATGCATAGTTATTGATGAAAATTAAGTTAAAATACAAATGTACTAGTAGAATTCCATGAACACAAACTCACGTGGAAGTTGGAGTACGAGAAGACAAATGTACTAGTAGAATTCCATCAACAACTCTTCATAACTTTTTGTTGCAGTACGAGAAGACAACACCACAACTATTGGGTGCAGTAAGGAGATTTAAAGATGAGATCAACATAGATTTGAAGTTCAAGAAAAAGCAAGTTACAGTAGATTCTTATTTTACTAAGTTGTCTTAAGAATATTCAAGTGCATCATATATATATATGGATTATTTTTAATAATTATTAATTTATAGTTTCGTCGGGACCAATATATATACACTGGGATCTCAAAAAAATTATTATCTTATAATTTTATTGATTGGGTCCCAAATTTGTACTGGTCCCAACTTGGGATCGGACAAATTATTAGTTTTAACGAGGTTATTAATTTATCGAGTATTAATTTAACGAGGTTTTACTGTATATGATTACGTAAATCTTATCTTTTAATGTGTTGATGAAATTAAGATAACTAAATTAAAGTATTTTGTGATTGGTAGATAAAATTCAGTTATACATTGCGTTACGGTGGTTGTACATGATTTAAAAATATTTGTATCCTTTATTGCAGGGTTTTTTTTTTTGGAGTGATAAGAATTAAATGCTACTATAAATAAGTGTTGATTGGTCCCCTAATAATTATTGTGGTAGATAATTAAGATAATTAAAGTTTTATACTTTTATTCATAAATGTTTGCACTTTACTTAGGTATTGAAGATTAATCTTAAATGTTTTAGAATTCTATATTTTAAAGGATCACAACAATTAATATGGTGTGACTTTGGTGATTAACGTGACAAAATATATTTGTTTCATTTTTCTAAATTTTGTGTGAATTATTTGTTTATCTAATAGTTAAATAATTGTTAATCGTTCCACTCGGAACACAAATTTTAACTAAGTTTCTATTTTTCAACTTATGGAAAATGAATAATGAATTAGTTTGGGAATATTATTTGTTGAATAATATAAAAACATATAATTTGTAATATTATTGATGAGAAAATATATGTAGAGAATTATAAGACTCGACAATAAAGCAAAATCTATCTAAACTATGAAAATATAAATAAAAAACATAATACAAAATGAAAGATTTTATATAAAACTATATTATAATATATATTAACAATATTATTTCTATAAAGCTCGGAATGTTTTCATGATTTCTAAGTAAACCGTCAATGTTTTCATGATTTTTACGAAAATCATGGAAAATTGAATTTTTGTAGTTTCGTTTCAGAAAGAGTTTCGTATGAGAGAAAAAATTCAAAAAAGAAGAGAATAAAGGAGTAATAAATCTAAATTAATTAATCTTAAGATGCTTAACAAATTAGGTTTGAAATAGAATCAAACAAATTTCTTAAATAGATGCAAGAATTATTAAGAATATTAAATGTGACAAAAAAAGGAAAGTGATAGAATAAAGATCATTTGTTTGAACTGATATTTGAATATAATTTATAATTAATATTTTAAGTCAAATTCATTGATTTAGACGTAAAAAAAATAAGTCATAATAGATCTTATTTTAAACATTGCGTTATTTTATGTTGGAATATGTAATTAATTTAATTTTTTGTGTTGAAAAATAGTCGAAAAAATCTTTTAAAACAATGGAGTGAACTATCAAATCATGAATAGTCAGAATCATATTTGTCTTTTTTTTCAAGAATTTCTTCAAAATTTTCTAAAATTTTGAATTTTTTGAAGTTTTTTTTATAAACCATATCAAATGATTGATATGTATTTTTTTGGAATTTTTACTCTATTTGTTTTTGGTTTTTTCCTTTTTAAATAATCCGAGACTGTTTCTCACGGCGAGAAGAGAGCGTGGACTGATGTAATTTAACATATATGTCACGAGCTGTCTCATCTGCCGACACGTTTTTTTATTCTTATTTCAACAAGCTGAATTTTTTATTATTAATTCCACAAATTCCTTTTTACAATAAAGTTAACAATTTAATATAATAACAATTACTCAAATAATACTTCATGTTAGATACTCTAAATTACATTATTTTTATCAGGGTCATTACTTCTAAGTGTTTCTCCCTCTCTATTATTATCTTAAAAATGTTAAAAATTGATTAAAAAAATTTGTTAATCACATTTCAAAAAATATCGAAACAGCCAAAAACGACTAAGGTCAATGCAATGTTAACTCAAATTAACATACCTCGTAAATGTTCTAAAATATATATGCAGCACAATCATGTTGCGTACTGAGTGTAGCCAAATAAAATATTATTATAATAATTTATGATCGTAATTCAGCATCATCATATTTATATTTAAGTTAAAACAACACGATGTAAATAATATCATGCAAATCTCGAGTATATTGGATAATTTTGTCATATATTAAAGTTATCATTTAATAGTTATGGCTAAATTTAAAACATAGAACAAATTCAATAATCAAAATACAACAAAGACTATATAATATTTCAAAATTGTTATAAAAATACAAAATGTGGAGATCCTTGCATCTGAAAAAGCCCTCTCCGTATTGTAACGGTAACAATCAAAATCTCACTATTTATCTCTGTGTATTGTATATGCACACATTCATATACATATATTCTCTCTCTCTCTCTCTCTCTCTCTCTCTTCATTGCGGTGGCTTTTGGTTGAAATTTAGACTTTCAATCATTGAAGCAAGGGAGAGATCGCTTTCTGAAATCTATTTTTAGCATTTGCAAAGACTGATATAAATCCATCTCTGTATATATCAGAGATAGCGAAAGCAAAGAAAAACACACCATCCCTACATCATATTCACACTCAGATTTCTCTATTCTCTCTCTCTTGCTAGAAGGTATAATTCTTTTATCTGGGTTTTTAGTTTTTCGTTTAATTTATACATCTTTTTTAGGGTTTGAAGTGTTGGGTTTTGTTTTATCGATGCAATTTTGGGTTTTTTGAAAGTATATCTGAAATGGGTTGTTCTGATTTTTTCTTGATTTTTTTTATGTTGTTTGTGAATTATTCTTGAAATAAGGTGGCTTCTTGAGTGATTCAAATTTAGGATTTATACTTTGCTTCATCTGATTCCGATCCGTTAAAAGTGTAGCTTTTTTTCGGTGCTTCTTATATAAAAATTCTTTTCTTTCATGGTATGATTTTCACTTGAAAGATCAGATTTTCAGGGGTGCCCATAACAGAATCTGTGTAATTCACCTGTTGAACAAGTTAGTGTCCGAGTGTAATTGTGTGAAGTTGATTTGAAATTTTGGGGAAATATAATTTTATTACAAGCTGATGATATTTGAGTTTGATTCGAAGCTCAACCTGTCCTGGGCATTGAAGTTTGAATGAATTTATCCTTATTCAATTATTCTCCTTCTTGAGATTTTAGGTTTGTTAATTACTGCATTTTAATCTATACCAGAGGAAAAGTTTGGGCTTTTCTTTTTCCTTTTTCTCTCTCGAAATTATAAATTGGCGGATCGATATTCTGGCTTGATTGATTTCTTTTTTTATTTAATTCTATAAGCTTTTTAGGAATGTGGTTATGTCTTATGTGTAATGCACGATGTTGGGTCATTAGAAGTCGAGGTGGAGAATTTATGAATGATTAGATACAAAGGATTTTCAATCCCCAAGTACCTTGTTGTTCAGATTAGAATTGGAAATATAATTTGTTATCAAAATCCTAGCTTGAGATAATGATTTGTAAGCTAATTTTATCTCCCGTTGTATTAAGTACATACTGTAGCTTCAAATTAAGTGAATTTCAAAACCAAATGACAAGTTTCTGCAAATCCCGATAACATTTGTTTCAAAGTATGAAACCGTGTTATAACTTGCAATGAATATGCATTACCCGTTTATTTTATCATTCATATGTCGACAAAATAGCTTTCGTTGTTTCTTTCTATCTTAGTTTCGTGTACTTAACTGCCAAATTGACGTCATAGCACATTTTTATCAATTTTGTCTACGAGTACCTCATTTTTATCAATTTTGTATCTATTTTGCTACTTCTATACTTTTTTTCTCCTGAATTCGTATGAACTTCTGGAAATAAGTACATTATATTCGTAATGATGTGAAATAATTATTGCAGGATTGTCTTGACTATTCCAAACTTGCGTTTTATCCCGAAAGAAGAGTGAATTATTCATTTGACACAGCGGGCTATGGTAATGTTACATTTCATCTTGTGACAACCTTATTTATTTCCACCTTACTACAATAAAGAATTTTAGTAAAAGGGTATCTAAGTCAAAGAATGCCATATAAAGAAATGATATTGAATTTCAAAACTCATTATTACATACTTGATTTGTGAGAATACTAATTTGGAGAGATTAAATCAGCAAAAAAGCATATTCGCATTTTGACTTCAGCATATGCTTCGCGTGCCAGTATAACGAGATTGCATTTTACGTTGTCCCATAATTACATATTTCGTCTGCTTGATTTAGGCAACCAATGAGAATCTTCCTCCGAATGTGATTAAACAACTGGCAAAGGAACTGAAGAATCTAGATGAAACACCTCCAGAAGGCATTAAAGTCGGTGTAAATGATGATAATTTCTCAGTTATATATGCTGACATTGAAGGCCCAGGTACTTATCTTCGAGCCTTTACCTTTTTATCTATCAAAATCACGTCTGTTGTTGATCTTATGTAATATTTGCAGCTGGGACGCCATATGAAAACGGAGTTTTTCGCATGAAGTTGATATTATCTCATGATTTCCCACAATCTCCACCTAAAGGTATGTAATTTTGTTCACTTAAATAGAGATTTTGATTATATTGCTATACTCGTAAATGTAATCAACTTTTTTGCAATGCTACCCTTCTCTTTAGGTAAGTATATGATTGAATTTGACGTGTTGTGATGAATGGCGAATTTAAGGAATTAATTAAACCTCACATCATGTTGCTTATTCTTAAATCATAATTCGTTTATTTGATTAGATCTCCCTTGATATTGATCACATTTAGTATTCTGGGGTGTCAATAGGGGGGGGGGGGAATACCCAAACCCAAACCGGATCCATAAAATACCCACCAAAAAATATTTTTACCGGACCCCATAGCATACCTGATGGGTCCAAAAAAAGTTAGACCCGACGTGCTGGATACGTTTCGGGTTGGGTCTGCATCGGGTAAATGCCCACGGGTAAACTTTGGATATTTTCAATAGGTAAACTTCGGGTATCTTTCGGGTAAAATAACTGCGGGTAAAAATTGTATCCGACCCGACCCGGACCCGAAATACCTAGTGTCATCGGGTCCCGGGTCTCAGGCGCTACGGGTCGGGTATGGTTCTAGTGAACGGGTCCAGGTCTGGCAATCCCCGACTATTGACAAGCCTAAGTATTCAGTTTCTTGTTATGCGATTGATGTTCGACTTTCTACTCTCAGGCTATTTTCTGACCAAGATTTTTCATCCAAATATTGCAACCAATGGTGAGATTTGCGTTAACGCGTTGAAGAGAGATTGGAATCCAAGTCTCGGCTTACGTCATGTTTTAATTGTAAGTCCATTGATTCACGAGCTAATATCCCGTGAATTTGATGCTTGTCGATTTCATGTGAAGTTCGAAATTTTTGGTTTAGTTCATGCTACTCATTTGGGTAGTATCCAAGTTTATCGACAAATTGATGGAAGTATATATGATGATGCCATAAAGTATAAACTAAATCTTCATCACCGTATGAATCTTTTATCTTTTTTCTTAGTGATATAAATTTAACATTTTTAGCTATTTTTTTTTGTTACGCGCGATTGTAAATGAACAGGTGATCAGATGCTTATTGATCGAACCGTTTCCAGAGTCAGCTTTAAATGAGCAGGCTGGCAAGATGCTTCTCGAAAATTATGACGAGTATGCCAGACATGCTAGGTAAGTAGAACCATACCTCTTATTATGTAATGTTAAACTTGCATATTATTTGGCATTAGATTTTATGTAAACTTGAGATCATATTTGCGTAAAATATACCTTTAGGTTTGGGAAATAATCTCGTCCGTGGTTGCTTACACTTTCACCCCCTGTCAGCTGATGAAATTATTTTTCGAGAATCCAGAATTAAAAGATGCTTTATAATTTGCCAATTTTTAGTGGTAGTTATGGGTGTTCACTTGTCGAGCCGGCTCGAAAATAGCTCGATTTTTCACGAGCTCGAGCCGAGCCTAAGAGCCCAAAAATGCCTGCTCGCCAGCTCGCGAACTGGAATAAAAAAATAATTTTTAATTAATATATATAAATAAATATTTATTCATGTATTTATTTATATATATATAATATGATATATTATAATAATAACAATCTTTTTATCAATAATAATCTTTTTGACATTAGTTATGATTATATTTAATAATATATGAATAAATATAAAATTAATAATCTATTTATATAAAAAATAAAAAAATAAAATTATTTTACTAAAAACATATTATTTTTTTTTGAGCTCGAGCTCGGCTCGGCTCGACTCAGACTCGAGTTTGAACGAGCTCGAGCTCATTTTCCTGCAGCTCGTCGAGCTGGAACTCGAAATTTGTGGTTCGAGCTCAGCGCAAGCTCGAGCCGGGATTTTTAGCCCAGCTCGGCTCGAGCTCGGCTCGTGAACACCCCTACCAATAAGTGAGGGGATGTACGTGTAACCCTTGCTTTAAACACGTTTTTGTCCCGAGATGAAAGAGAAGCAGTTTTATTAGGAAAAATCCGGTTTGTGAATCGTAGAATTATAATATTGACGATCTATAAAGTGAAACGATGTATTCTTTGTTCGTATGATCTAATGATTTTTTATTTGGTTTTTGAAATCTTTAGGCTCTACACTGGAATACACGCCCTCAAACCGAAGCCAAAGCTCAAAACCGGATCAATTCCCGAGCCAACCGCCTCAATTAATGCGGATCAAACAAACACATCAGCAAAATGTGTCGACCAGAAGAATAACGCCGTTTCTGGGGCAGCTGCCCTGCCCCAATTACCTTCTCCATTGGCCCCAAAACCCGAAAACGGTCAGGATTATCCAACGGCCATGATTTCATCTGCTGAGACGGGAGTTAGTGGATCGAAAGGTGCTACATCTACACTAAAGAAGGAAGCAGGGCTGGCTAAAGTTCCAGCTGACAAAAAGAAGATAGATGCTAGAAAGAAAAGCTTGAAGAGATTATGAAGAAACTTCTTTATTATATTGATATTGTGGATTATGTTTCTCTGTTACTCTTTCTCTTGTGGGATTTTAGAAGTTTATAATTATTCACTTTTGTGTTAAATAATTTCTTCTTTTTGGTAATTATTTTTGGTTTTGCTATTATATTAGTACAATTATTTTTGGTAAGTTGGAAGAAGAATTTTTAAAACTTAATAAGAATATTTCCAACTTCAATCAAATAGAAACGGATTGGTTATGTCTGGATTTGTTTCCTAGCCATTTTGGTCAGAAATTTTGGCCAAATACTTGCCAATAGTATTGGTCAGTGAAATTTTAGCTAAAAAAAAAGTATAATTTTTCGTCAAAAATAAAACTCAATTTTTTCATCTCTCCTTTATTCTCACCATCAGATTTTGTTCCCCAACCCTCTCTATCATCTTTTTTTTTAAATCTTCTCCCATCATCCATGTTAAATATATTTAATATTTATAAGAAACTTATATTTGTATACAATATTTAAAACTATGTGTATAGTGTATGTTCAGTGCATGTTTGTAAATCAAGTTTAGATATATATTTAAGGGTATAGAATATAAATTATACATTATGTATTAATATATATTTATATACAGACTATTTATATACACACACATATAGAAAACGTATATATTATCGTGTATATATCCTATATATACAATTTGTTGTTCGTGGATATATAAACCACAGACATGTACATATATGTGAATATTCACATATTTTATTTTTATATATAAGTAAAAGTTCAATATATAAATATATATGTATATCAACTACTAATATATACACATAATTATATATTAATGTAAATAACTATTTACTACTTTAATAATTAGTTATATATTAACAAACAAAAGCTTACATGATTTGAAGCAAAATAACTTTTATTTCTCTTAAAAATAAAATTAAACATTATCTCATAGAAAATGCATATGTCGTAAAATTTTCATCAATAATTCTCATCAATATAACCAATCAAACAATATTAACCACAATCTTAGCTGGGATGTACATACAGTGTATATGACATTAGCTTCAGTATCCTTAATCTTATTACATATGTTAAAACAATATATTATTAGAAGAAATATTATAGTTCTAATATTCTAATCAAGTATAAAAATATTTAATTAAGTAAATCCAAGTATTAAATTAAATAGTAACATACATTACAATTAGAAATCAAACCTCCTTCCTGATATTGGGTTTGGACCAAAAACTTCCTTTTAAATTAAGGGAACAATATTTATATATAAAATTTTATTTTGTAAGTTTGAAAAAGGTTAGGGTTATATCACAGTTCTTTTTGATAAATTAATTATGTCATTTACTTATCATTTCAACAGATGGTTGCACAATGGTAAGTACTGTATAATGTCTGTTTTAAAATTATTTGATTATCGACTCTCCTTCACGTCTTAGGATTTTTTGTCCTTCCCCATTATTCTTCAAGTTCACAAAACAATTATATGTCACTTTGGTCTAAAAAAGAAAAAAAAATGGTCATTTTAGTCTTCAAAAGAAAAAAGTGTTTTGTGGAAAAGACATTTTTGAAGAAAAAACATATTAACTTTTAGCTGGAAGCTAAGTAATATTTATTATTTTGTGGTTAGATTAGTCATTTTCCTTAACTACAAAAATTTCACAAATATAATTCAATAATCATACATATAATTACTAGTTAGTTCGACCGAAACTCTTTAGACCAACAATTTTTTAACGTGGGTTTGTATAAACAACCACCCATAATAGAGTGATTAATGACCAAAAAAAAAAAAGTAGAAAATGAAACTAAGATATAATATTCTTCTCCATTAGTTGTAAACAAGATACATTTTAAAAAAGATTCAACAGGACACATGCAATATGTGCTTTGTTGTCTCAACACTTATTCATAGTAGTAACATAATACATGCAAGTACGTATTAAAGTCTAAAAGGGAGAAGAAATCTTCGGAATTAATACTCGCAATGCTGCTATTAGGCACCTACACGGAAAAATCCATTTATACCAAAGGTTTGAACCAACCCAAATAGAGCCGTTAGCAGTGTGCCGGTAGATTGAATGACGGATGCAAGGATGCCATTAGTGGTGGAAAGTATCGGACATACAGTACTGTTTAACGGAAGTTGAACAACGGCAACACATGGTGCCGATGGAAGCCCAAGGAGAAGCCCTAGGATCCTACGAGCAGTAATGTTAAAATTTCCATTTGCATTAGTAATGCCTTGGCCAACTGTAACAGTAGTACCAAGAATTGTGCAATTCAAGCTAACACGCGTCCCATTTACGCCTTGGGCACCAGGTGTGCAATTTCCATTGGGCGTGCAGCAAAGTCTGCCATTTAAAGACAGGCCTTGCAGGATTTGGCCGTTTGCTAGTGGATTTGAGGCCGTGAAAAGAAGTGCAATGAGGAAAAGGGCTGGGGCACAATTACTGTTATAAGCCATTGTGGAGGACTTTTGATATGATATATATCGTTACTACAGTTGTAATTCACTGCTTTTGTTGTGTTACAAGGTTGGGAAAGAACCCCTATTTATACTTGTTTATTTTCATATATTCTTCCAGTTTTCTCCTCAATGTATTATGGATATTTTATTAGCACTTAATGAATAAGGGTTAGGATGGGTTGCTCTAGCTGTGGTCCTTATGTATGTTGTTGTGCATGCTAAAGTTAGAATTTTTCCCCAACATGATAATACATCTTAATTACTATGGAAATTCAATCGATTTAATTGAAAAGCATGCAACAAGCTCTTTGTTTAATTTACAAAATATAGAGTAACTTCTAAGTAACATTCTCAATTATGGAATGTTTTACGTAGTATGTTCTTCTTCTTTTTTCAGAAAGAGCATCGATCTCTTGAATAAGAATTTGGGGCCTTTCGCATAAGTACTAGAATTCGATTTTTCTTTGAGGCTCTGATCTTAAAGAGACTTTATGTTGTGATGCTTAAATTAATTTAATTAATTATTAGGCATCAGTGCTTATTTTATTCTTTTAAGCTTGGTAAAAAATCTCAGCGAGACAAATTAGGCATACACAAACCCAAACTGCATGAAAATATTTCTAAAATCATATGATAAATTTAAGTAAATTATTAGAAAGAATATTGAATTGGGGTGGAAATGGACAAAATTCAACTTGACCAACTTGGCAAAGCCATAGTTACGTTGAATCTTGCACTAAAGACTTGTTATAGCCCACATTAGATCTTTGCCAAATTTTGGACAAAATAGACTCCAATCACTAAGTACCTAAACACATTATCTTGGTGCCATCTTATAAGTTTAAGGAGAGACGAGATTTCTAATTTACTTTTCACTCGACTTGTATATTTAAGAAGAAAATATACAATATGTCAAACCAAACAGTGTTATTTGATATTGTTCGATCGATGCTAGCTACACTAATCAAATTGCTATGATAGAGTTTGGCCAATTTAATTACATACATTTTGGGCTGCACAGAAATTCAAGCACCCTAATACCAATTGCTTTGCTATGTATTGAATGGATATGATTGTGTGGGAATGTCTATGTTGAGATCTCAGAATAGGCTGTTCAATGCTTGTTGATGCCATTTAAGTTTACATGCAACAACTCCAACTCTTTTATTGATAAACAAACATTTATGCAATACAAGATAAAGTGCCCAAACTTCCTATCATCTTTTGACATTGAGGGCACACATCCAACTACGGGGGTTCACGAGTCGAGCTAACTCACGAGCTCGGCGAGCCGGCTCGAAAATAGCTCGACTCGAGCTCGAGAAAATTTGACTTCGAGCCGAGCTTAACGAGTCGAGCGTTTCCAACAAGCCGAAATTGAGCCCAAAAATGCCTATTCGCCAGCTCGGGAGCCGGCTTGCGAGCTGGAATTAAAATACAAATTTTAATTGATATATATAATATATAAATAAATATTTATTGATATATTTATTTATTTATATATATTTTTTGAGCTCGAGCTCGAAAATTGTGGCTCGAACTCGAACTTGAGCCAAGCTTATTGGCCCAGCTCGACTCGTGAACACCCTTATACCCAACATATATATATATATATATATCTATACTACTATAAAAGGTTGAAATTTGAAAGTGTTTCTTTCAATTGCGGAAAGAATATAATGCCGTCAATGCAATCAATATTATACCAAATTATCATGCCCTATTAATTAAGATAATTATTAATCCATACTCAAGAGTCACCAACTCCAAATCCATCTATCTATATCTAATATATACCTATATCTATATTATACTTATCAATTATAATCTTATCAATTATAATTAATTATAATTATAATTGATAATTAATATTAATTATTATATATAAAAACCTCCATTATTCTACAAAATTATGAATAATGAAGTTTTACATCTAAATATATATATATCTGTATCTATATATTTATTCTTTTAAGGTGTAGGACTTAAATATTTAATTTCATTCCACTCTGGAGAAGTGTAGTACTTATGCGCTAGGGCGCTCATCCGTTACTTCAAGTGCTTTCCCTTGAGCTAACCCTCTTACAGGATCTCAGACAGTTCGTATAATACCGATTTCTCATTGCTTGGCTCATAAATGTGCAATTACAATAGATTATTCTAAAAGAGTGATAATCTAGGTGTTTCATTCAATTATAAATTTACTTTTTCTTTACCCTTATTAATTATATTTGTTATTATAATTGAGAGTATATATTAATTATTATATCTACACCGCCGCTTTTCTATAAGTACTCTAGTATAGGATTCAATTACGACTTTGTCATGTTGATCGAGTTGAATTTGGTTCATTTACACCCAATTCAAGATTCATTCAAAGAGTTTAAACTTGTCTAATCTTATAGATATTTTTTCATGGAGGTTTGAGAACATCTAATTTATTAATTATTAACTATAATTATAATTATAATTGATAAGTATAGTATAGATATAGATATATATTTGATATAGATAGATGGATTTGGAATTGGTGATCTTGAGTATGGACTTATAATCATCTTACTTAGTAGGACATGATGATTTAGTATAATATTGATTGCATTGAGGGCTTTATGGTATTTTCATAATTAGAAGAAAAACTTTCAAATTTCATACTTTTTAGTGGAAAAAATACATTTTTCGTCCCTCAACATACATCCAATCGCAAAATTGGTCCCCCATGTTTTGCATCCGCACATTGAGTCCCTTAAGTTACATAATGTTGACACATTTAGTCCATACCGTTAATTTACCGTACAACCCTAGCGGTTCGGGCATGTGGGGCGCACGTGACATATGATGTATATAAATAATTTTTAAACAATATATATATAGATATTTATTCGTGTATTTATTTATTTATATATAATATGATGTATTATAATAACAATATATTTATCAATAATAATCTTTTTGACATTAGTAATGATTATATTTAATAAAATACGAATAATAGATTATTATATTTAATAATCTATTTATATAAAAGATAAAAAATAAAATTATTTTATTAAAAACATATTAATTTTTTGAGCTCGAGCTCGGCTCGGCTCGACTTAGACTCGAGTTTGAACGAGCTCGAGCTCATTTTCCTGCAGCTCGTCGAGATCGAACTCGAAATTTGTGGCGGGATTTTTAGCCCAGCTCAATTCGAGCTCGAATCGTGAAACACCATTACCAATAAGTGAGGGGATGTGCATGTAACCCTTGCTTTAAACACGTTTTTCTACTGAGATGAAAGAGAAGCAACTTTATTAGGAAAAATTAACCCCTTTTTGAATAGTAGAACAATAATATCGACTATGTATTAAAGTGAAACAATGAGATCTTTGTTCGTATTATCCAATGATTTTTATCTGGTTTTTTGAAATCTTTAGGCTCTACACTGGAATACACGCCCTCAAGCCGAAGCCAAAGCTCAAAACTGGATCAATTCCCGAGCCAACCGCCTCCATAAATGTGGATCAAACAAACACTTCAGCAAAATGTGTCGACCAGAAGAATAACGCCGTTTCTGGGGCAGCTGCCCCGCCCCAATTACCTTCTCCATTGGCCCCAAAACCCGAAAACGGTCCGGATTATCCAACGGCCATGATTTCATCTGCTGAGACGGGAGTTAGTGGATCGAAAGCTGCTACATCTACACTAAAGAAGGGAGCAGGGCTGGCTAAAGTTCCAGCTGACAAAAAGAAGATAGATGCTAGAAAGAAAAGCTTGAAGAGATTATGAAGAAGCTTCTTATATTGATATATATTGATATTGTGGATTATGTTTCTCTGTTACTCTTTACTCTTGTGGGATTTTAGAAGTTTATAATTATTCACTTTTGTGTTAAATAATTTGTTCTCTTTGGTAATTATTTTTGGTTTTGCTATTATATTAGTACAATTATTTTTGTAAGTTGGAAGAAGAATTTTTAAAACTTAATAAGAATATTTCCAACTTCAATCAAGTAGAAACAGATTGGTTATGTTTGGATTTGTTTCCAAGCCATTTTGGTCAGAAATTTTGCTAATAGTATTTAGTCAGTGAAAGTGATTTTAGCTAGAAAAAAAATATAATTTTTCGTCAAAAATAAGACTCAATTTTTTTATCTTTCTCTCCTTTATTCTCACCATTAGATTTTGTTCCCCAACTCTCTCTATCATCTTTTTTCTTATTTTCTTCCATCATCCATGTTAAATATATTTAATAATTATAAGGAATTTTATTTGGCTCCTTGTGCGCAGTGGGGACTGGTTTAGCCCCTGTGATTGGTTGAGTTACTATGATTTATTCCTGCCATAGCTCTGTCGGGCCGGGACATGGGGGGGCCCTTGGGATTGGGGATTCAACCTTTTGAACAATAATTATAAGGAATTTATATTTGTATACAATATTTAAAACTATGTGCACAGTGTATAACTATATATCTATGTACAGTGCATGTTTGTAAATCAATTTTACATATATATTTTAGGGTATAGAATATAAATTATACATATATGTTTGTATTTATTTATACATAGACAATTTATATACACACACATATAATATATATATTATCGTGTATATATCCTATATATATACCATTTGTTGTTAGTGTATACATAAACCACAGACATGTACATATATGTGAATATCCACATCTTTTATTTTTATATATAATTAAAAATTAAATATATATGCATATCAACTACTATTACACATAATTATATATTAATGTAAATAACTATTTACTACTTCAATAATTAATTATGTATTAACAACAAAAAGCTTACATGATTTGATGTAAAATAAGTTTTGTTCCGTTTAAAAATAAAATTAAATATTATCTCATAAAAATGCATGTCTTAAAATAATTTCATCAATAATTCTCATCAATATGATTAATCAAACAATAATAAGCACAATCTTAGCTTGGATGTACATACAGTGTATATGACATTAGTGTCAACATCCTTAATTTTATTATACATATATTAAATAGTAACATACATTACAATTAGACATCGATACCCTTCCTAATATTGGGTTTGGACCAAAAACTTCCTTTTAAAAAATTATACATATAATTTTATTTTGTAAGTTTTAAAAAGGTTAGGGTTATTATATCACAGTTCTTTCTTGATAAATTAATTATGTTTTTTTACTTATCAGTTCAACAGATGGTTGCACAATGGTAAGTGTATAATGTCTGTCTTGTGATTATTTGATTATCGACTTTCCTTCACGTCTAGGATTTTTTTGTCCTTCCCCATTATTCTTCAAGTTCACAAAACGATTTTATGTCACTTTGGTCGTAAAAAGTAAAAAAAATGGTCACTTTCTTCTTCAAAAGAAAAAAGTGTTTTGTGGAAAAGACATTTTTGAAGAAAAAACATATTAACTTTTAGCTGGAAGCTAAGTAATTTTATTTTATGGTTAGATTAGTCATTTTTCTTAACTACAACAATTTCACAAATATAATTCAATAATCATACATAATTACTAGTTAGTTCGACCGAAACTCTTTAGACCAACAATTTTTTGACATCGATTTGTTTAAACAACCACACATAATAGAGTGATTAATGACAAAAAAAGCCCGCATGGGCAGCCCAGTTGGTCACAGAAGGGTGAAGTTTGGATAATGACCTAGGATCGAGTCCCATCAGCGGCAGTGTGGGAGCAACCTCTCAAGTGAGGGGGCTCCTTGTGCGCAGTGGGCACTGGTCTAGCCCCTGTGATTGGCTGGGTTACCATGATTTATTCCTCCTATAGCTCTGTTGGGCCGGGGCATAGGGGGCCTTTGGGGTTGGGGATTCAACCTTTTTGGATAATTAATGACAAAAAAACAAAAAGTAGAAAATAAAACTAAGATATAATTTTCTTCTCCATTATTCGCAAACAAGATACATTTTAAACAACAAGACACATGCTATATGTGCATTGTTGTTTCTTATTTATAGTAAAGTCTAAAAGGGAGAAGAAATCTTCGGAATTAATATTCGAAATGCTATTAGACACCCACACGGAAAAATCCATTTATACCAAAGGTTTGAACCAACCCAAGTAGAGCCGTTAGCAGTCTGCCGGTAGATTGAATGGTGGATACAAGGATGCCATTAGTGGTGGAAAGTATGGGACATACAGTACTGTTTAACGGAAGTTGAACAACAGCAACGCATGGTGCCGATGGAAGCCCAAGGGCAAGCCCTAGTATCCTCCGAGCAGTAATATTAAAACTTCCATTTGCATTAGTAATGCCTTGGCCAACTGTAACTGTAGTACCAAGAATTGTGCAATTCAAGCTAACACGCGTCCCATTTATGCCTTGGGCACCAGGTGTGCAATTTCCGGTGGGTGTGCAGCAAAGTCTGCCATTTAAAGACAGGCCTTGCAGGATTTGGCCGTTTGCTAGTGGGTTTGAGGCCGCGAAAAGAAGTGCAATGAGGAAAAGGGCTGACGCACAATTGTTGTTATAAGCCATTTTGGAGGATTTTTGATATGATATATATCGTTACTACAATTGCAATTCACTGCTTTGTTGTATTAGAATGTTCAGAGAGAGCCCCTATTTATACTTGTTTATTTTCATGTATTCTCCCAATTTTCTCCTCAATGTATATAAGATTTTTTGAATATTTTAATAGCACTTAATGAATAAGGGTTAGGATGGGTTGCTCTAGTGGTCCTTATGTATATTGGTGTGCATGTTAAAGTTAGAATTTTTCCCAAACATGATAAAACATCTTAATTACTATGGAAATTCAATCGATTTCATTGAAAAGCATGCAGCAAGGTCTTCATTTAATTTACAAAATATAGAGTACTTCTAAATAACATTCTCAATTATGGAATGTTTTGCTTAGTACGCCGTTCTTTTTTTGAAAGAACATCGATCTCTTGAATAAGAAGTTGGGTCTTTCACATTAGAATTTGATTTTCTTTGAGACTCCGATCTTAATGAGACTTGATGCTATGATGCTTAAACTAATTTAATTAATTATTAGGCACCAATGCTTATTTATTCTTTTAAGCTTGGCAAAAAATTTCGGCGAAACAAATTAGTCATAGACAAACTCAATATGCATGAAAATATTTCTAAAATCATATGATAAATTTAAGTAAATGATTAGAAAGAATATTGAATTGGGGTGGAAATGGGCAAAATTCAACTTGACCAACTTGGAAAAGCCCACATTAGATCTTGTTGTATCTTACACTAAAGACTTGTTGTAGCCCACATTAGATCTTGCCAAATTGTGGATAAAATAGACTCTATCATTAAGTACCTAAACACAATATCTTGGTGCCATCTCATAAGTCTAGGAAGAGATGAGATTTCGAATTTACTTTTCACTCAACTTGTATATTTAAGAAGAAAACTATACAATATGTCAAACCAAACATATTATATGATATTGTTAGATCGATGCTAGCTACACTAATCAAATTGCTAAGATAGAGTTTGGCCAATTTAATAACATACATTTTGGGCTGCACAGAAATTCAAGCACCCAAATACCAATTGCTTGCTATGTATTGAATGGATATGAATTTATTGGAATGTCTATGTTGAGATCTCAGAACAGGCTATTCAATGCTTGTTGATGTCATTAAAGTTTACATGCAACAACTCCAACTCTTTTATTGATAAACAAACATTTATCGAATACAAGATAAAGTGCCCAAACTTCCTATCCTCGTTTGACATTGAGGGCACAAACCCAACTAGTGGTGTTCACGAGTCGAGCTAACTCACGAGCTCGGCGAACCGGTTCAAAAATAGCTCGACTTGAGCTCGAGAAAATTCGACCTCGAGCCGAGCTTAACGAGTCGAGCTTTTCCAACGAGCCGAAATCGAGCCAAAAATTGCCTGTTCGCCAGCTCGCGACCTGGAATTGAAAAATAAATTTTAATTGATATATATATATATATAAATATTTATTCATATATTTATTTATTTATATGTAATAAGATATGTTATAACAATAATAATATATGTATAAATAATAAATATTTTTGACATTAGTTACGATTATATTTAATAATATATTAATAAATATAAAATTAATAATATATTTTTTTATTAAAAAATTATAATTCTACAAAAAATAATTATTTTTTTGAGCTCGAACTCGGCTCGACTCGACTCAGGCTCGAGTTTGAACAAGCTCAAACTCGAGCTCATTTTCCTGCAGCTTGTTGAGTTCGAGCTCTAAAATTGTGGCTCGAACTCAAGTTTGAGCCAAATTATTTGGCCCAACTCGACTCGTGAACTCAACTTTCAAATTATTTGCCGGAGCTCGGACAGTTTGTATAATATTGGTTTCTCATTGCTCGGCTCATAAATGTCCAATTACAATAGATTATTCTAAAAGTGTTATAATCTAAGTGTTTCGTTCAATTATAAATTTACTTTTTTTTTTACCCTTATTAATTATATTTATTATTATAATTGAGAGTATATATTAATTATTATATCGGTAGTTCCGCTTTTCAACAAGTACTTTAGTATAGGATTCAATTAGGACTTCGTCATGTTGATCGAGTTGAATTTGGTTCATTTACACCCAATTCAAGATTCATTCAAAGAATTTAAACTTGTATAATATTATAGATATTTTTTTATTGAGGTATGAGAACATCTATTTATTAATTATCAACTATAATTATAATTATAATTATAATTGATAAGTTTAATATAAGTATAGATATGGGAATATTGCATTTTTGGTACACGAATGTGGCCTGCACGTTTATTTGGTACAATAATATTGGGGGGTGGTGGCAATTTGAATACACTAATGCGAGGTAGGTATGGCAATTTAAGTACAATTTCGTCGGAAAATTCGATTTCAGCCGGAAAATGACATGTGCCGGTTACGTGCATTCAAATTTGGGGATTTTGACCAATTTTGACCAAAATGCTGACGTGGCCTATTATTGGAGGGAAATTGATTTTGACTTGATTGGGGGCTCTTTACAATTTTGACCAAAATTAAGTAAACTAATTGATTATTGGGGGATTGACGAATTTTGACTATTATAAATATAATAGTATTTGAGTTTACCAAATTGCCCCAAGCCCTATTTTATTTAATTTCATCTTCTTCAACCTTATCTCCATAACCATTGCCGACACCCTAGCTGTAATTTCTTCAAAAAAAATTACATTTGCATAATAAAAGAAATCATTTGCTGTAATAAAAGAAAATTAATTTGCTGTAATTAAATTTGAAGAAATCAAAAGAAAATTACCTATTTTTCTTGTTTGAATTCAAGTAAAAGAAATTAGTATTTTTCCTAAACACTAAATTTTATTCAAAAACATTTGTTCACTGGTGTGACAGCGATGGGGGTGGTGTGACGGCGACGGTGGTGGTGGCGGTGGCAGTGGGGTAACATGGTGGTGATAGCAGCGGGCAACATGGTGAGGTTGGGAGAATTAAAGAAAATAAAAAACTGAGGGAACTTCACAGGTAAAATCACAGCCTCCTGCAGCGCCTGCTTCGCGCTCTCCAATCCAGCAACATCATTCCACTTAACATTAGGCTTTTCTCGAATAATCGCGGAATTCAAACCACTCCTCAGCTTCTCCTTATCCCCATCCTCCCCATCATTCCCATCCTTAGGCTTTGTCTTCGGCCTCGTCGCCACATCAGCATCACCATTCGATGCAGGCCTGGAACCGCCTTCATCAAGCACAACTCAGATCTGCTCCGCGCGCCGTAAATACTCCGTGAACTTCTGCGTGATTGCCTCTTTTATCTTAGGGTTCTTCTCGTACTTGAAATACTCCAAAGTGTTCATGTACAGAGGGAAGGCTTTGGCGTAATTTCTGGCATTATCTTTCGAAACTGCTTGACGTACGTACTCGATCGCTTGCTCTTTGAAATTGCTGTACATTTTCGCCGATCATAAAAAATTGAATTGAAGACTTGGCGATGCTGATCGGAAAATTGATTATTTGAGATTGCGATTATGTGGATTGATCGGAGATGATTGAGGAGATATTTGATTTTTAGGGTTGAATTGGTAGGAAAAGGTTATTAACAAATAGTTAAATTGAAAAAAAAAATGTCAAAGAACAAAAAAGTCAAAATCCCCAAAATTAGGTCAAAATTCCCAAATTTTGGTCAAAATTAATTAATTTTCCGACGAAAATCGAATATTCCGGCGAAAGTCGAATTTTTCGATGAAATTTGTACTTAAATTGCCAGACCTACCCCGCATTAGTGTATTCATATTGCCACCCCCCATATTAATGTACCAAATAAACGTCCAGGCCATATTCGTGTACCAAAAATGCAATATTCCCGTATAGATATATATTAGATATAGATAGATGGATTTGGAATTGGTGATCTTGAGTATGGAAATCATCTTAATTAGTCGGACATGAAAATTTCGTATAATATTGATTGCATTGAGGGTTTTATGGTGTTTTCATAATTAGAAGAAACACTTTCAAAATTCATACTTTTTAGTATACATATACATGTTTGGTGTATTCACGAGTCGAGCCTGCTCGAAAATAGCTCTATTCGAGCTGAAGAAAATTTGAGCTCGAGCCGAGCTCGAGCACAAAATGCCTGCTCGCGCTCGCAAGCTGGAATAAAAAAATATATTTTAATTAATATATATATATAAAAATATTTATTCATGTATTTAATTATTTATTTATATATATTATGATATTTAATAATAATATTATTTATAAATAATAATCTTTTTGACAATAGTTATGATTATATTTAATAATATATGAATAAATATAAAATTAACAATCTATTTATATAAAAAATAAATTATTTTATTGAAAATATATTATTTTTTTAAACTCGAGCTCGGCTCGACTCAGACTCGAGTTTGAACGAGCTCGAACTCATTTTCCTGCGGCTCGAGCCGGAATTTTTAGCCCAACTCGGCTCAAGCTCGACTAGTGAACACCCCCTGTCAATAAGTGGGGGTGATGTGCATGTGTTAAGTGTAAAGATTAACTATAACATCCACCCTTATATACATATAAACATTATATCTTTACACTTAACAGCATGTAACCCTTGCTTTAAACACGTTTTTCTCCCGATAAAAGAAAAGCAACTTTATTAGGAAAAATCCAGTTTTGTGAATCGTAGAATGATAATATTGACGATATACTAAAGTGAAACGATGAGATCTTTGTTCGTATGATTCAATGGTTTTTATCTGGTTTTTGAAATCTTTAGGCTCTACACTGGGATACACGCCCTCAAACCAAAGCCAAAGCTCAAAATTGGATCAATTCCCGAGCCAACCGCCTCCATAAATGCGGATCAAACAAACACTTCAGCAAAATGTGTCGACCAGAAGAATAACGCCGTTTCTGGGGCAGCTGCCCCGCCCCAATTACCTTCTCCGTTGGCCCCAAAACCCGAAAATGGTCAGGATTATCCAACGGCCATGATTTCATCTGCTGAGACGGGAGTTACTAGTGGATCGAAAGCTGCTACATCTACACTAAAGAAGGGAGCAGGGCTGGCTAAAGTTCCAGCAGACAAAAAAGAAGATAGATGCTAGAAAGAAAAGCTTGAAGAGATTATGAAGAAACTTCTTTATTATATTGATATTGTGGATTATGTTTTTCTGTTACTCTTTACTCCTGTGGGATTTTAGTAAGTTTATAACTATTCACTTTTGTGTTAAATAATTTCTTCTTTCTGGTAATTATTTTTGGTTTTGCTATTATAATAGTATAGTTATTTTTGGTAAGTTGGAAGAAGAATTTTTAAAACTTAATAAGAATATTTCCAACTTCAATCAAGTAGAAACCGATTGGCAATGTTTGGATTTGTTTCAAAGCCATTTTAGTCAGAAATTTTGGCCAATAGTATTTGGTGGGTCAAATTTTAGCTAGAAAAAAAAAAATATAATTTTAGCTAGAAGAAACATTTTAGTTCTAATATTCTAATCAAGTATAAAAATATTTAATTAGGTAAACCCAAAAATTAAATTAAATAGTACAATGCGTCACAACTAGAAATCAAACCTCCTTCCTAATATTGGGGTTGGACCAAATATTCATTTTAAATTAAGGGAACAATATTTATATTATATATTTATTTTGTAAGTTTTGAAAAAGGTTATGATTATGTCACAATTCTTTTTGATAAGTTAATTATGTGTTTTACTTATCAGATCAACAAATGGTTGCACAATGGTAAGTGCATAATGTCTGTCTTGTGATTATTGGATTATCGACTCTCCTTCACGTCTTATGATTTTTTGTCCTTCCCCGTTATTCTTCAAGTTCACAAAACAATTATATGTCACTTTGGTCTAAAAAAGAAAAAAAAATGGTCATTTTCATCTTCAAAAGAAAAAAGTGTTTTGCGGAAAAGACATTTTTGAAGAAAAAATATATTAAGTTTTAGCTGGAAGCTATGTAATATTTATTATTTTGTGGTTAGATTAGTCATTTTCCTTAACTACAAAAATTTCACAAATATAATTCAATAATCATACATAATTACTAGTTAGTTCGACCGAAACTCTTTAGACAAACAATTTTTTAACGTCGGTTAGTTTAAAAAACCACACATAACACATAATAGAGTGATTAATGACAAAAAACAAAAAGTAGAAAATAAAACTAAGATATAATTTTCTTCTCCATTATTCGCAAACAAGATACATTTTAAACAACAAGACACATGCTATATGTGCATTGTTGTTTCTTATTCATAGTAAAGTCTAAAAGGGAGAAGAAATCTTCAGATTTAATACTTGAAATGCTATTAGTTACCAACACGGAAAAATCCATTTATACCAAAGGTTTGAACCAACCCAAATAGAGCCGTTAGCAGTGTGCCGGTAGATTGAATGACGGATGCAAGGATGCCATTAGTGGTGGAAAGTATCGGACATACTGTACTGTTTAACGGAAGTTGAACAACGGCAACGCATGGTGCCGATGGAAGCCCAAGGAGAAGCCCTAGGATCCTACGAGCAGTAATGTTAAAATTTCCATTTGCATTAGTAATGCCTTGGCCAACTGTAACAGTAGTACCAAGAATTGTGCAATTCAAGCTAACACGCGTCCCATTTACGCCTTGGGCACCAGGTGTGCAATTTCCATTGGGCGTGCAGCAAAGTCTGCCATTTAAGGACAGGCCTTGCAGGATTTGGCCGTTTGCTAGTGGATTTGAGGCCGCGAAAAGAAGTGCAATGAGGAAAAGGGCTGGGGCACAATTACTGTTATAAGCCATTGTGGAGGACTTTTGATATGATATATATCGTTACTACAATTGTAATTCACTGCTTTTGTTGTGTTACAAGGTTGGGAAAGAACCCCTATTTATACTTGTTTATTTTCATATATTCTTCCAGTTTTCTCCTCAATGTATATAACACTACTTTATGGATATTTTATTAGCACTTAATGAATAAGGGTTAGGATGGGTTGCTCTAGCTGTGGTCCTTATGTATGTTGTTGTGCATGCTAAAGTTAGAATTTTTCCCCAACATGATAAAACATCTTAATTACTATGGAAATTCAATCGATTTCATTGAAAAGCATGCAACAAGCTCTTTGTTTAATTTACAAAATATAGAGTAACTTCTAAGTAACATTCTCAATTATGGAATGTTTTACGTAGTATGTTCTTCTTCTTTTTTCAGAAAGAGCATCGATCTCTTGAATAAGAATTTGGGGCCTTTCGTATAAGTACTAGAATTCGATTTTTCTTTGAGGCTCTGATCTTAAAGAGACTTTATGTTGTGATGCTTAAATTAATTTAATTAATTTTTAGGCACCGGTGCTTATTTTATTCTTTTAAGCTTGGTAAAAAATTTCGGCGAGACAAATTAGGCATACACAAACCCAAACTGCATGAAAATATTTCTAAAATCATATGATAAATTTAAGTAAATTATTAGAAAGAATATTGAATTGGGGTGGAAATGGACAAAATTCAACTTGACCAACTTGGCAAAGCCATAGTTACGTTGAATCTTACACTAAACACTTGTTATAGCCCACATTAGATCTTTGCCAAATTTTGGACAAAATAGACTCCATCACTAAGTACCTTATAAACACATTATCTTGGTGCCATCTTATAAGTTTAGGGAGAGACGAGATTTCTAATTTACTTTTCACTCGACTTGTATATTTAAGAAGAAAATATACAATATGTCAAACCAAACAGTGTTATTCGATATAGTTCGATCGATGCTAGCTACACTAATCAAATTGCTATGATAGAGTTTGGCCAATTTAATTACATACATTTTGGGCTGCACAGAAATTCAAGCACCCTAATACCAATTGCTTTGCTATGTATTGAATGGATATGATTGTGTGGGAATGTCTATGTTGAGATCTCAGAATAGGTTGTTCAATGCTTGTTGATGCCTTTTAAGTTTACATGCAACAACTCCAACTCTTTTATTGATAAACAAACATTTATGCAATACAAGATAAAGTGCCCAAACTTCCTATCATCTTTTGACATTGAGGGCACACATCCAACTACGGGGGTTCACGAGTCGAGCTAACTCACGAGCTCGGCGAGCCGGCTCGAAAATAGCTCGACTCGAGCTCGAGAAAATTTGACTTCGAGCCGAGCTTAACGAGTTGAGCGTTTCCAACAAGCCGAAATTGAGCCCAAAAATGCCTATTCACCAGCTCGGGAGCCGGCTTGCGAGCTGGAATTAAAATACAAATTTTAATTGATATATATATATATATAATATATATAAATATTTATTGATATATTTATTTATTTATATATATTTTATGAGCTCGAGCTCAGCTCGGCTCGAGTTTGAACAAGCTCAAGTTCGAGCTCATTTTCTTGCAGCTCGTCGACCTCGAGCTCGAAAATTGTGGCTCGAACTCGAACTCGAACTTGAGCCAAGCTTATTGGCCCATCTCGACTCGTGAACACCCTTATGCCCAACATATATATATATATATATATATATATATATATATATATATATATATATATATATATATATCTATACTACTATAAAAGGTTGAAATTTGAAAGTGTTTCTTTCAATTGCGGAAAGAATATAATGCCCTCAATGCAATCAATATTATACCAAATTATCATGCCCTATTAATTAAGATAATTATTAATCCATACTCAAGAGTCACCAACTCCAAATCCATCTATCTATATCTAATATATACCTATATCTATATTATACTTATCAATTATAATCTTATCAATTATAATTAATTATAATTATAATTGATAATTAATATTAATTATTATATATAAAAACCTCCATTATTCTACAAAATTATGAATAATGAAGTTTTACGTCTAAATATATATATATCTGTATCTATATATTTATTCTTTTAAGGTGTAGGACTTAAATATTTAATTTCATTCCACTCTGGAGAAGTCTAGTACTTATGCGCTAGGGCGCTCATCCGTTACTTCAAGTGCTTTCCCTTGAGCTAACCTTCTTACAAGATCTCAGACAGTTCGTATAATACCGGTTTCTCATTGCTTGGCTCATAAATGTGCAATTACTATAGATTATTCTAAAAAAGTGATAATCTAGGTGTTTCATTCAATTATAAATTTACTTTTTCTTTACCCTTATTAATTATATTTGTTATTATAATTGAGAGAATATATGAATTATTATATCTACACCGCCGCTTTTCTATAAGTACTCTAGTATAGGATTCAATTACGACTTTGTCATGTTGATCGAGTTGAATTTGGTTCATTTACACCCAATTCAAGATTCATTCAATGAGTTTAAACTTGTCTAATCTTATAGATATTTTTTCATGGAGGTTTGAGAACATCTAATTTATTAATTATTAACTATAATTATAATTATAATTATAATTGATAAGTATGGTTTAGATATAGATATATATTTGATATAGATAGATGGATTTGGAATTGGTGATCTTGAGTATGGACTTATAATCATCTTACTTAGTAGGACATGATGATTTAGTATAATATTGATTGCATTGAGGGCTTTATGGTATTTTCATAATTAGAAGAAAAACTTTCAAATTTCACACTTTTTAGTGGGAAAAATATATTTTTCGTCCCTCAACATACATCCAATCGCAAAATTGGTCCCCCATGTTTTGCATCCACACATTGAGTCCCTTAAGTTACATAATGTTGACACATTCCATACCGTCAATTTACCGTCCAACCCTAGTGGTTCGGGCATGTGTGGCGCACGTGACATATGATGTATATAAATAATTTTTAAATAATATATATATATATATAAATATTTATTCATGTATTTATTTATTTATATATAATATGATGTATTATAATAACAATATATTTATCAATAATAATTTTTTTGACATTAGTAATGATTATATTTAATAATATATGAATAATAGATTATTATATTTAATAATCTATTTATATAAAAGATAAAAAATAAAATTATTTTATTAAAAACATATTAATTTTTTCTCGACTTAGACTCGAGTTTGAACGAGCTCGAGCTCATTTTCCTGCAGTTCGTCGAGATCGAACTCGAAATTTGTCGCGGGATTTTTAGCCCAGCTCAGCTCGAGCTCGAATCGTGAAACACCACTACCAATAAGTGAGGGGATGTGCATGTAACCCTTGCTTTAAACACGTTTTTGTACTGAGATGAAAGAGAAGCAACTTTATTAGGAAAAATTATCCCCTTTTTGAATTGTAGAATGATAATATCGACTATGTATTAAAGTGAAACAATGAGATCTTTGTTCGTATTATCCAATGATTTTTATCTGGTTTTTTGAAATCTTTAGGCTCTACACTGGAATACTTGCCCTCAAGCCGAAGCCAAAGCTCAAAACTGGATCAATTCCCGAGCCAACCGCCTCCATAAATGTGGATCAAACAAACACTTCAGCAAAATGTGTCGACCAGAAGAATAACGCCGTTTCTGGGGCAGCTGCCCCGCCCCAATTACCTTCTCCATTGGCCCCAAAACCCGAAAACGGTCAGGATTATCCAACGGCCATGATTTCATCTGCTGAGACGGGAGTTAGTGGATCGAAAGCTGCTACATCTACACTAAAGAAGGAAGCAGGGCTGGCTAAAGTTCCAGCTGACAAAAAGAAGATAGATGCTAGAAAGAAAAGCTTGAAGAGATTATGATGAAACTTCTTTATTATATTGATATTGTGGATTATGTTTTTCTGTTACTCTTTACTCTTGTGGGATCTTAGAAGTTTATAATTATTCACTTTTGTGTTAAATAATTTCTTCATTTTGGTAATTAATTATTTTTGGTTTTCCTATTATATTAGTACAGTTATTTTTGGTAAGTTTGAAGAAGAATTTTTAAAACTTAATAAGAATATTTCCAATTTCAATCAAGTAGAAACCGATATGCTATGTTTGAATTTGTTTCCAAGCCATTCTGGTTAGAAATTTTGGCCAATAGTATTTGGTCGGTGAAATTTAGCTAGAAAAAAAAAGTATAATTTTTCGTCAAACATAAAACTCTATTTTTTTTTTTTATCTTTGTCTCTCCTTATTCTCACGGGTGATTCTATGTTAGTCTCATACCAATGAGGCTAGTTCCCTCAAAACCACACATTTGTGATGGAGCCCATACAAAAACCATTCACCCCAACACAAATATGTGGTGTTGAGGGGACTAGCTCCATTGTTATGAGACTAGCATAGATTTTTCCTTATTCTCACCATCACACTATCAGATTTTGTCCCTCCAACTCTCTTTATCATCTTTTTTTTTTGTACTTCCATCTTCCAAGTTAAAAATATTTAATATTTATAAGGAGATTATATTTGTATATAATATTTAAAACTATGTGTATAGTGTATAGTGTATAACTATATATATATGTATAGTGCATGTTTGTAAATCAATTTTACATATATATATTTAAGGGTGTTTGTATTTATTTATACATAAACTATTTATATGCACAACATATATTATCGTGTATACATCCTATATATATACCATTTGTTGTTAGTGTATACATAAACTACAGACATGTACATATATGTGAATATCCATATCTTTTATTTTTATATATAAGTGAAAATTAAATATATATGTATATCAACTACTATTACACATAATTGTATATTAATGTAAATAACTATTTACTATTTTAATAATTAATTATGTATTAACAAACAAAAGCTTACATGATATTTGATGTAAAATAACTTTTGTTCCAGTTAAAAATAAAATTAAACATTATCTCATAAAAAATGCATGTGTCTTAAAAATAATTTC
The DNA here is from genome assembly GCA_963669365.1 of Verbascum thapsus. Lineage (NCBI taxonomy): Eukaryota > Viridiplantae > Streptophyta > Magnoliopsida > Lamiales > Scrophulariaceae > Verbascum > Verbascum thapsus. The sequence goes on from OY770114.1 coordinate 6,696,914, forward strand.
ATCAATAGTTCTCATCAATATAACCAATCAAACATTATTAAACATAATTTTAGCTTGGATGTACGTACAGTGTATATGACATTAGAGTCAGTATCCTTAATCTTACTATACATATGTTAAAACAATATATTAGTAGAAGAAACATTCTAGTTCTAATATTCTAATCAAGTATAAAATTTTTTAATTAGGTAAACTCAAGTATTAAATTAAATAGTAACATGCATTACAATTAGAAATCAAACCTCCTTCCTAATATTGGATTTGGACCAAAAACTTCATTTTAAATTAAGGGAACAATATTTATATCTATATTTTTATTTTTTAAGTTTTGAAAAAAATTATGGTTATGTCACAATTCTTTTTGATAAGTTAATTATGTCTTTTACTTATCAGTTTAACAGATGGTTGCACAATGGTAAGTGTATAATGTCTGTCTTTTGATTATTTGATTATTGACTCTCCCTCACGTCTTAGGATTTTTTTGTCCCTCCCCATTATTCTTCAAGTTCACAAAACGATTATATGTCACTTTGGTCTAAAAAAGAAAAAAAATGGTCATTTTCATCTTCAAAAGAAAAAAGTGTTTTGCGGAAAAGACATTTTTGAAGAAAAAATATATTAAGTTTTAGCTGGAAGCTATGTAATATTTATTATTTTGTGGTTAGATTAGTCATTTTCCTTAACTACAAAAATTTCACAAATATAATTCAATAATCATACATAATTACTAGTTAGTTCGACCGAAACTCTTTAGACAAACAATTTTTTAACGTCGGTTAGTTTAAAAAACCACACATAACACATAATAGAGTGATTAATGACAAAAAACAAAAAGTAGAAAATAAAACTAAGATATAATTTTCTTCTCCATTATTCGCAAACAAGATACATTTTAAACAACAAGACACATGCTATATGTGCATTGTTGTTTCTTATTCATAACAATAACATAATACATGCAAGTACGTAGTAAAGTCTAAAAGGGAGAAGAAATCTTCAGATTTAATACTTGAAATGCTATTAGTTACCAACACGGAAAAATCCATTTATACCAAAGGTTTGAACCAACCCAAATAGAGCCGTTAGCAGTGTGCCGGTAGATTGAATGACGGATGCAAGGATGCCATTAGTGGTGGAAAGTATCGGACATACTGTACTGTTTAACGGAAGTTGAACAACGGCAACGCATGGTGCCGATGGAAGCCCAAGGAGAAGCCCTAGGATCCTACGAGCAGTAATGTTAAAATTTCCATTTGCATTAGTAATGCCTTGGCCAACTGTAACAGTAGTACCAAGAATTGTGCAATTCAAGCTAACACGCGTCCCATTTACGCCTTGGGCACCAGGTGTGCAATTTCCATTGGGCGTGCAGCAAAGTCTGCCATTTAAGGATAGGCCTTGCAGGATTTGGCCGTTTGCTAGTGGATTTGAGGCCGCGAAAAGAAGTGCAATGAGGAAAAGGGCTGGGGCACAATTACTGTTATAAGCCATTGTGGAGGACTTTTGATATGATATATATCGTTACTACAATTGTAATTCACTGCTTTTGTTGTGTTACAAGGTTGGGAAAGAACCCCTATTTATACTTGTTTATTTTCATATATTCTTCCAGTTTTCTCCTCAATGTATATAACACTACTTTATGGATATTTTATTAGCACTTAATGAATAAGGGTTAGGATGGGTTGCTCTAGCTGTGGTCCTTATGTATGTTGTTGTGCATGCTAAAGTTAGAATTTTTCCCCAACATGATAAAACATCTTAATTACTATGGAAATTCAATCGATTTCATTGAAAAGCATGCAACAAGCTCTTTGTTTAATTTACAAAATATAGAGTAACTTCTAAGTAACATTCTCAATTATGGAATGTTTTACGTAGTATGTTCTTCTTCTTTTTTCAGAAAGAGCATCGATCTCTTGAATAAGAATTTGGGGCCTTTCGCATAAGTACTAGAATTCGATTTTTCTTTGAGGCTCTGATCTTAAAGAGACTTTATGTTGTGATGCTTAAATTAATTTAATTAATTTTTAGGCACCGGTGCTTATTTTATTCTTTTAAGCTTGGTAAAAAATTTCGGCGAGACAAATTAGGCATACACAAACCCAAACTGCATGAAAATATTTCTAAAATCATATGATAAATTTAAGTAAATTATTAGAAAGAATATTGAATTGGGGTGGAAATGGACAAAATTCAACTTGACCAACTTGGCAAAGCCATAGTTACGTTGAATCTTACACTAAACACTTGTTATAGCCCACATTAGATCTTTGCCAAATTTTGGACAAAATAGACTCCATCACTAAGTACCTTATAAACACATTATCTTGGTGCCATCTTATAAGTTTAGGGAGAGACGAGATTTCTAATTTACTTTTCACTCGACTTGTATATTTAAGAAGAAAATATACAATATGTCAAACCAAACAGTGTTATTCGATATTGTTCGATCGATGCTAGCTACACTAATCAAATTGCTATGATAGAGTTTGGCCAATTTAATTACATACATTTTGGGCTGCACAGAAATTCAAGCACCCTAATACCAATTGCTTTGCTATGTATTGAATGGATATGATTGTGTGGGAATGTCTATGTTGAGATCTCAGAATAGGTTGTTCAATGCTTGTTGATGCCATTTAAGTTTACATGCAACAACTCCAACTCTTTTATTGATAAACAAACATTTATGCAATACAAGATAAAGTGCCCAAACTTCCTATCATCTTTTGACATTGAGGGCACACATCCAACTACGGGGGTTCACGAGTCGAGCTAACTCACGAGCTCGGCGAGCCGGCTCGAAAATAGCTCGACTCGAGCTCGAGAAAATTTGACTTCGAGCCGAGCTTAACGAGTCGAGCGTTTCCAACAAGCCGAAATTGAGCCCAAAAATGCCTATTCGCCAGCTCGGGAGCCGGCTTGCGAGCTGGAATTAAAATACAAATTTTAATTGATATATATAATATATATAAATATTTATTGATATATTTATTTATTTAAATATATTTTATGAGCTCGAGCTCAGCTCGGCTCGAGTTTGAACAAGCTCAAGTTCGAGCTCATTTTCCCACAGCTCGTCGACCTCGAGCTCCAAAATTGTGGCTCGAACTCGAACTCGAACTTGAGCCAAGCTTATTGGCCCATCTCGACTCGTGAACACCCTTATGCCCAACATATATATATATATATATATCTATACTACTATAAAAGGTTGAAATTTGAAAGTTTGAAATTTGAAAGTGTTTCTTTCAATTGCGGAAAGAATATAATGCCCTCAATGCAATCAATATTATACCAAATTATCATGCCCTATTAATTAAGATAATTATTAATCCATACTCAAGAGTCACCAACTCCAAATCCATCTATCTATATCTAATATATACCTATATCTATATTATACTTATCAATTATAATCTTATCAATTATAATTAATTATAATTATAATTGATAATTAATATTAATTATTATATATAAAAACCTCCATTATTCTACAAAATTATGAATAATGAAGTTTTACGTCTAAATATATATATCTGTATCTATATATTTATTCTTTTAAGGTGTAAGACTTAAATATTTAATTTCATTCCACTCTGGAGAAGTCTAGTACTTATGCGCTAGGGCGCTCATCCGTTACTTCAAGTGCTTTCCCTTGAGCTAACCCTCTTACAGGATCTCAGACAGTTCGTATAGTACCGGTTTCTCATTGCTTGGCTCATAAATGTGCAATTACTATAGATTATTCTAAAAGAGTGATAATCTAGGTGTTTCATTCAATTATAAATTTACTTTTTCTTTACCCTTATTAATTATATTTGTTATTATAATTGAGAGTATATATGAATTATTATATCTACACCGCCGCTTTTCTATAAGTACTCTAGTATAGGATTCAATTACGACTTTGTCATGTTGATCGAGTTGAATTTGGTTCATTTACACCCAATTCAAGATTCATTCAATGAGTTTAAACTTGTCTAATCTTATAGATATTTTTTCATGGAGGTTTGAGAACATCTAATTTATTAATTATTAACTATAACTATAATTATAATTATAATTATAATTGATAAGTATGGTTTAGATATAGATATATATTTGATATAGATAGATGGATTCGGAATTGGTGATCTTGAGTATGGACTTATAATCATCTTACTTAGTAGGACATGATGATTTAGTATAATATTGATTGCATTGAGGGCTTTATGGTATTTTCATAATTAGAAGAAAAACTTTCAAATTTCACACTTTTTAGTGGAAAAAATACATTTTTCGTCCCTCAACATACATCCAATCGCAAAATTGGTCCCCCATGTTTTGCATCCACACATTGAGTCCCTTAAGTTACATAATGTTGACACATTCCATACCGTCAATTTACCGTCCAACCCTAGTGGTTCGGGCATGTGTGGCGCACGTGACATATGATGTATATAAATAATTTTTAAATAATATATATATATATATATATATAAATATTTATTCATGTATTTATTTATATATAATATGATGTATTATAATAACAATATATTTATCAATAATAATTTTTTTGACATTAGTAATGATTATATTTAATAATATATGAATAATAGATTATTATATTTAATAATCTATTTATATAAAAGATAAAAAATAAAATTATTTTATTAAAAAATATTAATTTTTTCTCGACTTAGACTCGAGTTTGAACGAGCTCGAGCTCATTTTCCTGCAGTTCGTCGAGATCGAACTCGAAATTTGTCGCGGGATTTTTAGCCCAGCTCAGCTCGAGCTCGAATCGTGAAACACCACTACCAATAAGTGAGGGGATGTGCATGTAACCCTTGCTTTAAACACGTTTTTGTGCTGAGATGAAAGAGAAGCAACTTTATTAGGAAAAATTAACCCCTTTTTGAATTGTAGAATGATAATATCGACTATGTATTAAAGTGAAACAATGAGATCTTTGTTCGTATTATCCAATGATTTTTATCTGGTTTTTTGAAATCTTTAGGCTCTACACTGGAATACACGCCCTCAAGCCGAAGCCAAAGCTCAAAACTGGATCAATTCCCGAGCCAACCGCCTCCATAAATGTGGATCAAACAAACACTTCAGCAAAATGTGTCGACCAGAAGAATAACGCCGTTTCTGGGGCAGCTGCCCCGCCCCAATTACCTTCTCCATTGGCCCCAAAACCCGAAAACGGTCAGGATTATCCAACGGCCATGATTTCATCTGCTGAGACGGGAGTTAGTGGATCGAAAGCTGCTACATCTACACTAAAGAAGGAAGCAGGGCTGGCTAAAGTTCCAGCTGACAAAAAGAAGATAGATGCTAGAAAGAAAAGCTTGAAGAGATTATGATGAAACTTCTTTATTATATTGATATTGTGGATTATGTTTTTCTGTTACTCTTTACTCTTGTGGGATCTTAGAAGTTTATAATTATTCACTTTTGTGTTAAATAATTTCTTCATTTTGGTAATTAATTATTTTTGGTTTTCCTATTATATTAGTACAGTTATTTTTGGTAAGTTTGAAGAAGAATTTTTAAAACTTAATAAGAATATTTCCAATTTCAATCAAGTAGAAACCGATATGCTATGTTTGAATTTGTTTCCAAGCCATTCTGGTTAGAAATTTTGGCCAATAGTATTTGGTCGGTGAAATTTAGCTAGAAAAAAAAAGTATAATTTTTCGTCAAACATAAAACTCTATTTTTTTTTTTTTATCTTTGTCTCTCCTTATTCTCACGGGTGATTCTATGTTAGTCTCATACCAATGAGGCTAGTTCCCTCAAAACCACACATTTGTGATGGAGCCCATACAAAAACCACTCACCCCAACACAAATATGTGGTGTTGAGGGGACTAGCTCCATTGTTATGAGACTAGCATAGATTTTTCCTTATTCTCACCATCACACTATCAGATTTTGTCCCTCCAACTCTCTTTATCATCTTTTTTTTTTGTACTTCCATCTTCCAAGTTAAAAATATTTAATATTTATAAGGAGATTATATTTGTATATAATATTTAAAACTATGTGTATGGTGTATAGTGTATAACTATATATATATATGTATAGTGCATGTTTGTAAATCAATTTTACATATATATATTTAAGGGTGTTTGTATTTATTTATACATAAACTATTTATATACACAACATATATTATCGTGTATACATCCTATATATATACCATTTGTTGTTAGTGTATAAATAAACCACAGACATGTACATATATGTGAATATCCATATCTTTTATTTTTATATATAAGTGAAAATTAAATATATATGTATATCAACTACTATTACACATAATTGTATATTAATGTAAATAACTATTTACTATTTTAATAATTAATTATGTATTAACAAACAAAAGCTTACATGATATTTGATGTAAAATAACTTTTGTTCCAGTTAAAAATAAAATTAAACATTATCTCATAAAAAATGCATGTGTCTTAAAAATAATTTCATCAATAGTTCTCATCAATATAACCAATCAAACATTATTAAACATAATTTTAGCTTGGATGTACGTACAGTGTATATGACATTAGAGTCAGTATCCTTAATCTTACTATACATATGTTAAAACAATATATTAGTAGAAGAAACATTCTAGTTCTAATATTCTAATCAAGTATAAATTTTTTTAATTAGGTAAACTCAAGTATTAAATTAAATAGTAACATGCATTACAATTAGAAATCAAACCTCCTTCCTAATATTGGATTTGGACCAAAAACTTCATTTTAAATTAAGGGAACAATATTTATATCTATATTTTTATTTTTTAAGTTTTGAAAAAAATTATGGTTATGTCACAATTCTTTTTGATAAGTTAATTATGTCTTTTACTTATCAGTTTAACAGATGGTTGCACAATGGTAAGTGTATAATGTCTGTCTTTTGATTATTTGATTATTGACTCTCCCTCACGTCTTAGGATTTTTTTGTCCCTCCCCATTATTCTTCAAGTTCACAAAACGATTATATGTCACTTTGGTCTAAAAAAGAAAAAAAAATGGTCATTTTCATCTTCAAAAGAAAAAAGTGTTTTGCGGAAAAGACATTTTTGAAGAAAAAATATATTAAGTTTTAGCTGGAAGCTATGTAATATTTATTATTTTGTGGTTAGATTAGTCATTTTCCTTAACTACAAAAATTTCACAAATATAATTCAATAATCATACATAATTACTAGTTAGTTCGACCGAAACTCTTTAGACAAACAATTTTTTAACGTCGGTTAGTTTAAAAAACCACACATAACACATAATAGAGTGATTAATGACAAAAAACAAAAAGTAGAAAATAAAACTAAGATATAATTTTCTTCTCCATTATTCGCAAACAAGATACATTTTAAACAACAAGACACATGCTATATGTGCATTGTTGTTTCTTATTCATAGTAAAGTCTAAAAGGGAGAAGAAATCTTCAGATTTAATACTTGAAATGCTATTAGTTACCAACACGGAAAAATCCATTTATACCAAAGGTTTGAACCAACCCAAATAGAGCCGTTAGCAGTGTGCCGGTAGATTGAATGACGGATGCAAGGATGCCATTAGTGGTGGAAAGTATCGGACATACTGTACTGTTTAACGGAAGTTGAACAACGGCAACGCATGGTGCCGATGGAAGCCCAAGGAGAAGCCCTAGGATCCTACGAGCAGTAATGTTAAAATTTCCATTTGCATTAGTAATGCCTTGGCCAACTGTAACAGTAGTACCAAGAATTGTGCAATTCAAGCTAACACGCGTCCCATTTACGCCTTGGGCACCAGGTGTGCAATTTCCATTGGGCGTGCAGCAAAGTCTGCCATTTAAGGACAGGCCTTGCAGGATTTGGCCGTTTGCTAGTGGATTTGAGGCCGCGAAAAGAAGTGCAATGAGGAAAAGGGCTGGGGCACAATTACTGTTATAAGCCATTGTGGAGGACTTTTGATATGATATATATCGTTACTACAATTGTAATTCACTGCTTTTGTTGTGTTACAAGGTTGGGAAAGAACCCCTATTTATACTTGTTTATTTTCATATATTCTTCCAGTTTTCTCCTCAATGTATATAACACTACTTTATGGATATTTTATTAGCACTTAATGAATAAGGGTTAGGATGGGTTGCTCTAGCTGTGGTCCTTATGTATGTTGTTGTGCATGCTAAAGTTAGAATTTTTCCCCAACATGATAAAACATCTTAATTACTATGGAAATTCAATCGATTTCATTGAAAAGCATGCAACAAGCTCTTTGTTTAATTTACAAAATATAGAGTAACTTCTAAGTAACATTCTCAATTATGGAATGTTTTACGTAGTATGTTCTTCTTCTTTTTTCAGAAAGAGCATCGATCTCTTGAATAAGAATTTGGGGCCTTTCGCATAAGTACTAGAATTCGATTTTTCTTTGAGGCTCTGATCTTAAAGAGACTTTATGTTGTGATGCTTAAATTAATTTAATTAATTTTTAGGCACCGGTGCTTATTTTATTCTTTTAAGCTTGGTAAAAAATTTCGGCGAGACAAATTAGGCATACACAAACCCAAACTGCATGAAAATATTTCTAAAATCATATGATAAATTTAAGTAAATTATTAGAAAAAATATTGAATTGGGGTGGAAATGGACAAAATTCAACTTGACCAACTTGGCAAAGCCATAGTTACGTTGAATCTTACACTAAACACTTGTTATAGCCCACATTAGATCTTTGCCAAATTTTGGACAAAATAGACTCCATCACTAAGTACCTTATAAACACATTATCTTGGTGCCATCTTATAAGTTTAGGGAGAGACGAGATTTCTAATTTACTTTTCACTCGACTTGTATATTTAAGAAGAAAATATACAATATGTCAAACCAAACAGTGTTATTCGATATTGTTCGATCGATGCTAGCTACACTAATCAAATTGCTATGATAGAGTTTGGCCAATTTAATTACATACATTTTGGGCTGCACAGAAATTCAAGCACCCTAATACCAATTGCTTTGCTATGTATTGAATGGATATGATTGTGTGGGAATGTCTATGTTGAGATCTCAGAATAGGTTGTTCAATGCTTGTTGATGCCATTTAAGTTTACATGCAACAACTCCAACTCTTTTATTGATAAACAAACATTTATGCAATACAAGATAAAGTGCCCAAACTTCCTATCATCTTTTGACATTGAGGGCACACATCCAACTACGGGGGTTCACGAGTCGAGCTAACTCACGAGCTCGGCGAGCCGGCTCGAAAATAGCTCGACTCGAGCTCGAGAAAATTTGACTTCGAGCCGAGCTTAACGAGTCGAGCGTTTCCAACAAGCCGAAATTGAGCCCAAAAATGCCTATTCGCCAGCTCGGGAGCCGGCTTGCGAGCTGGAATTAAAATACAAATTTTAATTGATATATATAATATATATATAAATATTTATTGATATATTTATTTATTTAAATATATTTTATGAGCTCGAGCTCAGCTCGGCTCGAGTTTGAACAAGCTCAAGTTCGAGCTCATTTTCCCACAGCTCGTCGACCTCGAGCTCCAAAATTGTGGCTCGAACTCGAACTCGAACTTGAGCCAAGCTTATTGGCCCATCTCGACTCGTGAACACCCTTATGCCCAACATATATATATATATATATATATATATATATATATATATATCTATACTACTATAAAAGGTTGAAATTTGAAAGTGTTTCTTTCAATTGCGGAAAGAATATAATGCCCTCAATGCAATCAATATTATACCAAATTATCATGCCCTATTAATTAAGATAATTATTAATCCATACTCAAGAGTCACCAACCCCAAATCCATCTATCTATATCTAATATATACCTATATCTATATTATACTTATCAATTATAATCTTATCAATTATAATTAATTATAATTATAATTGATAATTAATATTAATTATTATATATAAAAACCTCCATTATTCTACAAAATTATGAATAATGAAGTTTTACATCTAAATATATATATCTGTATCTATATATTTATTCTTTTAAGGTGTAGGACTTAAATATTTAATTTCATTCCACTCTGGAGAAGTCTAGTACTTATGCGCTAGGGCGCTCATCCGTTACTTCAAGTGCTTTCCCTTGAGCTAACCCTCTTACAGGATCTCAGACAGTTCGTATAATACCGGTTTCTCATTGCTTGGCTCATAAATGTGCAATTACTATAGATTATTCTAAAAGAGTGATAATCTAGGTGTTTCATTCAATTATAAATTTACTTTTTCTTTACCCTTATTAATTATATTTGTTATTATAATTGAGAGTATATATGAATTATTATATCTACACCGCCGCTTTTCTATAAGTACTCTAGTATAGGATTCAATTACGACTTTGTCATGTTGATCGAGTTGAATTTGGTTCATTTACACCCAATTCAAGATTCATTCAATGAGTTTAAACTTGTCTAATCTTATAGATATTTTTTCATGGAGGTTTGAGAACATCTAATTTATTAATTATTAACTATAACTATAATTATAATTATAATTATAATTGATAAGTATGGTTTAGATATAGATATATATTTGATATAGATAGATGGATTTGGAATTGGTGATCTTGAGTATGGACTTATAATCATCTTACTTAGTAGGACATGATGATTTAGTATAATATTGATTGCATTGAGGGCTTTATGGTATTTTCATAATTAGAAGAAAAACTTTCAAATTTCACACTTTTTAGTGGGAAAAATACATTTTTCGTCCCTCAACATACATCCAATCGCAAAATTGGTCCCCCATGTTTTGCATCCACACATTGAGTCCCTTAAGTTACATAATGTTGACACATTCCATACCGTCAATTTACCGTCCAACCCTAGTGGTTCGGGCATGTGTGGCGCACGTGACATATGATGTATATAAATAATTTTTAAATAATATATATATATATATATAAATATTTATTCATGTATTTATTTATATATAATATGATGTATTATAATAACAATATATTTATCAATAATAATTTTTTTGACATTAGTAATGATTATATTTAATAATATATGAATAATAGATTATTATATTTAATAATCTATTTATATAAAAGATAAAAAATAAAATTATTTTATTAAAAAATATTAATTTTTTCTCGACTTAGACTCGAGTTTGAACGAGCTCGAGCTCATTTTCCTGCAGTTCGTCGAGATCGAACTCGAAATTTGTCGCGGGATTTTTAGCCCAGCTCAGCTCGAGCTCGAATCGTGAAACACCACTACCAATAAGTGAGGGGATGTGCATGTAACCCTTGCTTTAAACACGTTTTTGTACTGAGATGAAAGAGAAGCAACTTTATTAGGAAAAATTAACCCCTTTTTGAATTGTAGAATGATAATATCGACTATGTATTAAAGTGAAACAATGAGATCTTTGTTCGTATTATCCAATGATTTTTATCTGGTTTTTTGAAATCTTTAGGCTCTACACTGGAATACACGCCCTCAAGCCGAAGCCAAAGCTCAAAACTGGATCAATTCCCGAGCCAACCGCCTCCATAAATGTGGATCAAACAAACACTTCAGCAAAATGTGTCGACCAGAAGAATAACGCCGTTTCTGGGGCAGCTGCCCCGCCTCAATTACCTTCTCCATTGGCCCCAAAACCCGAAAACGGTCAGGATTATCCAACGGCCATGATTTCATCTGCTGAGACGGGAGTTAGTGGATCGAAAGCTGCTACATCTACACTAAAGAAGGAAGCAGGGCTGGCTAAAGTTCCAGCTGACAAAAAGAAGATAGATGCTAGAAAGAAAAGCTTGAAGAGATTATGATGAAACTTCTTTATTATATTGATATTGTGGATTATGTTTTTCTGTTACTCTTTACTCTTGTGGGATCTTAGAAGTTTATAATTATTCACTTTTGTGTTAAATAATTTCTTCATTTTGGTAATTAATTATTTTTGGTTTTCCTATTATATTAGTACAGTTATTTTTGGTAAGTTTGAAGAAGAATTTTTAAAACTTAATAAGAATATTTCCAATTTCAATCAAGTAGAAACCGATATGCTATGTTTGAATTTGTTTCCAAGCCATTCTGGTTAGAAATTTTGGCCAATAGTATTTGGTCGGTGAAATTTAGCTAGAAAAAAAAAGTATAATTTTTCGTCAAACATAAAACTCTATTTATTTTTTTTTATCTTTGTCTCTCCTTATTCTCACGGGTGATTCTATGTTAGTCTCATACCAATGAGGCTAGTTCCCTCAAAACCACACATTTGTGATGGAGCCCATACAAAAACCACTCACCCCAACACAAATATGTGGTGTTGAGGGGACTAGCTCCATTGTTATGAGACTAGCATAGATTTTTCCTTATTCTCACCATCACACTATCAGATTTTGTCCCTCCAACTCTCTTTATCATCTTTTTTTTTTGTACTTCCATCTTCCAAGTTAAAAATATTTAATATTTATAAGGAGATTATATTTGTATATAATATTTAAAACTATGTGTATGGTGTATAGTGTATAACTATATATATATATGTATAGTGCATGTTTGTAAATCAATTTTACATATATATATTTAAGGGTGTTTGTATTTATTTATACATAAACTATTTATATACACAACATATATTATCGTGTATACATCCTATATATATACCATTTGTTGTTAGTGTATAAATAAACCACAGACATGTACATATATGTGAATATCCATATCTTTTATTTTTATATATAAGTGAAAATTAAATATATATGTATATCAACTACTATTACACATAATTGTATATTAATGTAAATAACTATTTACTATTTTAATAATTAATTATGTATTAACAAACAAAAGCTTACATGATATTTGATGTAAAATAACTTTTGTTCCAGTTAAAAATAAAATTAAACATTATCTCATAAAAAATGCATGTGTCTTAAAAATAATTTCATCAATAGTTCTCATCAATATAACCAATCAAACATTATTAAACATAATTTTAGCTTGGATGTACGTACAATGTATATGACATTAGTGTCAGTATCCTTAATCTTACTATACATATGTTAAAACAATATATTAGTAGAAGAAACATTCTAGTTCTAATATTCTAATCAAGTATAAAATTTTTTAATTAGGTAAACTCAAGTATTAAATTAAATAGTAACATGCATTACAATTAGAAATCAAACCTCCTTCCTAATATTGGATTTGGACCAAAAACTTCATTTTAAATTAAGGGAACAATATTTATATCTATATTTTTATTTTTTAAGTTTTGAAAAAAATTATGGTTATGTCACAATTCTTTTTGATAAGTTAATTATGTCTTTTACTTATCAGTTTAACAGATGGTTGCACAATGGTAAGTGTATAATGTCTGTCTTTTGATTATTTGATTATTGACTCTCCCTCACGTCTTAGGATTTTTTTGTCCCTCCCCATTATTCTTCAAGTTCACAAAACGATTATATGTCACTTTGGTCTAAAAAAGAAAAAAAAATGGTCATTTTCATCTTCAAAAGAAAAAAGTGTTTTGCGGAAAAGACATTTTTGAAGAAAAAATATATTAAGTTTTAGCTGGAAGCTATGTAATATTTATTATTTTGTGGTTAGATTAGTCATTTTCCTTAACTACAAAAATTTCACAAATATAATTCAATAATCATACATAATTACTAGTTAGTTCGACCGAAACTCTTTAGACAAACAATTTTTTAACGTCGGTTAGTTTAAAAAACCACACATAACACATAATAGAGTGATTAATGACAAAAAACAAAAAGTAGAAAATAAAACTAAGATATAATTTTCTTCTCCATTATTCGCAAACAAGATACATTTTAAACAACAAGACACATGCTATATGTGCATTGTTGTTTCTTATTCATAGCAATAACATAATACATGCAAGTACGTAGTAAAGTCTAAAAGGGAGAAGAAATCTTCAGATTTAATACTTGAAATGCTATTAGTTACCAACACGGAAAAATCCATTTATACCAAAGGTTTGAACCAACCCAAATAGAGCCGTTAGCAGTGTGCCGGTAGATTGAATGACGGATGCAAGGATGCCATTAGTGGTGGAAAGTATCGGACATACTGTACTGTTTAACGGAAGTTGAACAACGGCAACGCATGGTGCCGATGGAAGCCCAAGGAGAAGCCCTAGGATCCTACGAGCAGTAATGTTAAAATTTCCATTTGCATTAGTAATGCCTTGGCCAACTGTAACAGTAGTACCAAGAATTGTGCAATTCAAGCTAACACGCGTCCCATTTACGCCTTGGGCACCAGGTGTGCAATTTCCATTGGGCGTGCAGCAAAGTCTGCCATTTAAGGACAGGCCTTGCAGGATTTGGCCGTTTGCTAGTGGATTTGAGGCCGCGAAAAGAAGTGCAATGAGGAAAAGGGCTGGGGCACAATTACTGTTATAAGCCATTGTGGAGGACTTTTGATATGATATATATCGTTACTACAATTGTAATTCACTGCTTTTGTTGTGTTACAAGGTTGGGAAAGAACCCCTATTTATACTTGTTTATTTTCATATATTCTTCCAGTTTTCTCCTCAATGTATATAACACTACTTTATGGATATTTTATTAGCACTTAATGAATAAGGGTTAGGATGGGTTGCTCTAGCTGTGGTCCTTATGTATGTTGTTGTGCATGCTAAAGTTAGAATTTTTCCCCAACATGATAAAACATCTTAATTACTATGGAAATTCAATCGATTTCATTGAAAAGCATGCAACAAGCTCTTTGTTTAATTTACAAAATATAGAGTAACTTCTAAGTAACATTCTCAATTATGGAATGTTTTACGTAGTATGTTCTTCTTCTTTTTTCAGAAAGAGCATCGATCTCTTGAATAAGAATTTGGGGCCTTTCGCATAAGTACTAGAATTCGATTTTTCTTTGAGGCTCTGATCTTAAAGAGACTTTATGTTGTGATGCTTAAATTAATTTAATTAATTTTTAGGCACCGGTGCTTATTTTATTCTTTTAAGCTTGGTAAAAAATTTCGGCGAGACAAATTAGGCATACACAAACCCAAACTGCATGAAAATATTTCTAAAATCATATGATAAATTTAAGTAAATTATTAGAAAGAATATTGAATTGGGGTGGAAATGGACAAAATTCAACTTGACCAACTTGGCAAAGCCATAGTTACGTTGAATCTTACACTAAACACTTGTTATAGCCCACATTAGATCTTTGCCAAATTTTGGACAAAATAGACTCCATCACTAAGTACCTTATAAACACATTATCTTGGTGCCATCTTATAAGTTTAGGGAGAGACGAGATTTCTAATTTACTTTTCACTCGACTTGTATATTTAAGAAGAAAATATACAATATGTCAAATCAAACAGTGTTATTCGATATTGTTCGATCGATGCTAGCTACACTAATCAAATTGCTATGATAGAGTTTGGCCAATTTAATTACATACATTTTGGGCTGCACAGAAATTCAAGCACCCTAATACCAATTGCTTTGCTATGTATTGAATGGATATGATTGTGTGGGAATGTCTATGTTGAGATCTCAGAATAGGCTGTTCAATGCTTGTTGATGCCATTTAAGTTTACATGCAACAACTCCAACTCTTTTATTGATAAACAAACATTTATGCAATACAAGATAAAGTGCCCAAACTTCCTATCATCTTTTGACATTGAGGGCACTCCTCCAACTACGGGGGTTCACGAGTCGAGCTAACTCACGAGCTCGGCGAGCCGGCTCGAAAATAGCTCGACTCGAGCTCGAGAAAATTTGACTTCGAGCTGAGCTTAACGAGTCGAGCGTTTCCAACAAGCCGAAATTGAGCCCAAAAATGCCTATTCGCCAGCTCGGGAGCCGGCTTGCGAGCTGGAATTAAAATACAAATTTTAATTGATATATATAATATATATATAAATATTTATTGATATATTTATTTATTTATATATATTTTTTGAGCTCGAGCTCAGCTCGGCTCGAGTTTGAACAAGCTCAAGTTCGAGCTCATTTTCCTGCAGCTCGTCGAGCTCGAGCTCGAAAATTGTGGCTCGAACTCGAACTTGAGCCAAGCTTATTGGCCCAGCTCGACTCGTGAACACCCTTATACCCAACATATATATATATATATATCTATACTACTATAAAAGGTTGAAATTTGAAAGTGTTTCTTTCAATTGCAGAAAGAATATAATGCCCTCAATGCAATCAATATTATACCAAATTATCATGCCCTATTAATTAAGATAATTATTAATCCATACTCAAGAGTCACCAACTCCAAATCCATCAATCTATATCTAATATATACCTATATCTATATTATACTTATCAATTATAATTAATTATAATTATAATTGATAATTAATATTAATTATTATATATAAAAACCTCCATTATTCTACAAAATTATGAATGATGAAGTTTTACGTCTAAATATATATATATCTGTATCTATATATTTATTCTTTTAAAGTGTAGGACTTTAATATTTAATTTCATTCCACTCTGGAGAAGTCTAGTACTTATGCGCTAGGGCGCTCATCCGTTACTTCAAGTGCTTTCCCTTGAGCTAACCCTCTTACAAGATCTCAGACAGTTCGTATAATACCGGTTTCTCATTGCTTGGCTCATAAATGTGCAATTACAATAGATTATTCTAAAAGAGTGATAATCTAGGTGTTTCATTCAATTATAAATTTACTTTTTCTTTACCCTTATTAATTATATTTGTTATTATAATTGAGAGTATATATTAATTATTATATCTACACCGCCGCTTTTCTACAAGTACTCCAATATAGGATTCAATTACGACTTTGTCACGACTTTGTCATGTTGATCAAGTTGAATTTGGTTCATTTACACCCAATTCAAGATTCATTCAAAGAGTTTAAACTTGTATAATCTTATATATATTTTTTCATTGAGGTATGAGAACATCTAATTTATTAGTTATCAACTATTATTATAATTAGAATTGATAAGTGTTGAATAATATGAAACCCCGTGAATTATATTATTGATAAAAGAAGGGTATAAATAGTGTTACAATAGAATCTAATGAAATCGTGATCTACCTACAAATATGGAAATAAGATAAAACTAAATAACTACAAGATTATAAAAGATACGATAGGATACTATATAATCTAAACTAATTTAAATATTATCTAACACTTCCCCGCAGTTGAAACGTGGGATCTTGAACGTTGAAACTGGATCCAAATCCAAAAAAATAAAAGACGGCGATAACCTTGAAAGGCAGCGGCAATGGCTCTAACTCCTTATTTCCAAGAGTGAGCGGTTTTAACATTAAAAAAAAAAATATTCTAAGTCCTCGTATGATGAGGACAGACTGCGATAAAGGCTCAAACTCCTTACTTTCTGGGCGAGCGCTCGTAACATACAAATAAAAAACTACAAACCGGCGGCACCTAGATGGTGCGGCAACAATAACTCAAACTCCTTATTTGTCAAGGGTGAGCGATGATAACATAAAAAATAAAACTAAACTAAAATAAGGTGCGTCGGACGGGATCGGCGACTTAAAAATAGCTGAAGCAAAACACAAGATAATGTATATATGTATATTAGAAAAAAAAAAGATAGGTGCGTCGGACGGGGTCGACGACTTGATGGCGGCAATGAAAGCGAAAGATCGAGAGACCAAGGCTAGAAGCCATGGCTCTGATACCATGTTGAATAATATGAAACCCCGTGAATTATATTATTGATAAAAGAAGGGTATAAATAGTGTTACAATAGAATCTAATGAAATCGTGATCTACCTACAAATATGGAAATAAGATAAAACTAAATAACTACAAGATTATAAAAGATACGATAGGATACTATATAATCTAAACTAATTTAAATATTATCTAACAATAAGTATAATATAATTATAGATATATATTAGATATAGATAGATGGATTTGGAATTGGTGATCTTGAGTATGGACTTATAATGATCTTAATTAGTACGACATGATAATTTAGTATAAAATTGATTGCATTGAGGGCTTTATGGTGTTTTCATAATTAGAATAAACACTTTCAAATTTCATACTTTTTACTATACATATATATATGTTTGGTGTGTGCCGTCGAAGTCAAACGAGAATAGGAAGCTTGGACACTTTATCTTGTATTGCATAAACATTATTAATAAAAGAGTTGAAGTTGTTGCAAGTAAATTTTAATGGCATTAACAATGAATTGGTATTTGTGTGCTTTAATTTATGTGCAGCCCACCATGTATGTATTTAAATTGGTCAAACTCTGTATTAGAAATTTGATGAGTTTAGTTAGCAACGATCGAACAATATCAAATAACTTTGTATTGGTTTGATATATTGGATATGAGGATGAACCAATCCAAAAATCTTTCCAAGTTGAACATCTAGTTAAAATAGGGCATAAATATCATTCTTGACTTAAGCGGCCCATACACCAGTTTCCATAATAAGTTTTGAGTCTGTATTTATTCTTGTATTCCGCTTTTCGTATGAATTATACATGTATAATTTTCTTCTTAAATATTCATATCGAGTTCATACGCAATTAAAAATTGATTTTTCCGTTCAAAATGACTGGAAAAGACTTAATTGAGATAAAAATATAACTTCGAGGGGAAGGTAGCGTAATAAATTTTATTTGTTGAATGAAAACGAGACAAATTTGATACTTCGGTAATTAATAATGTCATTATCTCTTTTTGACTGAATGTTCTTATATTTGTAGCTAAATTTTTATGTTGAAAACAAAAACAAATGAACTCAAATAATAAGATTGAAATTTTGCACAAAAAGTAAACGATGCATATTGGATATGTCAGCAGGAATAGAGTTTTTTCTTCTCTAATTGACTTTAAAATTTCTTATTCATAGAATCACGAAGAATACGCATCAAAATTTATGAAATACAATTAAATTATTTGGAGTGCATTTTAAAACCTTATGATGATCATTTGAGGAAAAAAGATATCTAGAAAAAAGATATTGTGGAATACATTACTACTCTCTATATATGTGTGTATGAAATTAGAAATAAATTTCCACAAAAATATAAAATTTGCAATTAAAAAATACGATACGAATTTACTTATAAAATATATGAAAACATAATCCTCATCTATAATAGTAATGTACACAATGAATTTTGTTTTTATAAAATGCTAATTTAGATTATTCACTAATGCGATCAACTTTTTTACTTAATTATTCTTATATTTTCCCTTTAACGTAATATTCATATAAAATTATTTTAATTTTTTTTAAAAAGTGAAGAAATGTAAATTGTTCCCTATCATCCATGGTTTTATGCCAAAATAAATAATTAAAGCCCTAATGGGATATGAGACCAACCAAATATTTTCATTTAATTTGATTTTCAGGCTTCATAGAATTAGTGTGGAATATTCATCACAATATGTAAAACACGACATAATCTATATAATAAAGTACATTGAATATTTTTGTTTCTTATTCCAAAAATGATATTTATTCTTGAAGAAAAATGATGAGAACTTATATATCAATCATTTAATTTTTTTAATTATTTAATTAAAAATAAATACAAAAGTATTTAGGAAGTATATATAATGAACATCAACTCATTGACTGTAGTAATGTATGCAGTGAACAATATAAATTATAATGCTAAATTTAGTTAATAATTAATAAAATCAATTAACTTGATTAATTAGTTTCATTCTTTCTAGCATAAAATTCATAAAAGGTTATTGTAGTCTTCACAAAAAGATAAGAAATGATATCTAAACACTCCACATGGATATAACATCATCTTTAAAAAACTTTCCTGTCAAAAAAGTAAAGCATGTATGATCTTTAACTGAAAAAAATTATATTTATTTAGTCAATTCCTTTTTTTTATTAAATTCCATTGCAAGATGAGAGTTTTAATAATTCAATTAA
The DNA here is from genome assembly GCA_963669365.1 of Verbascum thapsus. Taxonomy (NCBI): domain Eukaryota; kingdom Viridiplantae; phylum Streptophyta; class Magnoliopsida; order Lamiales; family Scrophulariaceae; genus Verbascum; species Verbascum thapsus. The sequence continues at coordinate 6,716,844 of OY770114.1, forward strand.
TTATTTGAACATCCAATGTCATTGCATCTTATTTTCATCTTTCATGTTAAATATTACAATCTAAGGAAAATTCTCCGAAGACTTTTAGTCCTATATATTTGTAATATATGAATATGACTTTGTGTGGTCTATCGTTTTAAATATATTATAATATGTCTAAATTATATTTTCACAATTACAAGAAACACCACCATAAAATTCATATTAGTGGAGTTCTAGTATTTTTTCTACAAATTACAACAAAAAGCAAAGAATGTACATGAAATTGGAGAAATAAAATACTCAAATTTAATATATGACAAATAGTATGGATAATGGAAACATAGAAATATCAAAATGTTTTATAGAATAACAACAATAATAAGTTATCAATATAAGAAAAAAATGATTAACAATCCACATACAAATCATACAACAGTAGATATGAAAACTTCTTACACTTGAAGTTATTTTGGTAAAAGTTTCTAAAACAGAACGCAAGCATGATTATCAAATTTCTTTTATGGAAATTGCATATTTATAGTCCTCCATAATGTACACCTACGAAATATGATAAATGAATGATTATTATACAAATATTACTTTAAGAGATAACGCATTATTTATCATACTTGAACTCAAATATATACTTTTGTGTAAAAATAATTAAATAAAATAAATATGTAAAAAATATGTAAGCCTAGATATCACCTCCCTATCTTTCATCACTATTCTCTTACTACACATTCTCAGTGCTTACACAGAAAAGTTTTTGATCAGCTGATTTATATAAATTAAACACTTCAATTTACCTTTAGAAGTCAAATGTTTGAATTTACTGAGGTTGTAATCTAGGGAAATGAGACACCCACAATATTTCGCTTTTTCTTTGAGTTAAAAGTTACGTGAATTTGAAAAGTTGGGATTATATATAATTGTTTTATTAAAGACGAAGAGTGAAAAAGTTGAAAAATTAAATTTGAGATATTTAGTGAGTAGTAATACATAATATTTTTCTATAAAATGGATAAATATTAGTAAGTAGTTGAAAAATTAGTATCATTTTAAAGGTTTGAATTACTTTTGAAATAATGGACATAAATATTTGCTAATTACTTAATGAAATACTAATATTTAATTATTATTTACTTTAAATGAGTTTCTTTCATATAGTATTATAAACTAATAGAATAGTTTTACACGTCAAAAGATCAATATATCTTTTTTCTCCAATTAAATACGTTAATAATATATCTGATGAGTTGCAATCTACATTCATTTATCAATGTGAATGATTGATGGAAATTAAATGGATGCAAACTTTTAAGTGTTTTACTGAGGATGAAGAACATAAAAAGTAAAAAATTTAAATTTGAGACTTTATTGAGTATTAATGCATTATAATTGACTAATAGGTTTTTAAAGTAACATATCAGCAATGCTTTTGAAAAACAAAATGATAATGGACAAATATGCAATGTTTGGTTTTGTTTTGAATATGATTTTGGCCAATTAGTGTTTGGTCTAAATATTTTTGGACCCAAAAAAAATCAAAATTTTGGCCCAAAATTTTTTTTTTTAACATATTACTAACTCATGTCACATCTCACTTCATGCTTTCTCTCTTCATCACTTCTTGCTGGCTAGCTCCATTATTTTATTGATTTTTTTATTGTTATATTTATATTAATTTCACAAAAAATATTCATATTTTTTTATGAAATTGTACAATGAGTAATACATATGCTCATAATATTTATTTGATATCTCATTTATTTTAAGTTTGTTCTTTTTAATTATCATGTCTTATTTAATAATATATTTTAATTTAAATTATTTATATTCAATATTGTATAATAACACAAGTCGTTTATGTAAATATTTAAGAATTTATTTATTTATTTTAAATTATAATATATATAAATAAATATCTATATATAATATAATTATTACAATCTTAATATTATAATATAACTTTTAATTATTATTTAATTACTAACAGACAAAAACTGTTATGATTTGACTGCTACAGTAACTTATGTTCCCTTTCAAAACAAAACCAAACACTATCTCACCAAAAATTACAATCAAAAACCAATTCTCCAATTAAACCAAACACTATCTCACCAACAATGCACGTGTCCCCAAAAAAATTTCACCAACAATTCTCACCAAAATAACCAATCAAAACAAAACCAAACATACCTATGCTTTTGAAAAATAAAATGAAAGATGGAACCTACTGGAAACAGACAGTTGGGAGTGATTTGAAACTGGTTTTTAGATATTTTCACATATTTTTACCATAATTTGCCACTTACGTTAGTGAATGATATATAAGAACTTTTATAAGCGATCAGTGGTACTGCACGATTATTGAAGATGCTCATGAATCTGTACAATAACAAATCCTACTAAGATGGAGTTATGATCCAACAAAATCAAGTGATGAGTCAATGCAATTTAGATGGTATCCCTATGCAGTGATTAATGACAAAAATAAAAAGTAGAAAATGAAACTAAGATATAATTTTCTTCTCCTTTATTTGTAAACAATATAAATTTTAAAAAAGATTCAACAGGACACATGCAATATGTGCTTTGTTGTCTCAACACTTATTCATAGTAGTAACATAATACATGCAAGTACGTAGACAAGTCTAAAAGGGAGAAGAAATCTTCAGATTTAATACTCGCAATGCTGCTATTAGGCTCCCACACGGAAAAATCCATTTATACCAAAGGTTTGAACAAATCCAAATAGAGCCGTTAGAATTGTGCCGGTAGATTGAATGGCGGATGCAAGGATGCCATTAGTGGTGGCAAGTATCGGACATACAGTACTGTTTAATGGAAGTCGAACAGCGGCAACGCATGGGGCCAATTCAGACCCAAGGACAAGCCCTAATATTCTAGGAACAGTAATGTTAAAAGTTCCATTGGCATTAGTAATGCCTTGGCCAACCGTGACAGTAGTACCAAGAATGGTGCAATTCAAGCTAACACGCGTCCCGTTGATGCCCAGGGCACCGGGTGTGCAATTTCCTGTTGGTGTGCAACAAAGTGTGCCATTTAAAGACAGGCCTTGAAGGATTTGGCCGTTTGCTAGTGGGTTTGAGGCCGCGAAAAGAAGTGCAATGAGGAAAAGGGCTGAGGCACAATTACTGTTATAAGCCATTTTGGAGGATTTTTGATATGATATATATAGTTAATAAAATTGTTATTCACTGCTTTTGTTGTGTTAGAATATTGGGAAAGAGCCCCTATTTATACTTGTTTATTGTCATGTATTCTTCCGATTTTCTCCTCGATGTATATAAGACTTTTTGAAAATTTTATTAGCACTTAATGAATAGGGGTTAGGATGGGTTGTTGTAGTTGTGGTCCTTATTCATATTGCTGTGCATGTTAAAGTTAGAATTTTTCCCCAACATGATAGAACATCTTAATTACTATGGAAATTCAATCGATTTCAGTGAAAAGCATGGAACTGCAACAAGCTCTATGTTTAATTTACAAAATATATTGTAACTTCTAAGTAAAATTCTCAATTATGGAATGTTTTACATAGTATGTTGTTTTTCGTTTTTTTTTTTTGGAAAGAGCATCGATCTCTTGAATAAGAATTAGCGCCTTTCGCATAAGTACTATTTCATTAGAGTTTGATTTTTCTTTGAGGCTCTGATCTTAAAGAGACTTGATCCTGTGATGCTTAAATTAATTTAATTAATTATTAGGCATCAGTGCTTATTTTATATATTTTTTTAAACTTGGTAAAAAATTTCAGCGATATAAATTAGGCATACACAAACCCAATATGCATGAAAATATCTTTAAAATCATATGATCAATTTAAGTAAATGATTAGAAAGAATATTGAATTGGGGTGAAAATGGGCAAAATTCAACTTGACCAACTTGGCAAAGCTATACTAATCAAATTGCTAAATGCTACTAATCGAATTGCTAAATGCTAAGATAGAGTTTGGCCAATTTAATTACATACATTTTGGGCTGCACAGAAATTCAAGCACCCAAATACCAATTGCTTGCAATGTATTGAATGGATATGAATATGTGGGAATGTCTATGTTGAGATCTCAGAACATGCTGTTAAATGTATGTTGATGTCATTAAAGTTTACTTGCAACAACTCCAACTCTTTTATTGATAAATAAATATTTATGGAATATAGTATTCAAGTGCCTAAACTTCATATCCTCATTTGACATTGAGGGCACAAATCCAACTAGTGGTGTTCACGAGCTCGGCGAGCCTGTTCGAAAATAGCTCGACTTGAGTTCGAGAAAATTCGACCTCGAAGCGAGCTTAACGAGTCGAGCTTTTCCAACGAGCCGAAATCGAGCCCAAAAATGCATGTTCGCAAGCTCGCGAGCTGAAATTAGAAAATAAATTCTAATTTATTTATATATAATATATGATATACTATAACAATAATAATAATATATGTATAAATAATAAATATGGTTGACATTGGTTATGATTATATATAATAATATATGAATAAATATGAAATTTTTTATAAAAATTATTATTTTATTAAAAAAATTATTATTCTATAAAAAATATTGATTTTTTGAGCTCGAACTCGAACTTGGCTCGGCTCGACTCAGGCTCGAGTTTGAACAAGCTCAAGCTCGAGCTCATTTTCCTGCAGCTCGTCGAGCTCGAGCTTGAAATTTGTGGCTCGAACTCAAGTTTGAGCTCAGTTTTTTGGCTCAGCTCGACTCATGAACATCCTTACACCCAACATAAATATCTATACTACTAGAAAAGTATGAAATTTGAAAGTGTTTCTTTCAATTGCGGAAATACTAAAATGTCCTCAATGCGATCACTATAATTATACTAAATTATCATGCCCTACTAATTAAGATAATTGTTAATCCGTACTCAAGAGTCACCAACTTTAAATCCATCTATCTATATCTAATATATACCTATATCTATATTATACTTATCAATTATAATTATAATTAATAATTAATATTAATTTATTATATAAAGACCTCCATTATTTTACAAAATTATGAATAATGAAGTTTCACGTCTAAATGTATAAATGTTTCTATATATTTATTCTTTTAAGGTATAGGAGTTAAATATCTACTTTCATTCCACTGTAGAGAAGTCTAGTACTTATGCGTTAGGGCACTCATCTGTTACTTCAAGTGCTTTCCCTTGAGCTAACCATCTTGCAGGAGCTCGGACAGTTCGTATAATACCGGTTTCTCATCACTCGGCTCATAAATGTGAAATTACAATAGATTATTCTAAAAGAGTGATAATCTAGGTGTTTTGTTCAATTATAAATTTACTTTTTTTTACCTTTATTAATTATAATTGAGAGTATATATTAATTATTATATCTACATCCCCCCTTTCCTACAAGTACTTTAGTATAGGATTCAGTTACGACTTCGTCATGTTGATCGAGTTGAATTTGGTTAATTTACACCGTATTCAAAATTCATTCAAAGAGTTTAAACTGGTATAATCTTATAGATATTTTTTCATTGAGGTTTGAGAACATCAAATTTTTTAATTATCAACTATAATTATAATTGTTAAGTATAATATAAATATAGATATAAATAGATGGCATTTGGAATTGGTGATCTTGAGCATGGATTTGTAATCACCTTAATTAGTAGACATGATAATTTAGCATAATATTGATTGCATTTAGGGCTTCATGGTGTGTTCATAATTAGAAGAAACACTTTTAAATTTCATACTTTTTAGTATACATATATATGTTTGGTGTGTGCCGACAGAAGTCAAACGAGGATAGGAAGCTTGGACACTTTATCTTGTATTGCATAAACGTTTGTTTATTAATAAAAGAGTTAGAGTTGTTGCAAGTAAATTTTAATGGCATTAACAATCAATTGGTATTTGTGTGCTTTGATTTATGTGCAGCCCACCAAGTATGTATTTAAATGGGCCAAACTCTATATTAGAAATTTGATGAGTTTAGTTGGCTTCGATCGAACAATATCAAATAACTTTGTATTGGTTTAATATATAGGGCATAAATATCATTCTTGACTTAGCGGCCCATACACCGGTTTCCATAATAAGTTTTGAGGGGGATGAGATCTCCTATTGCAAAATGGTGTTTCAATCTCCTGTTGCAATCACGGATGGAAGCCACGTGTAAAACTAGGGGTGGCAAATGGGTGGATCGGATCGGATTTGGGTTGGGTCCAATTGGGTTTGTAAAAAAAATAAGTTGGAACCAACAAGAAACCAAAATGTCTTTTCAATATGAATTGGGTCCTTATTGGTTTTGATTGGTTCCAAATGGTTCTTATACAAAGATCCATTTAGGAACCATAAAGGATCCAAAATAGGAGGTTGGTGACTTATGGATCCAACACAATGCAAACATTTGTATACTAATCACTAATCTTTTTTTCTTGTTCACTAACTAATCCAATATAATGCAAATAATTTTTTTTTTATTGTTCACTAACTAACTTATTACATTATATTTTTATAATTTTCTTATAAAAATTCCAATCATATTATACAAATGTAATAATTTATATGTAAAATATATTATTAACTAATGTATTTTAATTTATAACGAAAAAATTAATGTAGAGAAATTAAGGATATCATTTTTTTTTCGGTTACAAAAATTAAAAATATAAATTTTTTTTTCGGTTATAGAAATTAAATATATTTTAATTGATACTAAGTTATAATTTATGTTACTACAGTAGAAACTCTATAAATTAATACTCTTGGGACCACCAAAATTTATTAATTAAAAGAGTTATTAATTAATCGATAAATTAATAATTATTAATTTATATATTAATTAATATTTTATTAATTTATAATGAAATATTCAATTTACAAACACCATTCAAACTTTCACTTAATTATAGTACAATGCATGTACAATAATTAAAAAATATTTTTTATATAAATACAAGATAATAATGCTAACACAAATAAATCATACACACACGACATGCCTTCTAATCTTAAAGGTGTGAAAAAACAATAATGACCGACGAGATTCGAAGAGCATTATGCATGCACAACAAAGATAATCCAAGTCTCACTCAAAAGCAATTGTAAGAATGGATGTTAGCAATTATGCAAGCACAACAAGAATAATTCAAGGACAATTGCAAATTGATTTGCAAGGTGAAATTGATTTCAACAAAAAACAAAAGACAATTGAATCATTTTTCAAAAAAAATTCATAAATCATTCATGTAATATGTAGTATATAAAGAATTATTAATTTATATTTTATATGGGACCTATAGAAATTATCAAAAATGTATTATCTTATAATTTTAGCGAATTATTAATTTAGCACCCTATCCCCGAGTCGGGACCGGCCAAAAACATTATCTTAGAGAGTTTATTAATTAATCGAGTATTAATTTATCGAGTTTCTACTGTATTTGAAAGTTAGTCGGTTCAGAATAGAGGTGTAAACGAGCCGAGCTTGACATTTTTTTCGAACTCGTCGAGCCCAAAGTTTTCGAGCTCGGGTTCGAGCTCGTGAGCATGGATTCGAGCCGAGCCCAAGCTCGCGAGCTCGAGCCGAGCCCAAAATTTTCGAGCTCGGACTCGAGCTCGTGAGCATGGGTTCGAGCTCGAGCCGAGTCCAAGCTCGCGAGCTCGAGTCCGTACTCGAGCCGAGCCAAATATTTTTATTTATTTTTAATTATTTAATATATATTTATTAATATAATAATAAAAATAAAATATATATTAAAAAATAAAAAAGCTCAAATGACTAAAAATAATATAAAATAATTTTTTGATTTTATTATAAAAAATTATTTAAAGTCTAAGTTCAAATGACTAAAAATAATATAAAATAATTTTTTGATCTTATTATAAAATTTTATTTAAAGTATAAGTTCAAATGACTAAAACAAGAATGAGTTTAGTTCTTAAGCAATCACATATTCTCTACAAGTGAAATTTTAAATAAAGAAAACCAATTGGGTCTAAAAAAGAAACAAGGGAGAATTGTTTCTCTCTTTTTTTAATTGGATCCATTTAGAAACCAAAATAGACCCATTATTGGAACCAATTTGGACCCAATCAAAAACCATAAGAAACCAAAGTCTTGAAAATTCAATAAATACAAAACCAATTGGAACCATAATTCTTTTTTTTAAGATCCATCCAAACCCAAAACTAATTGGGTCGGGTTGGACCCACGGTTCCGAAACCAATTTGCCACCCCTATGTAAAACTAACAAATTCTTTATAATAGACAATAAAATCCTATTAAACTATATATAGAAAGAGCAATATTTGCTGAAATTAATATTGGATTAAGGAAAGTCAAAAAATAAAAATTAAAAAATCATTAAACAAGTCAACTAACTGGTCATACTCTTACGTATTTGCAGAGAGAGAAAAAAACATTAACATAGAATTCTGAAACTAAAATTTGACTGAATTAAAATTATACAGAACTTATAAAGAAATAAAAATTATATGTAGCTATCTGCTTTTTACTTTATATTCAATTTCCTCTTTTTACCCACTCAGTTTTGCTGTTAGAGATCTTTCACTTTGTCCATCTTTATTATATATATAATATAATTATATATGTATTACATATATAAATATATTATGTATGCTGTGCTTTGATTAAAGTAATTGTATCCAAATTTTATTTTAATTGTATAAAACTTTATCAATTAAATAATAAGATGTGATCAGGTTCGGATCTTGGTCTAAACATTATTATAAAATTTTAATTCGTCACAATCATTATTATAGTTTGTAATGGATTTAATTTCAAAATCTCTCGTTCCTTTAAAAAAACAATCAAACCTTTCCGTTTTTCAATTTTCCTTGTGATTTTTTGACTTTCCTTAATCTAATATCAATTTCAGCAAATATTGCTCTTTCCATATAGAGTTTAATAGGATTTTATTGTCTATTATAAAGAATTTGTTAGTTTTACACGTGGCTTCCATCCGTGATTGCAATAGGAGATTGAAACACCATTTTGCAATAGGAGATCTCATCCCGTTTTGAGGCTGTATTTATTCTTGTATTCCTATGCATTATACATGTATAATTTTCTTCTTAAATATTCATATTGAGTGAAAAAACTCGAAATTCGCATCTCTCCTTAATGATAAAGTCATGTTTGTCCAAAATTTGGCAAGATCTAATGTGAGCTACAACAAGTACTTCAATGTATATTCAACTATGGCTTTGCGAAGTTGGTTAAGTTGAATTTTGCCGACTTACACCCCAGTTAATATTCTTTCTAACAGTTTAATTATTTAAATTTATCATATGGTTTTAGAAATATTATTATGAATATTGTATTTCAATTACACCTAATTTATTCGCCGAAAAATTTACCAAGCTCAAAACAATAAAATAACGACCCGTGCCTAGTAATTTAATTAAATTAGTTTAATCATCAAAGAAAAAATCTAATTCTAATGAATTAATTCTTATGCGAAGGCCCCAAATTTTTATTCAAGAGATCGATACTCTTATTTGGGGAAAAAAAGAACAATACACTAATGTAAAATATTAATAAAAAAAAAATTATTATGACGAAAAATGAGACGGTAGTGTTGGTGACTGAACGATTGGTGGTGGTGCCCTGGAGATGGCTTGCTGGACCGTAGCAAGGTTGGTGGATAAGAAACTGAATGAAGGATATATATATATATATATATATATATATATATATATATATGTATGTACATATTGAATAGTTTCATCTAGTCGAGTCCATAATCGATGATGTTACTTGGAAGTTGCTCTATATTTTGTAAATTAAACATATAACTTGTTGCTTTTCAATGAAATCGACTGAATTTTCGTATTGATTAAAATATCATGACATAACAATGTTGGGGTAAAATTCTAACCTTAGCATGCACAACAATATGCATTAGGACCACAGGTAGAGCAATCTGTCCTAACCCCTATTCATTAAATGCTAATAAAATAACCAAAAAGTCTTATATCCATTGAGGAGAACTCTGGAAGAATACGTGAAAATAAACAAGTATAAGTAGGGGCTCTTTCCCAGCATTCTAACACAATAAAGCATTGAATTGCAATTGTAGTGAGGATATAATTAAGCATATACAACATACATCTCATATATTTTTTATTGAAATAATACCACTAATAATTCCCAAAGTATCAAAGTATCTCATTTACCTCATCAAAGAAAGGAATCTTTATTATTTCATGAGTAAAATATAATCAATTTTTTTTATTTTACTTAGACATTAACTATTGCGGAACCTCATGTCAAGGATGTGATATTAACGTATAAAATAATAATCACGTATATTATCATGTAATTTATTATTTGTTTATAATATGCAAAGTTTGATAAATATCATCACATATTTTATTTAGATGAATGTTAAATCACATTTTCTTAGTTCAACAAATAATAATACATTATTGAACAATTGAATAAGAAATAAAATGATCGATAAATATTAATAGAGATATAGAAAAGCCAATATTTTTACTTGAGTGTAAATTATATTCATAACTATTTTATTTTAGAATTTGAAATTCTAAATATTTTAGTATCAATTAGTAACCCTTCTTATCAAAATTTAAAAAAGAAATATGATTTAAATTAGTAATGCTCATCATCAAAAGTCATTAAGAAACGTGAAGGATTGATGGAAATTCAAGGGATGAAAAATGGAATTGTTTTAATAAGGATGAATAGAATAATAGGAAAAATTAATTTGAAAAATTTAGTGAATAATAATACATAATATTTCCTATAAAATGAATAAATACAAAGGAGGAGTTGAAAGTTAGTATAATATTTAAATGTTTGAATGACTTTTGAAATATTGGACATAAAAGATTAATTATTATTGGACATGAAATACTAATATTTTATTATTATTTATTTCAAAGGAGTTACATATTAATAGTTCACATCCAGCCTCTTCTTTTTGAGGTTTAAAAGGGGTAGGTGAATTTGAAAATTAACCATTACATCTATGTGTTAAATAAGGAAGAAGAGTTGAAAATTTGGGAACTTTAACTTGAGAATATGGATTAGTTAATACATAAGGAGTTGAAAAATTGGGCACGAAAAAGTGTTACTTAATTAATAGAACGCCGATATTTTAATTATTATTTGTTGTGAAGGAGTAACATATTAATAATACTAATAATTATCTAAATTAATAGGGTTGTAATACTAATTAAATAAATTAATAAGGTAAAATAGTCTATTTACAATGGAAATGAACAATTTTCAATATCCATACTTATACATATGTTGGATTTATACACTCGGTGTCCAACGAGAATAGGAAGTTTGGGCACTTTATCTTGTATTGCATAAATGTCTGTTTATTAATAAAAGAGTTGGAGTTGTTGTATGTATAGTCTAATGATATTAACAAGTAATGAACAACCTGAGATCTCAACATAGACATCCTCATTGATTTAGATATCCATTCAATACATTACAAGCAATTGGTATTTGTATGCTTCAATTTACGTAATTAAATTGGCCAAACTCTATATTAGCAATTTGATATCGATCAAAATAATACTGTTTGTTTTGATATATTGGATATGAGGATAAACCAATCCAAAAATCTTCAAGGTTGGACATCTAGTTAAAATAGGGCATAAATGTCATTCTTGACTTTATTGGCCCATCCACCTGTTTTCATAATCAGATTTGAGTCTGTATTTCTTCTTGTTTCCATTTCTCATATGTATTATACATGTATAATTTTCTTCTTAAATATACAAGTCGAGTAAAAAGTAAATTCGAAATCGCATCTCTCCCTAGATTTAGGTACTTAACGATAGAGTCTATTTTGTTCAAAATTTGGCAAGATCTAATGTGGGCGGCAACAAGTCTTTAGTGTAAGATTTAACTATGGCATTGCCAAGTTGGCCAAGTTGAATTTGCTCATTTCCTCCCCAATTCAATATTCTTTCCAACAATTTATTTAAATTTATCATATGATTTTAGAAATTTTTTCATGCATATTGGGTTTGTGTATGCCTAATTTATATCGCTGAAATTTTTTACCAAGTTTAAAAAAATATATAAAATAAGCACTGATGCCTAATAATTAATTAAATTAATTTAAGCATCACAGGATCAAGTCTCTTTAAGATCAGAGCCTCAAAGAAAAATCAAACTCTAATGAAATAGTACTTATGCGAAAGGCGCTAATTCTTATTCAAGAGATCGATGCTCTTTCCAAAAAAAAAAAACGAAAAACAACATACTATGTAAAACATTCCATAATTGAGAATTTTACTTAGAAGTTACAATATATTTTGTAAATTAAACATAGAGCTTGTTGCAGTTCCATGCTTTTCACTGAAATCGATTGAATTTCCATAGTAATTAAGATGTTCTATCATGTTGGGGAAAAATTCTAACTTTAACATGCACAGCAATATGAATAAGGACCACAACTACAACAACCCATCCTAACCCCTATTCATTAAGTGCTAATAAAATTTTCAAAAAGTCTTATATACATCGAGGAGAAAATCGGAAGAATACATGACAATAAACAAGTATAAATAGGGGCTCTTTCCCAATATTCTAACACAACAAAAGCAGTGAATAACAATTTTATTAACTATATATATCATATCAAAAATCCTCCAAAATGGCTTATAACAGTAATTGTGCCTCAGCCCTTTTCCTCATTGCACTTCTTTTCGCGGCCTCAAACCCACTAGCAAACGGCCAAATCCTTCAAGGCCTGTCTTTAAATGGCACACTTTGTTGCACACCAACAGGAAATTGCACACCCGGTGCCCTGGGCATCAACGGGACGCGTGTTAGCTTGAATTGCACCATTCTTGGTACTACTGTCACGGTTGGCCAAGGCATTACTAATGCCAATGGAACTTTTAACATTACTGTTCCTAGAATATTAGGGCTTGTCCTTGGGTCTGAATTGGCCCCATGCGTTGCCGCTGTTCGACTTCCATTAAACAGTACTGTATGTCCGATACTTGCCACCACTAATGGCATCCTTGCATCCGCCATTCAATCTACCGGCACAATTCTAACGGCTCTATTTGGATTTGTTCAAACCTTTGGTATAAATGGATTTTTCCGTGTGGGAGCCTAATAGCAGCATTGCGAGTATTAAATCTGAAGATTTCTTCTCCCTTTTAGACTTGTCTACGTACTTGCATGTATTATGTTACTACTATGAATAAGTGTTGAGACAACAAAGCACATATTGCATGTGTCCTGTTGAATCTTTTTTAAAATTTATATTGTTTACAAATAAAGGAGAAGAAAATTATATCTTAGTTTCATTTTCTACTTTTTATTTTTGTCATTAATCACTGCATAGGGATACCATCTAAATTGCATTGACTCATCACTTGATTTTGTTGGATCATAACTCCATCTTAGTAGGATTTGTTATTGTACAGATTCATGAGCATCTTCAATAATCGTGCAGTACCACTGATCGCTTATAAAAGTTCTTATATATCACTCACTAACGTAAGTGGCAAATTATGAATGAGAGAAACAAATATTATAAAAGAAGCAATACAATTTATTTTTGACGTTTCAGTAGAATTGATTTTGGTGGTGTTACTTCTTCATTGGGTAATTTTGGACTTTGCACCTTAAAAAGAGGGCTAAGAGGCACTTTTCACCATAGAAAAAAAAGGATAAATAGCACAATTCACCCTTAAATTGAGTTAGTTTTGGGAAAAGTTGCACCCTATATAATTTTTCAATTAACAATTTCATTTCGAAAGGTCAAAATCATCCATATAATACAAAACGAGTTTCTAAAGGCAAAATAATCAACTTATATCAAAAATATTATTTGCTCTATTTATGGTGATTTTAGCAAAATAATATTTTTTTTAAATAATACAATTATGAAGAATATATCAAACGTTGTCTTCCAATTTTTTACCTTTTAAATTTAGAAAAATTGAAGGTTGCATCTTGAATGTCATCTTCAAATTTCTTATTTTTCTAATTTTGATAGGTAGAAGAATGCATCTCAAATATCGTCTTTTTTTTATTTTCATTTTCATATGACATATGTTTGACCCAATTTTAATTTTTAATCCTTCTTGGGCACCCAATTTTATTGTGGTGATGATGTTTTAATTAGTTCACATTTTGTGATAGCAAATTAGTTCTTTCTTGTGTATTAGTTTAATGATGATGAAGGTTTTAGTGTTGGACGAAAAAAAGATAAATCTTCTTCACTCATAAAAAGTTTAAGCATTTCTAGTTTAATATTTTCGGGGGTGGGGAGGAAGAATCATTATGAAGTGGAAATGAGTGAGTGGCTTGAGGTTGACGATATGATGAGGGAGATTCACTTTTTCTTGATATTTGTATCCTTATTGAGATGAGATTTTGGGTGAAAAATTATATAGGGTGCAACTTGCCAATGTTATCTCAATTCAAGGGTGGATAGTGCAACTTGATATTTTTTGTCATTAATACGTGCCAAAGTTAAGGTTCATGCTCAAGTTCGCTAAAACGAGTCGAACTTAACAAAAAATCAAATCAGTTACTTTTTAATTTTTTTAGAAATTATTTTCATTTAACTTATTTTAATTAGATATATATGTATAATATATAATATATTGTCACAAAAATATAATTTAATTGAACAAATTTGTAGAAACACCTATCACAACATACATAAATAGAAATATTATAATTTATTATTAAATATTTTGCATGACATATAAAAATTAAAATATTACTTATGTATTATGAAAATATATTTTAAATAAAAATTCAAGTATTAGCCCTGAAATTTTAGGTATTTACAGTCATATGAAATAAATAATACTAATAAAAGGCTCGTGCGTCGGCTCGTGAGCTTATAAACTACTACAAGTAAGCTCAAGTTCGAATCACATAAAAGCTCAAGCTCGTGAATACTCGAGCTTGAGCGAAACTCCAATCAAGCTGGCTCATCAAACTCATGACCTGGCTCGACTAACCTTACATCCTGACACCGAGCAAAAATTGCAGTGTTCGATTGCTGGACGATTGTGTTTGATACTTGATACCAATTCGATGATTAAAATCAATAAGTCAAATTTTGAGAACCTTTAATTAAATGAATAGAGCATTCAAGAAAAATAGTAAATAAATTTAAAAATTCCATATTTAAAAGAAATATATTGTTTGTTTGTGGATTGGGAAAATCCTAATTATAGTCCTATAAGATATGACGATTCTAATTTTATTCTCACACTTTACGGTATTTTAAAAAACATGCCATATTTTAATCTAGTTTCAATATTAGTCCTTTTATATAGTAATTTTAGTCTCATACTTTATTTTTATTATTATAACTTGTATTTTGACCATTCAACTAAACCAACTATTATAGAACCCCTTAAACAAATATTATTTCTCTTACGCACCTTAAAAATAATTTAAAAATTAAAAAGAAGAACAAATTGGTTTAGTTGGGACGTTCATAACATGCCCCAATCATCATCTTCCTCAATTATTTTTTATTTTCTGCTAATTTTTCTAGGGTAAGTTATAATAATATTTATTCCAAGAAGACGTTTGATACATTTTGCATAATTTAAGGGTCAAAATGCAATTTTAAATGACAAAACTAAAATGTGGAACTAACTTTGATTAGAAAAAGGACTAACGTTGCAAATTTATCAGATTATTGCAATTGTTTTCAAAATTTTATATAGAGTGAGTTTAAAACTAGAATTGTGATAGTTTGTGGGACTATATTTGCAATTTTCCCTTTGCAGATGTTATGGTTGATTTCATGGTATCTTGGGTTTCACTGAAAATTTATCGAGATATTTCTATGGACTTTACTTTTGACCTTCAATAGGATATTGTGACAACTTAAACTGCAAATTGCAAAAATTATTACTAGATTTAATGAAGACTAAGTATAAAACACAAGTTAAAGTAAGTGGCAAATGATGGTAAAAATATGTGAAAATACCTAAAAATCAGTTTGGAATCACTTTCAATTGTGTGTTTCCAATAGTTTCCATTTTTAATTTTATGAACCTTCCGTATACTTATGATCCAAAGATAAGATATTTAGGTAATTTGTGTAGCCTTATATTTGTAAAAAAATTGGCAAGTTCTATCATCTAGCATACTAAGAGTACTTTAGTGTCAGATTCAACCATAGCTTTGCCAAGTTGAATTTGGTTCATTTACACCCAATTCAAGATTCATTAATTCTAAGAGTTCAAACTTGTAATCTTATAGATATTTTTTCATAATTGTGATTTGACTACATCTAACTAATTAGATGAAAAGTATTTAATAGTTATCTTTTGAATATTTTTTTTACCCTTCACATTTTGCAAACTATGATATATATATATATATATACTAGTAAAGCGCATGTGTGTTGCACATAATCAATCACGTCATGCATGACTAAATGGAAAAACTATACATATCATTTTATACATTTTATCTTACATATAACAAAAAGATTAGTGAAAATTGGTACTAACCTTGATATATTACTTTAGTAAAACATTTTATCTATAATTAACATGCTAGAGATGAACTGAAATAAATGAATATTAATTTTTAAAATTATTTTATTTCGTATGAATGTTATTTTTTAAATAAATATAGAGAAATTTATAATATTGAACCTTTACACAATTGATCTAATGGTTGTAACAATCATTGATATATAATGTATAATTCATTTATTCATATCAAATAATTTATTGTTTGATATCCTTCATTTATATTCATTAGTTATTGTTCAAGTTTCCTATGTCATTTTCATTAAGTTAGAGTTTAGGCCTTGAAACAAATTGTTTACATTTACATATATTAATGTACATATATATATATGGTCATTTTTTAGTATGATAATATATATTTAACAATTGCATTGATAATCTTCTAAATTCTATTGATCATATTAATATGATGAATGATAATAAAGATAATATAGATTAATATTAATACCAATATATTAGTCTGATTATTATATAAGGATGATTATTTATTTTCACAATTAAAAAAAACACTTTATATTTCTCAGTTGTGTTGTTGATCTTCCGATTTATATTAATCATAATTACGTACAGAATATAAAGAATGATAATAAATATAATATAAATTAATAGTAACACTAATATATATTAGTAAAATTATTAAACAAGGATAATTGGGTCGTTTTGCAATTTAAATTATTCTCAACTATAATTATAATTATAATTATAATTAATAGGTGGTGTAACTTCATTATTAGGAAAGTGGGGGGTTTAGATATAATAATTAATATGTATTCTCAATTATTATAATAAATATAATTAATAAGGGTAAAAAATAAATTTATAATTGAAAGAAACACCTAGATTATGAGACTTTTAGTATAATATTGTATGGATTTATAGATACAAATATATATTTAGAGAAAGTTGGTGTAACTTCATCATTCACTAATTTTGTAGAGAAATGGAGAGTTTTATATAATAATAATAATAATAATATTAACTGTTAACTGCAATTATACTTATAACTGATGAGTATTATAGAAATATGGATATATATTAGATATAGGTAAATAAATTTGGAGTTGGTGACTCTTGAGTATGAATTAATAATTATCTTAATTAATAGGACTTGATGAATCACTATAATATTGATTGCATTGAAGGCATTATGGTCTTTCCGTAATTGAAAGAAACACTTTCAAATGTCAAACTTTTGTAATCGTATAGATAGATAGATATATGTTGGTTGTGTGCCATCGATACCAAACGAGGATAGGAAGTTTTCACAGTTTATCTTGTATTGCATAAAATTTGTTTATTTATAACGAACTTGGAGTTTTGTATGTAATTTTAATGACATCAAACAAGTAGAACAACATGTCCAATCTCAAGATAGGCATTCCCACATATTTAAATCCCTTTAATACATTACAAACAATTGGTATTTGTGTGTTCTTCTATTTGTGTGCAGTCAGCCATGTATGTAATTAAATTCGCCAAACTCTATAGTAGCAATTTGATTTGTGTAGAACAATGTCAAAAACATTGTTTGGTTTGATATAGGGGTGAAAAATGGGTTCGAAGTCATGGTTCCAACCCAATTATATTAGTTTGGGTTGGGTTGGGTTGGATTGGTTCCTAAGAAAATTTATTTGGTTCCTAATTGGTTCCAAAATGGATCCAACTAATTTCAAGTAAGGCCCAAATTGCT
Source organism: Verbascum thapsus (assembly GCA_963669365.1). Classification (NCBI taxonomy): domain Eukaryota; kingdom Viridiplantae; phylum Streptophyta; class Magnoliopsida; order Lamiales; family Scrophulariaceae; genus Verbascum; species Verbascum thapsus. The sequence continues at coordinate 6,735,063 of OY770114.1, forward strand.
TACCAATAATCTAATTATAAAGAACAAAATGGAAAGTATTGAGTTGGATTGCGCTCGGTTCCCTATCGGGTTGACTTTAGTTGAGTTTGGTTCCACCTTAAAACCATTTAAGAACCTAAACTATTTAAGAACCAACCCATTGAAACCAACCCAAACCCAACCCGAACCGCTCGTTTGCCACCCCTAGTTTGATAATCCACAACTCTTCTCAAGTTGGACATTTAGTTGAAAGGGTGTAAATGTCATTCTTGACTTAGAGGGTGTTTGGCTAAGCTTATAAGCTCTTTTAAACATCTTATAAGATGTTTGAGAGCTTATAAACTCTACAAAAGTATTTGGATAAATTTTTTTAATAACGTCTTATAAGACTCAAAAATAAGATGTTTGGGTTTTATAAGCAAACAATAAATAAGTTAGCCAAATCCAACTTATTTCAAAAACTTATATTTGGGATGTTGTTTATATTTTTAAAAGACATAACAACCTTAGTTAATTTTCTCCTTTCTAACAATATCCTTCTCCGATTTTTTTTTTAATTTTTATTGTTGCACAAATTCTCTCTTATAACATTTGAAAATATCTTATAAGTCTACTTATTTTATCCAAACACTTGAGAGCTTATTTCTTAAATAAGACCAAACAATCTCTCTTAAAACATCTTATAATTTGTAAGAACTTATAAGATGTTTTAAATAAGCTTAGCCAAACACCCTCTTAAGCGGGCCATCCACCAGTTTTCATAATCAGTTTTGAGTCTCCATTTTTTCTTGTATCCCATTTCTTGTATGCATTATACATGTATTATTTTCTTCTTAATTATCTTAATTAGTAGGGCATGATAATTTAGTATAATTATAGTGATCGCATTGAGGACATTTTAGTATTTCCGCAATTGAAAGAAACACTTTCAAATTTCATACTTTTATAGTAGTATAGATATTTATGTTGGGTGTAAGGATGTTCATGAGTCGAGCTGAGCCAAAAAACTGAGCTCAAACTTGAGTTCGAGCCACAAATTTCAAGCTCGAGCTCGACGAGCTGCAGGAAAATGAGCTCGAGCTTGAGCTTGTTCAAACTCGAGCCTGAGTCGAGCCGAGCCAAGTTCGAGTTCGAGCTCAAAAAATCAATATTTTTTATAGAATAATAATTTTTTTAATAAAATAATAATTTTTATAAAAAAAATTATTAATTTCATATTTATTCATATATTATTATATATAATCATAACCAATGTCAACCATATTTATTATTTATACATATATTATTATTATTGTTATAGTATATCATATATTATATATAAATAAATTAGAATTTATTTTCTAATTTCAGCTCGCGAGCTTGCGAACATGCATTTTTGGGCTCGATTTTGGCTCGTTGGAAAAGCTCGACTCGTTAAGCTCGCTTCGAGGTCGAATTTTCTCGAACTCAAGTCGAGCTATTTTCGAACAGGCTCGCCGAGCTCGTGAACACCACTAGTTGGATTTGTGCCCTCAATGTCAAATGAGGATACGAAGTTTAGGCACTTGAATACTATATTCCATAAATATTTATTTATCAATAAAAGAGTTGGAGTTGTTGCAAGTAAACTTTAATGACATCAACATACATTTAACAGCATGTTCTGAGATCTCAACATAGACATTCCCACATATTCATATCCATTCAATACATTGCAAGCAATTGGTATTGTTGGAAGAAAGTAGTTTATGAGAATTATATTTGGGTGATTGTGTGTGGAAGAGAGAATTTTAGAGAGATGATTTTGGGAGAACTTGAAAGTTTTATTGATTTTGAGCTTTTGGCTTGTTTTACAAATGAGTGAGGAGTACTCTATTTATAGGTCTCATAGGATCCTTCTAGGCACTCCTATATCTTTAACATTCTACAATATTCTATAGGATTCTAGCTTAGAAATATTCTAGAACCATTTAGGTACATTAACTAAAGAGTACTCTAGACATTTCTTTACTAAGTCCAACTTATGGGCTAACTAATTTATTATTTCTCATACAACTACTAGCCCAATAAGTTAACTTTTAATGGACCCAATTATTGGGCTAAGTCAAGTTTAAATTCTAACATCCCCTCTTAAACTTGACTTAGCAACACCAAGTAGATTCCGCATTTTTGCAAAGACATCATGCTTGAGTGGCTTTGTGAGAATATCAGCGACTTGGTCTTGAGTCTTCACATACTCTACTTGAACTTCCTTCTCCGCTATCTTTCCCCGGATGAAATGATATTGAGTGTCTATGTGCTTACTTCGATCATGAAATACTGGATTCTTTGCTAATGCAATGGCTGTACTTGTTGTCTACAAATATTGTTGTTGCTTCTTCTTGAGACATGCCGAGAGCTTGCAATATGTAGCGGAGCCAAATTGCATGACACACACTTGATGTTGCTGCAACGTACTCGGCTTCACAAGTGGATAGAGTGACGATCAATTGCTTCTTTGAAACCCATGTGAAAGCGGTGTTTCCCATGTAGAATACGAACCCAGTTGTACTCTTGCGGTCATCAATATCTCCACCCCAATCACTATCGCAATATCCAACCAGCTTAAACTCATCCAATGAAGAGTAAAACAACCCATATTTGGCGGTGCCTTTGAGATATCGCAAAATCCTTTTTGCCGCCTTTAAATGAGTTGTTGTAGGGGCCTCCATGAATCGACTAACAAGTCCAACACCGAAGAGAATATCCGGTCTTGTACATGTTAAGTATCTTAAGCTCCCCACAAGACTCTTAAAATAAGTTGGATCAATCAACTTTCCTTTATCATACCTTGATAGCTTCAGTCCACTTTCAACAGGTGTACTTACAGGGTTAGAGTTCTCCATGTTGAACTTCTTAAGTACTTCCCTTGCGTAGCCTTCTTGAGTGATGAATATGCCATCATTCATTTGCTTCACCTCAATGCCAAGATAGTAACTCATAAGCCCAATGTCCGTCATCTCGAACTCCCTTGTCATGACTTGCTTAAACTCATCAAACATCGTCATGTTATTACCTGTAAAGATGAGGTCGTCCACGTATATGCACACGAGCAGTATGTCTCCTTGATTATTTTTCTTGACATATAGAGCATGTTCTTGTGGACATTTCACAAATCCATTAGCTTGGAAGTATTGATCAATTCTACTATTCCAAGCTCTTGGTGCTTGTTTAAGCCCATAAAGAGCCTTTCTTAGCCTTAACACTTTACCTTCTTGCCCTTTGACTTTGTAGCCTTCGGGTTGTTCAATGTAGACTTCTTCTTATAGGAACCCATTTAAGAACGCGGACTTGACATCCATTTGATGTATCTTCCACTTGTTGTGAGCCGCAAGTGCAGTTATCAATCTTATTGTTTCCAGTCTAGCAACGGCCGCAAATACTTCTTCATAATCAATGCCATGTCTTTGGGCGTAGCCTTTGGCCACTAGTCTTGCCTTGTACTTCTCAACTTCTCCTTTTGCATTTTTCTTGATCTTAAATACCCACTTTACTCCAATTGGTTTATGTTTTGGTGGAAGTGTAGCTAGCTCCCAAGTTTTATTCTTCACAATTGACTTGATCTCATCATCCATTGCATCTCTCCACTTCTTGTTTCTTGTGGCTTCTTCAAAACTTAGTGGCTCACAATCACCAAATAGACAAAAGAGCGTAAGTTCATCATTTGAGTTCAAGTTTTGTGTTACCTCGTAAATCTCTTCAATGCTTCTCATGCGTGGTATTTCTCTTTCATCCGTACTTGGTGAGGAAGCTTGACCTTGAGTGGGAGATAGTGGAGGAGTTATATTTTCATGACTCTCTTCAACTTCTTCTTCATATTCCATGGGAGGTAAGAGACTATAATCTTCTTTGTCACCAATGCTCCAATCCCACGAGCCTTCTTCATCAAACTCCACATCACGACTTATAATAAGCTTCTTCAAATCTGGATTGTAGAGTTTGTACCCTTTTGAGTGTTTATCATAACCAATGAATATAAACTTCTCACTCTTGTCGTCGAGTTTGGATCTAGTCTGGTCAGGTACATGAGCATATGCAATGCATCCAAATACTCTCAAGTGTGAGACTCCAGGTTTACCTCCATGCCATGCTTCTTGTGGAGTTATTCCATCAAGACTCTTCGTGGGGCAGCGATTTTGAAGATAGACGGCACAATCCACAGTTTCAGCCCAAAATTCTTTAGGCATATTCTTTGTCTTTAGCATGCTTCGGGCCATGTTGAGAATCGTCCTATTCTTTCTTTCGGCAAAACCATTTTGTTGTGGTGTTCGTGGGACAGTCATGGGACGGCGGATGCCATTATCTTCACAAAATTGATTAAACTCCTTTGATGTGAACTCTCCACCCCGATCTGATCTCATGGCTTTGATAGTGTACCCACTTTCTTTCTCAATAAGAGCCTTAAATTTCTTGAATGCTTCAAAGGCCTCTGATTTTTGTTTAAGAAAATATACCCATGTTTTTCTTGAGTAATCATCAATGAAAGTGAGAAAGTACTTACTTTTACCATGAGAACATGGAGTAATAGGACCGCATAAGTCGGTATGGACTAACTCCAATGGCTCCTTAGCTCTTGAGGTGACTTCTTTAGGGAATGGTTTCCTTGATTGCTTCCCAAGTAGGCAACCTTCGCATAGCTGATCGGGATGATTGATGAAGGGCAAACCTTTTACCATGCCTTTGGACGATAACATTTTCAAGCCACCAAAGTTTAAGTGCCCATATCTTAAGTGCTAAATCCATGACTCGTCTTTCAAGCAACTTTTTAAGCATATAGCTTGATCTCTTTGAATGTCAAGCAAGAACATTCGGTTTCTAGTCATCGGCACTTTAGCAACTAGTCACCCATTATTGTCTCGTAGAGAAAGACTACGATTCTTTAAGTGAATATCATAGTCCTTTTCTAAGAGTTGCCCCATACTTAGAATATTTGTTTTTAAGTTGGGCACATAGTAAACATCGGAAATGAATTGGTGACTTCCATCGTTTAGGCGAATTAGAACGTTACCTTTACCATTCACCACGACTTTAGACTCATCTCCAAAGGTAACATGACCTTGAGTTTGTTCCACCTTCACGAACAGGCTCTTATCTCCCGTCATGTGGTTGCTAGCTCCGGTATCTAAATACCACGTGCTCTTCTTTGTTTGTTCTTCATGATTTGCCATCAACAAGGTAAGTTCTACCTCATTATTCATCTCCATGAGATGGGCCTCTTCTTTCACATGATGAGAGCGCTTGCATTCATATGCATAGTGGCCATATTTATTGCAATTATAACACTTTAGTTGATACTTGTCGTACCTTTGTGGTTTGCTTCCTCTCCCACGGCCTCTAGATGGTTGTGTATATTGAATTCTTTCTTCATTGTTGAAGTTTGTATAACCACGACCTCGAGCACCTCTTCCACATGCACCACGTCCTCGATCATAACCACGACCTCGTTGGCCTCTTTCGTCACCTCTATTCTCCCCTCTTTCTTTAAAAGAGAGTTTGGAATAAAGAGAATGCTCCAATGATTCATCAGATTTATTTCTCACAACTCTTTCTTCATGGACTTGTAGTGAGCCCATAAGTTGATCAATGGTCATTGTCTCAAAATCCTTTGACTCTTCTATGGCCACCACAATATAATCATAGTCTTTGGTGAGAGAGCGAAGAATTTTCTCAATCACTGTTATGTCTTTTAGTTCCTCACCATTCCTCTTCATCTCATTTACAATTCCCAGCACTCTCGAGAAATAGTCAGATATTGATTCCGAATATTTCATTTTAAGTTGTTCGAACTCACCTCTAAGAGTTTGAAGACGAATTCTCTTCACCTTGTCGACTCCCTTGAAAGAATTATGTAGTATCTCCCATGCTTCTTTAGAAGTGGTGGCATTTGCAACTTTCTCGAACATGCCCTCGTCTAAACATTGATATATGAGAGTGAGAGCTTGTTGATCCTTCTTCCTACTCTTTTGGAGACTATCCCTTTGGGATTGATTCAAAGTAGTATCATCTTGAGGTTCCTCATAACCTTTCTCAACAATCTCCCATGCATCTTGAGATCCTAGCAAGGCTTTCATGCGTATGCACCAACTAGAGTAGTTATCTTTAGTGAGGCGAGGGAATTGGAATGGAACTAAGCCGTTGGCATTCATCTTTCTTGAAAGGATTGATGGCTCTGGTACCACTTTGTTGGAAGAAAGTAGTTTATGAGAATTATATTTGGGTGATTGTGTGGAAGAGAGAATTTTAGAGAGATGATTTTGGGAGAACTTGAAAGTTTTATTGATTTTGAGCTTTTGGCTTGTTTTACAAATGAGTGAGGAGTGCTCTATTTATAGGTCTCATAGGATCCTAGAGGCACTCCTATATCTTTAACATTCTACAATATTCTATAGGATTCTAGCTTAGGAATATTCTAGAACCATTTAGGTACATTAACTAAAGAGTACTCTAGACATTTCTTTACTAAGTCCAACTAATGGGCTAACTAATTTATTATTTCTCATACAACTACTAGCCCAATAAGTTAACTTCTAATGGACCCAATTATTGGGCTAAGTCAAGTTTAAATTCTAACAGGTATTTGGGTGCTTGAATTTCTGTGCAGCCCAAAATGAATGTAATTAAATTGGCCAAACTCTATCTTAGCATTTAGCAATTCGATTAGTAGCATTTAGCAATTTGATTAGTATAGCTTTGCCAAGTTGGTCAAGTTGAATTTTGCCCATTTTCACCCCAATTCAATATTCTTTCTAATCATTTACTTAAATTGATCATATGATTTTAAAGATATTTTCATGCATATTGGGTTTGTGTATGCCTAATTTGTATCGCTGAAATTTTTTACCAAGTTTAAAAAAATATATAAAATAAGCACTGATGCCTAATAATTAATTAAATTAATTTAAGCATCACAGGATCAAGTCTCTTTAAGATCAGAGCCTCAAAGAAAAATCAAACTCTAATGAAATAGTACTTATGCGAAATGCGCTAATTCTTATTCAAGATATCGATGCTCTTTCCAAAAAAAAAAACGAAAAACAACATACTATGTAAAACATTCCATAATTGAGAATTTTACTTAGAAGTTACTATATATTTTGTAAATTAAACATAGAGCTTGTTGCAGTTCCATGCTTTTCACTGAAATCGATTGAATTTCCATAGTAATTAAGATGTTCTATTATGTTGGGGAAAAATTCTAACTTTAACATGCACAGCAATATGCATAAGGACCACAACTACAACAACCCATCCTAACCCCTATTCATTAAGTGCTAATAAAATTTTCAAAAAGTCTTATATACATCGAGGAGAAAATCGGAAGAATACATGACAATAAACAAGTATAAATAGGGGCTCTTTCCCAATATTCTAACACAACAAAAGCAGTGAATAACAATTTTATTAACAATATATATCATATCAAAAATCCTCCAAAATGGCTTATAACAGTAATTGTGCCTCAGCCCTTTTCCTCATTGCACTTCTTTTCGCGGCCTCAAACCCACTAGCAAACGGCCAAATCCTTCGAGGCCTGTCTTTAAATGGCACACTTTGTTGCACACCAACAGGAAATTGCACACCCGGTGCCCTGGGCATCAACGGGACGCGTGTTAGCTTGAATTGCACCATTCTTGGTACTACTGTCACGGTTGGCCAAGGCATTACTAATGCCAATGGAACTTTTAACATTACTGTTCCTAGAATATTAGGGCTTGTCCTTGGGTCTGGAGTGGCCCCATGCGTTGCCGTTGTTCGACTTCCATTAAACAGTACTGTATGTCCGATACTTGCCACCACTAATGGCATCCTTGCATCCGCCATTCAATCTACCGGCACACTTCTAACGGCTCTATTTGGATTGGTTCAAACCTTTGGTATAAATGGATTTTTCCGTGTGGGAGCCTAATAGCAGCATTGCGAGTATTAAATCTGAAGATTTCTTCTCCCTTTTAGACTTGTCTAAGTACTTGCATGTATTATGTTACTACTATGAATAAGTGTTGAGACAACAAAGCACATATTGCTTGTGTCCTGTTGAATCTTTTTTTAAATGTATCTTGTTTACAAATAATGGAGAAGAGTATTATATCTTAGTTTCATTTTCTACTTTTTATTTTTTGTCATTAATCACTGCATAGGGATACCATCTAAATTGCATTGACTCATCACTTGATTTTGTTGGATCATAACTCCATCTTAGTAGGATTTGTTATTGTACAGATTCATGAGTATCTTTAATAATCGTGCTAACTTCAATATCCTTTGTAGTATGAATGAGAGAAACAAATATTATAAAAGAAGCAATACAATTTGTTTTTGACGTTTCAGTAGAATTGATTTTGGTGGTGTTACTTCTTCATTGGGTAATTTTGGACTTTGCACCTTAAAAAGAGGGCTAACGGGCACTTTTCACCATAGAAAAGAAAAGGATAAATAGCACAATTCACCCTTAAATTGAGTTAGTTTTGGGAAAAGTTGCACCCTATTTAATTTTTCAATTAACAATTTCATTTCGAAAGGTCAAAATCGTCCATATAATACAGAACGAGTTTCTAAGGCAAAATAATCAACTTATATCAAAAATATTATTTGCTCTATTTATGGTGATTTTAGCAAAATAATTTTTTTTTTTTAATAATACAATTATGAAGAATATATCAAACGTTGTCTTCCAATTGTTTACCTTTTAAATTTAGAAAAATAGAAGGTTGCATCTTGAATGTCATCTTCAAATTTCTTATTTTTCTAATTTTGATAGGTAGAAGAATGCATCTCAAATATTGTTTTTTTTTATTTTCATTTTCATATGACATATGTTTGACCCAATTTTAATTTTTAATCCTTCTTGGGCACCCAATTTGATTGTGGTGATGATGTTTTATTTATTTCACATTTTGTGATAACAAATTAGTTCTTTCTTGTGTATTAGTTTAATGATGATGAAGGTTTTAGTGTTGGACGAAAACAAGATAAATCTTCTTCACTCATAAAAAGTTTAAGCATTTCTAATTTAATATTTTCGGGGGTGGGGAGGAAGAATCATTATGAAGTGGAAATGAGTGAGTGGCTTGAGGTTGACATGATGAGGGAGATTCACTTTTTCTTGATATTTGTATCCTTATTGAGATGAGATTTTGGGTAAAAAATTATATAGAGTGCAACTTGCCAATGTTATCTCAATTCAAGGGTGCATAGTGCAACTTGATATTTTTCGTCATTAATACGTGCCAAAGTTAAGGTTCATGCTCAAGCTCGCTAAAACGAGTCGAACTTAGCAAAAAATCAAATCAGTTACTATTTAATTTTTTTAGAAATTATTTTCATTTAACTTATTTTAATTAGATATATATGTATAATATATAATATATGTCACAAAAATATAATTTAATTGAACAAATTTGTAGAAACACCTATCACAACATACACAAATAGAAATATTATAATTTATTATAAAATATTTTGCATGACATACAAAAATTAAAATATTACTTATGTATTATAAAATATATTTTAAATAAAAATTCAAGTATTAGTCCTGAAATTTTAGGTATTTACAGTCATATATTATAAATAATACTAATAAAAGGCTCGTGCGTCGGGTCGTGAGCTTATAAACTACTACAAGTAAGCTCAAGTTCGAATCACATAAAAGCTCGAGCTCGTGAATACTCGACCTTAAGCGAAGCTCCAATCAAGCCGGTTCATCAAACTCAAGGCCTGGCTCGACTAACCTTACATCCTAGACACCGAGCAAAAATCGCAGTGTTCAATTTCTGGACGATTGTGTTTGATACTTGATACCAATTCGATGATTAAAATCAATAAGTCAAATTTTGAGAACCTTTAATTAAATGAATAGAGCATTCAAGAAAAATAGTAAATAAATTTAAAAATTCCATATTTAAAAGAAATATATTGTTTGTTTGTGGATTGGAAAAATCCTAATTATAGTCCTATAAGATATGACGATTCTAATTTTAGTCTCACACTTTACGGTATTTTAAAAAATATGCCATATTTTAATCTAGTTTCAATATTAGTCCTTTTATATAGTAATTTAGTCTCATACTTTATATTTTGTTATTATAACTTGTATTTTGACTATTCAACTAAACCAACTATTATAGAACCCTTAATCAAATATTATTTGTCTCTTACGCACTTTAAAAATAATTTAAAAATTAAAAAGAAGAACAAATAGGTTTAGTTGGGACATTCATAACATGCCTCAGTCATCATCTTCCTCAATTATTTTTTATTTTCTGCTAATTTTTCTAGGGTATGTTATAATAATATTTATTCAAAGAAGGTGTTTGATACATTTTGCATAATTTAAGGGTCAAAATGCAATTTTAAATGACAAAACTAAAATGTGGAACTAATTTTGATTAGAAAAAGGACTAACGTTGCAAATTTATCAGATTATTGCAACTGTTTTCAAAATTTTATATAGCGTGAGTTTAAAACTAGAATTGTGATATTTTGTGGGACTATATTTGCAATTTTCCCTTTGCAGATGTTATGGTTGATTTCATGGTATATCTTGGGTTTCACAGAAAATTTATCGAGATATTTCTATGGACTTTACTTTTGACCTTCAATAGGATATTGTGACAACTTAAACTGCAAATTACAAAAAATATTACTAGATTTAATGAAGACTAAGTACAAAACACAAGTTAAAGTAAGTGGCAAATGATGGTAAAAATATGTGAAAGTTAATACCTAAAAATCAGTTTCGAATCACTTTCAATTGTGTGTTTCCAATAGGTTTCATTTTTAATTTTATGAACCTTCCGTATACTTATGAATCGATCCAAAGATAAGATATTTAGGTAATTTGTGTAGCCTTATATTTGTAAAAAATTTGGCAAGCTCTATCATCTAGCATACTAAGAGTACTTTAGTGTCAGATTCAACCATAGCTTTGCCAAGTTGAATTTGGTTCATTTACACCCAATTCAAGATTCATTAATTCTAAGAGTTCAAACTTGTAATCTTATAGATAATTTTTCATAATTGTGATTTGACTACATCTAACTAATTAGATGAAAAGTATTTAATAGTTATCTTTTGAATATTCTTTTTACCCTTCGCATATTGCAAACTCTGATATATATATATATATATATTTATACTAGTAAAGTGCATGTGCATTGCACATAATCGATCACGTCATGCATGACTAAATGAAAAAACTATACATATAATTTTATACATTTTATCTTACATATAACAAAAAGATTAGTGAAAATTGGTACTAACCTTGATATATTACTTTAGTAAAACATTTTATCTATAATTAACATGCTAGATATGAACTGAAATAAATGAATATTAATTTTTAAAATTATTTTATTTCGTATGAATGTTATTGTCTAAATAAATATAGAGAAATTTATAATATTGAACCTTTACACAATTGATCTAATGGTTGTAACAATCATTGATATATAATGTATAATTCATTTATTCATATCAAATAATTTATTGTTTGATATCCTTCATTTATTTTCATTAGTTATAGTTCAAGTTTCCTATGTCATTTTCATTAAGTTAGAGTTTAGGCCTTGAAACAAATTGTTTACATTTACATATATTAAGGGAAAATTGCATAATTGGTACCTCAAGTTGGCCTGTACACGAATTTGATACCTTAAATTGGACCACTTTCAATTTGGGTACCATATGTTCAAAAAATTGTCAATTTCAATACAAATTTCGCCGGAAAATCATAAAATCGCCGGAAAAAGTCACGTGACATGCACATGACTCTCAATTTGGGGATTTTCTAATTTTCCCTCCAAAAATCACCAAATTGGCCAATCACCTAATGACATGTCACCCACCCAAATTGAAAACTTTCATTAATTCTCTACTCCCAAACTCCTTAACCCCCACCGCCGCCATGAACTCCGGCCAACTGCCGCCGTGTGGTAAATCATTTCTTTTCTACTCGTTTTAATTACTTTAGTTTCAGTTTAGCTAATTTTTTGATATTAACAATGTTTGGTGTGAATTAACAGATAATGGAGGAAGAAGGGAGATTCGAAGCAGAAGTAGCAGAAGTGCAATCATGGTGGAACTCGGACAGATTTCGGCTAACCCACCGCCCATACTCCGCCCGTGACGTGGTGGCGTTACGTGGAGCATTTGTTCCTCGCACAGCAATACCACGACAGGTAATAGAAGAGCAATCGTCAGCTAGCATTAAATTGCATTAAATTTGATATTATAATAGCTTAAGATTGATTTCTATCGACAGGAAGCAACGAGAAGCTAGGATGAGTATGAGCCGTGAAGAGAGGGCTAAAACACCCTTTATCGATTACTTGAAGCCCATAATTGCCGACGAGGACACCGGCTTCGGCGGCGCCACCGCGACAGTCAAGCTCTGCAAGCTTTTCGTCGAGCGGGGTGCCACCGGGGTCCACATCGAGGACCAGTCGTCGGTGACTAAGAAGTGCGGCCACATGGCGGTAGTTGGCCGGAGTTCATGGCGGCGGTGGGGGTTAAGGAGTTTGGGAGTAGAGAATTAATGAAAGTTTCCAATTTGGGTGGGTGACATGTCATTAGGTGATTGGCCAATTTGGTGATTTTTGGAGGGAAAATCAGAAAATCCCCAAATTGAGAGTCATGTGCGTGTCACGTGACTTTTTCCGGCGATTTTATGATTTTCCGGCGAAATTTGTATTGAAATTGACAATTTTTTGAACAAATGGTACCCAAATTGAAAGTGGTCCAATTTAAGGTATCAGATTCGTGTACAAGCCAACTTGAGGTACCAAAGTTGCAATTTTCCCCATATATTAATGTACATATATATATATGGTCATTTTTTAGTATGATAATATATATTTAACAATTGCATTGGTAATCTTCTAAATTCTATTGATCATATTAATATGATGAATGATAATAAAGATAATATAGATTAATATTAATACCAATATATTAGTCTGATTATTATATAAGGATGATTATTTATTTTCACAATTAAAAAAAACACAGTATATTTCTCAGTTGTGTTGTTGATCTTCCGATTTATATTAATCATAATTACAGAATATAAAGAATGATAATAAATATAATATAAATTAATAGTAACACTAATATATATTAGTAAAAATATTAAACAAGGATAATTGGGTCGTTTTGCAATTTAAATTATTCTCAACTATAATTATAATTATAATTATAATTAATAGGTGGTGTAACTTCATTATTAGGAAAGTGGGGGGTTTAGATATAATAATTAATATATATTCTCAATTATTATAATAAATATAATTAATAAGGGTAAAAAATAAATTTATAATTGAAAGAAACACCTAGATTATGAGACTTTTAGTATAATATTGTATGGATTTATAGATACAAATATATATTTAGAGAAAGTTGGTGTAACTTCATCATTCATTAATTTTGTAGAAAAATGGAGAGTTTTATATATAATAATAATAATATTAACTGTTAACTGCAATTATACTTATAATTGATGAGTATAATAGAAATATAGATATAGGTAAATAAATTTGGAGTTGGTGACTCTTGAGTATGAATTAATAATTATCTTAATTAATAGGGCTTGATGATTCACTATAATGAAGGCATTATGGTCTTTTCGTAATTGAAAGAAACACTTTCAAATATAAAACTTTTGTAATCGTATAGATAGATAGATATATGTTGGTTGTGTGCCATCGATACCAAAAGAGGATAGGAAGTTTTCACACTTTATCTTGTATTGCATAAAATTTGTTTATTTATAAAGAACTTGGAGTTCTTGCATGTAATTTTAATGACATCAAACAAGTAGAACATCATGTCCAATCTCAAGATAGACATTCCCACAGATTTAAATCCCTTCAATACATTACAAACAATTGGTATTTGTGTGTTCTTCTATTTGTGTGCAGTCAGCCATGTATGTAATTAAATTCGTCAAACTCTATCGTAGCAATTAGATGTTCTCAAATCTCAATGAAAAAATATCTATAAGATTATACAAGTTTAAACTCTTTGAATGAATCATGAATTGGGTGTAAACGAACCAAATTCAACTCGATCAACATGACGAAGTCGTAATTTAATCCTATACTGAAGCACTTGTAGAAAAGCGGGGGTGTAGATATAATAATAATTAAATACACTCTCAGTTATAATAATAATATAAACAATAAGGGTTAAAAAATGTAAATTTTTAATTGAATGAAACACCTATATTATCACTGTTTAGAATACTCTATTGTAGTAGCACATTCACTAACCGAGCGATGAGAAACTGGTATTATACGAACTGTCCAAACTCGGCAAGAGGGTTAGCTCAAGGGAAAGCACTTGAAGTAACGGATGAGCGCCGTAGCGCATAAGTACTAGACTTCTCTAAAATGGAATGAAAGTAGATATTTAAGTCCTACGCCTTATAAGAATAAAGGGAAAAATACGAAAATACCCCCTGTGAAATATTTTATTGGCTAAAAAACCCCTTATTAAATAAATATAGCCTAAAAACCCGCTGTGAAATTATAGTTGCACGAAACCCTCTTGTTAATTAGGTGAAGTACACACGCCCCATATGCGATTTTCAGTGATTATTGACCATAAAGTTACTAATTAATTTACTTTTATGCCCCTTCATGTCTTGATTATTGACTTATCATACCCTAATCATGTAAAAAGGAAGAGACTAATTAAATTTCTCACAAAATTGTAAAATATTAATTAAGTATTTTAGAAAATTGTAAATATAATAAAGATTTTATTAGTTTGCACAAAAATAATAACATTTTATTTTTTTTCTACATCTTCAATCGACAAACATGATTTTGCAATAAAAAAAGAAAAATATGAACGCATTTTCTATTATTTTGAATTAAATACATTTTAATATATTATTTTCTCCCTAAATTTGAAGGAATATTCAAAACCCTAAGGCCTTGTTTGTTTATGTTTTCAAAACCCATTTTCAACTCTTTAAATCACAAAATTCCAAAATAAACTTAACATACCAAAATCTCATCCAAAGTCTACTTTTTTGAACTCTACTTTCCAATCTCCTATATAACTAACTATCAATCATATATACAATTTTTCACACATTTACCAATCAAATCAATCATTATTTCACTCTCTTTCATACTTTACACTTTTTTTATCTATATTTCTTTATATTTTAGTTTCATAATTATTATATACACCACTAACACAATTATTATATACATCATCCATCAACCTATCACTATTGATTTGACATATCTTGCAACTTTTAACCTATTTCTAAAACAGAAACAAACATCTACAATTTTCACACGAATTTTCATCTTACACAATTTTCTAGAAAATTTTAAAATTTTATCTCTAAAACATAAACAAACAAAGCGTAAACTATCTTATGGCTTATCTCTCTTAGATTCACATATGGAAGTCAAATAAATAAAATATAATATTTACCTTGATTAGGTATGAAGTGTATAATGATTATATGAATAAAAGAATTAATAGACTTAAAGTAAATAGAAAGAAATGGAAAGTGTGCAATTTCAAAATTACACATGGGGTTTTCAGGCTATATTTTTTTCGTATGAGTTTTCAGCCAATAAAATATTTCATAGGTGGGTTTTTAGGATTTTACCCAAAAATAAATATATAGATACATATATATATATATTTATTTATATGTGAAACTTCGCTATTCATAATTTTGTAGAATAATGGAGGTTTATATATATAATTATTAATATTAATTATCAATTATAATTATAATTGGTATAATATAGATATAGGTATATATTAGATATAGATAGATGGATTTGGAGACGGTGACTTTTGAGTATGGATTAATAATTATCTTAATTAGTACGGTATAATAACTTAGTATAATATTGATTGCATTGAGGGTATTATAGTCTTTCCACACTTGAAAGAAACACTTTCAAATTTCATACATTTATAGTAGGGTGTTCACGAGTCCAGCTGGACCAAAAATTTTAGGCCAAGCTTGAGTTCGAGCTACAATTTTCAAGCCCGAGCTCGACGGGCTACAAGAAAATGAGCTCGAGCTTGACCTTATTCATACTCGAGCCTGAGTCGAGCCGAGCCGAGCTCGAGCTCAAAAACATATTTTTCTTTTATAAAATAATAACTTTTAACAATAAAATATTACTAATTTTATATTTATTCATATATTATTAAATATAATCATAATTAATGTCAAATATATTTATTATTTATACATGTATTATTGTTATTTTAATATATCATATTATATATGAATAAATAAATATATGAATAAATTTTTATTTATATATATATATCAATTAAAATTTATTTTTTAATTCGAGCTCGAGAGCTGGCTAATAAGTATTTTTGGGCTCGATTTTGGCTCGTTTGAAAAGCTCGGCTCAAAATTGAATTTTCTCGAGCTCGAGTCGAGTTATTTTCGAGCCGGCTTGCCGAGCTCGTGAGTTAGCTTGACTCTTGAACACCACTAGTTGGGTGTGTCCTCAATGTTAAACGAGGATAGGAAGTTTGGGAACTTTATCATGTATTCCATAAATATTTGTTTTATCAATAAAAGAGTTGGAGTTGTTGCATGTAAACTTAAAGGTATCACAAGCATTGAACAACATATTCTGAGATCTGAACAAAGACATTCCTACATATTCATATCCATTCAATACTGTTGAGCTTGAAGATGGAGTGGGCTATTTATATGTATTGGGCCTGTAGCCAATGCAGTTTACATTATGGGCTATCTCACGTTTGTATATATATAGGGCCCATAGTGGTTGAGTATATAGAGATATGTCTTTCGTTTGGGTTTAGTATTGTATCATCTTCTTTTCTGATCAATAATACACAATATGTTTTTCTCCCAATTTATGGAATCTCAACATGGTATCAAGAGCAGGTTTTCGATTTAATCTTGATCAATCCTCTCTTCTTCATCGCAATCTTCTGAATTGCTGTATCATAGCAATTCCTTTTCTGATAAACGGAATCATCGCTGATTCTTTCCTTTAATTTCCTTTCTTTTCGGTTCTTCCGTCATGACGAAAACTTCATCAGAGACAGCTTCCACGTCTGTAGGAATTGACATCAATAATCCCATTTATGTTCATCCCTCAGACGTTCCGAATCTACATTTGGTGCCACATGAATTAAAGGGGGCAGAAAATTATGGAATATGGTGTAAGGCCATGAAATTAGCCCTAAATTCGAAGACTAAGATTGGCTTCATAACTGGGAAGTGCAAGAAACCAGATGCTGATTCCCAGAATTCGAGCAATGGGAGAAGTGCAATGCGCTTGTGCTCTCCTGGATTCTCAAATGCGTGAGTAAAGAAATTTACAATGGCCTTGTCTATTGTGAAACTGCCACAAACGCCTGGAATGACCTTCACGATTAATTCAGCAAGATGAACCGTGCACGAATTTTTGCATTATTCAAGGAAATAAATTCCTACACTCAAGGGGCCAACCCTGTTACCCTCTACTATTCAAAATTGAGGCAGATGTGGGAGGAATTTGATTGCCTTGTCAATCTCCCCACATGTGAATGTTCTGCTGCTAAGAAGTATACCGAATACAGCCAAGAACACAAACTGATGCAGTTCTTGATAGGGTTGAACGAGTCCTATGCACCCATTCGATCCCAAATCTTGATGATGGAGCCAACACCCTCTCACAAGCAGGCCTACTCCATGATCTGCAATGAAGAGTCTCAAAGAACTATCAGTAACACTTCAACTTCAGAGACTCCCATTACTTTTTACTCAGCAACGACAAATCAAAAAACTGGAACTTTCTGTGAGCACTGTGGAATTTCGGGCCACACCAAAGATACATGTTACAAACTAATTGGATATCCTCCACCGAGGAATGGATCCAACAGAGGGAAAGGCAGAAGCAGAAATAACAGATGAGTAAGGCAAGGCGGTAGAGGCTATTCTTCAAATCAAGTGACTTATGAGAATCACTCAGAGAAAAATGATGTTCAAGAAGGGCATCAGCAGAGCGTAAATAACTCAAGCAATTCCTCACAGCCACCTACTCCTACCTTCACACCGCACTAGTACCAATTGCTGATGAACCTAATTCAGGGTGACTCTGGAATTCAGCCACAAGCTAGTTCCAATACAGCTACAGGTATACACAATGCAGGTATATCATCTGAACCCTTAGCTTTTTTTTTTTTCCTCTTGCTCCAAAATTGAATGGATTTTGTACACAGGTGCTAGTCACCATACGTGTTGCAACTTGGCTTTGTTTTCAAAACTATACCCTAATGCATCTATTCAATCTACTGTCAAATTACCAACCAGAGACATTGCTGTCATTGACAGAATTGGGGACATTAAACTAGGACAGGATATCACTCTTCATAATATACCTGTTTTTCAATATAACTTGATTTCCATATCAAGATTTACTCAAGACAATCACTGTCATGTTTTCTTCTATCCTAACTTTTGTGTCTTTCAGGACAATTGGAATGGCGAGATAAGGGGCACTGGTGAAACTAGAAATGGGCTTTACATCTTGAATTCCACTCCAAATAAGATAGCTAGCAATTTTTCTTTTCATACTCTGTTGAACAATAATGCTAGCAAAGTTGATTTTGTGGATAAAGTTGTATCTGCTGAACATAGTGCTTCTGTTCAATGCAATAAAACTACTACTTGTTTGCATACTAATATGATTTCTACCAATTCTTTGTTATGGCATTTAAGGATGGGGCATATGTCTTTTTCTAGATTAAGGCATTTACCACATATTGGTAACCAACTTCAGTCTGATATTTCTCATTGCCATGTGTGTCCTTTGGCTAAACATTCTAGGAGCCCTTTTCCTCACAGAACCCAAATAACCAAACATATTTTTGAGCTTTTGCACTTAGACATATGGGGGCCTTATAAGGATGTGACACACTCTGGTCATATATATTTTCTCACTATTGTAGATGACTACTCAAAGGGAACTTGGGAATTTCTTATGCATTTTAAAACTGATGTTCTGCCTATCTTGAAGGATTTTTTTACTTATGTTGAAAATCAATTCAACACATCTATTAAGATTGTTAGAATAGATAAGGCATGTGATTTTTTTAAGTCTTCTTGCAATGATTTTTTTACTTCTAAAGGAGTTATCCATCAAAGCTCCACTCCTTACACTCCGCAACAAAATGGAGTTGTGGAGAGGAAGCATAGGCATATCCTGGATATTGCCATGGCCTTAATGTTCCAGTCACATTTGCCATTAAAGTTTTGGGGGGACTGTATACAAGCAGCTACATATCTCATCAACAGAACCCCCTCTCCTATCATAAAAGGAAAGACTCGTTTTGAACTGTTGTTTCCAAGACTACCTGATATCAGTCACTTAAGAGTTTTTGGATGTCTTTGTTATGCAAAGGTCATCCCTAACTTAGACAAATTCTCCCATAGATCCAAACCATGTGTTTCTCTTGGATATGAAGCTAATCAAAAGTCATATAAACTTTTATCCCTGGATTCTAACACCTTTCTTACATCAAGGGATGTCATTTTCCATGAAAAAATCTTTCCCTTTTCTGTTAGTCATGCAGATTCCAGTGATCAACTTATGGAACCATTACCCTCTATTTTTTGGGAAGACTTTATGCTACCTTATCAACAGTCCAGCCTGCTGAATTCTCCTGATATCAGTTCTCCTGCAGTCCATGCAGTCCATCCATGTGCTGATGATGTAGCAGCTGCACCTAGAAGATCTTCCAGGCTTTCTGTGAAGCCAGCTTGGACAAAGGATTTTGAATGTCCAACCTTTCCCACTACTTCAATCACTGTCAAATCTAATGTCCAGTATCATTTGAGCTCCTCTATTACTTATTCACATCTTGCTTCCACACAGCAAAATTATATTAATTCCTTGCACACATTCACTGAACCTATGAATTATAATGAGGTGATGTGCCTAAACCGCAAGCGCACGGCTTCGGTGCAGTACAAAAGATATCGTTCCCACGAAGACCGAACAATCAAGCACTAGCCTATCAATTATTAGTAATCTAAGCCTAATAAAAATATGAGATAGTTGTAAAGAAAACTAAACCAAAAGCAAGTAAATTGATTCGAGTTATATATGATTGGAAATTCCGGAATTAGGGTTCACCACGATAAATATTATCGACTCAATTATATTACCGATGAAGTTACGACCGCTACTTATGAAGGACACTATCCTATTGTACTCGCTACCTTCTGTCGAAGCATAACAATATACCCAAGCTAATTAATCAACTACTTTCGTGATGATTAGACTAAACTCAAACTCATTAATCTCTATGATAGTGTATCGATTCCTCAAAAGACCTAAAACTACTTTCGTGATTTAGGATCCTAGGTTTGAATTCTAGGGTTCTGATATAGATGTCACCTTTCAGAATTTTCACCTAATATCTATGATCATGCAAATATGTGGCCAGCAAATTCACAAGCATTAATAATCAAGAAAGCAAATCATAAGCATACGCGATGTAAAATCAACGATTCTATAATCTATATCGATAACATATTATCGGGCTATTCCCGGTTCCAGAATAATATGAATTACTCCATAGATACGAAGAAACAATCAACAATCAATAAATTAAACATAATGAAACGACAAGAATTAAAAGAGATTAAAGAAAATAATTTCGATTAAACCCGTTGCCGAATAAACTGTTTACAATAATCTTGAATCTCGTCTCTCGATCTCCAATCTTTACAACTCAATTCAAGAAAATAAAAGTCGAACCCTAAAACAATGTTGGGAAGGGGTATTTATACCTAATCTAAACATAAACTCCGAATGTGGGCCGAAAGTATTTGGGCTTCAGGTAAAGCGGCGTACGTACTCGATTTAACACGGCGTACGTACTCCGTACAAATCGGCGTACGTACGCGAGATGGCCTAATTCTCTGCCTTCGTTGTTTTTACGCGATTTAACACGGCGTACGTACGCCATGTATTTAGTCCGAATTTGGCTTTGGTGTCTTCTACAAAGTTGTAGATCTATGTCTTAGCTTCAAAACCCCACTGATTTGGATCCAATACAAGTTGTAGAACTCGAGTTACGATTATTTTACCAGGACTGCGCCATTTGGTTCGGAACAAGGCGTATTTATAACTTTCGGGACTTTAAACGTTTGAACCGGATCTTGTCATCTTCACAAAACTTTTAGGTAATTGTCTTATCTTTCCAAACATATAAGGCTCATTAACATTGGAGGTTTGTAGCCCAAGATACAGTTATATTTCCAAGCAGCGCCCATGTATCTCCTTTCATACGTTTTTCGTTACTTTCTCGAAATTAATGATTTTTCCATACAAACATGTAACAAAACTATTAAACGCATATGAGGTATAAATCATGACATAAAATGATATAGAAATGACTAATCTTAGGCTAGAAAATACGTATAATCGAGGTTTATCAACCCCCCCAAACTTGCTTTTGTTCGTCCTCGAACAAACGGTAAAATAAAGAAAACAAAAACAAAAAACTAAAGATAAACTCATTTTCGTAGAGTACACGATTGCACTTAGCATGTGCAACAAGCCTTTAAACCTTTTAGTTACCCCAAAAGGACGAGTTATAGTCTCGTGAGGGTTTGCAGAAGATATACCCACAAAATCACAAAATCAATGAATCTTCGCTAAATCGAAATGTGATACAATCGTACAAAAATCGACTTGAACTAATGGCCCGACATTGTTAGAAGAAAATCGTGCATTCGGCTAATCGTTGGTTACCTCACACCACAGAGTTAGACAAGCTTCTAGAAAGCACTGAATAAAGCCATCTTTAAGCATTATAGTCGAATGGCGTTTCTAACACAATTTGAGCGGCGCCCATCCATACCAACTAGTCTAACAGATATTAGGGTTTAACTGGTTCACAATATTGAGCTTTTAGCGTAGGTCACTTATGCAAACGAGCTCATACTTGACAGGATTGTGCAATGTTTGTTCTCTTAGACTTTCTATGACACCCGTTATCGAGCTTTGGGTCAACGACTCCCAAGCTAGATAGCCATAGGGCGTTAAGTTTTAAGAGACTCCTTCGGACTTAATCACTCAAGTGTCAAAGGTCACAGAACGAACTAATCCATGCAGTAGCGATTCTATATGTATCTTTTTTTTTTTTTTTTTTTTTTTCAGATTGTGCCAGAAGACGTTGTTCTAAGTTGGTAGACTTGGAGGCCACTACCTATGTGTTTCGAAAACGGGTGATCCACTCAACTCCTATGCCGTGGACTACTACGTATTAGTGACTAGCCAGAAAATTGTAACTAAGCAGATGATATCACCGACAGAAAAGTTCATGCGTCATATGTATTAAAATGTTCGGCTTATTTTTCTCGAGTCAATCGTTGTAAGACGATCACAAAGATAAAGCTATCACTCAAAGTAAAAGTGTAATGCTAAGAAAGCATCCAACATCTTCGAATATCGCCATAAACACCCCCAAACTTGAAACGTACATTGTCCCTAATGTATCGAAATGATATGCATGCGTAAAGAATTAAAAGGAAACAAAACCTGTTCAAGATTGGAGTCGCTCGGGTTGATTCCTCTATTTAGCTTGGCCAAAGTACAGAATGTCGCGTCTGAGAGCTCAATGCAGAAGGATTGAACTCGATTTTTTTTTTTTTTTTTTGATAAAACTCGAATCGAAAGAAAAAAAAAACAAAAATAATGAAAAATAAAATGAAAACGAAAATAAAAGATACGTTTGGGTTGCCTCCCAAAAAGCGCTTGTTTTACGTCTTTAGCTCGACGTTACCATGCTTAGTGTAAATTCCGGATCGGACCCGATGACTTGGCAATTCTCCAATCAACTTTAGAATCTCGATTTATAGGTAAAGAAAACTCAGGTGCTTGTCGAATAGAAGAACTAAATAGCCCCTTCTTGAGTTTTTGTCGAGGGATCTTTTTGTCGTGCAAAGTTTTAATACCTTCCTTTTCAATCCTTGCACTTTCATGCGCATCAAATTTGAACTTATCTGGTTCACGACGTCGAAACTTCCTCTCCTCTCTAGTAATGTTTGAAGTCAACGATGGATTTTTCTCAAACAGTCGAGCAATATCAGCGACAACTTCATCTTCCTCCTCAATCGAGCCACCATTCAACAATCGTGCTTCTAATGGATCCTTATAGTGGTGCCTAGCAAGCTTGTCCGCAGTTATAGCCTTGTCAATCCTGTAACAAGAATTCTCGATAGAGCAGTTAGCAACAGATTTATATAAACTAAATTCAACTCTCTCATCCCCAATATTCAAGGAAAGCTTTCCATTTTTAACATCAATAATAGCTCCTGCTGTAGCTAGGAATGGCCTACCAAGAAAAATGTGGATTTGAGAATCCTCATCCATATCGAGAACGACGAAGTCTGTAGGAATAAAGAATTTTCCTACTCTAATCGGTACATCTTCTAGCATACCTGCCGGATACTTCACGGATCTATCAGCTAATTGCAGAGTAATCGTGGTAGGTTTTAACTCACCCAATTCTAACTTACGTGAAACAGAAAGTGGCATAAGAGTAACGCTAGCACCAAGGTCACACAATGCATGATCAAAACTAACGTTACCTATTACGCATGGAATCGAAAAACTACCGGGGTCTTTAAGCTTAGGAGGTAATTTATTTTGAATTAATGCGCTACACTCCTCAGTTAAAGCCACGGTTTCATAGTCCTCTAGTTTCCGTTTGTTAGAAAGAATTTCCTTCAAAAACTTAGCATAAGAAGGCATCTGTGCAAGTGCATCAGTGAATGGAATATTAATGTAAAGTTTTTTCAAAACTTCTAAAAATTTTCCAAACTGTTTATCTAATTTCGCCTTAGCTAATCTTTGAGGGAAAGGCACAGGTGGTTCATATGGCGGTGGAGGTACATACTCTGGCTCTTTCTCGCTTTTATCAGTTGTTTTGTCAATAGAGTTGTCGGGATGAGACGATTTTTCTTTTTCGACCTTCTCAGTTGACTCAGTTTCACTAATCCTAGTAGGCATCTTTGGACCTTCATAATCGGTTCCACTCTTTAAAGTAATAGCATTACAATGTTCCTTCGGATTTATCTCAGGTTGTCCAGGAAAAGAACCGGAATTTCTATTCGAGTTACTAGCTTGTTGTGCAATTTGAGCTTCTAGCATTTTATTATGAGTTGCTAAAGAATCGACCTTAGTTGCTAGTTGTTTAATTGCATCATTTACTATCTCATTTTGCTTAGTCTGGGCTACTACGAAACTCTCTAGAAGGGACTCTAGGTTCGATTTCTGTTGTGGAACAGGATCGTAAGGCTTCTGTTGGAATCCAGGTGGCTGCCTAAAGTTAGGATGTGGAGCTGCGTTTTGGCTTGGGTTATACGAAAAATTAGGGTGATTCCTCCAACCAGGATTAAAAGTATTTGAAAACGGGTCGTTCTTTTGGTTGAAGTTATTCACAAAGTTGGCTTGTTCAATAGAGGGATTGTTAGGTACACTAGCTAGTTGACACTCTAATGCAACATGACCAACCATACCACATATTTCGCACATAGGAGGTGTAGTATTGACAGAATTAACATGCACGTTCATGGAATCTAGCTTCTTAGACATAGCCTCTACTTGTGCAGAAAGTAAAGTAATGGCATCAATATCATACTTACCTGGTGTCTTCTGTGGAATCGATCTTTCGCTAGACCATTGGTAGTGGTTCAGTGCCATATCCTCGATTAAGTCATATGCTTCATCGATACCCTTATTCATTAAAGCGCCTCCAGCTGCTGCATCGACTGACATCCTCGTGGTGTAAATCAGCCCGTTATAAAATGTATGAACTATGAGTCATTTCTCCAGCCCGTGATGTGGGCACAGTCGGAGAAGATCCTTGAATCGTTCCCAAACTTCATATAACGATTCACCATCTCTCTGAGCAAAAGTCGTAATTTGATTCCTCAGTTGTGCAGTCTTGCTCGGAGGAAAATATCTCGCTAGAAAGCATTGCATGAGCTGATCCCATGTTCTGATTGAACCCGATGGTAAAGAGTGTAGCCAAGCTCTCGCATTGTCTCTTAGTGAGAACGGGAATAACCTCAGCCTGATAGCATCCTGGGAAACCCCGTTCATCTTTAGAGTGTCACAGTACTCTAAGAACATTGACAAGTGGAGATTCGGCTCTTCAGTAGGTGCACCCCCAAACTGATTCTGCTGAACCATTTGCAGAAGGGATGGCTTGAGCTCGAAATTGTTGGCCTCTACAGTAGGCCTGGCGATGCTGGAGTGAAGTGTCTGCGCATTCGGCGCTGCAAAATCCTTAAGACATCTCGCATTTGCGTTCGCATTCGCATTTGCAGTCGGGTTTGCATTCGCGTTAGCGTTTGCGTTAACGTTTACATTCACATTCTCTTCAGCCATCGTTATTTGTTTCAGCTGAGCTTGTTTCAGTTTTTGTTGTCTTCTCCTAGCACGAAAAGTTTGCTCGATTTCTGGATCAGGTTCGAAATCGATCTTACTTCGCATACAAGGAAAAATCGAAAACCTGAAATAAAACAGAAAAATAAAAATTAAAAATTAAAAATAAAATAAAATGGCTTAGTCTCACTAAAATCTGATAAAAACTAATATTGACTATTCAAGTCCCCGGCAACGGCGCCAAAAACTTGATGTGCCTAAACCGCAAGCGCACGGCTTCGGTGCAGTACAAAAGATATCGTTCCCACGAAGACCGAACAATCAAGCACTAGCCTATCAATTATTAGTAATCTAAGCCTAATAAAAATACGAGATAGTTGTAAAGAAAACTAAACCAAAAGCAAGTAAATTGATTCGAGTTATATATGATTGGAAATTCCGAAATTAGGGTTCACCACGATAAATATTATCGACTCAATTATATTACCGATGAAGTTACGACCGCTACTATTGAAGGACACTATCCTATTGTACTCGCTACCTTCTATCGAAGCATAACAATATACCCAAGCTAATTAATCAACTACTTTCGTGATGATTAGACTAAACTCAGACTCATTAATCTCTATGATAGTGTATCGATTCCTCAAAAGACCTAAAACTACTTTCGTGATTTAGGATCCTAGGTTTGAATTCTAGGGTTCTGATATAGATGTCACCTTTCAGAATTTTCACCTAATATCTATGATCATGCAAATATGTGGCCAGCAAATTCACAAGCATTAATAATCAAGAAAGCAAATCATAAGCATACGCGATGTAAAATCAACGATTCTATAATCTATATCGATAACATATTATCGGGCTATTCCCGGTTCCAGAATAATATGAATTACTCCATAGATACGAAGAAACAATCAACAATCAATAAAGTAAACATAATGAAACGACAAGAATTAAAAGAGATTAAAGAAAACAAATTTCGATTAAACCCGTTGCCGAATAAACTGTTTACAATAATCTTGAATCTCGTCTCTCGATCTCCAATCTTTACAACTCAATTCAAGAAAATAAAAGTCGAACCCTAAAACAATGTTGGGAAGGGGTATTTATACCTAATCTAAACATGAACTCCGAATGTGGGCCGAAAGTATTTGGGCTTCAGGTAAAGGGGCGTACGTACTCGATTTAACACGGCGTACGTACTCTGTACAAATCGGCGTACGTACGCGAGATGGCCTAATTCTCTGCCTTCGTTGTTTGTACGCGATTTAACACGGCGTACGTACGCCATGTATTTGGTCCGAATTTGGCTTTGGTGTCTTCTACAAAGTTGTAGATCTATGTCTTAGCTTCAAAACCCCACTGATTTGGATCCAATCCAAGTTGTATAACTCGAGTTATGATCATTTTACCAGGACTGCGCCATTTGGTTCGGAACAAGGCGTATTTATAACTTTCGGGACTTTAAACGTTTGAACCGGATCTTGTCATCTTCACAAAACTTTTAGGTAATTGTCTTATCTTTCCAAACATATAAGGCTCATTAACATTGGAGGTTTGTAGCCCAAGATACGGTTATATTTCCAAGCAGCGCCCATGTATCTCCTTTCATACGTTTTTCGTTACTTTCTCGAAATTAATGATTTTTCCATACAAACATGTAACAAAACTATTAAACGCATATGAGGTATAAATCATGACATAAAATGATATAGAAATGACTAATCTTAGGCTAGAAAATACGTATAATCGAGGTTTATCATGAGGCTGCTAAGGATATTAGGTGGAGGGCTGCCATGGATGCTGAAATTAAGGCATTAGAACTTAATAAAACTTGAGAAATAGTGGATTTGCCACCTAATAAGAAACTATTGGGTGTAAATGGGTTTACAAGGTCAAGCTACTTTTAGATGGCTCCTTAGACAGATTTAAGGCCAGATTAGTAGCCAAAGGCTACACTCAAAAGGCTGGGCTTGACTACCATGAAACCTTTAGTCCAGTTGTTAAAATAGCCACTATCAGAACTGTCCTAGCTTTAGCTTCTATACATAAGTGGTCTTTGTCTCAATTAGATGTCACTAATGCTTACTTGCATGGAGATTTATCTGAAGAGGTTTATATAACCCTTCCAGATGGATTTAGCAATCAGGGGGAGTCTCCTCATTCTTCTAAATAGGTTTGTAGATTGCTCAAATCCCTATATGGCTTGAAGCAAGCTTCAAGGCAATGGAATCTTAAATTTACCAATGCCTTACTTGATATTGGGTATGTTCAGTCTTTACATGATTACTCATTATTTACAAAGCATGAAAATGATAGTTTGGTTGTCCTTCTTTTTTATGTTGATGACATTATCATCACTGGCAATAATGAATCTATGATTCATGATCTTAAAACTTATTTGCATAAAACTTTCCGTATAAAGAATCTTGGCAGTTTGACATATTTTTTAGGCATTGAGGTCATAAGGACAGATCAAGGGATTCAATTGAATCAAAGAAAATACATTTTGGACCTTCTCAAAGAGGCAGGCATGACTGCTTGTAAGCCTACAGTTACACCTCTTGAGCAAAATCGTTAAACTCACTAGTAAGGAATATGACGAGAATATAAAAACTGAAGAGGATGATCCTTTGTTAGAGAATGTGAGTGAGTATCAAAGAATGTTGGGTAAGTTGATATACTTGAACATGACCAGGCCTGATCTTGCTTATTCTGTACACATTTTATCTCAATTTATGCATAGACCCAAGAGGTCTCATTGGAATGCAGCTGTCAGGGTACTCAGATACTTAAAAGGTACAACAAGTCTAGGCATTTTTCTCTCTTGTAATAGCTCTTTGCATTTGATTGTGTTTTGTGATGCAGACTAGGCATCATGTATGATGACTCGTAGATCTATAATAGGTTTCTTTGCTAAACTTGGGGATTCTTTGCTTTCTTGGAAGACCAAAAAGCAACAGACAGTATCTAGGTCATCATGCGAGGCTGAATACAGATTAGTGGCTACAGCTAGTTGTGAAGTCATATGGCTTATTGGATTGTTGAAGGACTTGTCTATACAGTTGAAGGAACCAGTCAGTATGCTAAGCGACAGTAAGTCAGCTATTAGTATTGCTGCAAACCCGATGTTCCATGAAAGAACGAAACACATCGAGATAGATTGCCATATGATAAGAGAGTTGATTCAAAGGAAAGTGATCACTATGAAGTATGTTCGAAGTGAAGATCAACCAGCAGATTTGTTGACTAAGGTATTAGCAAGAGATCAACATCATCATCTCCTTTGCAAGTTTCGTCTCGTTGATATGTTTAAGGCAAGCCAAACTTGAGGGGGAGTATTGAGCTTGAAGATGGAACTAGCTATTTATATGTATTGGGCCTGTAGCCAATGCAGTTTACATTATGGGCTATCTCATGTTTGTATATATATATAGGACCTATAGTAGTTGAGTATATAGAGATATGTCTTTCGTTTGGGTTTAGTATTGTATCATTTTCTTTTCTGATCAATAATACACAATATGTTTCTCTCCCAATTTATGGAATCTCAACAAATACATTGCAAGCAATTGGTATTTGGGTGCTTGAATTTGTGTGCAGCCCAAAATTTACGTAATTAAATTGGCCAAACTCTATCTTAGCAATTTGATTAGTGTAGCTAGCATTGATCGAACAATATCAAATAACACTGTTTAGTTTGCTATATTGTATAATTTTCTTTTTAAATATACAATCGAGTGAAAAGTAAACTCGAAATCGCATCTCTCCATAGACTTATGAGATTGCACCAAGGTAATATGTTTAGGTACTTAATGATAAAGTCTATTTTGTCCATAATTTGGCAAGATCTAGTGTGGGCTAGAACAAGTCTTTAGTGTAAGATTCAACTATGGGTTTGTCATGTTGGTCAAGTTGAATATTGCTATTTCCACCCCAGTTCAATATTTTTTCTCACAAGTTACTTAAATTTATCTTATGATTTTAGAAATATTTTCATGCATATTGGATTTGTCTACACTTAAAGTACTTTGCCAAAAAAAATTCCAAGCTCAAAACAATAAAATAATGACCAGCGCCTAATAATTTAATTAAATTAATTTAAGCATCACCGCATCAAGCCTCTTTACGATCATAGCCTCAAAGAAAAATCTAATTCTAATGAAATAGTACTTATACGAAAGGCCCCAAATTCTTATTCAAGAGATTGATGTTCATTCCGAAAAAACATGAACATCATACTAAGTAAAACATTCAATAATTGATGATGCATATATAATTGTATATATAATACGTATATATTATATATATGTTGCACAATTTGTCTAGTCGAGTCCATAATTGAGGATGTTACATTGAAGTTACTATAAGAAGGGGGAAACTCGCAGCCGTTTACCCTTTCGGGTGCGCACTGGGTAAACCTCGCTCTTGTTCAATAGCCTGCAAACAACACTAGAGAGATAAACCAGCCAAGGTTGCCCATAGCTGATAGGCTCACAGTAGAGAAGGTAACTAGGCATTCCCAACGTGGGATTCGAACTCGTGACCAATGCCACAGAACTCACATGCCCTTACCAACTCTACCAGGGATTGCCCACCTCTATATTGTGTGAATTACACATAGCTTGTTGCATGGTTTTCAATGAATTTCCGTAGTAATTAAAATATCATTGATAAAACAATGTTGGGCCTTCGTATGAGAATTATTTCATTAGAATGAGATTTTTCTTTGAGGACTATGATCTTAAAGAGACTTGATGTTGAGATGATTAAACTAATTTAATTAATTACTAGGCACGGGTCATTATTTTATTATTTTGAGGTTGGTAAACTTTCCGGTCAATGATTAGGTGTAATTTAAATCAATTATTCATAAAAATATTACTAAAATCATATGATAAATTTCTGTAATTATAAACTGTTAGAAAAAATATTCAATTGAGGTGTAAATCGGTAAAATTCAACTTGACCAACTTGGCAAAGCCATAATTGAATATACATTGAAGTAGTTGTTGTAGCTCACATTAGATCCTGCCAAATTTTGGACAAACAAGACTCTATCATTAAGTACCTAAATACATCATGAGTCAGCTCGTCTCTAGAACACAACTAGTTGGGTGTGTGCACTCAATGTCAATCGAGGATAGGAAGTTTGGGAACTTTATCTTGTATTTCATAAATATTTGTTTATCAATAAAAGAGTTGGAGTTGTTGCATGTAAACTTAATGGCATCAACAAGCATTGAACAACATGTTCTGAGACCTGAACATAGACTTTCCCACATATTCATATCCATTCGATACATTGCAAGCAAATGGTATTTGAGTGCTTGAATTTGTGTGCAGCCCAAAATGAACGTAATTAAATTGGCCAAACTCTATCTTAGCAATTTGATTAGTGTAGCTAGCATCGATCGAACAATATCAAATAACACTTTTAAGTTTGATATATTGTATAATTTTCTTCTTAAATATACGACCGAGTGAAAAGTAAACTTGAAATCGCATCTCTCCATAGACTTATGAGATGGCACCAAGGTAATGTGTTTAGGTACTTAATGATAAAGTCTATTTTGTCCATAATTTGGCAAGATTTAGTGTGGACTAGAACAAGTTTTTAGTGTAAGATTCAACTATGGGTTTGCCATGTTGGTTAAGTTGAATTTTGCCATTTCCACCCCAGTTCAATATTCTTTTATAACAATTTACTTATATTTATCATATGATTTTAGAAATATTTTCAAGCATATTGGATTTGTCTACAATTAAATTATTTTGCCAAAAAAATTGCCAAGCTCAAAACAATAAAATAATGACCAGCGCCTAATAATTTAATTAAATTAATTTAAGCATCACATCATCAAGTCTCTTTATGATCATAGCCTCAAAGAAAAATCAAATTCTAATAAAATAGCTAGTACTTATGCGAAAGGCCCCAAATTCTTATTCAAGAGATCGATGCTCATTTCGAAAAAAGATGAACATCATACTAAGTAAAACATTCCATAATTGATGATGTATATATAATTGTATATGTAATATGTATTATATATATATATGTTGCACAATTTGTCTAGTCGAGTCCATAATTGAGGATGTTACATTGAAGTTACTCTAAATTGTGTGAATTTTTTTTTTGGATGATGGGGAAATCCGCAGCCGTTACCCTTTCGGGTGCGCACTGGTAAACCTCGCTCTTGTGCAATAGCTTGCAAACCACACAAGAGAGATAAACCAGCTTAGGTTGCCCATAGCTGATAGACTCAGAGTAGAGAAAGCAACTAGGCATTCCCACAGTGGAATTCGAACCCGTGACTAAGGCCATAGAACTCACATGCCCTTACCAACTCTACCAGGGGTTGCCCCCTCTATATTTCTTTAGACCCGTATATAATCTAAAATCATATAATTTAATCTCAGCTTTTAATTCTTGAAATCAATGAACATCATAAATTATTAATATTTTAAATTAACATATGATATCTTTCTAGTTAGTTAAAATTTATATTATGTTCATATAATACACATAAATATTTATAATAGAACAAATTGAAATTCCACGTATGGAATTCGGACCTAACAAATAATATTCATATTTTTTAGTTGAACCATATTATCATTTTACTTAAATTGGTTCAAACACATATAATAAAGAATTGAATCCAAAATATATTTGACTTAAATTATTTATGTTCAATAGTATATATTAACTTAAGTCATTTATGTAAATATTTAATAATTTATTTATTTATTTTGAATTGTAATATGTACAAATAAATATTCATCTATAATAATATTATTACAATCTTAATATTATAATATAACTTTTAATCATTATTTAATCACCAACAAGATAAAAACTGTCATGATTTGACTGTCACAGTAACTTAAGTTCCATCTCAAAATAAAACCAAACACTATCTCACCAAAAAAAATATCAAAAACCAATTCTCCAATTAAACCAAACACTATCTCACTAATAATGCACATGTCCCCAAAATTTCTCATCAACAAATCTCACCAAAATAACCAACCAAAACAAAACCATGCAAACATACCCATATATATTTAAGTCCTACGCCTTAAACGAATAAATATATATATATATATATATATACACATACGTGAAACTTCATTATTCATAATTTTGTAGAATGATGGAGGTTTTTATATATAATAATTAATATTAATTATCAATTATAATTTTAATTGATAAGTATAATATAGATATTCGTATATATTATATATGGATTTGGAGATGGTGGCTTTTAAGTATGGATTAATAATTATCTTAATTAGTAGGGCATGATAATTTAGTCTAATATTGATTGCATTGAGGGCATTATATTCTTTCCGCAATTGAAAGAAACACTTTCAAATTTCATACTTTTATAGTAGGGTGTTCACGAGTCGAGCTGGGAAAAAATCTTGACTCAAGCTTGAGTTCGAACCACAATTTTCAAGCTCGAGCTCGACGAGCTGCAGGAAAATGAACTCGAGCTTAAGCTTATTCTGAGTCGACCCGAGCCGAGCTCGAGCTCAAAAAATTATTTTTGTTTTATAAAATAATATTTTTTTATAAATTTACAACTTTTTATAAAAAAATATTATTAATTATATATTTATTCATATATTATTAAATATAATCATAACTAATGTCAAAAATATCTATTATTTTATGCATATATTATTATTATAATATATCATATTATATATGAATAAATAAATATACGAATAAATATTTATTTCTATATATTAATTAAATTTTATTTTTTAATTTTAACTCGCGAGCTGGCGAACAAGCATTTTTGGGCTCGATTTTGACTCCTTTGAAAAACTCGGCTCAAAATCGATTTTTCTCGAGCTCCAGTCGAGCTATTTTTGTGCCGGCTCGCTGAGCTCGTGAGTCAGCTTGACTCTTGAACACCCTTAGTTGGGTGTGTCCCTCATTGTCAAACGAGGATAGGAAGTTTGGGAATTTTATCTTGTATTCCATAAATATTTGTTTATCAATAAAAGAGTTGGAGTTGTTGCATGTACTTTAATGGAATCAAAAAGCATTGAATAGTCTATTCTGAGATCTGAACATAGACACTCTCATATATTCATATCCATTCAATACATTGCATGCAATTGGCATTTGGGTGAATGAATTTGTGTGTAGTCCAAAATGTATGTAATTAAATTGGTCAAACTCTATCTTAGCAATTTGATTAGTGTAGCTAGCGTGGATCGAACAAATATCAAATAATACTATTTGGTTTGACATATTGGATATGAGGATTAACCAATCCAAAAATTTTCCAAGTTGGATATCTAGTTAAAATAGGGCATAAATGTCATTCTTGACTTTAATGGCCCACCATTTTCATAATCAGTTTTGAGTCTGTATTTTTTCTTGTTTCCATTTCTCATATGTATTATACATGTATAATTTTCTTCTTAAATATACAAGTCAAGTGAAAAGTAAGCTCGAAATCGCATTTATCCCTAGACTTATGAGATAGCACCAAGATTATGTACTTAGGTACTTAATGATGGAGTCTATTTGGTCCAAAATTTGGCAAGATCTAATGTGGGGCAGTCTTTAGTGCAGGATTCAGCTATGGCTCTACCAAGTTGGTCAAGTTGAAATTTGCCCATTTACACCCTAATTCAATATTCTTTCTACGAGTTTACTCAAATTTTAGAAATACATTCATGCATATTGGATTTGTCCACCCCTAATTTATTTTGCCAAAAAATTTGCCAAGTTCAAAACAATAAAATAATGATCGGCGCCTAATAATTTAATTAAATTAATTTAAGCATCGATCACAACATCAAGTCTTTTTAAGATCATAGCCTTAAATTAGAAAAATCTAATTCTAATGAAATAGTACTTATGCCAAAGACCCCAAATTCTTATTCAAGAGATCTATACAGTATATACTCTTTTTTGAGGGAAAAAAACAAACAAACATTACACTATGTACAACATTGATATTTTTTTTATGACGAAAAGCGGGATGGTAGTCTTGGTGACTGAACGTTTGGTGGTGGTGCGTGGACCCTAGCATGGTTGCTGGATAAGAAACTGAACTAAGGATATATGTATTGAATAATTTTGTCAGGTCGAGTCCATAATTGAGGATGTTACATTGAAGTTACTCTATATTGTGTGAATTACACATATAGCTTGTTGCATGGTTTTCAATGAATTTCCGTAGAAATTAAAATATCATTGATAAAACGATGTTGGGAAAAAATTCTAACTTTAGCATGCACAACATATACATAAGGACCACATATAAAGCAACCCATCCTAACCCTTATTCATTAAGTGCTAATAAAATATCCAAAAAGTCTTATATGCATTGAGGAGAAAACTGGAAGAATACATGAAAATAAACAAGTAAATAGAGGCTCTTTTCCAACATTCTAACACAACAAAAGCAGTGAATTACAATTGTAGTAACGATAAAAATCCTCCAATTAAAATGACTTATAACAGTAATTGTGCCTCAGCCCTTTTCCTCATTGTACTTGTTTTCACGGCCTCAAACCACTAGTTGGGTGTGTGCCCTCAATATCAAACCAGAATAGGAAGTTTAGGAACTTTATCTTGTATTCCATAAATATTTGTTTATCAATAAAAGAGTTTGAGTTGTTGCATGTAAACTTAATGGCATCAACAAGCATTGAACAACATGTTCTAAGATCTGAACATAGACATTCCCACATATTCATATCCATTCGATACATTGCAAGCAATTGGTATTTGGGTGCTTGAATTTGTGTGCAGCCCAAAATGAACGTAATTAAATTGGCCAAACTCTATCTTAGCCAATGTTTTGAAACCCGGACCGTTCATCGAACCGAAAAATTGATTGGGCCAAGGGTCACTGGTTCAACCAGTATGTCGACCGTGGTCAAACCAGTGACGTCATAAATATATATAAATAATATTTATATAATAAATTCTATATATTTTACTATTAATATTACAAAATAATTAAAATAATATGTAAATACATTTCAGATTTTAATCTACAAATAATAAGAAACCAAATCAAAATGAATAAATTAATTAGAAATATATTGTTTTAAATTAATTAGTAAATAAAATTATAAAAGAAAATAAAAAGTGAAAAAGTGATATATAAAGCATAAAAAAAATGTAAACCCTAATTCTGTTTCCCAACACTGCGCAGCCACTATTTCTCTCCATCTTCTACCTTTCTCTTTTTACAGCAGCTCTTCTATTCATCTTCTTCCTTATTCTTTTTATTTTTCTTTCATTGTAACCTCAATTATTTATTATTTCTCTATTCTACTTCTAATTTTTTCATCTATTTTTCATTCTATTACATTTTTACACCCCATTTTTCTACTTGTTAAATTTGAATCTAAGAAGTAAGAGGCGTCCATGGCTGATTCGGTCTGAATTTCAAATATCATAAACTCGGCCGGTTCTTGTGACCCACGAACGGTTCGACAGGTCGACCGATCCAACCACCGGGTCGAGGAAAAACAGCGGTTTTTGGCCCCCAAACGGTTTTGAAGTATCATCCACCCATTTTGAGGCCCGGTTTTCGGTTCCGGCGGTCCGACCGAGATTTCAAAACATTGATCTTAGCAATTTGATTAGTGTAGCTAGCATCGATAGAACAATATCAAATAACACTTTTTAGTTTGATATATTGTATAATTTTCTTCTTAAATATACAACCTGAGTGAAAAGTAAACTCGAAATCGCATCTCTCCATAGACTTTTGAGATGGCACCAAGGTAATGTGTTTAGGTACTTAATGATAAAATCTATTTTGTCCATAATTTGGCAAGATATAGTGTGGGCTAGAACAAGTTTCTAGTATAAAATTCAACTATGGGTTTGCCATGTTGGTTAAGTTGATTTTTTCCATTTCCACCCCAGTTCAATATTCTTTCTAACAATTTACTTAAATTTATCATATGATTTTAGAAATATTTTCATGCATATTGGATTTGTCTACACTTAAATTATTTTGCCAAAAAAATTGCCAAGCTCAAAATAATAAAATAATGACCAGCGCCTAATAATTTAATTAAATTAATTTAAGCATCACAGCATCAAGTCTCTTTACGATCATAGCCTCAAAGAAAAATGTAATTCTAATGAAATAGTACTTATTCAAAAGGCCACAAATTCTTATTCAAGAGATCGATCCTCATTTCGAAAAAAAATGAACATCATACTAAGTAAAACATTCCATAATTGATGATGTATATATAATTGTATATATAATACGTATATATTATATATATATATTGCACAATTTGTCTAGTCGAGTCCATAATTGAGGATGTTACATTGAAGTTACTCTAAGACGGGGGAAACCCGCAGCCATTACCATTTCGGGTGCGCACTGGGTAAACCTCGCTCTTGTGCAATAGCCTGCAAACAACACAAGAGAGATAAACGAGCCTAGGTTGCCCATAGCTGACAGACTCACAGTAGAGAAGGTAACTAGGCATTCCCACAGTAGGATTCGAACCCATGACCAAGGCCACTGAACTCACATGCCCTTACCAACTCTACCAGGGGTTGCTCCCCTCTATATTGTGTGAATTACACATATAGCTTGTTGCATGGTTTTCAATGAATTTCAGTAGTAATTAAAATATCATGATAAAACGGGGAAAAATTCTAACTTTAGCATGCACAACATATACATAAGGACCACAGCTAGAGCAACCCATCCTAACCCTTTATTCATTAAGTGCTAATAAAATATCCAAAAAGTCTTATATGCATTGAGGAGAAAACTGGAAGAATATATGAAAATAAACAAGTATAAATAGGGGTTATTTCCCAACATTGTAACACAACAAAAGCAGTGAATTACAGTTGTAATAAATCCTCCAAATTAAAATGGCTTGTAACAGTATTTGTGCCTCAGCCCTTTTCCTCATTGCACTTGTTTTCGCGGCCTCAAACCCACTAGCAAATGGCCAAATCCTGACCCCAATCCTGCAAGGCCTGTCCGTAAATGGCAGACTTTGCTGCACACCCACCGGAAATTGCACACCTGGTGCCCAAGGCATAAATGGGACGCGTGTTAGCTTGAATTGCACAATTCTTGGTTCTACAGTTACAGTTGGCCAAGGCATTACTAATGCCAATGGAACTTTTAACATTACTGCTCCTAGTATAACAGGGCTTCCTCTTGGGCTTCCAACGGCACCATGCGTTGCTGTTGTTCAACTTCCATTAAACGGTACTGTATGTCCCATACTTTCTAACACTAATGGCATCCTTGCATCCGCCATTACATCTACCGGCACAATAATAACGAATCTACTTGGGTTGGTTCAAACCTTTCGTACAAATGCATTTACCTTTTTGGGTGCCTAATATTAATACTGAAGATTTAATTTCTTCTCCCGTTTAGACTTTACTACGTATTTGCATGTATTATGATGTTACTACTATATATGAATAAGTGTTAAGACAACAAAGCACATATTGCTTCTGTCTTGTTTTAACTCATGTATCTTGTTTACAAATAATGGAGAAGTAAATTATACTTTCGTTTTATTATTTTCTACATTTTGTATTTGTCATTAATATATACCAACGACCTGTTGGTGCAGTGGTGCCAGGGGCTGCACTTGGTAGGACGAACCAAGGTTCGATTCCCCGCAACAACGTTGGGAGAGGTTTAAAACCTTAACCCCGGGACCCGCCTCGAACTGGATTAGTCGGTCTAGTAGGCCGGACACCAGGGTTATAAACCAAAAAAAAAAAAATTAATATATCACTGCATGCATGCATGCATAGGGATGGATACCATCTAAATTTTAATTCGCTAATCAATTGATTTTGTTGGATCACATCGCCATCTTAGTATCAGTACTATATATCTCTAAAACTTATATAATAACTCTTTAGCCAAACTCTCATTTAAGAGATCAATGACCTCGTTAAAGAGAAATTAAAACAACACATTAAATAAAACATCTAAAAAATCTGAATAAATAATCTACATGAAGATTTCCAACTAAAGTGGTCTGGCGCTATTGGTTACGGATGAAAATATCAAAAAAAATCTATAAAACCAAAAGTGATTTGTGGGACCTTAAATATATATATATGTATATATATATATATATCCTTCCACTATAAGAAAACAGAGCTTCTTAGACGGATTATTCCGTCTCAGACTCCCTGATTTCCATGGCTGATGTTCATTGAGACGGAAATACACCGTCTCAAATTCTGATACTGATAGCCTCGTGGCAAATCTGAGACAGATTCTGAGACTAATATGTTTGTGACAAATTTATTCGTCTCAAATTCTGTCTCAAAATTTTGATATTTTCCGTCTCAAAAGCCTTGTTTTCTTGTAGTGTTCGTTCAGTTTCTTATCCACCAACCGTGCTACAGTCCAGTAAGCCATCTCCACGCACCACCACCAATCACCAACACTACTATCCCACTTTTCGTCATAATATTTTTTTTTATTAATGTTTACATTAGTGTATTATTCTTTTTTTTTTTCACAAAAAAGAGTATCAATCTCTTATATAAGAATTTGGGGCCTTCGTATAAGAATTATTTCATTAGAATTAGATTTTTCTTTGAGGACTAGGATCTTTGAAAGTATTTCTTCTAATTTTGAAAATACTATAAAACCCTCAATGCAATTAATATTATACTAAATCATCATGTCCTACTAATTAAGATGATTATAAGTCCACAATTGGAAGAAACATCTTTGAGGGCATTATGGTCTTTCCACAATTGGAAGAAACATTTTCAAATGTCAAACTTTTATAGTAGTATAGATACATAGATATATGTTGGGTGTGTGCCATCGAT
This sequence comes from Verbascum thapsus, assembly GCA_963669365.1. NCBI lineage: Eukaryota > Viridiplantae > Streptophyta > Magnoliopsida > Lamiales > Scrophulariaceae > Verbascum > Verbascum thapsus. The sequence continues at coordinate 6,774,324 of OY770114.1, forward strand.
ACCAAACGAGGATAGGAAGTTTTGACATTTTATCTTGTATTGCATAATTTTAATGACATCAAACAAGTAGAACAACATGTCCAATCTCAAGATAGATATTCCCACATTTAAATCCCTTTAATACAGTACAAACAATTGTATTTGTGTGTTCTTCAATTTCTGTATGTAATTAAATTCGCCAAACTCTATTGTAGCAATTTGATTAGTGTAGCTAGAATCAGTTGAACAATATCAAATAAAATTGTTTGGTTTGATATATTGGATATGTGGATAAACCAATCCACAACTCTTTTCAAGTTGGACATTTAGTTGAAAGGGCATAAATGTCATTCTTAACTTAAGCGGGCCATCCACCAGTTTTCACAATCAGTTTTGAGTCTCTATTTGTTCTTGTATTCCGTTTCTCGGATACATTATACATGTATTATTTTCTTCTTAAATATACATGACGAGTGAAACAAAAATTCGAAATCTGTATCCCTCCCTCAACTTAAGAGAAGCACCAAGATGATGTAAATGGTACTTAATAATAGAGTCTTGTTTAAAGTTTTGGCAAGATCTAATGTAGGCTACAACAAGTACTTTAGTGTAAGATTCAAGTATGGCTTTGCCAAGTTGGTCAAGTTGAATTTTGCCCATTTACACCCCAATTCAATATTTTTTCTAAGAGTTTACTTGAATTTATCATATGATTTTAGAAATATATTCATGTATATTGGATTTGTCTACACCTAATTTATTTTGCCAAAAAATGTATCATGCTCAAAACAAGAAAATAATGATTGGTCGGTGCCTTACAATTTCATTAAATTAATTTAAGAATCACAGCAAATTAAATTAATTTAAGCATCACAACATCGAGTTTCTTTAAGATCATAGTTCTCGAAGAAAAATCTAATTCTAATGAAATAATTCTTATGCGAAAGCCCCCAAATTCTTATTCAAGAGATCGGTACTCTTTTTCGAGGAAAAAATAACAACACACTACATAAAACATTAATAAAAAATTTTGACAAAAGGTAGGATGGTAGTGTTGGTTACTGGGCGATTAATTGATGATTGTGGCTTGCTGCAGCGAGAGAGGAGACAATATATATTGCATATATAATATGTATATATTATGGATGTGTTTGGATTCACTTTTCAATTATAAGTCTATTTGTGAAATGGACTTTTTTCAAATTGACATTTTAAATAAGTGCTTTTAGAAATGTAAAGTGTTTGGTGAAACTAATTTCTTATATAACTTTTCAAGAAGTGTTGGAATAAAAATTTCAAAAGTCACTAATATACATTTTTTCAAATGGACTTTTGAAAAAAGTGACTTATTCTAAAAATCCATTTGAAGTTTTTACCAAACAACTAATATTGTTTGCAAATGGATTTCCATCTCCAAAAGCCCATTTGAAAAATATTTCCAAACACATCCTATATATATGTTGCACAATTTCGTCTCGTCAAATCCATAATTAAGGATGTTACTACTTACTTGAAAGTTACTCTAGATTTTGTAAATTAAACATAGAGCTTGTTGCATGATTCTCAATGAAATCTAATGAATTTCCGCAGTAATTAAGGTATCATGAAAAAACAATATTGGAGTAAAATTCTAACATTAGCATGCACAACAATATACATAAGGACCACAACTAGAGCAAGCCATCCTAACCCTAATTCATTAAATGCTAATAAAATATCCAAAAGAAGTCTAATATACATTGAGGAGTAAATTGGGAGAATACATGAACATAAACAAGTATAAATAGGTGCTCTCTTTGAACAATCTAACACAACAAAGCACTGAATTGCAATTGTAGTAACGATATATCATATCATAAATCCTCCAAAATGGCTTATAACAGTAATTGTGCCTCAGCCCTTTTCCTCATTGCACTTGTTTTCACGGCCTCAAACCCACTAGCAAATGGCCAAATCCTGACCCCAATCCTGCAAGGCCTGTCCGTAAATGGCAGACTTTGCTGCACACCAACCGGAAATTGCACACCTGGTGCCCAAGGCATAAATGGGACGCGTGTTAGCTTGAATTGCACCGTTGGTGGTTCTACTGTCACAGTTGGCCAAGGCACTACTAATTCAAATGGAACTTTTAACATTACTGCTCCTACTATTAGAGGGCTTGCCCTTGGGCTTACAATGGCACCATGTGTTGCCGTTGTTCAACTTCCGTTAAACAGTACTATATGTCCGATACTTTCCACCACTAATGGCATCCTTGCATCCGCCATTCAATCTACCGGCACACTGCTAACGGCTCTATTTGGGTTGATTCAAACCTTTGGTATAAATGGATTTTTCAATGTGGGTGCCTAATAGCACATTTCAAGTATTAAATCTGAAGATTTCTTCTCCCTTTTAGACTTTACTATGTACTTGCATGTATTATGTTATTGCTATGAATAAGAAACAACAATGCACATATAGCATGTGTTTTGTTGTTTAAAATGTATCTTGTTTGCGAATAATGGAGAAGAAAATTATACCTTAGTTTTATTATTTTCTACATTTTAGTTTTGTCATTCACTCTATGGGAATTACTAGATTTGAATTGATTAATCACTTGGTTTTGTTTGATCATAACACCATCTTAGTAGGATTTGCTGTGGTGCAGATTCACGAGTCTCTTCAATAGTCGTGCATATCGCTTATAAAAGTACTTATATATCACTCACTCAAATAGCCCTTACGTTGGCAGAAGAAATCAAAGAGCAACATTACTTTCCACTGAACCAATTTGTATTGGTAAAAGAGCAACATAACATGCTATTAATTCTTAACTCTTAGCTCGTTCATTTTGGCAACAAAAATAAGTGTGACCTATAAAGTTTAATTAATTTTTCTTTTTGTCAAACTCAATAAAAATTAAATTATTCTAAACAATACTTCATTCATCTCAAGCCAATTTGTTTACTTACATATTATGCCTGGTCTATAGAGTTTCGGTCAAACAAACTAGTTGTTAAAATATACTATTAAATTACTTTTGTGAAATTGTTGTAGTTAAGGGAAATGATCAATCTAACTATAAAATAAATATTACTTACATATCCGGACACAAGCTTCTAGCTAAGAGTTAATATGATTTTTTCTTCAAAAATGTATTTTCCACAAAACACTTATTTCTCTCAAAAGATGAAAGCGACCGATTATTTCTTTTTTAAACTAAAGTGACATAATCGTTTTGCAAACATTAAGAATAACGGGGAAGGACGAAATCCTAAGACGTTAAGGAGAATGAATAATCAAAAGATGGACATTATACAGTACTTTCTATTTTGATAAGTTGGGTGTGAGAAATTTTAGCCCAAATTTGGTCTGGCCATACCCGAATATATTTTAAGCAGTGAATGATCATCACTTAAAAATTGTAATCCACTCTATTCTTGAGAGGTATGGATACTAACTATGGTAAAAATATTGGGAAGTTAATACCTAAAATCACTTTCAATTGTCTGTTTCAAAAAAGTTTCATCGTTCATTTTATTTTTCAAAAGTTTGATATTGCATAATATTTGTACATTATATTTATATATGTGAAGGGAAAGACAAAATAAAGCACAATCTGAAATATTTCAGACGATCAACATGTATCGTTCGGTAGACTTATGAAGCGATCCAAGATAATATATTTAGGTACTTTGTGATAGCCTTATATTTGTCCAAAATTTGGCAAGTTCTATCATCTATATAAGCTACAAGTACTTTAGTGTAAGATTCAACTGTGGCTTTGCCAAGTTGATCAAGTTGAATTTGGTTAATTTAAACCCAATTAAAGATTTATCCTTTAAACTTGTATAATCTTATAAATATTTTATATAATGGAGGTTTGACTACATCTAACTTAATAGATGAAAAGTACTATAATATTTATTTTTTTGAATATTTTTTTTTTACCCTTCAGATATTGCAGACTATTATATATATATATATATATATATATCAATTAATATGGGTTTATTTCAATTAAAGCCGATTTTGTATATTAGTCCTTTTTGTAATCCTCATTGTAACTTGTAAGATTTAAATATTCATTATTTTGTACTTTTGATAATAAAGGATATCCAATGACAACATTTCTAATTCTTCTCATCCAAAGACAACATTTTTTCCATATTAAGATATCATAATATATATACAATAAAATTGAACAGTTAAATTCTGAATTTTGCATGCAAGGACTACATATAGAGCAACCCACCCTAACCCTAACCCTAACCCTAACTAAATAACTGCTAAGAAGTTATTCAAAAAAGTCTTGCGTAAATTAATGAGAAAAATGTCAAGATACATGAAATAAACAAGCTGTAAATATGGAAACTTTCCCACCATTTAAACACAACAAAACACCAAATTGCAAATGTAATAACGATATATATCATATCAAAAATCTTCCAAAATGGCTTATAACAGTTATTGTGCCTCAGCCCTTTTCCTCATTGCACTTCTCTTCATGGCCTCAAACCCACAATCAAACGGCCAAATCCTACAAAGCCCGCCTTTAATAACCGGCAGACTTTGCTGCACACCTGATGGAAATTGCCCAGTTGGTGCCCAAGGCATCAACGGGACGCGTGTTAGCTTGAATTGCACAATTTATTAAGGTTTATTCCCGTGTCTCAATGCATTGTTGTTGTGCGACTTCCGTTAAACAGTACTATATGTCCAGTACTTTCCACCACTACTGGCATCCTTGTATCAGCTCTTCGAGCTGTCTATGATCCCATATATGGCTTTGTTCGAAGAATTGTTTTAACGGGATTTGTTCGTGTGGCCATCTGATTGCATTTCTAGTGTTGGGTGAACATTACTTCTCCTTTTTAGGTCCTTACTACTTATATATGCATTGTGTTATATGAATAAGAAACAATAAAGCACATATTCATGTGTCATATTGTAGCCTTTGTACCCTTTTTTTCTTTATCTTATCTATATATATCTACCTATATCAATATTGCTATAAAAGTGTGGATTTTATTAGTGTTTCTGTTAATTGGGAAGTGATACCGATACCCTTAAGTAATGTATTCATGTAATGATAGCATTTTATTACTATTAATAAATTGAATACAAATTACATGTCATAATGTTTGATGATAAATAATCTAAAATATCATGTAGGTGGACATTTAAGTTGCTATTATTATTGTTAGGTGTGTGTTTCAGTGCCAAACAAGGAACCAAATAATTCAGGGCACTGTATTTTACTGTATAATCTAACATATATTTTTATGTCATTGAGGTTTGAAAACATTCAATTTATATGGTGACAAGTGTTATAATATTTATTTTTTCGAATATTTTACCCTTTACATATTGCAAATTACAATATTTATTAATGTAACCAAACTATTGGGTTGTATTTATTAAAGCCTATGATGCCAATGCAAATAATGAAATTATATTATTTGCCTCTAATAATAACCACAAATTTATCATCTTAAGTTCTTTCAAGATTGTTAAAGAAAAATCTCTAAAAGATATATAATAACTCCTTAGCCAAACTCTCATTCAAGAGATCTTGCCCTCGTTAAATAGAAATTAAAACAATACATTAAATAAAACAATCTAAAAAATCTGAACAAATAATTTACATGAAGATGTCCAACTAAAGTGGTATGGCGTTATTGGTTACCGGATGAAAATATCAAAAAAAATCTATAAGACCAAATGTGATTTGTGTGACCTTAAATGGGACCAGAAAATAATTTTCCCTAATTTTAAATGTCTAATTTAAGTGTGTTAATAAAATAATTAAATGATTGATATCCATTAAAAACTTAAACTTGTTAAAGAAAATTTAAGTGACTTCATTAATACATTTTTTTCCACTTTTTAAGCAAATATATTTACCAAAACACAATTTTGTAATCCTCTTATTAACAGGAAATTACTCTATAATTGAAAATTCGATATAAAAATTGTTAAATACTGGTCAATGAAATGTACTTAACCGTTGACTAACGGTCAACTTAACAAAAAGGACTACTTGCCAAGATTTATACCTCGGGTTTTTTTTGCTAAAGTTAAATACCTCAGGGGATTATATAAAAAAAAACTCTAATACAACAATATTGAACACATTAATTGCTAAGAAGATATTGTTGTATTATGATATCCATGTACTTAAGTACATCTAGGGTTAGCATTTATAAGCACCACATATGGAACAACCCACCATAAACCCTATTCACTAAATGCTAAGAACATATCCAATGTACAAAATATACATGAAAACAAACAAATATAAATAGGGTTTTCTTCCCAACATTTCAACCCATCAAGGATCAGTAAATTGCAGTTATAATAACAATATAACATACACCACATAAACGTCAAAAATGACTTATAACACTAATTATGCCTCCACTATTTTCCTCGTTGCACTTTTCTTTGCGGCCTCAAACCCACTAGCAAACGGCCAAAGCCTACCAGACCTATCTGTAAGCGGTCGACTTTGATGCACACCAAACGAAAATTGCCCTACAGAAACAACAGGCCAAGGCATAAATGGGACGCGTGTTATATTGGATTGTACCTTTCGGGGTCCAAAAACCATAATTGGCGAGGGCATAACTAGTGCCAATGGAAGTTTTAACATTATTATTCCTCGTTTAAAAGGGTTTATCCTTACGGTTCCATTGTCACCATGTGCTGCCGTTGTTCAACTTCCATTAAACAGTACTGTATGTCCGATACTTTCCACCACTACTGGCGTCCTTGAATACACTATTCGATCACTCGGAAATCCCATGTTTGGTTCAGTTCAAAGATTTGTTTTAAGAGGATTTATCAACCTGCCCATATGAATGTATTTCTAGGGCAGTTGAATAAGATGCAGTATGTTATTATGAATAAGATGCAATAAAAACACATATGCATGTGTTTTAGTGTTGTCTTTGTACGCTTCTTTTCTCTTCTTATTTGAATATGTATCATGTTTACAAATAATGGAGAATGAAGTTGCTAGTACTTGAATATTTAATAACTAACAGTTAAATATATTTATACAGGTCTATGAATATCTATAATTTTCTATTGAAATATGACACAATCATATGCTTCATTACTTGCACTCTATCAGATAATTACTTACTCCTCCTTCCTCTTTAGTAGCTACCACCGTCCAACAATTTGGGTGATACAGCAGGGTTGCCGCCGGAGGGGAAGATCACCAGTGGAACGTTGATGTCCTTCACCATGGATGATCAGATGAAATCTTGTTAGGTTTTTTTGTTAATTTTTCGATCTGATAATAAAAAGAGAAAAAAGACATATATTAATTACCATGCTAACAATTATTATTCTATACATCGATTCTATTGATACATATTTATCTTTCTCCTTTTAGTTGGGGTCTTAACAAAATATATCACAAATTTCATGCAAAAAAAATCATGAATTTGTTATTAAAGAATAAAGAAAAGGAAACAAAATTGAAAGCAATTTGAAAATAAAAATATAAATTAAGGAAATGATCATGTAGTATATACAACTCATTTCATTATTTATAATCTAGTTTTCTACATTAAATAAATATTTCATTCATTCAAAAAATGAAGTATCATTATAATAAGCATATAATAGATAATTATAATTAATTTTCAGCACTTAACAAGTGGAATTTACTAAGTTCAAGAAATAACAATACAATGTCAAAACACATACAATATAATTAAAATTGTCATATTTTGATTCCAACGAGACCAAAAGTATCACTAAAAATTTAATGAGACTAAAAGTGATTTGGTCAAATTTCAATGGGACCAAAAGTAAATTTTTTCCTCAAATTTGAACTTATAATATAACAATTATTATAGATCTTTACACACCTTTGTCAAAGGATTCAACAAGATAATCCAAACTTATGTATTATGAGCTTCATCATTCAGTGTATAAGCTAACAGTACTTTTGTTAGTGACAATTTAATGATAAAAGAGTAAAACATAAATAATAAAATTAATTTTCGAATTTATACAACAATATATTATATAAATATATTATAACTTTAAAATGAAATTACAAGCCAACAATCGAGTGTAGAGTCATACAAAGAAATAAACAAATTAATCGTACGCCCTGTTAACAATCGACAAATAAACAAGATACTATGCAAATGTTCAATTATTGAGTATTTTAATATATATATATATTACTCCATAACTTATTTATTATAATCATTACACAATTGGTCATAATGGTTTAACAATCTTCTTGGTCGTTAGACTGAATCTGGTCCACTAGTCAGTCCAGTTGATAATTTGTTTGAATGTTTTTTAGTCTCTGAATCAGTCGACTGTGGAGACTAATATGCCGATTGGCCTGATCGAAACTTTATTGCGAGGATTTTGATCTCTTCATCGACCGACCGAGTTAGATTGGGCTACCAGTCAATCCAGTTGGTAATTTGTTAAATAATCTTTTAGCCTCTGAACAGCCGACTAGGGAGACTGATATATCGATCGGCATTATCAAAAATTTATTGCAAGAATTTCAGTCTCGACATCGACTGACCAAGTTACACTGGTCTACTAGTAAATCCAGTCGACAATTTCAAAATTCATTTGTCATTTCATGTCTCAAGTTCCTTATTCTTGATCAATTCGACATATAAAATGCTTCTACATTTTGATGTACTACAACGATTCAAAAAATAACACTTAGCTTCAAAATCATTTATGATATGTATTGGACTTGTGACGTTCTCAATTTTATTTTCGTAGTTATCCGATCCACCTGATTCTTTTTGCATATACGATCATGAAGCTCTGAAAATTTTATCTTGTTTGGGTCATCTAATATTAATATGCTCATCATTTGATCATTTTTGATAATCATTCATATGACTTATTTTCTCTTTTGTTCCATTCACCATCATATCGGTAATATAAAAAATCTCAAACATTTTCCTATAAAAAAAAAGGAAATACATAAGAGCCAACTGAATAAACCGGGAAAACTGGGGCTATCAGACTGGACAGACTGGTATACCGATCTGACCAGTCTGTCCAGAAATTATAAATGTCCGAATGGACCGACTAGGTAGACCAGTTAACCTGAACACTTGTCTGCTTATATTGTTCATCGTCTTCCTCACAAAAATTTTAGGATTTTTAAATTTAAAAGGCAAAAGAACACATTCTTGATAATTTCTTATATTAATAATCTTAAAAATGAAACCTAATCTTTAAACCACCAAGTTTATATAAAAATATGAGATTTTTGAGATGAAAGTAACTTTGGAGCTAAGCTCTCAAACTCTTGAGGTGTTACTATCTTCAATTTTTCTTTCCATGAGTGTTGGAAATCCAAGACACATTGAATAATAGTTTGAATTTAAAATGAGTTTGTTAATGATCAATGGAATGTAAGAGAATTGAATATAATTTGAAGAATATTGATTTGGATTTTTTGTGGAATATATTTTGTTTTAAATTTTAAATTTTATTTTTATCAAAAAGGTTTCTTCTACCTATTTTATTTTATATTTTCTTTTATTCAAAATGGTATTTTGGGCAATTTAACTTTTTATTTAGTGAGAAGGCTATGCCATTTAAATATGTCAAAATGAAGGCTAGTTTTAAAACAAAATGTCAATTTAAGGCTATTTGGCTAAATGCCTCGGCTACAAATACTTTAGAGTATGATTCAATTATGGCTTTGCCAACTCTATCGATTTGAATTTAGTTCGTTTACACCAATATTTTGAAACCCGGACCGTTCATCGAACCGGAAAATCGACCGGGTCAAGGGTCATTGGTTCAACCGTCGGGCGAACCGCTATTAAACCAGTGATGTCATAATTATGTAATAAATATAATTTATTATACGAATAATTTAACATATATTATAGTAAATATTATATACATATATACTAAATATTTTTAAAAATTAAATAATGTAAAATTAAATATGAAAGAATAGGACTATTGTGTAACTTAATATTGTAATTCTCTAGTTGATCAGTTAAGAAATTATAAAAAATAAAACACAAATTAAAAAGTGAAAAAGTATATAAAAAGAAAACAAACCCTAATTACACCCTTCTCCTACAAACCAACAGCCGCCTCCAAGAGTCCAAGCCTCTGCGGCTCATCCCAGTGCCCTCTTCTCCAGTTCTCCTTCTTCCTCGTTTCATCTCCTTTTTCTCTTTCTAATTCTTTCGAATATTTTTCATATTGAAATGAGTTTCATGTTTTTCCTCTCTAGCAATTCAAATTCTTCAAGTATATATACTGCAATTTGAACTCTTCAAATACTAAAGAAGAAGATACGTCCATTCTCCAATCCCCATATTTCTGAATACCTAAAATTACAGCTTGACCGGTTCCGGCGACCCACTACCGGTTCCAACGGTCCGACGGTTCAACTGCCGGATCGAACGGTTTTCAACATAAAGTGCCGGTTTTCAGTCTCGAACGATTTTGTAGCTTAGCCCGAGCCGTTTTACTTACCGGTTACCGGTTCCGGCGGTCCGACCGGCCGGGCCGGGCTGGGTTTCAAAACCTTGGTTTACACCCAGATAACATTTATTTAAAAAAAATCTCTAAAAGATATATAATAACTCTTCAGCCAAAATTTAAAAATCAGAATAAATAATCTACATTACCGACTAAAGTGGGATGGCGTTATTGGTTACAGAATGAAAATGTCAAAAATTCTATAAGACTAAGAGTGATTTATATGGCCTCAAATGGGAAAGAAAAAGTACTTTTCATAATTTTAAATTTCTCATTAAATGTATTAGAAAAATAATAAAGAGATTGACATAGTGACATCCATTTAAAACTTAAACTTATACGAGCAAATTTTAGCGACTTCATTAATACATATTTTTCCATTTTTTAAAGCAAATATTTTTATCCAAAAAAGACTTCATTAATACATATTTTTCCATTTTTTTAAAGCAAATATTTTTATCCAAAACACAACTTCGTAATCGTCTTATTAAAGGAAATTACTCTATAATTTGAAAATTTGATATAGAAAATTTTTTAAAAAAATTGGATGACCGAAAAAACCCGCAACCGCTACTCGTAGGGTGCGCATTGGATTAACTTCGCACTTATGTAATAGCATGCAAACCATACAAGAGAGTTCAATCAGCCTAGCTAGGTTGCCCATATAGGCCATAGCTGACAGGCCCAAGGAGACCAATAGGCATTCTTTCAGTGGGAATCGAACTCAGCTCGAGTGCGAAATCGAGCTCCCAAGTTTTGGCTCGGCTCGAGCTCGAACCCATGCTCACGAGCTCGAGCCCGAGTTCGAAAATTTTGGGCTCGACAAGATCGAGCCCGAGCTCGTATAGTAAGGCTCGAGCTCGAGCTTGAAAAAAATGCCAAGCTCGGCTCGAGCTCGACTCGTTTACACCCCTACCCTAGACTTATGAAGCGACCTGATATAATATATTTAGGTAACTAGTGATAGCTTTATACATGCCAAAAATTTGGCAAGTTTTAATATTTTTGTGGGCTACAAATAGTTTAGTATAAGGTTCAATTATGGCTTTGCCAACTTGATCGATTTGAATTTAGTTCTTTAATTTACACTCAATTCAGGATTCACCATGAGAGTTTAAATTTGTATAATCTAACATATATTTTTATATAATTGAGGTTTGAATACATTTAAAGAAAATATTATATACCAATGTTCTAATATCACCGATTTTTCAATGCTTCTTGACTTAGAAAATTTAGATGTAATAAATTCATTAAAGTCAAATAATTGCAAATGATTTCTTCCTCAAATTAAGGGAGATTAAAAATCGGTAGTATATAATAAGTCGTATATAACATCACTCTACATTTAATTTATTAGATGACAAGTGTTAACTACTTTTCAAATATATTAACCTTTGCACATTGAAAATTATATTATTTATTAAGATAAGCAAACTCTCGGGTTGCATACTTGCATTAATTAAAAGCCTATGATGCCAATTCAAACAACGATTCTATATTAATTGCCTCTAATAATAACCACAAAATTAATCTATCTTATGTTCTTTTAAGATATATATTTAAAAAGATCTCCAGAAGATAAGTAAAACCCTTATAAATTAATAAACTCTCTATAATAATAAAATCTTCTGGTCCCAACTTGGGCTTTTGTAAAAAATCATCAAATTCGATAAGATAATAAGATAATAATTTTTCGAAAAATCCCTTTATAAATATTACGTCCCATTAAAACTCTAAATTAATAATTCATAAATATTACAATTATAAATATTGTACCTTGACTAACTTTCAAACGATATTTTTCATCAACCCACTCTTGTAAATCTTTTTGATTGCATGTGGGATGGTCTCTCTTATACTCACATAATGCTTTACGCATTTGATCATTCATGGATGATTTTGCAATGTCTTTTAGAGGTCTTACTGTATAATAACTCTTTAGCCGAACATCTAAAAATCGAATAAATAATCTACATGACTGACTAAAACTTATGTAAGACTAAAAGTGATTCACGTGGCCTCAAAGGAGATTGAAAAAGACTTTTCCATAATTTTAAATTTCTCATTAAATGTCTAAGAAAAATAATAAAAAGATTAATATCCATTAAAAACTTAAAACTTATTCGAGCAAATTTTACCTGACTTCGTTAATACATATTTTTCCATTTTTTTAAAGCAAATATTTTTATCCAACACAGAGCTTTGTAATGCTCTTACTTAAAGGGAAATTACTCTATAATTTGAAAATTCGATATAGAAATTATTGAGTACTTGTAAATGAAATGAACATAATTTTCTTATTAAGATATCATAATACAACAATATTGAACATTATAATACTAAATTTTGCATGTAGCATTTATAAGTACCACCTATGGAGCAACCGACCGGGTTAGGTTTCTCTATTCCAGATTCATATTTCATATCCTATTCCAGATAGATAGTTATTTGACATGTGTAATTCAGAAATGCATGTTTTAAGAGATATTTAACATGTGTTATTTTTTTTAACATGTGTCAATCATCTAATACATGGAATAGAAGATGGAACACGGTTTTGGAATAGAAAATCTGATTCCACAACCCAACCCTATTTGTTAAGTGCTAAGAAAATGAAGTACCACCTATGGATCAGAGCAACCCACCTAACCCCTATTCGTTAAGTGCTAAGAAAATATCCAAAACTACTTATATACGTTAAGGAGAAAAGAAATATGCAACAATATATACATGGAATAAACAAGTATAAATAGGGATACTTTCCCAACATTTCATCACAATAACGATATATCATATCATAAATCCTCCAAATGGCTTATATCAATTATGCCTCATCCCTTTTCGTCATTGCACTTCTCTTCGCGGTACTAGCAAACGGCTCAGACCTGCCAGACTTGATCGTAACTGGCAGACTTTGTTGCACACGTGACGGAAACTGCCCAACACCAACAACCAGCCAAGTCCTCAGTGTATGGCATGTTAGCTTGTATTGCAACGATGGTTATGGTACTGAAGTTGGCCTTGGCCACACTAATTCCGAAGGAAGTTTTACTATTATGGCTTCGTTTTCAGGTTTGGATCGTGACGCTATAGAAATCTCGAAATGTCTTGCCGTTGTTAATCTTCCATTATACAATACTGAATGTTCAGTACTTTCCAACACTAACGACATCCTTGTATCCAACATTCAACCAATCGACAATTCTACAAACGGGGTTGTAAGATACGGTACAACACGATTTGTCCGAGTGGCCGACCCAGGCTACTAACAATATTCATTCATTCTCCTTTTACCTTACTACTTATGAATAAGAAACAATAAATCACATATGCATGTGTTTTATTGTAGTTCCCTTCTTATTTCACAATGTATCTCGTATACAAATAATGGAGAATGAAGTTGCTAGTACTTGAATTCATAACCAATAGTCATGTCTCGGAATATCTATAATTTTCTATTTAAATATGACACAACAGGGTTCTTAAATTTGCTAGTAAGTTTTGATTTTATTGCTGTTGAGTTTACCCGAAAATAGTCTGGAATTCAAATTTTCCAGCAATTCTTTTTATGGGTTCAAATTTCAGTTAACTGAAATTTAATCGATAGAACAAACAGAGCCAAACAAGGCTTATACGGTTCAATTTCCATTCCGAATTTTTTCAAACCAAAATTTCGGTTAACTCAATTTTCGATTCTATTGGTCAAATTGTGAGAATATAATTGCCCTATAACCAATTAGACACATATAATAATTAATAAACAATAAATACAGATTAATGTATGCAAAGATGTAAGAAAAAAATACCCAGAGAATGAGTCCCAATTGAATAAGGCAAAAAGAACCTTAAAACTGGAAGAAGAACTAGAAATTTCTGCAAACATGACTCACAAAATGCATGACAAAGAACAAAAAAGATACAAAGATGCAACCACCATTACAAGTTCAAAACATCATTACAACCTTAAAACCCGCGAAAAGAAAGTTACGAAAAACCAACAACAAAAAACACACATTACTAATCGACCCTCTGGATCCTCGTCTTTTTTAACCCTTTTTTCCCAATTTTATATAAATTAACGCATTTATCTAACTTAGAAACGGGAAATTTTACTTAGCCATCATAACCTTGACAAACTCGTCATAATTGATTTGTCCATCGCCATCAACATCAGCCTCCCTTATCATCTCATCAACTTCCTCATCAGTTAGTTTCTCGCCTAGATTTGTTATCACATGGCGAACATTATGCTTAGCCAAACATCCTCATAGTCGTTTTGCGAACATTAAGAATAATGGGGAAGTACGAAAAATCCTAAGACGGTAAGAAGAGTGAATAATCAAGAGATGGATATTACACTTTCTATTTTGATAAGTTGGGGGTGAGAAATTTTAGCACGAATTTGGTATGGCCATATCCAAGTATATTTTAAGAAGTGATGCGAATCTTCCCACAATGGATTGATTCATTGCGGAATTTTGCCAAGATCAGAGTTTGCGCACGAGTTGATTGATGAATGGATATCTTTAACCCGAATTCGATTGCGACAACGAACCTTGGTATGAAAACCTCAACCCGATGAAGTCAACGAAGACGAACCTCAGAACGAAATTATGATGACGCCACAAACGAGATGGAAAATCGTTTGATAAGTCGGGAACGAACGCCACGGATATAAATCCGATAAGTTCAATAAACGACGAGAGAATAAACTCACCAAATTTAATCAAAAATATTCTCTCCTTTATTAATGAAAACTAAGCCTATTTATAGGCAAAAACAAGAATCTTAATTTTGGTAAAAATCCTATAGAAAATGATATTTTCCAAAATCAACTTCCTACTATAATAAAACTTATTAACTAAGCAAACTTACCAAATAAAAAGAAACCTTATAAAAGAAGGATATCAATTAAAATTGATATCTTTCAAATCTACTTTCCTACCAAAATAAGACTTTGCTAACTAAATAAACTTCTCAAATAAAGAAAACCTAATAAAAGAAGGAAATCAATCCAAATTGATATCTTCCTTATCCAAAAATTACTAACTAAATATATCTAAAACTATCTAAATATAAAATAAAACATAATAAAAGGAAATATAATAGTCCTAATAATATTCATATCATTCCCCTCCTCTTGAAAGGGATTTGTCCTCAAATCCAAAGCGTTATTTGTATGCAGTATCGTCGATGCGTTGTTGAAATTGAACATGATCACCATTGAAATTGTGTCCACCTATGTGGTTTGGCTCACTCTTTTTCTTTACCCTCACTTGATCTTCATAAACTTGTTGAGGTGTTAGTGCAACAATCACTTGTTCGTTCAGTTTTGTCTCACCAATATCATTGACCCATTGTAGCTTGTATGGTTTAGGTTGCTCCAAAACAAATATGTCTAATTTTTCCACGGTAGATGTGTGAGCGACATTTGGGCAATTATCATCGATAGTCACATGACTTACCTTATCTTCAACTACATTCACTTGTTTGCTCAATGTTCTTTTCGAAACCAAAATCAATGCATTATGAGCTATACAGCCCTCACTCGAATCCTCCAATGATGGCATCTCATCGGTGTTGGAACCTTCATTGTCTTGGTTGTTATGGTGGTTCATCTCTTCTTTGTGCTCCATCTTTGGTTCATCGTTTTGGTTTTTATGGTGGCTTTTTATGGTGGCTTGTCTCTTTTTATGCTCCATCTTTGATTTTTGTGTGGCTTGCCACTCATTCTTTTTCCATTGGTATGCTTTCCAAGGGGAAAATTGCATAATTGGTACCTCAAGTTGGCCTGTACACGAGTGTGATACCTTAAATTGGACCACTTTCAATTTGGGTACCATATGTTCAAAAAATTGTCAATTTCAATACAAATTTCGCCGAAAAATCATAAATTGGCCGGAAAAAGTCACGTGCGTGGCACGTGACTCTCAATTTGGGGATTTTTCTCCCAATTTGGGGATTTTTCTCTCAATTTGGGGATTTTTCTAATTTTCCCTCCAAAATCACAAAATTGGGGGAATTTTTTAATTAAAAAGAAAATAATTTAACAAAAACGTGGCAACGTTTTCTGTTAGAAAAAGAAACTCCTCCCATCTCCATTAACAAATAATATCCCCAAATGAGCACAAACTATTAAAACCCTAAACACCAGATCCTTAAAACTTTTTTCATTACCACTCAAGAACTACCATTACCCCCAATTATGTATGACGGCGATCCACAGCACCACCAGTGCCCGCCGCCATTGCCGCCGCCACCGCAGCACCCGAATCCCCACCCCACCAGTTCTACCACCAACAATCTCCGCATGACTTCCCCCGTTGAACGCACCCAGGCCCACCGCCGCCTCAGATAATGAGGCAGCCATCCGCTTCGTCCACTACGTTTAACCCTCCCCTCAACCTGAGTTTCACCAACATCACCCGCAGCTTCCCTCCCAAATGCAACCCTTTGAAGTGTGAATTTTACAATATTAAATGATAATTAACAAATATGAGAATTAATTATGAATAGATCAATATAAATATTGATTATGAATAGATCAATATTTTGATAAAATTTTAGTGGTGAGATTCGATAGGTTAAATTGGGGAAAAAAATAATTGGAGGGTATTTTTGTAAAAATAAATCTTACATTTTCCCCCAATTTTTGTAATTTTGGAGGGAAAATTAGAAAAATCCCCAAATTGATGCCAAAAATCCCCAAATTGAGAGAAAATCCCCAAATTGAGAGTCACGTGCCACGCACGTGACTTTTTCCGGCCAATTTATGATTTTCCGGCGAAATTTGTATTGAAATTGACAATTTTTTGAACATATGGTACCCAAATTGAAAGTGGTCCAATTTAAGGTATCACATTCGTGTACAGGCCAACTTGAGGTACCAATTATGCAATTTTCCCGCTTCCCAAGCATTTTCCCAAGCATGGTCCCAAGCATGTTTCCAAGTATGTGTATTTGGGTGAACCATATCCTTCCTCTTGAGTTGGTTCTCAAGTCGTTCCATCCTCTCGTGGATGGGCTTTAGCATCTTCTTCATCTCAACCTTTAGCCCATTAGTGATGAACTCAATGTCACTTTCTCTTATATATTTAGAAAAACTTTCCTTCAATATTTTAATGTTCATCTGCAAATAATTTCAATTTTTTTTGTTTTTTTTTCGGATTTCTCTTTTTTTTAGATTCTTTTTTCTTTTGAATTTTTTTTTGAATTTTTTTTTCTTAATTTTTTTTTGATTTTTTGATTTTTTTTTTAATCAAATTTTTTTTTCCGAACTTTTTTTTTTCGAACTATTTTTTTTTTGGAACGAGACCCGCGAAAATAAACTAGACAGGATCTGAAAAAAAACTAAAAAAATACTTTCTATTTGAAATAGAAAAGACTTCTAACTCAAATAGGAGATAACTGCCGGTAGGACTTTCCAGAAACTACGTGGCAAACGTAGCTCTGATACCACCTGATGCGAATATTCCCACGATGGATTGATTCATTGCGGAATTTTCCCAATATCAGAGTTTGCGCACGAGTTGATTGATGAATGGATATCTTTAACCCGAATTCGATTGCGACAACGAACCTTGGTATGAAAACCTCCACCCGATGAGTCAACGAAGATGAACCTCAGAACGAAATTATGATGACGCCACAAACGAGATGGAAAATCGTTTGATAAGTCCGGATGAACGCCACAAATATAAATCCGATAAGTTCAATAAACGTTCTTGAAGAACGACGAGAGAATAAACTCACCAAATTTAATCAAAAATATTCTCTCCTTTATTAATGAAAACTAAGCCTATTTATAGGAAAAAACAAGAATCTTAATTTTAGTAAAAATCTTATAGAAAAGGATATTTTTCAAAATCTACTTGCTACTATAATAAAACTTACTAAGTAAACTTACCAAATAAAAAGAAACTTAATAAAAGAAGGATATCAATTAAAATTGATATCCTTCTAAATCTATTTTCCTACCAAAATAAGACTTTGCTAACTAAGTAAACTTCTCAAATAAAGGAAACCTAATAAAAGAAGGATATTAATCCAAATTGATATCTTCCTTATCCAAAAATTACTAACTAAATATATCTAAAACTATCTAAATATAAAATAAAACATAATAAAGGGAAATATAATAGTCCAAATAATATTGAACGATAATCACTTAAAAATTGTAATCCATTCTATTCTTGAGAGGTATGGACTAAATATGGTAAAAATATTGGGAAGTTAATACCTAAAATCACTTTCAATTGTCTGTTTCAAATAAGTTTCATCGTTCATTTTATTTTTCAAAAGTTTGATATTGAATAATATTTGTACTTTATATTTTTGTGAAGGGAATGCCGAAATAAAGCACAATTTGAAACAGATGATCAAAATTTCGGTAGACTTATGAAGCGATCCAAGATGATATATTTAGGTACTTTATGATAGCCTTATGTTAAGAGTTGTGTTTTCTGTTATGATTGCTGACATTATAGAAGCGTGTTTTTAGTTGATAGAAGTGTGTTTTGGTTTCTGATATATAAGGCTTGTATTTAAGCCATTGTGGCCTAACTTTCAGATTGTGATTTTCACTTTGAATAATAATGAATTTCTTCAATTCTTCTTCCGCGCTCTCTGATTCTTGACATGGCATCAGAGCCATCTGTCAACACATAATTCAACATCTTTATCCTGGATACTTAAATCGGATTCCATTAATCACCAATGCGTCTTCCCTGTTGGATCGCGATTCAATTTTGATCATTTTTGTGATAAATCAGTTTATCCGTTTTTTCCCCTTTTCTTTTCTTGATTTTGTTTAGGGACGTTTTTCCCCTATTTTTTCAGCCTTGAGTTTTGTAATTCGATCCGATAATCTTGATCGCAATGGCTACCAAAAATGCTATTGATAGCAATAGCCCCCTTTATATACACCCATCCGATTCCCCGACTATCGACCTTGTGAGTGATGTTCTCAAAGGTACAGAAAACTATAAAGTGTGGAGTAGGGAGATGAAGGTTGCCTTAGAAGCCAAGAATAAAATTGGTTTTATTGATGGATCTTGCACTTGCCCTGAAGAAGATGAGTTTCAAATCTCACAGTGGAAAAGATGTAATGCTATGGTAAAATCGTGGATACATAGGTCTATATCTAGAGAACTAATTCATGGAGTTGTGTACTGTGATTCTGCATTTTTGGTGTGGTGTTATTTGAAAGAGAGGTTTGACAAAGTTAATGGGGCAAGAATGTATGTCTTATACCGAGAAATCAATACCATTACCTAAGGAAGTGACTCGATTACTAGCTATTACTCGAAGCTCAAACAGTTATGGGATGAATACGAGTCTTTGGTACCATCCCCATCTACCACTGTAAATAAAGAGTACATGGATTTTTGTGGCCAATTGAAAGTAATGCAGTTTCTAATGGGCCTAAATGAGTGCTATGGTAACACGAGATCAAGCATCCTTATGATGAGTCCTTTACCAAGCCACAATCAAGTGTTCTCCATTGTGACTAATGAAGAAACACAAAGAGGTATAAACCTCCCCATACAGGAACCATCAACATCTTTCATGGCATCACAGAATGCCAACAATGTGCAGAAAAAAGAGACTGTAATATGTGACCATTGTAAGAAACTTGGTCATGTTAAAGCAAATTGTTTCAAGATTGTTGGTTTTCCTCCAAATTGGAGAGGTGGCAGAGGTGGCAGAAATGGTGGAGGGGGCAGAGGTTGAAAACCTTCAGGAAGAGGAGGTAACTTCAACAATTACCAGACCAACAACCTCAACAATTACCAAGCCAATTTGACTGACAACACTGGAGATACCACCTCAAATCAGCCTCAATCAGTGAATCAATTCACAAATCAGAACCAAGCCACAAATCAGCCTCCTTTGACCTTTACTCCTCAACAATACCAACAGCTTCTTGGGATGCTCAACAACAGCACAAACCATGGTCCAAATGATGCTCACATGGCAAATGTGGCAGGTATATCTTTTCAATGCAATACACCTATGTCACACAGCTTCACTAATACTTGGATTTTAGATAGTGGGGCTAATCAACATATGTGTGCTAGTCATGATATTCTGAACAGTCCTTGCATAGTTGAAAACACTTATGTTAACCTCCCTAATGGTGGTAAAAATCAAGTCACACACATTGGTTCTGTTAGTATTGGTGAAGGGATCAAATTGAGTAAAGTCTTATATATCCCTGATTTTAAGTACAACCTTATATCTATCAGCAGATTAGCAAATGATAATAATTGTTTTATTAGCTTCAATCCACATTTTTGTTTAATACAGGACCAATGGAGTGGAAAGACAAAATGGATTGGTAGGCATCTTAAAAATGGGCTGTATTACTTAGAGACTCCTAAAACTGACAGTATTGAATCCAATGTAGCTGGATCTAAGACTAGTGGTAATAATCTTGATAAAGCTACTCTTTGGCATTTAAGATTTGGACATATGTCCTATAGTAGATTTACTTTTATGCCAGAGTTAGGTATAAATAACAGTGATATTCAAAAACATTGTAATGTTTGTCCTATGGCTAAACACTCTAGATCTTCTTTCCCTGATTCTAATAGTACTACTCATTGTGCTTTTGACTTGTTACACCTTGACATATGGGGTCCATATAAGGACCTCACTTATAACAATGAAAAATACTTTTTGACTATTGTGGATGACTACACTAGATCTACTTGGACTTTTTTGATGAAATTGAAGTCTGATATGTTACCTATTATAAAGAAGTTTTTTAAGCTTGTTCAAAACCAATATTCTGCCAAAATTAAAGTAATAAGAACATACAATGCTTGGTATTTTTTTAAGCATGAATGCAGAAATTACTTTGATTCTCTAGGTATCATACATCAAAGTTCTTGCCCATATACACCTCAACAAAATGGGATAGTTGAGAGGAAACATAGACATATATTAAATGTTGCTAGGGCTCTTAAATTTCAGTCATGTGTTCCCATTAAATTTTGGGGTGAATGTGTCCTTACAGCCACTTACATCATTAATAGGACACCTACACCCTTACTAAAAGGTAAAACTCCTTTTGAATCATTGACTGGACAGCCCCCTGATTTTAGGCACTTGAGAATTTTTGGCTGCCTTTGCTATGTTAAGGTTCTACCTCAAGTTGATAAATTCCAACCTAGGTCTAGGCCTTGTATTTTTTTAGGATATGCTGCTGCACAAAAGGGGTATAAACTCCTTGATCTTCAAAAAAAATTGTTTCTTGATATCTAGAGATGTTATTTTTCATGAGAATTTTTTTCCTTTTAAAATGAGGAATCCAGCTTCTCATAATCTGTCTGTTTTGGATACACAAAGCTTTTATGACGATTTGATTGAACCTTATGTTTCAAATGATAATGGTAATGACATTGTGACTGATACAAATGAAAATGTTGAACAATCTGTTGAGCAGACTATTGATAGAGATAATAGTGATGCATCTCCTTTTATTGATAATGAAAGATATGTTCAGCATGATACTGATTTAAGAAGATCCTCTAGAACTGTTAATCCACCAGTATGGTCTAAAGATTATGTTACATCTCAAGTGTGCTCTACTCACCATCCTATTTCAGATTACTTATCATATGCAAATTGCAGTAATGAATATCAATCTTTCTTGGCTGCTATTGACACTTCTATACCTAAGACCTATTATGATGCTATGAAACATGAACATTGGAAAATAGCTATGGCTAATGAGATTCAAGCACTAAATTTGAATAAAACTTGGGAAATTGTTGATTTACCTCAAGGAAAACATGTTATTGGGTGTAGATGGGTATATGCCATTAAATATAGGTCTGATGGTAGTATAGAGAGGTACAAGGCTAGGCTTGTTGCTAAAGGCTATAGCCAACAGGAAGGTTTGGATTATACTGATACATTCTCACCTGTTGCTAAACATGTGACAGTGAGAACAGTGATATCATTGGCTGCCATCAAAGAATGGCCCTTATACCAAATGGATGTTACTAATGCTTTCTTGCAGGGAGACCTTGATGAGGAAGTATATATGCAGATTCCTTTAGGGATTGACAATCAAAGGGAAGCTCAGACAAGTAGTATAAAGGTTTGTAAGTTATTGAAATCTTTATATGGGCTTAAGCAAGCTAGTAGACAATGGAATGTGAAATTTACAAGTGCTATGCATAAAGCAGGATTCAAGCAATCAAAACAGGATTATTCTTTATTTACCAAGTGTTATAATTCTGATATTGTTATTCTTTTAGTATATGTTGATGACATATTGATCACTGGATCAAATGTTAAGCTAATAAATGATCTGAAAAGGTATTTGCAGGATACTTTTTATATGAAAGATCTAGGATCTTTGAAATTTTTCCTAGGGATTGAAGTGGCAAGATCAGATAAGGGCATTTACCTCAATCAAAGGAAGTATACATTGGAGCTTCTTGAAGAAGCAGGCATGCTTGGATGCAAGCCATTAAATGTTCCCATGGAGCAGAATGTCAAGTTGACATCCACAGAATATGACAAAGTTGTAGAGCAAAAGGATGATCCTGTGTTAAGTAACATAACATATTATCAGAAAATGGTGGGCAAGTTGATTTATTTGTGCATGACAAGACCAGACATCAGTTATGTGGTTCAAGTTTTGAGCCAATTTATGCACCAACCTAAGAGATCACATATGGAAGCATTAACTAAGGTGCTGAGATACTTAAAGGGAAGGCCTGGTTTAGGTTTACTAATGCCAGCAGAAGGGGAATTGACAATAAGGGGATATTGTGACTCAGATTGGGCAGCTTGCCCAATGACAAGGAGGTCTTTAACTGGCTTTGCTATAACTTTTGGGCAATCTTTGGTGTCTTGGAAAACTAAGAAGCAAAAGGTGATTTCCAGATCTTCAGCAGAAGCTGAATATAGATCCATGGCAACAACAGTCAGTGAGATAACATGGTTGATTAGATTAATGAAAGATTTGGGAATTGAGCAGTCAGAGCCTGTGGAGTTGTACTGTGACAGTAAATCAGCCTTACATATAGCTGCAAATCCAGTATACCACGAGAGAACCAAGCACATAGAAGTTGACTGCCATTTCGTTAGAGAAAAGATTCAAAGTAAAATGATATCAACACATTACATTTCAAGCAAGGAGCAACCAGCTGATATGTTTACTAAGGCTTTGGGGAGACAACAGTTTGAATATCTTCTTAGCAAGCTTAGTGTTCTAGATTTGTTTAGACCACAAGCTTGAGGGGGGGTGTTAAGAGTTGTGTTTTCTGTTATGATTGTTGTCATTATAGAAGCGTGTTTTTAGTTGATAGAAGTGTGTTTTGGTTTCTGATATATAAGGCTTGTATTTAAGCCATTGTGGCCTAACTTTCAGATTGTGATTTTCACTTTGAATAATAATGAATTTCTTCAATTCTTCTTCCGCGCTCTTTGATTCTTGACACCTTATACTTGTTCAAAATCAAGTTTTATCATCCATGTATGCTACAAGTACTTTAGTGGAAAATTCAACTATGGCTTTGCCAAGTTGATCAAGTTGAATTTGGTTAATTGAAACCCAATTAGGCTTCGTTTGTTTGACAGGGAATGGAATCTAAAATGGGAATAAGATTTCTGGTAATTTGATTACTAGAAATCTGATTCCATTAATAGTGTTTGGTTTCTACAAAAAAAATTGGGTAAGGATATATATATTTTTTTCTTTTTTATATTTTGTTCAAATACATATAATAAAGAATAGAATCTAAAATTAAAGACTTTGACATAAATACTCTTATTTAAAATCATATTTGTATAATCTAATTATAAATTTTATGACAAAGTAGAATATTTGATATTATATATATATATACATATATATATAATTTGGTTAAATAATAAAGAATAAATAAGATATAAATTTGGTTCAATTGCATTATCCTCTTTTAGAAAAATGATAATTAAATTGAACATGCTTATTTTTTATTTACATATTGTTCGACTTTTAAAAAAATTACATGTATGCATTTTTCATATACCAATGCATTGATAATTATTTTAAGTCGGAAACATATTATTGTTAATAAATAAAATATATTAATCATATGTGACCAACAACCATTTCAAAAGTACTATCGCAAAAACAACATAGCAATTTTTCAATTTCATTCAATAAATAAATATCAAATAAAATAAAATTACGATCTATTTTGACAATGAAAATATTCTAAATAAATTAAAAATACGAAACTATTTCTTCATAAATAATAACTTAAATGAAATGAAAAAATAAATAATTATTTTGTTGATTTTGTATTATATTTGATATAAGGGTATTAATGACATTAAAGTAGTGCATTTATAATTTACCTTGATATGGTAATCACATTACCTCCATAAAATAAGGTAATGTAATTCCCTTATTTGAGATGATAATTCCCATATTTTGGGAATTAGATTGCATTCCATAATATCAAATAAAAAATACCAAACAAGGTTATTTGATTTTTGGGAATCATATTCCCCATTTTGATTCCATTCCCTTGACAAACAAACGGAGCCTTAAAGTTTTGTCTTAAACTTGTATAATCTTATAAATATTTTTATATATTGGAGGTTTAACTCCATCTAAATTAATAGAAGAAAAGTTATAATATTAATTTTTCCGAATATCATTTGACTCTTCACATATTGAAAACTAGGAGATATGTATATATATATATATATATCAATTAATATGGTTTGCTACAATTCAAGCCGAATTTGTATATTAGTCCTTTTTGTCATCCTCAGTTGGAATTTGTAACTTGTAAGATTTAAATATGCAGTATTTTGTACTTTTGATAATAAATTAGGATTGAATGACATTATAGCTAAATTTTTTTAAGCTAATTTAGTGAAGAATTCATTGCTATATATATTTCAAAATTCATAACGAACAAATCCTTCATCCAAAGACAACATTTATAATTCTTCTCATCCAAAGACAACATTTTTCCGTATTAAGATATCATAATATATATACAATAAAATTGAACAGTTAAATTCTGAATTAATTTTGCATGCAAGGACTACATATAGAGCAACCCACCCTAACCCTAACCATAACCCTAACTAAATAACTGCTAAGAACTCGTTCAAAAAAGTCTTACGTAAATGAATGAGAAAAATGCCAACATACATGAAAATAAACAACTGTAAATAGGGAAACTTTCCCACCAATTAAACACAACAAAAACACCAAATTGCAATTGTAATAACGATATATCAAAAATCCTCCAAAATGGCTTATAACAATTGTGCCTTAGCCCTTTTCCTCATTGTACTCCTCTTCACAGCCTCAAACCCACTAGTAAACGGCCAAATCCTACAAAGCCCGTCTTTAATAACCGGCAGACTTTGCTGCACAACCGACAGAAACTGCCCAGTGGGTGCCCAAGGCATCAACGGGACGCGTGTTAGCTTGAATTGCACCATTCTTAGTACTACTGTCACAGTTGGTCAGAACATCACTAGTGCCAATGGAACTTTTAACATCACTGTTCCTATATCATTAGGGTTTACCCTTGGTGTGAACCCATGCAGTGCTTTTGTCCAGTACTTTCCACCACTAATGGCATCCTTGTATCAACTCCTCGAGCTATCTACGATCCCATAATTGGGTTTGCTCGAAGATTTGTTTTAACTGGATTTGTTCGCGTGGCCATCTGAATGCATTTCTAGTGTGGGATGAACATTCCTTCTTTTTTAAGTGCTTACTACCTATATATGCATTGTGCTATTATGAATAAGAAACAATAAAGCACATATGCATGTGTTTTATTGTAGCCTTTGTTTAGCGTATTTTCTTTTCTTATCTATATCTATATATACACTATTATAAACGTGTGAATCTTATTGGTCTTTTCTTCCAATTAAAAAATGACATGATATCTGATAAACCTCAATTATACGTGTTTTCTAGCCTAAGATTAGTCGTTTTTATATCATTTTATATCATTATTTATACCCCATATACGTTTATATGTTTGTTACATGATTGTAGGGTAAAATCATTAACTTCAAAAAAATGACGAAAAAATGTATGAAATGAGATACATGGACGCTGTTTAGAAATACGATCATATCTTGGGCTACAAACCTCCAATGTTAATGATCCTTATATGTTTGGAAAGCTAAGACAATTACCTAAAAGTTTTGTGAAGATGACAAGATCCGGTTCAAACGTTTAAAGTCCCGAAAATTACAAATACACTTTGTTCCAAACCAAATGGCGCAGTCCTGGTAAAACAATCATAACTCGAGTTATACAACTTGTATTGGATCCAAATTTGTTGGGTTTTAAAGTTAAGACATAGATCTACAACTTTGTAGAAGACACTGAAGGCAAAATCGGACTGTACGTTGCGCTTAAGCGCTCAAGACAGGGACAAGCGCTCAAGCGCTTAAGCGCTCAAGGCAGAAATTAGAGCGCTTGAGCGTGGCGCTCCAGAATCCGTATTTAACCTATTTTCGGTGTTTTCTTTCCTTCGGGGTATAAATACTCTCTCCAAACATTGTAAAAGGGTTAAAACTTTATTTCTCGGAGATTGATTGTAAAGATTAGGGATTCAAGAACAAGATTCGAGAATTGATTGTAAACGAGATCTTTCGACAACGGGTTTTATCGAGTTTATCTTTTTAATCTCTTTTAATTCTTGTCTATCTATCATGTTTACCTTGATTATCATTTATTGTCCTTTCGCATCTATGGAGTAATTCATTCTATTCTGAAATTGGGAATAGCCCGATAATATGTTATCAGCTTGAATTACATTATTGTTTACGTTACATCGCATATGCTTATGATTTGAATTCTTGATTATTAATGCTTGTGAATTTGCTGGCCACATATTTGTATGTTCATAGATATTAGGTGAAAATTCTGAAAGGTGACATCTATATCGAAACCCTAGAATTCAAACCTATGATCCTAAATCACGAAAGTAGTTTTAGGTCTTTTGAGGAATCGATACATTATCATAGAGATTAATGAACTCGAGCTTAGTCTAATCATCACGACAGTAGTTGATTAATTAACTTGGGTAAATTGTTATGCTTCGACAGAAGGTAATGAGTATAATTGTATAATGTCCTTCATAAGTGGTGATTGTAGCTGAATTGATTGTATGATTTAATTGATAACGTATGTCGTGGTGAAACCTGATTCTGCAATAAAAATTAATCCAATATAATCAAAATCAGTTTTATACGTTCTGTTCCGTTTTCTTTACAACTTATTTCATATTTTCGTTAGGCTTAGATTACTGATAATTGATAGACTAGTGCTTGATTATTCGGTCCTCGTGGGAACGATATCTTTTGTACTACACCGAAGCCGTGCGCTTGCGGTTTAGGCACATCAAGTTTTTGGCGCCGTTGCCGGGGACTTGAATAGTCAATATTAGTTTTTATCAGATTTTAGTGAGACTAAGCTATTTTTATTTTACTTTTAGTTTTTAATTTTCATTTTTTTCGTTTTTATTTCAAGATTTCGATTTCTCTTGTATGCGAAGTAATATCGAGTTCGAACTAGATCCGGAAATCGAGAAAAGTTTTCGTGCAAGGAGAAAGCTACAAAGACTGAAAATAGTTCAACTGAAACAAGTATCGATGGCTGCTGAGAATGTGAATGTGAACATTAACGCAAACGCGGATGCGAATGCAAACGCGGATGCACACGGAAATGTGAATGTGAATGCGAGGTCTCTAAAAGATTTTGCGGTACCGAATGCGCAGACTCTTCACTCGAGCATTAACAGACCTACTGTAGATGCGAATAACTTTGAGCTCAAGCCATCCCTTCTGCAAATGGTTCAGCAGAATCAGTTTGGGGGTGGACCTACTGAAGAGCCGAATCTCCACTTGTCAATGTTCTTAGAGTGCTGCGACACTCTAAAGATGAACGGGGTTTCCCAGGATGCTATCAGGCTGAGGTTATTTCCGTTCTCACTGAGAGACAAGGCGAGAGCTTGGCTACACTCGCTACCATCAGGTTCCATCAGAACATGGAATCAGCTCATGCAATGTTTCATAGCAAGGTATTTTCCCCCGAGCAAGACTGCACAACTTAGGAAC
The DNA here is from genome assembly GCA_963669365.1 of Verbascum thapsus. Classification (NCBI taxonomy): domain Eukaryota; kingdom Viridiplantae; phylum Streptophyta; class Magnoliopsida; order Lamiales; family Scrophulariaceae; genus Verbascum; species Verbascum thapsus. Next base: position 6,802,914 of record OY770114.1, read on the forward strand.
CAAATCACGACTTTTGCTCAGAGAGATGGTGAATCGCTATATGAAGCTTGGGAGAGATTTAAGGATCTTCTCCGACTGTGCCCACATCATGGGCTGGAGAAGTGGCTCATCGTACATACATTCTACAATGGGTTGATATATAACACGAGGATGTCAGTCGATGCAGCAGCAAAATGAGCTTTGATGAACAAAGGTATTGACGAAGCTTATGATCTAATCGAGGATATGACACTGAACTACTACCAATGGTCAAGCGAAAGATCGATTCCACAGAAGACACAAGGTAAGTACGATCTCGACGCTATTACTCTACTTTCTGCACAAGTAGAAGCCATGTCTAAGAAATTAGATTCAATGAACATGTATGTCAATTCTGTCAATATCCCACCCCCTATGTGCGAAATATGTAATATAGTTGGTCATGTTGCATTAGAGTGTCAACTAGCTAGTGTACCTAAAGATCCCTCTATGGAACAAGCCAACTTTGTGAATAACTCCAACCAAAAGAACGACCCATTTTCAAACACTTTTAATCCTGGTTGGAAGAATCACCCCAATTTTTCGTACAATACAAACCAAAACGCAGCTCCACATCCTAACTATAGGCAGCCACCTGGATTCCAACAGAAGCCTTACAATCTTGTTCCACCACAGAAATCGAACCTAGAATCCCTTCTTGAGAGTTTTGTAGTTGCCCAGACTAAACAAAACGAGATGGTGAATGATGCAATTAAACAACTAGCAACTAAGGTCGACTCTTTAGCAACTCATAATAAAATGCTAGAAACTCAAATTGCACAGCAGGCTAGTAACTCGAATAGAAATTCTGGTTTTTTTCCGAACAACCTGAGACAAATCCGAAGGAACATTGTAATGCGATTACTTTAAGGAGTGGAACCGATTATGAAGGTCCAAAAATGCCTACTAGGATTAGTGAAACTGAGTCAACTGAGAAGGTCGAAAAGAAAAAATCGTCTCATCCCGACAACTCTATTGACAAAACAACTGATAAAAGCGAAAAAGAACCAGTCTATGTACCTCCACTACCGTATGAGCCACCAGTACCTTTCCCTCAAAGATTAGCTAAGGCAAAATTAGACAAGCAATTTGGAAAATTTTTAGAAGTTCTAAAAAAGCTTTATATTAATATCCCCTTCACTGATGCACTATCACAAATGCCTTCGTATGCTAAATTTTTAAAGGAAGTTCTTTCTAACAAACGTAAAGTAGAGGATTATGAAACCGTGGCTTTAACTGAAGAGTGTAGTGCATTAATTCAAAATAAATTACCTCCTAAGCTTAAAGATCCCGGTAGTTTCTCAATTCCTTGTGTAATTGGTAATATGAGTTTTAACAATGCTTTATGTGATCTTGGAGCTAGTGTTAGTCTCATGCCATTGTCTATGGCAAAGAAGTTAGAGATGAATGATTTAAAGCCTACGACATTAATTTTGCAATTAGCTGATCGTTCTGTTAAGTATCCGATAGGTGTGTTAGAGGATGTACCTATCAAGGTGGGTAAGTTTTTTATTCCTACAGATTTCGTTGTTCTCGATATGGATGAGGATTCTCAAATCCCCATTATTCTTGATAGACCATTCCTAGCTACAGTACGAGCTATTATTGATGTTAAAAATGGAATGCTTTCCTTGAATATTGGGGATGAGAGAGTTGAATTTAGTCTATATAAATCTGTTGCTAACTGCTCTATCGAGAACTCTTGTTACAGAATTGACGAGGCTATAACTACGGACAAGCTTGCTAGGCACCACTATAAGGATTCATTAGAAGCACGACTGTTGAGTGGTGGCTTGATTGAGGAGGAAGACGAAGTTGTCGCTGATATTGCTCGACTGTTTGAGGGAAATCTATCGTTGACACCAAACATCGCTAAAAAGGAAAGAAAGTTTCGACGCCGTGAACCATATAAGTTAAAGTTTGATGCGCATGAGAGTGCAAGGATCAACAAGGAAGGTATTAAAGTTTTGCACGATAAAAAGATCCCTCGACGAAAACCCAAAAAGGGGATATTTAAGTCTTTTATTCGACAAGTACATGAGGTTTCTTTACTTAGAAATCAAGATTCTAAAGTCGATTGGAGAGTTGCTATGTCGTCGGGTCCAATTCGGGAGCTGCAAAATTGAGTTAACATGGTAAAGTCAAGCTAATGACTATAAACAAGCGCTTCTTGGGAGGCAACCCAAGTGTTTTCTTTTTTTTTTGTTTTTTGTTCTTTTTCTTTCATTTTTTTTCTTTAACACACGAAAAAATATATTTGCATGCTTTATTTTTATTTAGTCGTACAAGGTACATGAGTAGCTCTCGTCGGATGGATAAAGATGTTACACCACCTTCACTTGGAACTAAAATTCTCCTTCGGTATTCGGGCATGTTTTTCAACATCCCATTTGGTTAAGTTTTTCTTTCCTAGTATTTATGTGTGATTGATCACATTGAGGACAATGTTATAGTTCAAATTTGGGGGTGGAATTCGACTTAGCATATTTATATATCATATGAGTTTGTTTCGCTTAAGTTTGGGGGCATTTGAGTATTCATATGGCATGCTTTATTTTTTTTCTGTTATGAGTTTTAGCTTGTCAAATTGTACAATTTGCTAGAATTAACTTAAGATAGATGGCATGACTTCAATATATAATCTGGACTAATGGAACAAGCATATCTTGATCTTTGCTCATGTCGACCTAAGATTAGGATTTGCTTCTTTAGATATTTACATACAATCTATGGGAGAGGAGTTGAGTGGATGTTACATCCTGAGACACGTAAGGAGTAATTCCCAAAGATATTAACTAAAATTTTTACAAGGTATAGAGTTCCATAGTTACGCTTCACAATGAATGCTTAAAATTTGAAAATATTGATGTGTTGGATTATTATGACAATGTGAAGCTAACTCAAATAAAGACCTAGCTTGTTTCGTGACCTTTGACACTCGAGTAATTAAGTCCAAAAGGAGTGTCTCAACACTCAACGCCCTAAAGCTATCTAGATTTGGAGTCATTGACCCAAAACTCGTTACATGGGTGTCATAGAAAGCCTAAGGGAACAAGCATTGCACATGGTCTAATGAGCTAAATAGAAATCCACACGTACTGTGTAGAAAGTCAAAAATTCTTAAAAGCTTTAGTTTTGAAGTGTGTATTTTTGCCTATTAAACTTAGTGCCTTTGAATTTGAAAGTTAATAAAAATGGGGATTATATCCAAAATTTGGTAAGGATGCCACTCGACGATAATGCCTATGATTGCATGCACCACTTTGGAAGTTAATTCGACTCTTAGTGTTAATATGTGGCAAAATTGAGAGATATGTACATACTTTTGAGCTTAATTATTAATGATGTTATGTCATTAGTCTTTTGTTAATTTTTATAAGTTGTATTATCTGAACATAGCTCAAATTTCGTAGATTTTGTGGGTACATCTTCTGCAAACCCTCACGAGACTATAACTCGTCCTTTTTGGGGAACAAAAAGGTTTAAAGGCTTTTTGCACATGCTAAGTGCAATCATGTACTCTACGAAAATGAGTTTATCTTTAGTTTTTATTTTTTGTTTTCTTTGCTTTACCGTTTGTTCGAGGACGAACAAAAGTAAGTTTGGGGGGGTTGATAAACCTCAATTATACGTGTTTTCTAGCCTAAGATTAGTCGTTTTTATATCATTTTATATCATGATTTATACCCCATATACGTTTATAGGTTTGTTACATGATTGTAGGGTAAAATCATTAACTTCGAGAAAATGACGAAAAAACGTATGAAATGAGATACATGGGCGCTGTTTGGAAATACGATCATATCTTGGGCTACAAACCTCCAATGTTAATGATACTTATATGTTTGGAAAGCTAAGACAATTACCTAAAAGTTTTGTGAAGATGACAAGATCCGGTTCAAACGTTTAAAGGCCCGAAAATTACAAATACGCTCTGTTCCAAACCAAATGGCGCAGTCCTGATAAAACAATCATAACTCGAGTTATACAACTTGGATTAGATCCAAATTGGTTGGGTTTTAAAGAAAAGACATAGATCTACAACTTTGTAGAAGATACGGAAGGCAAAATCGGACTGTACGTTGCACTTAAGCGCTGAGTGCTTAAGCGCTCAAGACAGAGACGAGCGCTTGAGCGCCCAGCGCTTGAGCGCCCAAGGCAGAAATTAGCGCTCAGAGCGCGGCGCTCCAGAATTCGTATTTAACCTATTTTCGGTCTTTTCTTTCCTTCGGGGTATAAATACTCTCTCCAAACATTGTAAAAGGGTTAAAACTTTATTTCTCGGGGATTGATTGTAAAGATTAGGGATTCAAGAACAAGATTCGAGAATTGATTGTAAACGAGATCTTTTGACAACAGGTTTTATCGAGTTTATCTTTTTAATCTCTTTTAATTCTTGTCTATCTATCATGTTTACCTTAATTATCATTTATTGTCCTTTCGCATCTATGGAGTAATCCATTATATTCTGAAATTGGGAATAGCCCGATAATATGTTATCAGCTTGAATTATATTATTGTTTACGTTACATCGCATATGCTTATGATTTGAATTCTTGATTATTAATGCTTGTGAATTTGCTGGCCACATATTTGCATGTTCATAGATATTAGGTGAAAATTTTGAAAGGTGACATCTATATCGAAAACCTAGAATTCAAACATAGAATCCTAAATCACGAAAGTAGTTTTTGGTCTTTTGAGGAATCGATACATTATCATAGAGATTAATGAACTCGAGCTTAGTCTAATCATCACGACAGTAGTTGATTAATTAACTTGGGTAAATTGTTATGCTTCGACAGAAGGTAATGAGTATAATTGGATAATGTCCTTCATAAGTGGTGATTGTAACTGAATTGATTGTATGATTTAATTGATAACGTATATCGTGGTGAAACCTGATTCTGGAATTACTAATCAAATATAATCAAAACCAGTTTTATACGTTCTGTTCCGTTTTCTTTACAACTTATTTCATATTTTCGTTAGGCTTAGATTACTGATAATTGATAGACTAGTGCTTGATTATTCGGTCCTCGTGGGAATGATATCTTTTGTACTACACCGAAGCCGTGCGCTTGCGGTTTAGGCACATCAATATCTTTATAATTTAAGTAATGTATTCATGTAATAATAACATTTTATTAATATTAATAAATTGAATAAAAATTACATGTCATAATGTAGTAAGAACCGAAGCCTAATATTCTTAAATGGCTACAATTGTGATATAATTAAGTAAATGTATTGACTATATGTAGATGTCGTAATTAATGGTCGAGTTGGCAATACATAATGATTTTTTTAATTGAAACAGTATTGAATAGTATACAATTAAATAACGGGACTGGACTTATTTATGATGATATATATAATATACACAATAATTGAATTTTAAAGATTAATGTTCATTTATCTTAATTCACCTCTCACATGTTAATTGTGTATGCCATGTTTGATTACCCTAATATATTATTAGGATTAGTACACATTGTTACTATTCATTTTATTAATTCACAAAATTAAATGTATCAAATTATAAGTATAGTTTTTCATTTAGTGCATGAAAAGGTTGAACATGAACGCACGTACAAAATTGTTAAGGATAGAAGTGTACATTCACATTTCAAAGAAATGCTAAGATTATTCATATTTTAATGCACATGAAAAGCAGAATACTACAATAGATAAAGACTCAAAACTTATTATGGAAACTGATGTATGGGCCGCTTAAGTCAAGAATGACATTTATGTTAGGAATATGATGCCGGTGATAAACGAACGAAAGAAAAGAACAATGAAAGAATACACGAATTGTTTACCCAGTTCGTCAAAATCAATTTTGACTACGTCTAGGGGCACTACCAAGCCAGGATCTTCACTATATTTCTGATGAGATCCGTGATTACCACGAGAGTCTTCGGGTTACAATGATTTAGGGTTATTTATAATACAATATTCCTAACTCTAATAAGACAACGATTACATAATCCTAATAAGAGAAGAATTACTAATCCTAACAAGAAAAGGACTACAGTCCTAATAGGAAAAGGAATAGATTCAGGCTCCATAACTCAACAATCTCCCACTTGGAGACTGAACTCAACAAACAATGTAGCCATCTCTCGATCTTCTCATTCAGTAGCCCACAACATGGTTCCGGCAGCGTGAAGCCTCTCACCTCAAGTTCCGAGGCCAATTGAAGCCATGCATAGCTTTAATTTCTTTGATTTCGATCTGCCTCTATTTTTTGTATTCAGAACCGATCCCGAAGCTATATTCGATTCTCTCCTGCGAATTTCTTCGCTCATAATCAAATCTCTTACTTCGTCAGATTTAAACTTCTCTTTCCCTGTTGAAGCACTAACAGCGGTAACCGTTCCACTCCAACTTTCCGGTAGAGAAGACAACAGAATTAGGGCTCTAACTTCGTCATCAAAGTCGATCTCAACTGAGCTCAATTGGGCCGTAATCAGATTGAACTCATTGAGATGCTCAGCCACCACAGAACTTTCAGACATCTTTAGGTTAAAGAGACGCTGCATCAGATGAACCTTGTTCGCCGCTGATAGCTTCTCGTACATGTCTGCTAGAACCTTCAGAATACCTTTGGTGGTTGTCTCCTTCGTCGTATGGAACGCAACGTTCCGTGACAAAGACAAACGAATCACACTCATCGTTTTCCTGTCAAGTACCTTCCACTTTTCGTCTTTCATATCCGATGGCTTATCACCAAGGGGCTCATACAAATCTTTACCATACAGGTAATCTTCGATTTGCATCTTCCAGAACTCCAAGTCCGTCCCGTCAAACTTTTCAATTGGCGTTTTTCCTTCACTCATCATATTCGCTCCCACTCGACCTGTAGCTCTAATACCAGTTGTTAGAAATATGATGCCGGTGATAAACGCATGAAAGAAAAGAACAATGAAATAATACACGAATTGTTTACCCAATTCGTCAAAATCAATTTTGACTACGTCTGGGGGCGCTACCAAGCCAGGATTTTCACTATATTTTTGATGAGATCCGTAATTACTACGAGAGTCTTCGGGATACAATGATTTAGGGTTCTTTATAATACAATATTCCTAACCCTAATAAGACAAGGATTATATAATCCTAATAAGAGAAGAATTACTAATCCTAACAAGAAAAGGACTACAATCCTAATAGCAAAAGGATTAAAGTCAGGCTCCATAACTCAACAATTTATACCCTATTTTAGCTAGATGTCCAACTTGGGAAGATTTTTGGATTGGTTCATCCTCATATCCAATATATTAAACCAATACAAAGTTATTTGATATTGTTCGGTCAATGCTAACCAACCTCATCAAATTTCTAATATAGAGTTTGGCCAATTTAAATTCATACATGATGGGGCTGCACATAAATTAAAGCACAAAAATACCAATTGATTGTTAATGTCATTAAAATTTATATACAACTCCAACTCTTTTATTAATAAATAAACGTTTATGCAATACAAAATAAAGTGTCCAAGCTTCCTTCCTATCCTCGTTTGACTTCGAGGGCACTCACAAAACATATATATATATATATATATATATTTGTAAGTGTTTCTTCTAATTTTAAAAATACCGTAAATCCTCAATGCAATTAATATTATACTAAATCATCACGTCCTACTAATTAAGACGATTATAAGTCTCTACTCAAGATCACCAATTCCAAATCCATCTATCTATATCTATATATATCTATATTTTATATTATACTTATCAATTATAATTGTAATTATAGTTGATAATTAATAAATTAGATGTTCTCAAATCTCAATGAAAAAATATCTATAAGTATCTATAAGATTATACAAGTTTAAACTCTTTGAATGAATCATGAATTGGGTGTAAATGAACCAAATTCAACTCGATCAACATGACGAAGTCGTAATTTGATCCTATACTGAAGCACTTGTAGAAAAGCGGGGGTGTAGATATAATAATTAATATATACTCTCAATTATAATAATAATATAAGTAATAAGGGTTAAAAAAGTAAATTTATAATTGAATGAAACACCTATATTATCACTCTTTTAGAATAATCTATTGTAGTAGCACATTCATTAACCGAGCGATGAGAAATTGGTATTATATGAACTGTCCGAACTCGGCAAGAGGGTTAGCTCAAGGGAAAGCACTTGAAGTAACGGATGAGCACCCTAGTGCATAAGTACTAGACTTCTCTAAAATGGAATGAAAGTAGATATTTAAGTCCTACAACTTAAAAAAATAAAGGGAAAAATACAAAAATACCCCCTGTGAAATATTTTGTTGGGTAAAAACCCCTTATGAAATAAATATAGCCTAAAAACCCGCTGTGAAATATTATAGTTGCATGAAACCCCCTCTGTTAATTTGGTGAAGTACACACGCCCTATATGCATTTTTCATTGATTATTGACCATTAAGTTACTAATTAATTTACTTTTATGCCCCTTCATCTCTTGATTATTGACTTATCAAACCCTAATCATGTAAAACGGAAGAGATTAATTAATTTTTTCACAAAATTGTAAAATATTAATTAAGTGTTTTAGAAAATTGTAAATATAATAAAGATTTTATTAGTTTGCACAAAAATAATAACATTTTATTTTTTTCTACGTCTTCAAGCGACAAACATGATTTTGCAATTAAAAAAGAAAAGAAAAATATGAACGCATTTTTTATTATTTTGAATTAAATACATTTTAATATACTATTTTCTTCCCAAATTTGAAGGAATATTCAAAACCCTAAGGACATGATTGGTATGAATGAATGGAATTAGGTGGGAATGGAATGGTATAAGAAATGGAATAGAGATGGGAATGGAATGATATTAATTTCATAAATCCTATGATTGGTATACTGCTGGAATGAGAAAGGAAATGTTCATTCAAGAAATGGATTTTTTTTGTATTCTGTGTATTCGTATATTTGAGTTATCTATTAAACTCGAATACAAATTTGTATCCAATCTAGTTCTATAAAATTTAAATGATGTGAGACTTTAAACTTTTCATTTAAAGAAAAATAACACGGGACACGATGAAAAAATGGAAAAAAAATGAAAGATGGAAAAAATATAGTTCGTACATAATGATTGAAAGAGTTATATATGTAATATTGTCTATATAATAATTCACCTTTTCTAATACTTTTTATTGATTAACCAGTTTAAATATAAGATATTATTTGTTAAACGCAATATTATTTTATATTTTTTCAATTCATTTTCGTATTTTTTTCCTATTCTTGTTACATTTGAAATTAAATTTGTTATAATTAAAGTAATTTTTATTGACGAAAATATTTTCAACTAAGTAAGAAAAATAATATGTATATTTTTTGTTTTTTTCAATGCATTTAAATAATTTTTTGAATTTTTTAATAATTTATATTATTTTAAAAAAAATTGAGATTATTACTCATAAGTCCAAAATAAAAAATATATATTGCATTCGTCAAATTTTCAAGACTTTTATATTTAAGTGAAGAAAATAATATCACAAGAAAAAATAAAATTAATTCTTGATAGAGAAGGAATAGCCAAAACCCAAGGGGATGGAAGGAATGAGTATTCCCATACTTTTGAAAATATGGATTCCATTAGGAATGAGTATTCCCAACAAAAAAATATACCAGTCATAAAAATAAGATTGAACTCAGGAATACCTATTCCATTACTATCTCATTCCAGTATATCAATCAGGTCCCTAAGGCCTTGTTTCTTTATGTTTTCAAAACCCATTTTCAACTTTTTAAATCACAAAATTCAAATTAAACTTAACATACCAAATTCTTATCCAAAGTCTACTTTTTTCAACTCTACTTTTCAATCTCCTATATAACTAACTATCAATCATATATACAACTTTTCACACATTTACCAATTTAAATCAATCATTATTTCACTCTTTTTCATGCATTACACTTTTTTTATCTATATTTCTTTATATTTTAATTTTATAATTATTATATACACCACTAAACAATTATTATACACATCATCCATCAACCTATCACTATTGATTTGACATGTCTTACAATTTTTAACCTATTTCTAAAAACAGAAACAAACATCTACCATTTTCACACGAATTTCCATCTTACACAATTTTCTAGAAAATTTCAAAATTTTATCTCAAAAACATAAACAAACAAAGCCTAAACTATCTTATGGCTTATCTCTCTTAGATTCACATATGGAAGTCAAATAAATAAAATATAATATTTTACTTGATTAGGTATGAAGTGTATAATGATTATATGAATAAAAAAAATAATAGAATTAAAGTAAATAGAAAGAAATTGAATGTTTGCAATTTCAAAATTACACATGGGGTTTTCAGGCTATATTTTTTTCGTAGGGGGGTTTTCAGCTAATAAAATATTTCACATGTGGGTTTTTACTATTTTACCCAAGAATAAATATACAGATACATATATATTTTTACGTGAAACTTCACTATTCATAATTTTGTAGAATAATGGAGGTTTATATATATAATAATTAATATTAATCATTAATTTTAATTATAATTATAATTGATAAGTACGGCATAATAATTTAATATAATATTGATTGCATTGAGGGTATTATAGTCTTTCCACACTTGAAAGAAACACTTTCAAATTTTATACATTAATAGTAGGGTGTTCACGAGTCGAGCTGGGCCAAAAAACTTGGGTCAAGCTTGAGTTCGAGCTACAATTTTCAAGCTCGAGCTCGACGGGCTGCAAGAAAATGAGCTCGAGCTTGAGCTTATTCATACTCGAGCCTGAGTCGAGCCGAGCCGAGCTCAAGCTCAAAAACATATTTTTCTTTTATAAAATAATAACTTTTTTAAAAAAATTACTAATTTTATATTTATTCATATATTATTAAATATAATCATAATTAATGTCAAATATATTTATTATTTATACATGTATTACTATTATTTTAATATATCATATTATATATGAATAAATAAATATATGAATAAATATTTATTTATATATATCAATTAAAAAATTTAATATATCATATTATATATGAATAAATATTTATATATATATATATATCAATTAAAATTTATTTATTAATTCCAACTAAGGGTGTCAAATTGGCCCTAACGGGCCTAAACAGGCCGGCCCGTTAGGGCCAATTATATTAGGGGGCCAGGCCGGGTAAACAAGCCAGGCCTTAAGGGGCCAGGCCGGCCCCTTAAGGCCTGGCAGGCCGTTTCGGCCAACAGGCCGAAACGGCCTGTGGCCGGCCTGATAGCCGGCCTTAACGGGCCGGCCATCAGGCCAACCCAAAACACAATTTTTTTTTTATTTTTTTATTTTTTTGTTTTGTTTTTGTTTTTCTTTTTTATTTTTATTTTCATAATTCATTTTTATTTTCTATTTTCTTTTCATTTCTATTACAAATAAATGAGAATTAAATTATCCAACTCTATTACAAAGTAATGAAAATACTGTAAATATTAATATAATTTAATGGATTGATATTTTTGAATTTATATAATATATGTATAATATTAATATATCATTATTATATAATTAGTAGTATATATAATAATGTATTGATATTTTTGAGTTTATATAATATGTGTATAATATTTTTGAGTTTTTGTGTACAAATTATATATTCAGAATATTTATATATCTGCTTTGATTTTGATAATCTTCATGATGGATTTCATTCTGATTATCTGTTTTGATTATCTGCTTTGATTTAATACATATTATAATATATGGCTACAAAATAAAGCTTCTCAAATAATATATGAATTATAATTCAAATTGTGATGTATTTGGTGTAAATTAGGCATCCTTATATTTATATATGAACACAAATATAAATTAATTAAAACAAAATAAAAAAAATTAAAAATAAAAATAAAAATAGCTGTTGGTAACGGCTGGAAAAAATCCAGCCGTTACCAACGGCTACAAGGGGGGGGGGAGGATTTTAATAAAAAAAAATTAAATATATATATATATATTATAAATGAGCCAGGCCGGCCCGTTAATGAAATGGGCCAGCCTGGCTTAGGTCGGATAAGGCTGGCCCCTTAAGGCCGGATGGCCTTAAGGGGCAGGCCATCCTTGGCCTGGCCGGCCTTAACAGGCCGGCCTGTTAGGCCCGCTGTCAAGCAGGCCGTTGACCGGCCTGCTTGACACCTTTAATTCCAGCTTGCGAGCTGGCTAATAGGTATTTTTGGGCTCGATTTTGGCTTGTTTGAAAAGCTCGGCTCAAAATTGAATTTCTCAAGCTCGAGTTGAGCTATTTTCGAGTCGGCTTGCCGAGCTCGTGAGTCAACTCGACTCTTGAACACCACTATTTGGGTGTGTGCCCTCAATGTCAAACGAGGATAGGAAGTTTGGGAACTTTATCATGTATTTCATAAATATTTGTTTATCAATAAAAGAGTTGGGGTTGTTGCATGTAAACTTAATGGCATCACAAGCATTGAACAACATGTTCTGAGATCTGAACATAGACATTCCTACATATTCATATCCATTCAATACATTGCAAGCAATTGGTATTTGGGTGCTTGAATTTGTGTGCAGCCCAAAATGTACGTAATTAAATTGGACCAACTCTATCTTAGCAATTTGATTAGTGCAGCTATCATGGATTGAACAATAACATATTGTATAATTTTTTTCTTCCACATACAAGTCGAGTGAAAAGTAAACTCGAAATCGTATCTCTCCATAGACTTATGAGATGGCACCAAGGTAATGTGTTTAGGTACTTAATGATAAAGTCTATTTTGTCCATAATTTGGCAAGATATAGTGTGGGCTAGAACAAGTTTCTAGTATAAAATTCAACTATGGGTTTGCCATGTTGGTTAAGTTGTATTTTTCCATTTCCACCCCAGTTCAATATTCTTTCTAACAATTTACTTAAATTTATCATATGATTTTAGAAATATTTTCATGCATATTGGATTTGTCTACACTTAAATTATTTTGCCAAAAAAATTGCCAAGCTCAAAATAATAAAATAATGACCAGCGCCTAATAATTTAATTAAATTAATTTAAGCATCACAGCATCAAGTCTCTTTACGATCATAGCCTCAAAGAAAAATGTAATTCTAATGAAATAGTACTTATTCGAAAGGCCCCAAATTCTTATTCAAGAGATCGATCCTCATTTCGAAAAAAGATGAACATCATACTAAGTAAAACATTCCATAATTGATGATGTATATATAATTGTATATATAATACGTATATATTATATATATATATTGCACAATTTGTCTAGTCGAGTCCATAATTGAGGATGTTACATTGAAGTTACTCTAAGACGGGGGAAACCCGCAGCCATTACCATTTCGGGTGCGCACTGGGTAAACCTCGCTCTTGTGCAATAGCCTGCAAACAACACAAGAGAGATAAACGAGCCTAGGTTGCCCATAGCTGACAGACTCACAGTAGAGAAGGTAACTAGGCATTCCCACAGTAGGATTCGAACCCATGACCAAGGCCACTGAACTCACATGCCCTTACCAACTCTACCAGGGGTTGCTCCCCTCTATATTGTGTGAATTACACATATAGCTTGTTGCATGGTTTTCAATGAATTTCGGTAGTAATTAAAATATCATGATAAAACGGGGAAAAATCCTAACTTTAGCATGCACAACATATACATAAGGACCACAGCTAGAGCAACCCATCCTAACCCTTTATTCATTAAGTGCTAATAAAATATCCAAAAAGTCTTATATGCATTGAGGAGAAAACTGGAAGAATATATGAAAATAAACAAGTATAAATAGGGGTTATTTCCCAACATTGTAACACAACAAAAGCAGTGAATTACAGTTGTAGTAAATCCTCCAAATTAAAATGGCTTATAACAGTAATTGTGCCTCAGCCCTTTTCCTCATTGCACTTGTTTTCGCGGCCTCAAACCCACTAGCAAATGGCCAAATCCTGACCCCAATCCTGCAAGGCCTGTCCGTAAATGGCAGACTTTGCTGCACACCCACCGGAAATTGCACACCTGGTGCCCAAGGCATAAATGGGACGCGTGTTAGCTTGAATTGCACTGTTGCTGGTTCTACTGTCACAGTTGGCCAAGGCACTACTAATTCAAATGGAACTTTTAACATTACTGCTCCTACTATTAGAGGGCTTTTCCTTGGGCTTACAATGGCACCATGTGTTGTCTTTGCTGACCTTCCATTAAACAGTACTGTATGTCCCATACTTTCCAACACTAATGGCATCCTTGCATCCGCCATTACATCTACCGGCACAATACTAACGAATCTACTTGGGTTGGTTCAAACCTTTCGTACAAATGCATTTACCTTTTTGGGTGCCTAATATTAATACTGAAGATTTAATTTCTTCTCCCGTTTAGACTTTACTACGTATTTGCATGTATTATGATGTTACTACTATATATGAATTAAGTGTTAAGACAACAAAGCACATATTGCTTCTGTCTTGTTTTAACTCATGTATCTTGTTTACAAATAATGGAGAAGTAAATTATATCTAATTTGTTTTATTATTTTCTACATTTTGTTTTTGTCATTCACTCTATGGGAATCACTAGATTTGAATTGATTAATCACTTGGTTTTGTTGGATCATAACACCATCTTAGTAGCATTTGTTATGGTGCAGATTCGCGAGTCTCTTCAGTAATTCATAGCTCTTAACTCGTACATTTTGGCAATAAAAATAAGTGTGACCTACAGAGTTCATTTTTTTTTTTTTATCAAACTCAATGAAAAACAAAATTATTTGAACAAGACTTAAAATCACTTTCGAATTAATTATGTGAGGTATGGACTAATTAATTATGGTAAAAATATGTGGAAGTTAATACTTAAAATCACTTTCGAATAAGTTCCATCGTTCATTTTATTTATTTTTCAAAAGTTTGATATCACATAAAATTTGTACATTAGATTTATGTGAAGGGAATTACGAAATGAAGCACAATCTGAAATATTTCAGACAATCAACATGTATCGTTCAGTAGACTTGCGAAGCGATCCAAGATGATATATTTAGGTACTTTGTGATAGCCTTATATTTGTCCAAAATTTGGCAAGTTCTATCATCTATATAAGCTACAAGTACTTTAGTATAAGATTCAACTATGGCTTTGCCAAGTTGATCAAGTTGAATTTGGTTCACTTACACCAAGTTCAAGATTTATCCTTTAAACTTGTATAATCTTATAGATATTTTTTATATAATGGAGGTTTGACTACATCTAATTTAATAGATGAAAAGTACTATAATATTTATTTTTTTGAATATGTTTTTGACCCTTCACATATTGCAAACTACAAGATATGTATATATGTATATATATATATATGTCAATTAGTATTGTTTATTTCAATTAAAGCCGATTTTGAATATTAGTCCTTTTTAATTTGTCGTCCTAGTTGTAACTTGTAAGATTCCAATATGCATTATTTTGTAATTTGATAATAAAGGATTTGAATGCCATTAAAGCTAAAACTTTTTCAAACTAATTTAGTGATGAATTCATTGCTATACATTTCAAAATTCTTAACGAACAAATCATTCATCCAAAGACAACATTAATAATTCTTCTCATCCAAAGACAACAACGTCTTCCGTATTAAGATATCATAATATATATATATATATACAGAATAAAATTGAACATTAAAAATGCTGAATTCTGCATGCATGGACTACATCTAGAGCTACCCACCCTAACCCTAACTAAATAACTGCTAAGAAGTCATTCAAAAAAGTCTTACGTACGTAAATGAATGAAAAAAAGAAAAAGAAAAGCCAAGATACATGAAAATAAACAAGTATAAATAGGGGCTCTAATTCGCACCATTTAAACACAACAAAAACACCAAATTGCAATTGTAATAACGATATATCATATCAAAAATCCTCCAAAATGGCTTATAACAATTGTGCCTCAGCTCTTTTCCTCATTGTACTCCTCTTCACAGCCTCAAACCCACTAGTAAACGGCCAAATCCTACAAAGCCCGTCTTTAATAACCGGCAGACTTTGTTGCACACCTGACGGAAACTGCCCAGTTGGTGCCCAAGGCATCAACGGGACGCGTGTTAGCTTGAATTGCACCATTCTTGGTACTATTGTCACAGTTGGTCAGAACATCACTAGTGCCAATGGAACTTTTAGCATCACTGTTCCTAGTTTTTTAGGGTCTATCTTTGGATTTTCTATGGCTCCATGTGTTGCCTTTGTTCGACTTCCGTTAAACAGTACTGTATGTCCGGTACTTTCCACCACTAATGGCATCCTTGTATCAACTCTTCGAGCTGTCTATGAACCTATAATTGAGTTTGTTCGAAGATTTGTTTTAACTGGATTTGTTCGCGTGGCCATCTGATTGCATTTCTAGTGTGGGATGAACATTCCTTCTCCTTTTTTAAGTGCTTACTACCTATATATGCATTGTGTCATATGAATAAGAAACAATAAAGCACATATTCATGTGTCTTATTGTAGCCTTTGTACCCTTTTTTCTTTATCTTGTCTATCTATATATATATATTAATTATAATGTTATAGAACTGTGGATTTTATTGGTGTTTCTTTCTGTTGTGATTTATCTAACTGGTACCCTTACTTAAGTAACGTATTCATGTAATGATAACATTTTACTACTATTTGTAGATATTGAAATTTTGCAACCAATCAAATCATGCCACGTGAAAATATTGACCAATCAAATGTCGTCTACGACAAATGATATTTATCTACTTAAGTCAATTTATGGATAATATCTAGAAGATCTATCTAGATCTTCTATCAGCCAATCAAATGGCTCCATAATTATGATAATTATTTATTAAATCAAATGGATAATTATCAATGGATTCCAAATTATCCATAACTCTTTCATCCTACACCTATAAATAGGGTCCTTTGGAGCTCATAAAATACACACACAGAAGTTCTTCGAATACAAAGTAGAATTTTCTCTACGAAAGTTCTTCGAATACAAAGAATTTTCTCTACGAAAGTTCTTCAAATACAAAGAAGATTCAAGACGTTCTTCAAATACAAAGAAGATTCAAGGCGTTTTTGAAGAAGTTCATCAAACTATAGCGTTTGATTCGTAATTACGGTGCTAAACTTGCGAATTAACGTTATAGAAATTCAAACCAAGTTCAAGGAAGATCAAAGCTACAAGTCAACCTTGAAGATTTCAAGTTCCATATATCAAATTACACGTTTGATCCGAGATTAAACTGTCAAGCCCTTGCATTAACGTTATAAACATTCAAGTCAACGTTAGAGAAGATCAAAGAAGCAAAGTCAACTCCAACATTCAAATCAACTCCAACATTCAAATCGATATTCTCGAAGGAAGAATCAGAGGATTAAAATAGAGTTGTACCCCATATTTTATTTTGATCAGTATAAATTTCATTTGTCACCATTTTTGTGTTTCTTAATTTTCAGAATTACAAATTTGTTGTGTACATTATTAATAAATGAAAGCAAATTACATGTCATATGTTTTTATGATAAATAATCTACAATATCATGTGGTGGACATTTAAGTTATTATTATTATTATTAGGTGTGTGTGTCTCAGTACCAAACAAGGAACCGAATAATTTAGGGCACTATATTTTATTGTATAATCTAACATATATTTTCATGTCATTGAGGTTTGAATACATTTGATCTAACATATATATCTCCTTATTAAGATATCACAATACAACAATATTGAACATTAAGTGCTAAGAAGATATTGTTGTGTTATTATAATTGATATCCTTGTACTAAAGAACAGCTAGGGTTAGCATTTATAAGTACAACAAATGAAGCAACCCACCCTAAACCCTATTCACTAAATGCTAAGAACATATCCAATCTACAAAATATACATGAAAGCAAACCAGTATAAATAGGGTTTTCTTCCCAACATTTCAACACAACAAGGATCAGTAAATTGCAATTATAATAACGATATAACATACACCACATAAACGTCATAAATGACTTATAACACTAATTATGCCTGCACTATTTTCATCATTGCACTTCTCTCTGCGGCCTCAAACCCACTAGCAAATGGCCAAAGCCTACCAGACTTATCTGTAACCGGTCGACTTTGCTGCACACCAGACGGAAATTGCCCTACAGAAACAACAGGCCAAGGCATTAATGGGACGCGTGTTATATTGGATTGTACCTTTCGGGGTCCAAAAACTATAATTGGCGAGGGCATTACTAGTGCAAACTGAAGTTTTAACATTATTATTCCTCGTTTAAAAGGGTTTATTCTTACGGTTCCATTGTCACCATGTGGTGCCGTTGTTCAACTTCCGTTAAACACTACTGGCGTCCTTGAATCCACTATTCGATCACTCGGAAATCCCATGTTTGGTTCGGTTCAAAGATTTGTTTTAAGAGGATTTATCAACCTGCCCATATGATTGTATTTCTAGGCAGTTGAATAAGATGCAGTATATATGTTATTATGAATAAGAAGCAATAAAACACATGTGCATGTGTTTTATTGTTGTCTTTGTACGCTTCTTTTCTCCTTCTTATTTCAATATGTATCTCGTTTACAATGGAGAATAAAGTTGCTAGTACTTGAAATAGTAGATAATAATCAAATATACTTATACATGTCTCAGAATATCTATAAATTTTTATTTGAATATGACAGAATCGTATGCTTCATTACTTGCACTCTATAAGATATTTATTTACTCCTTCCTCTTTAATTGCCACCACTGTCCACCAATTTGGGGCGGCGGTGTAGATACAACAGGGTTGCCGCCGGAGGGGAAGATCACCGGTTGAACGTTGATGTCCTTCACCACTGATGATCAGATGAAATCTAGTTAGGTTTTTTTGTTAATTTTTCGATCTGATAATAAAAAGAGAAAAATAAAAAAATATATATATAGTTATTTCTATATTAATAAATTGAATACAAATAACATGGCATAATACTTGATTATAAATAATCTACATCATGTGGGTGGACATTTAAAGTTACTATTATTATTGTTAGCTGTGTGCCTTGATGCCAAATGAATTACCGGATATTTAGGATACTATATATATTGTATTGGACATTCTAAATTTTATTTATTAATTGAAAAACATTTGTCTTTGTTCATATAAATCTTAAATGCAGATGTAAGTATTGAACAATAGGCCATGAGATCAAAGGGAGACTTTCCACTTCTTAGGGTAAGAAGAAGTACATGGAAAGGCCTTTCTAGGCGTTTGATCTCTTAATTCAGGTTTGCAAGTCAATAAATTTTAATTTGGCATTAAGATTTGACTTGATCCTTGCATGCTTTGACAAGGAAGGTGTCAATCAGGACACTATTGGATATTGGGAGTATGTGACGAGGTATCCAAATGAAATTGATATATTCAAACACGATTAGTAGTATTTTGATCATATGGCTACTTACCTCTAATGCACGGACACTTCAAAAAATAACAACGTGTAATGTCGGACACCTGTTCGAACACGACACTCGTCCGACACTCTCCGACACCGTATCCAATATAAAAATAAATTTGTTTGCTAAATAAAATGATAAAAATAAAATATGAACACCGTGATGGATGCAATAAGATTGTATGTCTACTATGTATGCATTATTTGTGACACTTGATGTTATTTCACTTATTTTTTGTGATTTTTAAAACTGAAGTATTTATTTTTCTTTCAAACATATATAACTTTACAAATTAAATACAAATTTATAACGTACAGTAGTCATTCTTATAGTTTATTTCTCTAACCAGTCATTTAAAGATGAATGAAAAGACTTATTTATATATTTAACATGAATTAATGAACATATATATGTATATATAATTTACATATACACATTTTATTAGCAGTTTCGAGGTCGTGTCGTGTCTTAACATTTTTAAAATGTCGTGTCCCGTGTCCGTGACGTGTCGTGCGCTGTATCCCGTGTCCCGTGTCTGTGCATCATAGGTACTTACTCCATTTTGGTCATATAGTACTTACTTTAGGACAACCAATTAGGTACATACTCCGGAAAAATCATGGAAATAGGTATGTGTAGCTTCTTGGAGCAACTTTCATTTTTTCACCAATTTAAAAATTGTTAAGGTAATTTATTTTATTTTAAGCATCATATAAAGTAAATATCTTGGACTATAAATGTTAATTAATATGATGTTATAATGTCAATCGAAATAGTAGCTATTTAGAGTTTCATATCCATAATAAGAAATATATAGTTTCATGCGAATTGGAAGATTCCTAATGCATCGTTTAGTTCGGTAGACTTATGAAGTGATCGGATATAATATATATATATATATATATATTAATTAGGCAATTTGTTATAGCTTATATTTGTCAAAAATTTGGCAAGTTCTATGATCTTTATGGGCTACAAATACTTTGCTGTAAGATTTAATTATGGCTTTACCAACTCGATCGATTTGAATTTAGTTCGTCTATACCCAATTCTGGATTCAACCTAAGAGTTTAAACTTGTATAAGCCATTAGATATTTTTATATAATTGAGGTATGACTACATTTAATTTATTAGATGACAAGTGTTATAATATTTACTTTTCGAATATTTTATCCCCTTTACATATTGCAAATTACATTATTTATTTAGATAATCAAACTCACGGGTTGCATTAATTAAAAGCCTATGATGCCAATGCAAATACCGATTATATTAATTGCCTCTAATAATAACCACAAAATTAATTATCTTAAGTTCTTTCCAGATAACATATATTTAAAAAAAAATCTCTAGAACTCCGTCTGTTTGACAGAGAATAAAATTTAAAATGGGAATTAGATTTTAATTACTAAAAATCTGATTCCATTAATAGTGTTTGGTTGTCTACAAAACATTGGGTAAGGAAATAGATTTTATTCCATTTTTATGTTTGGTTCAAAAACATAAAATAAGAAATGTAATCCGAAATTAAAACTTTGACTTAAATACCCTTATTTAAACCATAGTTATATAGTCTAAATTATAAATTTTTAACCATAGTAGAATATTTAATATTATATATATATGTGTGTGTATATACATATGTATATATTATAATTTGGTTAAATAATAAAAAATAAATAAGATGTCAATTTGGTTCAATGGCATTATCCTCTTTTAGAAAAATGATAATTAAATTTAACATATATATTTTTTCTTTATTTCCAGACTGTTTGACTTTTAGAAAAAATGGACATATAAACAGATTTTTTTTATATAACAATGATAATTATTTTAAGTTAGAAACACATTATTGTTAATAAATAAAATACATTAATCGTATGTGGTCAACAACCATTTCAAAGGTACTACCACAAAAATCACGTAATAATATTTCAATTTCATTCAACAAATATATATCAAATAAAATGTAAATCACGATCTATTTTGACAATAAAAATATTCTAAATAAATTACAAATACTAAACTATTTCTCCAAAATTAATAACTAAAATGAAATGCATAAATAAATAACTATTTTTGTTGATTTTGTATTATATTTGATATATGAGTAGTGAAAACATTAGAGTATAGTGTATATAATTATCCTGATATGAGAATCACAATACCTCAATTAGTAAGGTATTATAATTCTCCTTTTTCGGGAGGAGGATTCCCA
The DNA here is from genome assembly GCA_963669365.1 of Verbascum thapsus. Taxonomy (NCBI): domain Eukaryota; kingdom Viridiplantae; phylum Streptophyta; class Magnoliopsida; order Lamiales; family Scrophulariaceae; genus Verbascum; species Verbascum thapsus. Next base: position 6,824,607 of record OY770114.1, read on the forward strand.
TAATTTTAGTAATTAAATTATATTCCATAATATAAAAAATAATACCAAACAATGTCATTTAATTTTTGGGAATTATATGCCCTATTTAGATTCAATTATCTACAAAATAAATAATAACTCTTTAGCCAAACATCTAGAAATAAATAATCTATATGACGGACTAAAACTTCTATAAGAGGACTTATAAAGTGATTTACATGGCTCAAATGGGATCAAAAAAGACCTTTTCCTAATTTTAAATGTCTCATTAAATGTATTAGAAAAATACTTAAAAGATTGATATCCATTAAAAACTCAAAATTATTCAAGCAAATTTTAGCGATTCATTAATACATATTTTCCATTTTTCAAAAGAAAATATTTTTATCCAAAACACAACTTTGTAATCCTCTTACATAAAATGAAATTACTCTATAATTTGAAAATTCAATATAGAAATTATTGAATGCTTGTCAATGAAATGTATATAATTTTCGTACTAATATAACATAATACAACAATATTGAACATTATAATAATAAAGTTTGCATGTAGCAATTATAAGTAGCACATATGGATCAACGCACCCTAACCCCCTATTCATTAAGTGCTAAATAAATATCGAAATCTGTAAGAATACATGGAAATAAACAAGTATAAATAGGAAAACTTTCCCTACATTTCAACACAACAAAACAAAACAGTGAATTGCAACTATAGTAACTGATATAACAGACACCACATAAACCTCGAAATGGCTTATGACACTAATTGTGCCTCAGCCCTTTTCCTCATTGCACTCCTCTTTGCGGCCTCAAACCCACTAGCAACCGGCTTAACTGATGTATAAGATTAGTTACAAGATAATTTGTTCGATCTACCGGCCTGCCCTGATTGTATATATTTCTAGTGCAGTTGAACAATATTCATTCTCCTTTTTAGTCCTTACTACTATAAGGTACAATATTACTATAAATAAGAAACTGATGTATAGGAAATCCTCGTAATGCACAAGGTCGTATCCGGGGGACTCCCTCGTACGGTACGACCCTACATCTAATAACTGCTATTTGCATGGAGATTCCTAATTAAGAAGGTGTTTATTTGCAAAACACTACTAAACCCATGCGTTTTAAATGACCGGGTCAAATATGGGCATAACCTGATTAATCTAGAACACTCACCTATGGACACATGTAAGACATCCCACATGTCACCTAACTATCCGTACAGTGTATACAGTTCTATCAATAGCTCTCATTAATGACATAAACGGGACTCTGGACCAATCAAGCAACATATCCGTATTAATCCGTACGATCTGACAGTACGTTCACATTTCTAATACTGAGTTAAGATCCTTTTTAATAACCATACTTTCCTTATTGAACTACGTTTAGACTTGATATTAGTAAAAGGTACCTAGGTAGCTCAGTGAACCTGAGTGCAGTCTATAAGCGTTTTACGACCCATCCTGGTTCAATTGATCCTCGGCTTGATTTGGCATGTTCATATTATACGAGCTAAATCAGAAACAATAAATCACATATGCATGTCTTCTTTTCTCTTCTTATTTCAAGATGTATCACGTTTACAAATAATGGAGAATGATGTTAGTCCTTGAATTAATACTAACAATCAATAATATATAGTTATACATGTCTTCGAATATCTATAATTTTCTATTTGAATATGACACAAACATAGTCATTACTTGCACTATAACATATTTATTTACTCCTCATTCCTCTTTGATCGCCACCACCGTCCACCAATTTGGGCCGGCGGTGAAGGATGGGGATGCCGGGGTTTGAAGATAGCGGGTGTTGGGAGGGATCAGATGAAATCTAGTTAGGGTTTTTGTTAATTTTTCTATTTGATAATAAAAGGAGAAATTTAAAATATATATATATATATATATATATATATATATATATTAATTTCAAAATAGCTTTGAAAATACATAAAATCACGTGTATGTAAACGCCTTTGGCCATGGCGTATTCCGATATGGTGTATAACGCCTTTGACCATGGTTAGAAATAACCACCGTGCCTTGGCCGTTGTCACAAACTATCCAACCATACCAAGCACTCGAAACAATTCACCCCCCTCCACCCCCAACTTCATAAATACATCAATTTATTTGCTTAAGTAGTTAATTTCATCCATATTTCTTCAAGTGAAATTTTAGTTAAGTTTTATTATTTTAGAATTTCAATTATGTTATTATCTTTAAGTATAACTCTTAAAGTATAATTTTGAATTTACTGCTAAAGTATGTTATTATCTTTAAGTATAACTCTTTAAGTATAACAATTAAATTTTCATTCTCCAATTTAGATACTTTAGTAGTGCCTTGAAATCTATATTTATTAACCAACATGAAGCATTGATAGAAATTAAATGAATGAGAAATTTAAGTGTTTTAATAAGGATGAATAGCAAAACAAGTGTATGCAAATTTTAATTTGAAAAAATAGTAATACATAATGTTTTCTATAAAATAGATAAATATTAGTGTAGTAATGCATCTGTCAATATGCCGTCATTAAGCAACATGAAGCATTGATGGAAATTAAATCAATGAAAAATATTAGTGTTTTAATAAGCATGAATAGCATAAAAGTAGAAAATTTAATTTGAGAATTTAGTGAATAGTAATGCATAATGTTTTTTTATAAAATGGATAAATATTGGTGAGGAGTGAAAGTTAGTATTGGACAAAAAATAATAATAATTGGACATGAAATACTAATATTTAATTCTTATTTACTTCAAATGAGCTACATATTACTAGCCCACAATGAATCTCTTCTTTTTAGGTTTAAAAGGGGGAGATGAATTTGAAATAGCATCACATATATGTGTTATAATAAGACCCAATAGTTGAAAATTTGAGAAATTTAATTTGAACATTTTAAGGATTAGTAATACATATTTTTTTTTATATAAAATGAATAAATATTAGTAAGTATAATTGAAAAGTTAGTAGCATATTTAAAATATTATAAAAAGTGTTGAAATATTGGATATAAAAGATTGTTACTTAATTAGTAAAATAATAATATTTAATTATTATTTATTGCAAAGGAGTTACGTATTAAATGCTTCACGTAGATTGCAACTCATCAGAGGCACTATAAAACTAATATTTATCTATTTTATAGAAAAACATTGTATTACTACTCACTAAATACTCAAATTAAAATTTCCCATTTTTATCCTATTCATCTTATTAAAACACTTAAATTTTTTATTCTCCAATTTAAATACTTTAATAGTGCCTTGAAATCTACATTAATTAAGCAACTCATTGATAGAAATTAAATGAATGAAAAGTTTGCAAGCCACCCTAGCCCACCTCTATTCATTAAGTGCTAAGAAAATATCTAAGGCTCCGTTTGTTTGACAGGGAATGGAATCTAAAATGGGAATAAGATTTCTGGTAATCTGATTACTAGAAATCTGATTCCATTAATAGTGTTTGGTTTCTACAAAAAAATTAGGTAAGGATATATATATTTTTTTTCTTTTTTATATTTTGTTCAAATACATATAATAAAGAATGGAATCTAAAATTAAAGACTTTGACATAAATACCCTTATTTTAAATCATATTTATATAATCTAATTATAAATTTTATGACAAAGTAGAATATTTTATATTATATATATACATAAGTGTATATACATATATATATATATGTATATATATTTAATTTGGTTAAATAACAAAGAATAAATAACATATCAATTTGGTTCAATTGCATTATCCTCTTTTAGAAAAATGATAATCAAATTGAACATGCTTATTTTTTATTTACATATTATTCGACTTTTAAAAAAATTACATGTATGCATTTTTCATATACCAATGCATTGATAATTATTTTAAGTCGGAAACATATTATTGTTAATAAATAAAATATATTAATCATATATGACCAACAACCATTTCAAAAGTACTATCGCAAAAACAACATAGCAAATTTTCAATTTCATTCAATAAATAAATATCAAATAAAATGAAATTACGATCTATTTTGACAATAAAAATATTCTAAATAAATTAAAAATACGAAACTATTTCTTCATAAATAATAACTTAAATGAAATGAAAAAATAAATAACTATTTTGTTGATTTTGTATTATATTTGATATAAGGGTAGTAATAACATTAAAGTAGTGTATTTATGATTACCTTGATATGGTAATCACATTACCTCCATAAAACAAGGTAATGTAATTCCCTTATTTGAGATGATAATTTTCATATTTTGGGAATTAGATTGCATTCCATAATATCAAATAAAAAATACCAAACAAGGTTATTTGATTTTTGGGAATCATATTCCCCATTTTGATTCCATTCCCTTGACAAACAAACAGAGCCTAAAAGAAATGGGCAAGAATACATGGAACTAAAGTATAAATAGGGAAACATTCAAAACAACAAAGCACTGAATTGCAATTATAGTAACGATATAGCATATACCACATAGACCTCGAAATGACTTATAACACTAATTGTGCCTCCGCCCTTTTCCTCATTGCACTCTTTTTCGTGGTACCACTAGCAAACGGCTGGTCAGTCTTGCCAGCCGTGCATGTATCAGGTCGACTTTGTTGCACACCTAACGGAAACTGCCAAACACCAATAACAGGCCAAGGCATCACTGGAGCGCGTGTTAGCTTTAATTGCATTTCTGGTGATGATAATTACGAAATTGGCGAGGGCCTCACTAGTGCCAAAGGAATTTTTAACGTTAATTATCCTTATGGAAAAGGTTATATCTTTGTGGATCCCCCGTTATCTGTTGGGATCGTCTAGACCCTCGGGTGAAACCTCGCAGCGGAAATAGAGTTCAAAATTTATATTAGAGACGTTTCACCACATTAATGCCTAGCATTTATGCACAATTGAAATAAAGCGTAAACGTACCGTTTTTGATCAAATCTCATAATTTAATCAAACTCCTTGATTTCTCCTTGATGATGAATACGAATAACACGTGATCAACCAAGGTCTTGAGAACCCCAAATGTTGTGCCTCTAAGCGTTGTATCCACACCTTGAACGCTTCCTTCGCTAATAACAATCGTGCTAGCGATTCGTAATTACGACTACGTATAGGATCGTATGTAAGTGATGGAATATGAATTCTTCCAACTTGAAGAATATGAGAGTAATAAAACTTAGGAAAAATCTAATGATTTTGGGAGATTTATTTTTCTCATTGTTTCTTGTCTTTCTCGCAAGAAGAGATGAAGAACCATTATCGAATTGTTAAGTAGAGACTCGAAAATAAGGTTTATAAAACCCTATTTTCGTCCATACCATGAAGCCCTCAAAAAAGTGGACTCTTTCAACTAGAATCCTACTTCATGTATGTCTCTACTCTTCCATATGTTAATACATATCAAATTCCACTATATTAGGAACTAATTCCTTATATTTAGGATTCTATTATGCATTAAATCTCCACCAAAATCCAAAAGTTACTTTCCTAATTAAATCGTCCAACAATTTTATTTCAACCCATTAATTAATTATATTAATCTCCAAGACTAATTAAATTAATTAACTCTCAAGATTTATTAATTGGGCTTTCATTAATAAATCCCTTGGGCCTAGCCCATTAATTAATCAATCCCCGATCAATTAAAAAGTCCAATTAATTAATTCAAACCCAAGACTTAATTAATTAATTTATTCCATCATGAATCAATATCCAATATTAATTCATCCAGGCCCAATTCAAAATTCGCCATCTCGTACATACAACCGGAAAACTTATTCAAGTTAGTGTGTGACCCCTTAGGTTCATTCGAAAGCTAGTAGTGAGACCATTTCTCAAATGGCTCGGTAACAATAAACCAATCATTACCTCAATTAATCATTGCACCAAATGATTAATCTTGGTCATGAATTAACCACCAATTAATTCACGACTCTCACAGATTGAGTTCGATGTCTAGCAACGTCGACTCAACCCCTAGATTCAAATGATTATTACAGACCTCTCCTGATCACGATCGTAGCATGTGTCTCATCCTTCTGTCAGATCTCCCGATTAAATCTAGGATTTGGTTACCAGTCGAAATCCTATTAATTTAATCATATGACTATGTCAATTGGCGAATGACGACTTATGTCAACTAAGCAAGGATCACACACCTTCTTATTGACTTGCTTTGGCCAAAGACTTCAAGTCTAGTCATTCCCAAGACAGCATAGAAGATTCACTAATCATAGATTAGAGACAGATCCCATCTTGGAATCGCCTGCCAAATCACATAACCAGACTACACCCAAAATAGCCCATTGTGTGATTATCCTGTAATCATGAACTAAATCAAAGTGCAGTGGGTCATGCATTTGAACAGCCGTGATCTCTCAAGTCGTGAGGATCATCACAAGCCTACGTGACCGTGGAATTTCATATTCGACACGTTCACCAATATGAATTTCCACTGGGGTTGCTCAATTCACCATCCGCGATGTGAACTCTCATACATTGCATAGGTTCCCAACCAATACCCTTGGAACAAGGTATATTCCTCCAAGGAAATGCAACGTACAAGCAAGTCTTGACGAGTCATTGATATCCCTATCTCAATAACTCTATGACTTGGAACGCTTTTAGGATTACAGCCGTTCGAGTACATCCCATGATCACTATCCAATGCGTGACCGTACCCATAGCTCTATGTAACCCAAGGGACTTTATTACATATATGTAAAGACATAGATATATAATAAAGAAGATGACATATAATAAATAACGATTTAAACAAGACTGTTCTCGTAGTGTTGCTAAGTATTTGGCAACCAATTGGCTTGCCGGGCACCCAACACTAACAATCTCCCACTTGCCCTAAAGCCAGTTGCCCGTGTATCTAAGGCCCATCCTAGATGTCCTTCAAATACCTTTGGCTCAAGGGTTTGATGAAGGGGTTTGCTATATTATCTATCGAATCTATACGTTCTACTCGAACGTCACCTCTACCAATGATCACTCGGATCCATTGGTATCGCCTCTTATGTTTGGATCTTTGATGAGACCTTGGCTCCTTTGCTTTCGCAATAGCCTCATTGTTATCACTGTATTGCCATACATGATCAACAATGAATGGAATTACCCCAACTCTTGGGTGTATTTCCTATCCAAACAACCATCTTAGCAATTTTCATTGCTATGTACTCACTCTCTATGGTGAGCTTTAGTCGTAGTCTCGCACTTGGAAACTTACTAACTTAGAGCTCCACCAACGAGTACGAATATGTATCCGGATATCGACTTCAAGTCAACTATAATTGACTGAAGAACCAGAGTCTATAAAGCACTCCGGTTCGAATTCTCCCATTGCCATATATCAAGAAAACATCCTTTTAGTCTTCCTAAGAAACTTAAGGATCGTTTCCATGGCAGTCCAAAGGCCAACCCTTGGATTGGCATGATATCGACTTTTCACATTCAGTGCATAAGTCACACCAGACCTAGTATATAACATAGCATACATTTTTGCCTCTAATAGTAAGCACAAAATGTATGTGAGACGTTTTCTTTCTTTCTTCAGATGCCGTAGGTGACACCATCGTAGAAAGGTATAAATTATGTCTCATTGGCAAGAATCCCCTCTTGGATTCTTCCATGCTGAATCCTTTCACCACACTATCTATGTACAATGACTAAGAGAGACCCAACATCTTATTGCTTCTATCTCGGTATAACTATATACCTAGCATATAAGACATCCCTACATTGTTTCCAATGAGTAGGATGCCATCAATATAAAGGATAAGAAAACGCAACCTTGTTCCCACTATCCTTCTTGTACACATGCTCGGTCTATACGTACTTTGACGAATCCATACAACTTTATAGTTTCATCAAAAAGTATATTCCAGCTTCGGGAAACTAGTTCAAGTCCAAAATTGAACCTTTTGAGCTTACACACTTTGTGTTCGCTCCCACTAGATGTAAAGACTTTCGGCTGCGCTACTCTCCCTCAATGTTTCCATTAAGAAAGTAGTTTTACATCTATCTGCCAAATCTCCTAATCGAGATATGCAGTAGTTGCAAGAAGTGTCCGAATGGATTTCGTCATCGCTACTGGCGAAAAAGTTTCTCTCAAAATTAATTTCTTGCTGTTGAGAATAACTTTTCCCCACGAGGCGACCCTTATAGGTTACCACCTCTCCATCTACCCCAAGCTTTCGCTTATAGACCCAATTGCAGCCGATAGGCCTAAAGCCTTCAGTTGGGTCTACCAAGGCTCATACCTTGTTTGAGTAAATGAAGTCCATCTCGGATCTCACGGCTTCTTGCCAAATTCCCGAATCGATGTCCAACATCGTCTCCCCATAACACTTTGGATCGACATCGAAGGGAGTTTGTGTACTTAAAGTAAGTGGCATCGTCTAGTCCTCAACCATGGTCTTTGTGAGAGCTTGTGGTTCATGAGTTTCCTCAAGTTCTATACTTGTGCCTTTTATAACAAAGAGTACCCTTTCCAAAAGGGTGGCATCATGAGAAACAAACACAATTTGTTCCTCCAAGCTACAGAAATGGTATCTATATAACTCTTTTGGATACCCCACAAATTTACATAAAGTGGATCTCGAATCCAACTTATCTCCCACTAACTGCTTAACAGCAGAGCTCCCCCATACCTTAAGTATTTATAGGCAGGCGCTTTTCTAAACCACATTTTAAATGAGGTTTCAGGCACACTTTAAGACAGAACTTTAAACATGCATGTGCAGCATCTTCCAAGGCAATAACCTTAGAAGAATGTAAGTAAGTCTATAAAACTCATTATGGATCGAACCATATTCATCAATGTTCGATTTCCACGCTCAGACACACCGGTTGATGTGGCGTTCCAATCGGAATCCATTGTGAGAGAATTCCAAATTCTTTTAGATAGTCTGTGAACTCACTGGATAAATATTCTACTCCTTGATCAAATCAAAGAGCTTTAATATTTCTACCAGCTTGTTCCTCTACTTCATGTCTAAACTCTTCTTAAAAGATTCAGACTTGTATCTCATAAGATACATATAACCACAACAAGAACCATTGGTAAGTTATGAAGTAAGAACAGTTCACTTATTAGACCACATACATCCTAATGGACCGAGTCCAAGGCGCCGGTGGCATGTTCCATTTAGCCTCCAAATGGTGATTTGGTCATCTTCCCTTTAAGACAGAATTCACAAGTCAGCATGTCATCTAAATCTCCAAGATCTAGTAGACTAGCTAACTTTTTAATTCTATCTTTGGAAGCATATCCTAATCTTGCATGTCACATGTATGTGTCAGGTAGACTACTAGACTTACGTTTGCTCACATTGTTACTTTGTTGAATACACATAGTAGAAATACTTGGGGATATAGTATATAAATCATATGTTAAACTTGCTTCTAGAATTAACTAAAGAACATAGACAACCCTTTGTCTTTAATTGATAAATAATATCCCTCTCTATCCAAAACAAGGACAGAGATAATGTTCTTTGTTAAATACATACCAAAATAACAATTATTTAATACTATTTTCTACTATCTATCTCTAAGTAGACGTCCCAATGGCTATAGCAGCTACCATTGCTCCATTCCCCAGCATTAGGGTCATCTCTACTATACTTAGAGACTTAGTTCTTGTCATCACTTGTAAATCATTACAAAGATGAGCACCACAAGTGGTGTCTAATATCCAAGAAGTACCGTTAATCAAAAGATTAACTTCAACAAATAACATACTAGTACTAACACTCACAGGCTTTGCACAGTTCTTCTTTTAAGTGTCCTTTAGAACCATAGTTGTACCATATGCCACTAGTTTTCGTTCTCTAAGAACTCTATACTAGTCGGCAAAATTAGGACCAATAAGCTAGTTTGTTTTAAAAGATACATGCGAGTGGTTTCTTAACTATTAAGAAATAGGCGAACAGATAAATAGCATTCAGTTTTAATACGTTATACACATATATCATGGACTTTGAATAATATGTGTTCTCCCACTATTTTATTCGAATTCCATCACCCCCATGAAGAAAAACAAGAAGATAGACATCTTCTTAGTGGGCTTGAGATCTAACCATAAATACTATACACCTCGATTTTACGAGCCTATATAATATTTATGATTAGTAGACTCGTCCGCCCTTCCACAACTCTTTTGTGGTTCTCAAGATGGTTTTGCCTCACCTTTCATATACACCCCGATTTTACGAGCCCATATATTAATCAGTGTTAAGTCTAACCCACCAAATTATCGTAACTAATAAACCCACCCAAGTGTCCCACGACTCGTAGCCAACACTTGGACTAGCGTATTGCTACGGGCCTGTAAAGAGGCTTAATAGACCACAACCTTCTAGGCACCATACTCGCCCCTACGACTCGCAGTCGACGAATATGGTCTTCGCGGCATTTCACATGTTCTACTAGTGGTGGAAGGCAGGGTATAGCAAAACTTTCGGTCTTTGCTATTCTCATTCTAGACTTGATATATAAACGAGGAAATTCAACATGCAAGGTCTCATCAATTTTAGCATTTGTCTTGTTTAAGGTGATCATGCAATAACATATCACATAATAAAACAAGAACATAACGCCTAATACTAGCATGCTCAATAAAACGGTAAATCATAATATCACATAGGCATGCCAACATATGAGATATAAAGCATCATAAATTTACCGAGCCTCAAATTAATTTGACTTGTAAGTTAATGGGATTTTTAAGTCTTTGAAATCCAATATTCAAAACTTCGTTTAATTTCATTCTAATTTTCTTTAGCAATTCACGATTCCCTTAAATTTAATTAAGGCCCCTATTTCGATTAAATATTCCTTTGATAAAAAATTAACGGTTTCATAACCATTATCGAATCACGAATTCACAAGAAAAAAACAAAATTAATTTTTATGCCATTGCATAACATCATCGTTCGATAAGTAACAAAAACAAATCAACGATAACGACCGAAAAATAATCAAACATGAACGTAGCGCTCCTCGATGGCGACGTCGCTACGCCACAGCGCTGCCCGCGCAGCGTCGCACACTGCGCCGCTGCTCCGCAGCACGCTGCGCCGCTGCTCGGCAGCACGCTGCTGCGCGCAACGCAGCACGCGGATGCCTGCGCACTGCGCTGCTGCGTGCAGCAGCATGCGCTGCCCAGCAGCACACGCAGCTGCGTTTTATGCACGCAGACGCAGCTGCTGCGTTTCTGCGCGTAGCGCGCTGCCCGGCAGCGCGCGCAGCAGCGCCGCAGCTGCTGCGTTTCTGTGCAGTCGCGTGCTTCCCGGCAACGCGCGCAGCCACGTTCTGTGCAAAACGCCTTGCATTATTTTCGAGGCAACCTCGAGATCTAGGTTTTCGGTTTTCTCAAAATCCCAAACAACGAACAATCAAATTAATGTACGTTTACATGTGAATAAATAAAAATTTAAACACATACCGATTTCAATCGTGCATAAACTATAGCTCTGATGCCACTGTTGGGATCGTCTAGACCCTCGGGTGAAACCTCGCAGCGGAAATAGAGTTCAAATTTATATTAGAGACGTTTCACCACATTAATGCCTAGCATTTATGCACAATCGAAATAAAGCGTAAACGTACCATTTTTGATCAAATCTCGTAATTTAATCAAAATCTTTGATTTCTCCTTGATGATGAATACGAATAACACGTGATCAACCAAGGTCTTGAGAACCCCAAATGTTGTGCCTCTAAGCGTTGTATCCACACCTTGAACGCTTTCCTCGCTAACAACAATCGTGCTAGCGATTCGTAATTACGACTATGTATAGGATCGTATGTAAGTGATGGAATATGAATTCTTCCAACTTGAAGAATATGAGAGTAATAAAACTTAGGAAAAATCTAATGATTTTGGGAGATTTATTTTTCTCATTGTTTCTTGCCTTTCTCGCAAGAAGAGATGAAGAACCATTATCGAATTGTTAAGTAGAGACTCGAAAATAAGGTTTATAAAGCCCTATTTTCGTCCATACCATGAAGCCCTAAAAAAAGTGGACTCTTTCAACTAGAATCCTACTTCATGTATGTCTCTACTCTTCCATATGTTAATACATATCAAATTCCACTATATTAGGAACTAATTCCTTATATTTAGGATTCTAATATGCATTAAATCTCCACCAAAATCCAAAAGTTACTTTCCTAATTAAATTGTCTTCCAACAATTTTATTTCAACCCAGTAATTAATTATATTAATCTCCAAAACTAATTAAATTAATTAACTCTCAAGATTTATTAATTGGGCTTTCATTAATAAATCCCTTGGGCCTAGCCCATTAATTAATCGATCCCCGATCAATTAAAAAGTCCAATTAATTAATTCAAGCCCAAGACTTAATTAATTAATTTATTCCATCATGAATCAATATCCAATATTAATTCATCTAGGCCCAATTCAAAATTGGCCATCTCGTACATACAACCGGGAAACTTATTTAAGTTAGTGTGTGACCCCTTAGGTTCATTCGAAAGCTAGCAGTGAGACCATTTCCCAAATGGCTCGGTAACAATTAACCAATCATTACCTCAATTAATCATTGCGCCAAATGATTAATCTTGGTCATGAATTAACCACCAATTAATTCACGACTCTCACAGATTGAGTTCGATGTCTAGCAATGTCGACTCAACCCCTAGATTCAAATGATTATAACAGACCTCTCCTGATCACGATCGTAGCATGTGTCTCATCCTTCTATCAGATCTCCCGATTAAATCTAGGATTTGGTTACCAGTCGAAATCCTACTAATTTAATCATATGACTATGTCAATTGGTGAATGACGACTTATGTCAACTAAGCAATGATCACACACCTTCTTATTGACTTGCTTTGGCCAAAGACTTTAAGTCTAGTCATTACCAAGACAGCATATGAGATTCACTTATCATAGATTAGAGACAGATCCCATCTTGGAATCGCCTGCCAAATCACATAATCAGACTACACCCAAAATAGCCCATTGTGTGATTATCCTGTAATCATAAACTAAATCAAAGTGCAGTGAGTCATGCATTTGAACAGCCGCGATCTCTCTAGTCGTGAGGATCATCACAAGCCTACGTGACCATGGAATTTCATATTCGACACGTCCACCAATATGAATTTTCACTGGGGTTGCTCAATTCACCATCCGCGATGTGAACTCTCATACATTGCATAGGTTCCCAACCAATACCCATGGAACAAGGTACATTCCTCCAAGGAAATGCAACGTACAAGCAAGTCTTGACGAGTCATTGATATCCCTATCTCAATAACTCTATGACTTGGAACGCTTTTAGGATTACAGCCGTTCGAGTACATCCCATGATCACCATCCAATGCGTGACCGTACCCATAGCTCTATGTAACCCAAGGGACTTTATTACATATATGTAAAGACATAGATATATAATAAAGAAGATGCCATATAATAAATAATGATTTAAACAAGACAGTTCTCGTAGTGTTGCTAAGTATTTGGCAACCAATTGGCTTGCCGGGCACCCAACACTAACATTATCACCATGTGTTGCCATTGTTCGACTTCCATTAAATAGTACTATATGTTCGATACTTTCCAACGCTACTGGCGTCCTTCAATCCACCATTCCTATACCCAAAGGTCATATTTCCACGTCGGTTATAATATTATCTACAACACGATTTGTCCGATTGGCTGGCTCGGCCTAATTGTATTTCTAGTGCAGATGAACAATATTCATTCTCCTTTTAGTCCTTACTACTTGTATGCATAATATTATTATGAAAAGAAACAATAAATCACATATGCATGTGTTTATTGTTCTCTTTGTACACTTATTTTATCTTCTAATTTCAAAATGTATCTCGTTTATATAAATCAAAGCAATATAAATGATGTTCTAAACAAGTATGAACACGTTAAAGCGGAAGCGAATAAAGATCGAGTTACCTCCAGCCATTGCTATGCTTTTCAGCAATTTCGAACTTTAACTCCGGCGAATATTTTGAGGTTCTTCTAAGCTCTCAAACTCACCCGAGATGGTGTTGGTTTATGAATGTGAGTATGAACTTAGGGACCCCAAAACCTCCGTATTTATAGCCCCATAACCATCAATGGGCAAGATCACAATCCTACTATTGTAGGTAATTTCAAGATTTTAGCCTTAATTATACGTTATAATTTTGGTCTAAAATCTTTGACATGGACCATATTATGGAAAGATTATTTCCATCGATATCATAATTGATATGGAAATATTCTTGGAGAGATTATTTCCATTGACTCATATTATTTCCATCGATATCGTAATTGATATGGAAATACTAAATGGAGAAATTATTTCCATTGATATATGGAAATATTCTTACATTCTCCCACTTGGTCCATGTAACGAAGCACTCAACATGAGAAAACAAAATATATGAATCATGGCGATAGGTTCTCTGAAAACGAGTATTATCTTCCATGTATTACAATATATTAAGTTTCTCTACTAACAACTCTTAATCTTTAAGCCATATGTTTATTGTAGGTCCACGCAATAATATCTCTTAATTAATTAAATGAATGTGCACAACCTGAGAAATATCAACTAAATAAGAGTTTATTGAAAATAATGTATCGTACATCGAAAGATTACATCATGGAACCAAGTCCCATGTTTTCTACATGATCCTTAAATTTCTTTAGTGGCATGCCTTTAGTCAAAGGATCGGCAATCATCAAATCAGTGCTAATGTGTTTGATGACCACTTTATTATCTTTAACACGTTCTCTTATGGCTAGATACTTAATGTCGATGTGTTTGCTTCGACTTCCACTTTTGTTATTCTTAGCCATAAAAACAGCAGCTGAATTGTCACAATACAACTTAAGTGGCTTAGAAATAGAGTCGACAACCTTAAGCCCAGATATAAAACTCTTCAACCAAACACCATGAGATGTAGCTTCAAAACACGATACAAACTCATCCTCCATAGTAGAAGTAGCAGTCAATGTCTGCTTAGTGCTTCTCCAAGACACAGCTCCACCAGCTAGCATGAAAACATATCCTGAATTGGATTTTCTTGAATCCATGCAGCCAGCGAAGTCAGCGTCAGAGTAGCTAACCACCTCTAATTCACTGGTCCGTCTGAACATAAGCATGTAGTCCTTTGTTCCTTGAAGGTATCTCATAACCTTCTTTGCAGCTTTCCAGCGGTCAATGCTTGGGTTACTCTGATATCTACCCAATACTCCAACAGCATATGCAATGTCAGGTCTGGTACAAACCTGAGCATACATAAGGCTTCCTACAGCGGAAGCATATGGAATATCCTTCATTCGTTCCCGTTCAAGATCATTCTTCGGACATTGATCCAGATTAAATTTGTCACCCTTCACAATAGGTGCTACACTTGGTGAACAATCCTTCATCCGAAATCTCTCTAGAACTTTGTTGATATAGGTCTCTTGAGACAAACCCAAAATGCCTCGTGATCTTTCCCTATGGATCTTAATGCCAATGACATAAGATGCCTCACCCATATCTTTCATAACAAAGTTCTTTGAAAGAAATTGTTTCACCTCATATAGCAATCCATTATCATTAGTTGCTAGCAAAATATCATCCACATATAAAACAAGAAAACATGTCTTACTCCCACTAACCTTCTGGTATATGCATTGATCCATGACATTCTCTTCAAAACCGAATGAAGTGATGATGCCATGGAACTTTAAATACCATTGGTGGGAGGCTTGTTTTAAACCGTAAATGGATTTATTAAGCTTGCAGACTAAATGCTCACCATTACTAGAGGAGAATCCTTCAGGTTTGTTTCATGTAAACATCTTCCTCTAGATCTCCGTTAAGGAATGCCGTTTTCACATCCATTTGATGTAGTTCAAAATCAAAGTGAGCTACTAATGCCATAATTGTGCGAAGAGAATCTTTCTTTGACACAGGAGAAAATGTATCTGTGTAATCGATTCCTTCTCTTTGAGTGAACCCTTTTGCTACAAGTCTTGCCTTATGTCTCTCGATATTGCCTTGTGAGTCTTTCTTTGTTTTAAAGACCCATTTGCATCCAATGGTTTTTACACCATCAGGCAACTCAACGAGATCCCAGACTTTATTAGTTGACATAGAGTTCATCTCCTCAATCATGGCCTTGTGCCATAAGTTAGATTCTTTAGAACTTACAGCTTGTGAAAACGTTTCAGGATCATTCTCGGCTCCAACATTGTAGTCCGTTTCTTGCAAATACACTTCATAATCACTAGGTATTGCCGATCTTCTTTCTCTAGTAGACCTTCTTAATGTTGTTTCATCATTTTCTTGAGCGACTTGTTGTTCAACCGGTTGCTCAATTGGTTGATCAACATCGTCTTGATTAACAACATGATCTAATGGATCAGCATTAACTTGTGGAATTTCAACGACTGGTTGTCTTACACTCGTTTGAGCCTGAGGAGTGTGTATGATAATCAGTCTATCACTTGAAGTAGAAGGTTGAGCTTCATTGTGATCCAACACAGAGACTGAGTCATGCAGTTGGTCACTCCCACTAATCAAGTCATCCTCAAGAAATTTCGCATTTCTTGATTCCACAATCCTAGTACTGTGAGATGGACAATAGAATCTATAACCCTTAGACTTTTCGGTATATCCAATGAAATACCCACTGATAGTCCTAGGATCTAGTTTCTTTTCTTGTGGATTATAAATTCTCACTTCGGAAGGGCATCCCCAAACGCGTATATGTTGCAAACTGGGTTTCCAACCTTTGAATAACTCAAAAGGTGTCTTTAAGACAGCCTTGGTTGGAACTCGGTTTAATATATACACAGCCGTCTTTAGTGCTTCAGTCCACAAGAATTGAGGAAGTTTTCGGTTACTCCTCATACTTCTCACCATGTCCATTAAAGTTCGGTTTCTTCTTTCTGATACACCATTCTGGTCCGGAGTACCAGGCATAGTGTACTGGGCAACAATCCCATGTTCTTGAAGAAACTTCGCAAATGACCCAGGTGCTTGTCCATTCTCAGTGTATCTACCGTAATACTCTCCACCTCTATTTGATCTCACTATCTTAATTTGTTTACCACATTGTTTCTCTACTTCAGCCTTGAAAACTTTAAAGGCATCTAAAGCTTCGTCCTTAGAACGAAGTAAATAGAGATACATGTATCGTGAGAAATCATCAATAAAGGTGATAAAGTATTTTGGACTACTTGCGTCCATATCAGGACAGCAAATGTCTGTATGTATGATTTCTAACAACTCAGTACTTCTCTTTGCACCCTTTTTAGACTTGTTAGTTTGCTTCCCCTTAATGCAATCTATACAAGTCTCAAAATCAGTAAAATCAAGAGTACCAAGTACTCCTTCATCCACCAACCGTTTAATTCTCAAAATGGAGATATGTCCCAATCTCCGGTGCCATAATAGAGAAGAATTTTCATTCACAATACTACGTTTCAATCCGGCAGTTACACTCAAGGAGTTATGAGCAACGTTATTTTGCAATGTAATTGAGTAAAGACCATCAGACAATGTACCATAACCAAGAATTTCGGATTTATGGAATAATGTAAAACCATTAATCGAAAAATTAAAATTAAAACCAAAAGGTACAAGTCTTGAAACTGAAATTAAATTACTTGAGAAACTAGGAACATAAAAAGTCTTTTCCAAATGCAAAATAAAACCACTACTTAACACCAAATTGCAATAACCAATAGCCTCCACATGTGAGCTCATCCTTCCTCCTGAATGGATGTATTGCTCACTTCCCACTGGCTTCCGTAGGTTTTGCATACTCTGCATGGTATTTGAAACATGGATTGTAGAACCAGAGTCAATCCACCAAGTATTATGACCAACATTTGTTAAATTTGATTCATAACATACAAACAAAAGTTGAATACCTTTCTTGTCAAGCCAATTTTTGAACATAGAGCATTCTTTCTTCATGTGTCCTTGCTTCTTGCAAAATAAACACTTTGACTCTTTCTTAATGTCTGGTTTGACAGAGATCTTGCCTTTGTCTTTGGCACGATCTTTCTTCTTCCTTTCGGAAAAAGTCAGATTCACTTTCTCACCCTCTTCCACTGCCAACCTTCCCTCTTCTTGAACACACATGGTCAGAAGTTCATTAATTGACCATTTATCTTTATGTGTGTTATAAGAAATCTTAAAAGGGCCAAATTGTTGGGGCAGAGTGCACAAAATAAAGTGAACCAGAAAGGTTTCTGACATTTCAACTTCTAAGGTTTTTAATTGAGCCGCAATATCCCTCATGCGCATGATATGATCACGCACACCTCCTATCCCAGTAAGCTTCATGGATGAGAATTGCATGATAAGGGTACTTGCCAAAGCCTTATCCGAAGTGACAAATTGTTCGTCTATTGCTTTCATTAAGAGACCAACATTGTCATATTGCTCAATAGAACCCCTAATCCCAGCAGATACTTTGGTCTTTATGAACATAACGCAGAGGCGATTAGATCGCTCCCACTTTTCATAGAGATCAACCTGATCTGGGGTACTCACCTCAGTGATTGCAGGTGGTTCAGGCTTTCTGATGACATAGTCAATATCCATCGATCCCAAATGAAAGAGAACTCTTTCCTTCCAGACCTTAAAGTTGTCACCCTTGAGTTCGGGAACATCACATTTTACATCAGAGTAACTAACAGGTTGACTAGCTGCAATTAAATTGAACATGCTTATTAAATATTGTTTTGAAGGTTATAACTATATCATGTTTTACCAATGTACAAACATGTTTTCACTAAATGAATCTAGAGACATAAAACTTGCCTGTGGGCTAAAGTTCTAATTCCATTAGATTCATACTATCATGATAAAACTATCAAAATATGTTCCTTTTCCTAATACCTGTGGGTTAATTAGGAAATATAATTTGATATTTTATCCTAATTAATCATAAATAAAATTATAAAATTCCTGTGGGTAAATTTCATAATATATCATATGATTAACTACAACTTTTGTTTATTTGATATCAATATGTCATCTCGATTAATAAGAGATGCTGTGGCTATCTCTAATTAACTAAGACCACATGGATCAATATAACAAAAAACCATAATTATATTGTGCAAACCATTACTAAATGTTATATATTAATTAAAATATAACTTCTAAATAAAATGGTATAGTAGCACAATGTAATTAAAACTGAATATTGAAAAATCAATCAAGATGTCTTTAATCTCCAAAGGAGGAAAGTAATGCATGTTGAATGGGAAATTACCATACATAGATACAAGTATCTTTCAGCCGTGATTTCATGCAAAAACCCCACTTAGAGCATCTCCAATGTATATCTCTAAAATGGTGTAACTTTTTCACCATTTTAGTGATTGCTACAGTAATCTGCTCCAATGTATATCACTATATCTCACTCTAAAAGTATATTCCACAGAATATTCCTTTTTAACCCCATTTACTATTATTTCTTATATTTTACAAATAACACCCTACATTTAATTCTTTATTACATATTCATCCAAGTTAATATTTTTTTATATTTTATAAACTTATAAAATTATACAATGATTATTTAGTAATAATAATACGTAGTATATATATTTTTAATATTTTATCGACGAAATTAAATATCAATGAAATTAAAATTGTACGTAATATATAAAGCTCGAATTATATTTAAATAATTTACTAATGTTTATTTAATTTACTAATCTTATTTTCATATCGTGTAATTTTCCATTCCATGTAATATTAGTTATTTCCTATTTCATGTAATATATCCATGTTTCAATTAATATTTTTATATATTTTAATTTATATTTATTATTGTATAATCAAATATAAAAAAATAACATATATAAAAAAAATAACATATATCTAATCGTAACATTTATAAAATTTAGGGGCTTAATTGTAAATGGACCAAATTGTACTAAATCATAAAATATATATACTAAATTAAAAACAAAATAAAAAACAAAAACAAATAAAAAAAAGGAAAATCCCACGGCAAATTTGCCGTGGGGGCCCCCCATTTTGCCGTCCCATTGGAGCGGCATTTTGGCCCACCAATGCCAAAATGCCGCTCCATTGGAGTTGGCCTTAACATGCATTAGGATTAAGTCAAAAGAAAATTAAAGACAGTGGAATAATGCACTTCTCTTCATGTTCGAAAGGTGCTGTCAGTGCATTATATATAAATATATCAAAGCATTTTGCACTTTAAAAAGTGATCCAAGCAAGGCAATGCATTACGTATATTTCAGATGATGTTTTGCCACTTTAAAAGGATAAACTAAGCAAGGCAGAGGTAAAACATAAGCTCTGATACCAAATGTTATATAAACCAAAGCAATATAAACGATGTTCTAAACAAGTATGAACACGTTAAAGCGGAAGCGAATAAAGATCGAGTTACCTCCAGCCATTGCTATGCTTTTCGACGATTTCGAACTTTAACTCCGGCGAATATTTTGAGGTTCTTCTAAGCTCTCAAACTCACCCGAGATGGTGTTGGTTTATGAATGTGAGTATGAACTTAGGGACCCCAAAACCTCCGTATTTATAGCCTCATAACCATCAATGGGCAAGATCACAATTAAAGGTGTCAAACGGGCCATAACGGGCCAAAACCGGCCGGCCCGTTATGGCCCATTAAATTAGGCAAACAAGCCAGGCCTTAAGGAGCCAGGCCGGCCCCTTAAGGCTCGTTGGCCGAAACGGCCTGTGGCAGGCCTGACTGGCCGGCCTTAATAGGCCGGCCATCAAGCCTGCTCCAATTTTTTATTTTTTTTTTGGCTTTTTTGTTTTTTCTTTTCTTTCCATTTTCTTTATTTAATAAATTATTTTATTCAATATTTGTTATATAATTAAAAATAATGTATAATGTATTGATATAATTAATATATCATTATTATATAATTAGTAGTATATATAATATAATGTAGTGATTTTTTGAGTTTATATAATATTTTTGAGTTTTTATGAATTTTGTATAATATTTCAAATATCAAATTATGAGTTAGAAAATATATGGATTTAACTTTCTAAATTGAAAATCAATCGACAATAGTTTTGTGTATAAATTATTTATTCAGAATTTTTATATATCTGCTTTGATTTTAATAATCTTCATGATGGGTTTCATTATGATTATCTGCTTTGATTATCTATTTTGGTTTAATACATATTATAATATGTGGCTACAAAATATTGTAAATATTAATATAATTTAGTTCGATTACTTATATATAATTAGTAGTATATAAATTAGTAACTTGCATTAAATTTAAAAAAATCATTGCAAGGAAATGAGAACTAAATTATCCAACTCTATTACAAAGTAATGAAAATCAAAATATCCTAATTATATGTATTATATAATATATATTATAGATTATTATGGCTACAAAAATATTGTAAATAAATCAAAAAAAAAAAAAAAAACAACAAAAAGAAAATTAATATAATAATAAATCACAAAAAAAAAAAACAAAAAAAAATTAATGGGCCAGGCCGGCCCATTCTCTGTCATGGAACGGGCCGGCCTGGGCTGTTTAAGGTCGGCTCCTTAAGGCCGGCTGGCCTTAAGGGGCAGGCCAGAGTTGGCCTATCCGGCCTTAACAGGCCGGCCTGTTAACAGGCCGGCCTGTTAGGCCGGCTGTCAAGCAGGCCTTAAAAAGGCCTGCTTGACACCTTTAATCACAATCCTACTATTGTAGGTAATTTCAAGATTTTAGCCTTAATTATACGTTATAATTTTGGTCTAAAATCTTTGACATGGACCATATTATGGAAAGATTATTTCCATCGATATCATAATTGATATGAAAATATTCTTGGAGAGATTATTTCCATTGACTCATATTATTTCCATTGATATCGTAATTGATATGAAAATACTAAACGGAGAAATTATTTCCATTGATATATGGAAATATTCTTACATGTATATATATATTTGTCTTTTTTTTGTCAGCCATTCAACCCATTTGAAATCTTTGAAAATTATATCACAAACTATTTTCATTTTAATTTAATGGTAACTCAGAAATTTCAGTTCACCAAATGGTAAATCGAAATTAAATCTAATAGAAACAAACCGAACCATGGCCTATACAATTCAATTTGAATTCTGTTGTGAAAATTGCACACGAACTTGTTATGGAAATGGTTTAGTCGAGGCACGGGTTACCCGATTTCCTTAACACAATTACGCCCCGCTCACGGTGGTTACGGGATATGGCGTTTGTGTCCCAAGATACAACGACTAACGTCTTAGAAATAGGACCACTCCAAATTTCTAAGTCTAGCGAACAAGTTTTCTGCTAGAACTCTCGTAAGAAAAAAAAGAAGGAATAGATGATATGAAGTTAATACTTCGGTGTGAAAATCTGAAAATAGGAGGACCCTATTTATAGATTTCCAAAGGTTGGGGGCCGAAAAGATACAACTTTTCGAAAACTGCAAAACAGCCCCTGGAAAATGAAAAGGCGCCTTTTCACTCCCAACGGGTGTTGTTCCAGCGCGAACGGGTGCATCATGCACCTCTTCGTCCATTGATCGCAATGGTTCACTATCTCGATTAATCGTGGCCATCGATTAAAAGAGTTGTGATCCATTGATTCAACGAATAGAAATCTAACGGTCCAAAATAATTGTGGAAAATGAAAATTTAATTAATTAAATAATATAATTAATTAAATAGAATTTTATATAAAAATATAAATTCGGATGACCCACGACCCGACCCGCCCGCCCAGCCCGGCCCAAGCCCAAGCCCACGGCCCACGGACCCGAACCCGACCCGCCCGGTCGGTCGGTCGGCGGCGGTCGGTCGGCGGCGGCGGCGGCGCGCGCGTGTGTGTGTGTGCGCGCGAGGCGGGTCAAACCATGGCTAACCATGGCCTCCCCCCTCTAAACCCACACAAACATGATATGACCCAAGGCCACAAACTTCATTTTCCATGTTGAGCTTAATATGCTCAACTAAATATATGTTTGGAACCTATGTGGGATACCCACATTTTTACTAATTCAAATGCTAAACTTTAACATCAAATTTCTCATTCATCCGAAATCGGAATCGAGAAATTCGAAAGGCTAACGATATCTACTCGGAACGTAGTTTCATAATATCTAAAAATATCCTCATTCCGAGTACAATAGCATTTTCGAATTTTATATAAGATTTCCAACAATCCCCCACATGAATGAAATTATGCAGATGCAGATGCTACGAGAGTTCAGGCGAGAAGCTATTGCATCAGAATAGATAGCTGGCGCTTTGAATCTTTCTTAGTGAGATATCATCGGATACACTAGGCTCCCCAATGAACGTGATGTCTTGAATTGGTCAGCCGTTTGTGTGTACCTAGACAATGATATTCACAAACTAGCTTCTCTACAGATCTTGTTCTCTGTTGGGTCCATTTTGGCCGTGGAACACCACCTTGGATTCATAAGTGTTAACTTATTGAAGCGGCCCCACTTCACACTTATATAGGTGACCTCCTATTGAGAGTATCCTGGCATACTCCACTTTATTACGTCACATACTTAGACAGTATAGGAATCATTAAAAGTTTCGTAACTTAACCTTAGCTACATACTCCAGGGAGCACTTGTTCAACATAGGAATGGGTCGAAGTGATTAACACTTCCAAGTGCACTGAACTTTCATAACTTCGTTTTCCCATTGAACCAAGATCTTGGGATCTCCAGTCAACAAGGTTGGGTTCCGCTATGTCCATTCTTAAGATGTAGGCTTTAAGCCCATTCCCTTCGTTGAGCTTTCAACTAAATCTCTTGGCTGGCCTTTCGTTAACGGATCCGCAATATTTTCCTTTGACTTTATATAGTCTATGGAAATTATACCACTAGAGATTAGTTGTTTGATGGTATTATGTCGTCGACGTATATGTCTAGACTTACCATTATACATACTACTTTGTGCTCTTCCAATTGCCGATTGATTATCGCAATGTATCAAAATTGAAGGCACTGGTTTTGTCCAACAAGGAATGTCTTCTAAGAAGTTTCGAAGCCACTCAGCTTCTTCACCAGCTTTATCTAAAGCTATAAACTCGGATTCCATAGTAGATCGAGCAATACAAGTTTGTTTAGAAGACTTCCATGACACAGCTCCTCCACCTATGGTAAAAACATAACCACTAGTGGATTTGGAGTCATTCGAATCAGATATCCAATTTGCATCGCTGTATCCTTCTAGTACAGCGGGATATCTTGTATAGTGTATACCATAGTTCATAGAATATCTTAGATATCTAAGAACTCTTCTTAATGCCGTCCAGTGATCCTTATTTGGATTACTTGTATATCTACTCAATTTGTTAACTGAGTAGGCAATATCAGGACGTGTACAATTTGCAATATACATCAAACTTCCAATTATTTGTGCATATTCAAGTTGTGATACGGGTTCTCCAAAATGTTTCTTTAACGTTAAGTTGGGATCCACTGGTGTCTTAATGGGAGGTTCATTATATGCATTGAATTTTCTAAGTACAGACTCTACGTAGTGAGACTGTGATAGAACAATTCCCTCCAAAGACTTGGCGATTTTGATCCCTAATATAACGTCAGCTTTTCCCATATCTTTCATATCAAAATGTCTTTTCAACATTCCTTTTGTATTCATGATTATTTCATGATTACTACCCATTATTAACATGTCATCTACATAAAGACTCACGATGACATATTCTTTTTGAGTGCATTTTATATAGATACACTTGTCGCACTCATTGATCTTGAAACCATTTGAGAACATTGTGTTGTCAAATTTTTCATGCCACTGTTTTGGTGCTTGTTTAAGCCCATACAATGATTTGACAAGTTTACACACTTTGTTTTCTTGTCCTGGAGCAACATACCCCTCGGGTTGTTCCATATAGACTTCTTCGTCCAATTCTCCATTTAAAAATGCAGTTTTAACGTCCATTTGGTGTATTTCAAGGTCATACAAAGCAGCAATCGCTATTAGTACCCTTATGGATGTTATTCTTGATACCGGAGAATAAGTATCAAAATAATCAAGGCCTTCAGTTTGTCGATATCCTTTTGCTACCAAACGAGCCTTATATTTATCGATACTCCCATCAGCCTTATATTTTCGTTTCAGAATCCATTTGCAACCTAACGGTTTACTACCTTTTGGGAGATCTACTAACTCCCAGGTGTGATTCTGCATAATTGATTGTATTTCACTATCAATGGCTTCTTTCCAGAGCGGTGCATCTGGACTTGTTAAAGGTTCTTTGATAGTTCTTGGTTCATTTTCCGCCATATAGGTTAGGAAATCAGGACCAAAAGTCGTAGCCACTTTAGTCCTTTTACTACGACGTGGTTCAATATTAATTTGATCACTCGTAGATTCACGTGTTCTTTTAAGAGAACTTGTCTCATTAGATTCACTTTTTTCCTTACATGGAAAAATGTCTTCATAAAAGACAGCATTTCTCGACTCCATAATCGTTCCTTCTTGTACGTCAGAATTATCAGATTTATGTACGAGAAATCTATAGGCACTACTGTTGAGAGCATAGCCAATAAATATGCAATCTACAGTTTTTGGTCGTATTTTCACTTGTTTGGGTTTAGGTACTTCTACCTTTGCCAAACACCCCCACACTTTCAAGTATCGGTATGAAGGTTTAACACCCTTCCACATTTCGTAAGGAGTTTCGCTCCTATCTCGATGTGGAATTTTATTCAAGATATAATTAGCAGATAGAATCGCTTCCCCCCACATATTCTGAGGTAAACCAGAATTTATGAGTAACGCATTCATCATCTCTTTAAGAGTGCGATTTTTACGTTCAGCAATTCCATTTGATTGAGGTGAGTAAGGTGCCGTAGTTTGATGAATTATTCCATGATGGGAACAAAATTCTTCAAATGGTGCGCCGTATTCTCCACCTCTATCACTACGAATAATTTTTATTCGTTTATCTAGTTGATTTTCAACTTCACTTTTGTAATGAGTGAATGCTTCCGAAGCTTCGTCTTTACTTCTTAATAAGTATACATAGCAATATCTTGTGCAATCATCAATGAATGTAATAAAGTACTTCTTTCCACCTCTAGTTTGCACAAACTTTAAATCACAAATATCACTGTGAATAAGTTCTAGAGGTGCGGTTTTTCTTCCATCTATTGAATGAAATGGTGACTTTGCTAGTTTAGCTTCAACACAAACTTCACATTTATGTTGTTCATTCAATTGAAATTGAGGTAATAAATTCAACTTAATGAGTCGTTTTATAGTATTGTTATTAACATGTCCTAATCTAACATGCCACAAATTAAAACACTCAAGCAAAGAATTATTCTTTTCATATTCATACTTTCCAAGGTCACGAATGATCGTCATTACATTCATTTTGAAAAGGCCCTTATCTAGGTAACCTTTTCCTACAAACATTCCACTCTTAGTCAGTGCTACTCTATTAGCTTCAAAAGCTAGCTTAAATCCTGCTTTAACTAAGGCAGCTCCAGAAATTAGATTTTTGCGAATGTCCGGCACATGTAGCACGTCAATCAGCGTCAGTTCCTTTCCCGATGTCATTTTCAGAACCACTCTACCGAGCCCAACAACTGGTGATGTGGCCGAGTTTCCCATATAGAGCTTTCGTCCACTTATAGGAAGATACCTCGAAAATAGCGCCTTGTCTGAGCAAATGTGTCGAGTGGCACCAGTGTCGACAAACCATTCTTTCGGATTATCCACCATGTTGCATTCGAACACCACAACACTGAGATCAATCTCAGATAAATCAATGGGAACCGTCTTGTTCTCTAGTTCGGCTAGGTGAGCTTGGCTTTGAACCCTTCCTTGGTTTGCCTCTTTCTTCTTTGGAGCTTTACAGTCTTTAGCTTTGTGGTTTGGTTTTCCACAGTTATAGCACACCCCGGAGAACTTAATTCTCTTGTTCTTTCCCTTAAACTTTTCAGAACTCTTCCTCTTTTTGCTAGTATTTGACTCCGCCAAATTAGCCATGATAGGTGGTGGCTTAGTTGATTTCTTGTCATTTGACCGGTTGTCTTCTTCGATTCTCAGCCTCACTATCAAATCCTCAAGGCTCATTTCCTTGCGTTTATGCTTGAGATAATTTTTTAAGTCTTTCCATCCCGGTGGAAGCTTTTCTATTATGGCAGCAACTTGAAATGATTCACTAAGAACCATATCTTCAGCATGAATCTCGTGCAAAACAATTTGCAATTCTTGGACTTGATTCATGATGGTCTTAGTATCCACCATTTTGAAGTCCAGAAACTTCCCAACTACGAACTTCTTTAGGCCCGCATCTTCAGTCCGGTACTTTTTATCCAAAGACTCCCACAGAGCCCTTGCAGTCCGGTAAGCACTATACACACTATAAAGTGCGTCATCGAGCCCATTCAGAATGTAGTTCCTACAAAGGAAATCACAGTGGCTCCATGCGTCAAAAGCACTCCTTGCTTGACTATCAGTTTCGTCCTCCGGCATCGTAGGAGCATTCTCGGTGAGGAACCTATCCAAGTTCAAAGTGGTTAGGTAAAACAACATTTTCTTTTGCCACCTTTTGAAGTCAGCACCACTGAACTTGCCAGGCTTTTCTCCATGAGCCGGCACATTAGGAATTGTTGGTGCCACAGCGGGGGCAACAACAGTGACTGGTGGTGGCGGCGTTGGTGGTGGAGAGCCTTGTGGCAAAGGTGGTACGTCGAAATTAAATCTAATAGAAACAAACCGAACCATGGCCTATACAGTTCAATTTGAATTCTGTTGTGAAAATTGCACACGAACTTGTTATGAAAATGGTTTAGTCGAGGCACGGGTTACCCGATTTCCTTAACACAATTACGCCCCGCTCACGGTGGTTACGGGATATGGCGTTTGTGTCCCAAAATACAACGACTAACGTCTTAGACCACTCCAAATTTCTAAGTCTAGCGAACAAGTTTTCTGCTAGAACTCTCGTAAGAAAAGAAAGAAGGAATAGATGATATGAAGTTAATACTTTGGTGTGAAAATCTGAAAATAGGAGGACCCTATTTATAGATTTCCAAAGGTTGGGGGCCGAAAAGATACAACTTTTCGAAAACTGCAAAACAGCCCCTGGAAAATGAAAAGGCGCCTTTTCACTCCCAACGGGTGCTGTTCCAGCGCGAACGGGTGCATCATGCACCTCTTCGTCCATTGATCGCAATGGTTCACTATCTCGATTAATCGTGGCCATCGATTAAAAGAGTTGTGATCCATTGATTCAACGAATAGAAATCTAACGGTCCAAAATAATTGTGGAAAATGAAAATTTAATTAATTAAATAATATAATTAATTAAATAGAATTTTATATAAAAATATAAATTCGGACGACCCACGACCCGACCCGCCCGGCCCAAGCCCACGGACCAGGACCCGACCCGCCCGGTCGGTCGGCGGCGGCGCGCGCGTGAGGCGGGTCAAACCATGGCTAACCATGGCCTCCCCCCTCTAAACCCACACAAACATGATATGACCCAAGGCCACAAACTTCATTTTCCATGTTGAGCTTAATATGCTCAACTAAATATATGTTTGGAACCTATGTGGGATACCCACATTTTTACTAATTCAAATGCTAAACTTTAACATCAAATTTCTCATTCATCCGAAATCGGAATCGAGAAATTCGAAAGGCTAACGATATCTACTCGGAACGTAGTTTCATAATATCTAAAAATATCCTCATTCCGAGTACAATAGCATTTTCGAATTTTATATAAGATTTCCAACAAATTCCAAATTTGATCGAACCAAAATTTCGATTAACTGAATTTCCGATTCTATTTGGTCAAATTGTGAGAATATAATTGAGCTAAATGCAGATTAATGTATCCAGAGATGTAAGAAGATACTCAGAGAATAAGCCCCAATCAAGAATGACAAATATAACTTGAACAAGGCAAAAAAAAAATGAACCTTTCATACTGGAACAAGAACTAGAATTCTCCGAACATGACTCACAAAATGCATAACAAAGCAAAAAAAAAAAGATACAAACATGCAACCACCATTACAAGTACAAAAGATCATTACAACCTTAAACCAGCGAAAAGAAACCTACGAAAAACCAACAACAAAAAACCCACATTACTAATCGACCCTCTGGATCCTCGCCTTTTTTAAACCTTTTTTACCCAATTTTATATCAACTAACGCATTTTTTCTAATTTAGAAACGGGAAATTTTCTAGATTTGTCATCACATGGCGAAGCTCAGCAGCAGAGATGAATCCATTTTGATACTTGTCGAAAACACGAAACGCCTCTTTTAGCTCCTCCTCAGAGTCGGTGTCCTCCATTTTTCGAGCCATGAGGTTAAGCATCTACCTCGTTGATCATGCAACCTGCACGTGATGTTGTATAACGATTATTGGATTGTACCTTTCGGGGTCCTAAATCTATAATTGGCGAAGGCATCACTAGTGCAAATGGAAGTTTAACATTATTGTTCCTCGTTTAAAAGGATTTATCCTTACAGTTCCATTGTCACCATGTGGTGCCGTTGTTCGACTTCCATTAAACAGTACTGTAAGATATTTACTACTACTCCTCCTTCCTCTTTAATCGCCACCACCGTCCACCAATTTGGGGCGGCAGTGAAGCTGATGTAGAAGAAAAGGAAGGGGATGCCATGAAATCTAGTTAGGGTTTTTTGTTATTTTCAATTCGATAATAAAAAGAGAAAAATAAAAAATAAATATATAGTAATTATTATATTAATAAATTGAATACAAATTACATGACATAATTCTTGATTATAAATAATCTACAAGATCATGTTGGTAGACATTTAAAGTTACTATTATTATTGTTAGGTGTGTGCCTCAATGCCAAACAAAAAACTGGAGAGTTTAGGGAACTATATTGTATTGTATATTCTGGATTTCCTTTATTAGTTAAAAACATTTGTCTATGTTCATATAAATCTTAAATGCAAAATAAAATTATTGTTTTGGATGATAGGGGAACCCGCAGCCGCTACCCTTTCGGCCTCGCACTTGGTAAATCTCGCTCTTGTGCAATAGCTTGTAAACCACACAAGAGAGATAAATCAGCCTAGGTTGCCCATAGCTGACAGACTCATGGTAGAGAAGGTAAATAAGCATTCTCATAATGGGATTCGAACCTGTGACCTAGACCACAGAATTCAGATGTCCAACCAACTCTATTAGGGGTTGCCCGTGCAAAATATAATTATTGACCAATGGTTATGAGTTCAAAGGGAAACTTTCCAAGAGTATACACTAGAAAGGTCAAGCGTTTGATCTCGTAATTCGGGTTTGCAAGACAATAAATCTTAACTTGGCATTAATATTTTGACAATGAAAGTATGAATCTGGACACTATTGGATAGTAGGAGAATGTGACTAGGTATCTAAATGAAATTGATATATTCGAAAACGATTCACATTATTTCGATCATATGGTACTTACTCTGGGACAGTCAATTTACTTACTTTGGAAATCATGGAAAGAGGTATGCGTACCTATCATCTTGGAGAAACTTTCATATTTTCACCAATTTAAAAATTGTTAAGATAATTTATAAGAATTTAAGCATCATAGAAAAAGTAATGTCCTTGAATTACAAAGGTTAGTTAATCTTGTGTGTAATGGTAGCTGAAGTATTAGCTATTTAGAGTTTCATGTTCATAAAAAAAGAATTATCATTTTAATGCAAATTATGTGATTATATTTATTATAAGGTAAACTTGCTAAAAGGCCGCAAAAGTAAGTAGTTTCATGATGGATCATAGCGTATATCCATGTATTATCAGGCTAAAAAACTCACAAAAAAATATCTTTAGTGGTTTGTTGTTTCGATTTTGGATTTATTGATATTAAATGAAAGATATATATATATAATAATATAAAAATATAGATAATAATATGTATTTTTTTCATTGTGAAAAGACATAATTATTCCTCTCTAATTATTCATATTATAATAAGTTATTTTGATAATAATTAATAAGGTAACCCTTAGTATAATTTAATAATTGATCGGGAGACACTTGGTACGCATGTCATCTCAAATAGATATATAAATATTTTTGTCTCTTCATTTTTTTACTTTTAATAAGGGTTATATTATATTTAATATTTAAATTTTAAGACTTTTAATATACTACTAAAATTGATCATGATAAAAAATTGACTATTTGACTATTCCTTTACTGAAGCCTTTTAGTTCTTATAATTCAGTGCATGAATATCTATGGTATATATATATATATATATTAACGAATTTTATATCCATTGATATAAAATTATATTATATTATGTCTACTCTACCTTACTAATCTATTAATGATAATTATATGCATATAGTAAATATTATAAATTGATTTTTTTAATTTCTCATATTTATCAACACAAATAAACACAAATAACAATTTCAGTATAGAGAACAGAGAAAAGAAGACTTTTGGTTCAACAAAAATCATTGTAACAGTTACTTAAAAGAGAAGTAAACATTATAAGTTATAATAAATAATTTGAAGTTGAAGTGACTAATTAAAGATATTGATGATGGTTTTTTTACGTTGTTAAATTATTAAATAAACAAATAAATATGTATATGAAACTAAAATTAAATAATTTGTAATTCACAAGGGTAATTAGATACAAAATACAATGTGATAAAAATTTGATGAATTAACATTCCAAGAATTGTCATACATTTTATATTAGGAAATACATAACTTTTTGATAATGTATTATGAAGGTTGGAAAATGTCAATTTTCAATAATAAGATAGAGTTCGAAAAAATTTTAAGAGCGATCAATAATCATAAATTTTGAAGGAATGTGGAAGGTAGTTATAGATATTATTCATTAATTTTGTAGGAAGTGTAGGTGTTGTATTTTATTACTCGATAAAAAGTTTGTAGAAAGTGGAGGATTTAATATATAGTAAATAAAATTTATAGTTGAGATTTGAAAAGTAATTTCAGAATTGGATGAATTGTGAAAATGCATAATTACCTTCTCGTAATTATTTATATTAAAATAAGTTATTTTAACAATAATTAATGAGTGGCCATTAGTATAATCAATAATTAATAGGGTGACCTTTGGTATGCATCTCATATTGATATATAAATATTTTTGTCTTTTCATTCTTTAAAACTTTCAATAACAGGTATATTATATTTGATTTTCAAATTTGAACACTTTGAATATAATATGAAAATTAATCGTGATAACAAATTAACTATTTGACTATTCATTCACTAAACCTATGTAATTATTATAATTTAGTGCAAAACTATATGGATGAGTGATATATATATATATATTAACTTTATATCCTATGACATAATATTATCTATATATTTTAATTTTTAAAATAAATATTTGATGTTTAAAAATATTAAATAAATCTTATCTACACCATTAACCTATTTAATCATCAAAACCAGCTCCTCTCCTTTACAATTATATGTAGTATAATTTATTGATATCATTCTCCCTTGATGCCCATATAAATTATATAAAAATACATAACAATGAGTGATAAATACTTTATATATGATCAAAACTTCTATATATAAGCACCATTTGGCATTGCAAATCATAAAACGTAAAATAAAATGTTTTATTAATATGGTAGATTTAACTAAAATTTATTTACATTAAACAAAGATAGATATTCAAAGAATTATTACTAAACGTAAAAATCACCCATATACAAGCTGTAGTATATATATATATATATATATATATATCAATCTTCACCAACATAGATAAAAATAATTATAATAAAACATTGAGGAACTAGTTAAAGTGTGATAATTCAAATTTAAAAACTTAAATTAGTTAAAGTGCGTCACATTAGTAAAATATAGATAAATAATTCTTGAAATACTAAAATTTAACCGTAAATGCAAAACATGAATTGAGCTCCACAAGATAGTAACAAACTAATGAGCTCCTATAAATTAAAAAATCGTTTGCTTGATATTAAGTGTATATCTCCGATTTTGATGGTAATGAATTATCATTATTTTTAGATGTCTATGTAAATGCCAATTTCAGTCAAATTGTTAATCTAGAGGAATTGGTTCTAGAAAATTCAATCCATAAAAGTCACATTTAGGCCACGTAATTTATATTAATATATACATTAACTAAAAAGATGGTATTACTAGCGTATTTTTAGTGTTTAAACATTAAAATACTCAGCAACATCCTAATCTTCAAGTATTGTTAAATTTGAACATGCATTACCAAATAGTGATATTTAAGTTACTGAATTATTCATCTTTTTCTAATAATCCTTACAGTATAATTTTAAATTTGTCTTTTTCGATAAGTAACTAATGTATATGACAATATTTGTTTATTGCAAATCAAGTAATTCTTACGAAATTTTTTCATTCTATATTATTCGTTAACTAATGTATATTTTCATTATGATCTATTAAATTTTTATTTGAATATATGCATCAAATATTTTATTATATAGAGGAGAATTACTAAAAGAAAAAACTTTTCATTTGACACGTGAAACTAAGATTTAGGCATATTTGGATACATGACATAACTTTAATTTTTTTTATCTTCTTCTTTTTGTGTTTAAGTTGACGTGAATTATGGAAAAACAAATCATGATTTGAAATTCTAATATTATCACAAGTATTAATATATTTATGTAAAAATTTTCTTTATGTGAATTTAAATATTTATTTGTCAAGTGTATTCATATATATAGTCCCTTTTTAAAAATTGTTTACTACATAGATTCATATAAATTCATGAGAGACATTCATAAGAATTACATGTTTATGTTCTTATTTGTATCTCAAATTTAGTAATGTATGTAAAATTCTTTTTTACTATGACATTATATCAACTTAAAATAAAATAGTAGTTTGTTTTTTGTGACTTACATTAATTATCTATTTATAAAATTTCCAGTAAACATATTAATTTCATGCTTTTTTTAACTTTATTAACTTTTAGGATGTGCATTCTTACAATTAATTTTTTATTGTTAAAGATTTAATAGTTTAATATTTTTAAGAAAAACTTACAAGTCAATTTGTGACAGAAAATGTAAGAAAATATTTATAGTTTTTCTAATTCAATTTCTTTCAATTCAATTATGAAAAATTTATTTAATTGAATTTTATCATAAAAAGAATTTAAACAACACAAATAATAAACTTTTGAGTAAGATGGAAAACACAAATACAAATTTCAGAAGAATAAAACATAACGAATAACAAAATAAAAAGACAACTTTTAAAAAATATTTTATTTATATTTTCCTCCTTAAAATCTATGATCCAAAAATAGCATAAAAAATTAGGTGTTCACGTGCAACACACATACATCTTGTTAGTAGGCATAAATATAACGAATTAAACAATACATTTTACATATAATTAAAAAAATAGACAATTATTATTCGTTTTTTAAATTTTTTTCTTTAATTCCATCATACCCTTTTCACTTACTTTTTCTTTCGAATGTATTATTTCTTAAATTTCATCATACCCTATATTCGTTTTTATGGACTTATGACATTCAATAGGATATTGCCTCTTGGCTTTATTATACATCCAATTGGCAAAATATGTGAAAATTAAGACCTAACTGTCATTTAGAATAGTATCCTTCGAATAGATTTCATTTTTCATTTTAATTTTAGTATATAATATTTCTCTTCGATATTTATGTGAAAAGGAAATACGAAATGGAAACAAAATTTGAAATAGACGATTTAGAATGCATCGTTTGGTTTGGTAGACTTATGAAGTGGTCTAATATAATATATTTAGGTAATTATTTGTAGTCTTATATTTGTCAAAGATTTGGCAAGTTCTATCGTCTTTGTGGGCTACAAATACTTTGGTTTAAGATTCAATTATGGCTTTGCCAACTCGATCAATTTGAATTTAGTTCGTTTACCCCCAATTCAGGATTTTCCTAATTATCTTATGGTGTGTTTGGATAGAAGGGATTTCAAATCGATCGACAAATCCATGAAGTTCATTTGGATGTATCCAAGTTACGATGGATATCAAAATCCATTGTCATTCATTTTGACTTATTTTCTCCATAACTATGGTGGGTTCCAAATGACTCCATTTTAGGTGTCATTTGAAATCCTTCCTCCAAACTAAATCTCCTCCCCAAATTTAAATCACTAAATCCAAACACACCCCTTAAGTTCTTTCCAAATAACATGTATTTAAAAAAATCTCTAAAAGATATACAATAACTCTTCGGCAAACATCTAAAAATCAGAATAAATGATCTACATGACCGACTAAAGTGGGATGGCGTTATTGGTTACGTAATGGAAATGTCAAAAACTCTAAAAGACTAAAAATGATTTACGTGGCCTCAAATGGTACCGAAAAATGTTTTTGTCTAATTTTAAATTTCTCATTAAATGTATTAGCATGCAAACCATACAAGAGAGTTTAACAAGTTTAGGTTGGCCATAGCTGACAAGCTCACAGTAGAAGAGGCGAATACATGCGCATACCTTCCAAGGGAATTGAACTCGTGACCAAAACTACAAGATTCAGCTGCCCGACAAGCTGTAATGGGGTTGTCCCCAATAAATTATGGAATGTTTGTCAATAAAATATACATAATTTTTGTATTAAGATATCATAATACACCAATATTGAACATTATAATACTGAATTTTGCATGTAGCATTTCTAAGTACCAACCCACCCTACCCTAACCCCTATTCATTAAGTGCTAAGAAAATATCTAAAATGACTTATATACATACGTTGAGGAGAAATTTTTTTTGCAAGAATACATGTAAATAAACAAGAGTAAATAGGAAAAACACGGAATTGCAATTATAGTAACGATATAACATATACCACATAAACCTCGAAATTAAATGGCTTATAACAATTGTGCCTTGGCCCTTTTCCTCGTCGCACCCCTCTTTGCGGTCTCAGACCCGGCCACTAGCAAACGGCCTGCGAACCAGACGGAAACTGCCCAACACCAGCAACAGGCCAAGGCATCAATGGAACGCGTGTTAGCGTGAATTGCACCCTTCAATAGTTGGTGAGGGCATCACTAGTGCCGATGGAAGTTTTAAAATTAACGTTCCTTATTTGAAAGCAAGTCGCCTTTTAAAACAAATGACACCATGTCTTGTCGTAGTTCAACTTCCATTAAACAGTAGTACATGTCCGGTACTTTCCACCACTAATGGCGTCCGCCATTCAACCAGTCAACAATCTCAGAATCTGAGCAGTCAAAAATCGATGGTATATAATAAGTCGTATATAACATCACTCTACATTTAATTTATTAGATGAAAAGTATTATAGCATCTACTTTTCAAATATATTAACTTTTGCATACATTGCAAATTATATTATTTATTAAGATAAGCAAACTCTTGGGTTGCATTAATTAAATGTCTATGACGCTAATGCAAATAACGATACTATATTAATTGGCTCTAATAATAACTACAAAATGGGACAACCTCCGGTAGAGTTGGTACGGGTATCTGAATGTTGTGGCTTAGGTCACGGGTTTGATTCTTGATAAAGGAGTGTCTATTTGCCTTCTCTACTGTGAGTCTGTCAGCTATTAGCAACCTAGGCTACTTTACCTCTCTTGTGTAGTTTGCAGGCTATTATACAAGCAGGATTTATATAGTGCGCACCTCACGGTAGCAGCTGCGGATTTCCCTCGTCAACCAAAAAAAATAATAACCACAAAATTAATCTATCTTATGTTGTTTTAAGATGACATATATTTAAAAAAAATCTTTAGAAGATATATAATAACTCTTTAGTCAAACATCTAAAAATCGGAATAAATGATCTACTATGAATCTATGACCGACTAAAACTTATGTAAAGACTAAAAGTGATTTGCGTTGATTCAAATGAGATTGAAAAAGACTTTTCCCTAATTTTAAATGTCTAAGAAAAATAATAAAAAGATTGATATCCATTAAAAACTTAACTTATTCAAGTAAATTTTATTAATACATATTTTCCATTTTATTAAAAGCAAATATTGTTATCCAACATGGAATTTTGTAATCCTCTTACTTAAAGGGAAATTACTCCATAATTTGAAAATTCGATATAGAAATTATTGAATGCTTGTCAATAATGAAATGTACATAATATTCTTATTAAAATATCATAATACAACAATATTGAACATTATAATACTAAATTTGGCATGCAGCACTTATAAGTACCACCGGAGCAACTCACCCTAACCCCTATTCGTTAAGTACTAAGAAAATGAAGTACCACCTATGGAGCCACCCTAACCCTAACCCTAACCCTAACCCTAACCCCTATTCGTGAAAATATTCAAAACGACTTATATACATTGAGGATAAAAGAAAAACATGGAATAAAGAAGTATAAATAGGGTAACATTTCATCACAATAACGATATATCATATCATATCATATCATAAATCCTCCGAATGGCTTATAGAAATAATTATGCCTCGTCCCTTTTCCTCATTGCACTTCTCTTGGCGGTACTACCAAAGTACGGCTTAGCCCAGCCATACTTGATTGTAACTGGCAGACTTTGTTGCACACCTGACGGAAACTGCCCAACACCAACAACCGGGCAAGGTATCAGTGAATGGACTGTTAGCTTGTATTGCGACGATGGTCATGGTAGTGATATTGTTGGCAGTGACATAACTAGATCCAAACGAAATTTTGAATTGTTAGGTAATCTAAAAGTTTTGGATGGTGACGCAATAGAAATCTCGAAATGTCTTGTCTATGCTGATCCTCCATTATTGGAAAAACAATGTACATGTCCAGTACTTTGCAATGATAAGGACGTCGCCCTTTTAGCCAACATTCAACCAATCGACAATTCTACAGGCAGGACTCCAAGATATGGTACAACACGATTTGTCCGAATCAAATTATGTTTCTAGCAATATTCATTCATTCTCCTTTTACCTTAATATTATTATTATTATTAGAGAAAATATCAAAATACATACCATAGGATAGGCCCAATCCACTTTTGATACCACACTTTAGACCTGTAACACATTGGGTACCAAAAGACTTGTTTTTTAACACATTTGGTACCTCCGTCAGTTGACTAACGGTCAACCCCATGTGCATGTCACATGCCTGTTAATTCTTCCATTTTTCCCCTCTAACTAATCGGATTTGTCTATTTTGGAGGGAAATAAGTAAAGGAAAATGAGGGAAATGGAGGAAAATTGGATTTCATTCTTCTTTATCATAAACATACGATTTCATTTTCTTCCTCTTCACTTCTTCTTCTTCACACGATTTCACTTCTGCTTTCTTCCTCTTCTTCTTGTTCCAAAATATCAATGTCTTCTTCCTCCTCCTCCTACTCCAGCAGGCACAACCTTGATAACAAATGCATTTGTGGGAAAAAAGTTTA
This sequence comes from Verbascum thapsus, assembly GCA_963669365.1. Taxonomy (NCBI): domain Eukaryota; kingdom Viridiplantae; phylum Streptophyta; class Magnoliopsida; order Lamiales; family Scrophulariaceae; genus Verbascum; species Verbascum thapsus. The sequence goes on from OY770114.1 coordinate 6,863,083, forward strand.
CTTATGGACATCAAGAACTAAAGACAACCCATTTCGAAGATTTATTGGTTGTGTTGATGGCGCTAGTGGCTGCAAATTCCTCTCATGGTATGATCCACCATATGCTCCAATAGCATTTGAAGTGATAACTGATCTCCGCAACAATGTAAGAGAATTGGAGGATGAAATTGTGTCAAATAGGGCTAATAAAATCGATGAGCTACAGAAAAGGATTGAAGATCTTCAAGAAATCCTCAACAAGTTGCAGAAACGGGAGAAAATGCAGCGACTTTTGCTGCTCAGTATAGTGTTGTTTTGCTTCATTTATCATTTTTTGTTTAGTTAAATGTTGTTTTTATAATTGTTTGTTTTCAGTTGTTACTTAATGTAATATAATTATGCTTTGTTTAGTTGAGAGATGTTTTGTTGAGAGATATTTTGTTGAGAGATGTTCATCATTTTGGTATGATCCAGATTATATGCCTTAGAGGACATAACCAAGCTCACCTATTTGAGCCACACAAGCATAAACACAATAGGTCTAATTACCAAGCTCACCTATTTGCAGTATGTTGCAAAGTACCCAAAGTTTCATTACAATTCCAATTCCAATTCCAAGCAAATCAAAATACATAAAATTCTAATTACATGATACCAAAATAAACAGTTTTGCATAATTAATAGGTGTAATAGAAGTACTGCATTCAATAATTAAACACAAAGTACTACAAATTGTTTAGAAATCAGATACAATAGTCACAATCCAACTGATAGCCTACAGTTCAAAAATACATAGAGTTCAAAAGTACACCAAAACAATATCCAAGAACAAATCACAGCCTACACTTTCTTCTTCCTAGAAAGCTTTGCAGTTCTTTCCCTCAAAGCAGCATTCAAGTTGGTCATTGTCACATACTTTTTGCCATCTTTATCAATTGTTTTTAGTCCTAGTGGTTCTCTTTTCTTGGTGGTTACACCTACAACAACTCTTGGATGATCTACAGAAAATGGAACATGCCTTATCTTTACAGTCTTTGTGTGTGATTCCAGTGTTCCATTAGAAGTGGATGCACTTGCAGTAGAATTGGATGCAACAGTTTCTGCTGCTGGATGCCTTGATGGTTTGTTTGCTGCTACTGGAGGCCTTTTTGCTGCTGGAAGCCTTGCTGCTGCTGGAGGCCTTGAAGGTTGGTCCTTTCTTACTTGATTGGCAACATTTTCTTTGCTGCAACAATTTCAACAATGCCAATCATTAGACATAAGGTTGATTTACATAAGGTTAATACAACCTAAAATTTACATACCCTGAATTGTTCAGTCCTTGTTGACCCATCATTAGAAGTTTGCCAGTACATAGTTGATTTACCTTTTTGCATAGCCTACAATGAAATTTAGTTATGTTATCAGGATCTGTAAAATCTAAAATTAGTTAAAAAATGTATTATATTACCTTCCTTGCAACATCATCATTTGTCTTTGTTCTTTTCCTAGCCTATAATACCATACATTAATTAGAAACATCATTAATCTGAAAATAATAGGCTGAAAATTACTGAAAATATAAAATATAAAATAGGCGGAAAATTACTTACAGTGAATTTCTGAGATTTTCCTAGAGGCTGAGAATTCCAATCCACATCCAAGTCATCATCAATGCTAACTTGAGAATCATATCCCCAGTCCACTGCAGCCCCATGATCTCTGATTTCTCTTGCTTCTCTCTCAAGTTCTACTTGTCTTTCAACTGCTTGTAATGTTGCTTCAAGTTCTTCCTCATTGCTGATTTCTCTTGCCTCTCTCTCAACTTCTACTTCTCTTGAAGCTGCTTGCAATGATGCTTCAAGTTCTGCCTCATCTTGTTGAAATAATATATCTTCAATTTCATTTGTCCCAACTGCTTTTCTTGCCTTACAACCCTTAATATTATGTCCCTTTTCCCCACAAAAAGTACATGTCACTCTGTAATTAGATCTTCTAATCCTACTTGAATTTGTTTGGCATCCTGTCCTATTTTTCTTGTTAGGCTGCTCACCTATCTCCATTCTCCTTGCTCTTGGTGTCCTACCAACACCTCTTCCAATATTTGGTGGAAGTGGTGCACTGTAATCTGTCCTATGCCACTTCTCAGGACCATTAATAGGATAAATACATGGCCCATATACACTGAGATAAGTATTTACAAAGTAACACTCATCTACAAAATTTTCCACATCCAGCCTTTGACAATTTATAGCACTTATAGCATGTTTACAAGGAATGCCAGTCAAATCCCATTTTCTACATGAGCATGAGTGCTTTTGTAGGTCAACAGTGCATTTTGTATTATCATAGCATGATATTTCATAGTGAAAATTATTGGACTTGTGCATGTATTTTTCATTCACACCCCTCTTCTGTACACTTGGCATATACCCTTCTTTTATCATTACTTGTTATTTTTATGTTTCTTTTGGTTTTAATAGCATGACAGTGCACAGCATTAATGAACTCTTTTTTGGTACTAAAATACATGTCAAGTTCAAATCTAGGCTCATATAAATCAACTTGAGAAAACACAGGGTAAGTAGGACCACGTTCTTTATCATCACTATCATTTCCAGAGTCAAAGTCAGATGAATTTGACATTATGTCCCCCTCATCAGAACCATTAGCCTCACCTTCTTCATTTTCACTCTCATCCACAGCCTCACTTCCCCCACCAACCCATTCTACTCCCTTATCAACATGCCTAGTATATATCTCATTATCCTCACTTTCATGACCTTCATCACTGCTCATATTGTAGTCACTATCTGTGAACCCCCCACTATCATAATTGTCTTCACTGTCAGTTTCTATTAGTTCAGAAATGTGCCTGCTAGATGATACTACTTGATTGCTAAAAGAGTTTTTTTTAGCTTCTAAGTACAAATGTACATCTCTATCAGAATAATGTGACATGCATAAATCTAAAATTTGTTGGCCATGTGCAAGCAATACAAAACCAGAACCATTCCCTTGAGACCTATAGTATCTTTTAACTCCCATGTACCCTATTAATTCACATAACTTATCAACATAAGGGATATTAACATACTTTACCTCAACAAAGTCAAATATGCTAATTGTGCCCCAATATATTCTGGTCTTCTAGTTCTGAATTCACCCCCATGATGTATAATCATTGTAACAAGTGGCTCATCATCATCTGAAAGAACAATAAAACACAAACAAAAAATGATGTAAGTAATTAATCTACAAACTTACTAAGAAATATCCTACGGTATGAAACTCAAAAAGTTGCAAATACAACTTACGGTATATTGGGTGGGGATATTTGTTGTATTCAGGGTCGCGTAGACTCATTTTGTGAATAAAATCGATCTTTACCGGTTGTGTATGCAGAATTTGGGTTGAACGATTTGGCTGAAAATTGTTGAAAATGATTGAACGATTTGGGGCTGTAAGAGAAATTAGGGTTCAAAATGGTTGCGATTTACGGCTGAATGAGAGCTGGAGAAATGGTTGTGATTTAAGGCTGAACGAGAGCGGGAGAAATGGTAGCGATTAGGGCTGAACGAGAGCGGAGAAATCTTTGTGATTTTAGGGCTGAACAGGGCGGGAGAAATCTTTGTGATTTGGGGAAAAATGGAAGAATTAACGGGCATGTGACATGCACATGGGGTTGACCGTTAGTCAACTGACGGAGGTACCAAATGTGTTAAAAAACAAGTCTTTTGGTACCCAATGTGTTACAGGTCTAAAGCGTGGTATCAAAAGTGGATTGGGCCTATCCTATGGTATGTATTTTGACATTTTCTTATATTATTATTATGAGTAAGAAACAATAAATCACATATGCATGTGTTTTATTGTGCTCCTTCTTATTTCACAATGTATCACGTTTACAAATAATGGAGAATGAAGTTGCTAGTACTTGAATTAATAACCAACAATCATGTCTCGGAATATCTATAATTTTCAATGTAAATATGACATGCACGGACACGGGACACGCATTTTAAAAATATTAGGACACGACATGGCGTTAAAACTGCTAATAAAATGTGTATCAATAAATTAATATACATATATATTAGGGGTGGCAAATGGGCGGTTCGGGTTGGGTTCGGGTCGGTTCCAATGGTTTTCTTCTAAAATGAGTTGGGTTCGTAATGGTTTTTTAAGAAGGAACCAACTAAACCCAAAAGGTAACCAAAATCAACCCGAAATAAAACCAAGTTCAACCCGACTCAATACCTTACATTTTGTTTTTTAGTTTTAGAGTATTGACAAGCAAGCGATTTGGGCCTAAGTTGAAATTAGTTGGACCCAACTTGGAACCAAGTTGGAACCAAATAAAATTTTTCTTAGGAACTAATTCAACCCAAATTATGTTAAAACCATTGGCACCGTGGTTCTGAATCCATTTTGCCACCCCTAAAATATATGTTAGTTAATTAGTTTACGTTAAATATATAAAATAGTCTTTTTATTCTAATTTAAATGACTAGTTAGAGAAATAAACTATAAGAATGACTTATGTACGTTATAAATTTGTGTTTGATTTATAAAGTTATATATGTTTGAAAGACAAATAAATATTTCAGTTTTCAAAATCAAAAAAAATAAGTGAAATAACATCAAGTGTCACAAATAATACATACATAGTAGACATACCCTGAAATTCAAATTTCCCCAACAATTCTTTTTATGGGTTCAAATTTCAGTTAACCAAATTTAATTGAATAGAAACAAACAGAGCCAAACAAGGCTTATACGGTTCAATTTCAATTCCAAATTTTTTCAAACCAAAATTTCGGTTCACTGAATTTCCGATTCTATTGGTCAAATTGTGAGAATATAATTTCCCTATATGCAATTAGACACGTATAATAATTAGTAAACAATAAATACAGATTAATGTATGCAAAGATGCAAGAAGATAGTCAGAGATCAATGAGCCCCAACCAAGAATGATAAATATAACTTGAATAAGGCAAAAAGAACCTTTCATACTGGACCAAGAACTAGAATTTCTGCAAACATGGCTCACAAAATGCATAACAAAGTAAAAAAAAGATACAAAGATTCAACCATTACAAGTACAAAAGATCATTACAACCTTAAACCCGCGAAAAAAAATTTACGAAAAACAAACAACAAAAAACACACATTACTAATCGACCCTCAAGATCCTTGTCTTTTTCTAAAGCTTTTTTTTTTCAATTTTATATCAATTAACGCATTTTTCTAATTTAAAAGCGGGAAATATTATCACTTAGCCATCATAACCTTGACAAACTCGTCATAATTGATTTGTCCATCGCCATCAACATCAGCCTCCCTTATCATCTCATCAACTTCCTCATCAGTCAGCAGCAGAGATGAATCCATTTTGATCCTTGTCGAAAACACGAAACGCCTCTTTTAGCTCCTCTTCAGAATAGGTGTCCTTCATTATTCGAGCCATGAGGTTAAGAAACTCGGGAAAGTCGATGGTTCCATTACCATCAGCATCTACCTCGTTGATCATGTCTTGGAGCTCAGCCTCGGTGGGGTTTTGTCCTAGGGATCTCATCACAGTGCCAAGCTCCTTGGTGGTGATGCAACCTGAAATTGATTGTAAAAGGGTGTAACATTCACGAGAGTAATGACGCAAAAAAAGGGTTTCTGGTCGAAAAGTTAAAATTTGATAAGGGCGTGTTTGGATTGAGTGATTTGGATTTGGGAAGGGATTTGAATGACACCTAAACTGAAGTCGTTTGAAATCTACCGTAGTTATGGAGAAAATAGCTCAAAGTGAATGTCGAGTGATTTGAAATCCATTATAACTTAGATACATCCAAAAGAACATAAATGGATTTATCGATGAATTTGAAATCCATGGATTTCAAATTCTTCTAAATTTATATATCTATTTCATGCAAATTGGAAGATTCCTAATGCATCGTTCAGTTCGGTGAAGTGATTCGGTATAATATTATTAAGGTATTGTGATTCCCATATCATGGTACTCGTAAACACTATTCTCTAATGTCTTCACTACTTCTATATCAAATATAATACAAAATCAACAAAAATAGTTACTTATTTATGCATTTCATTTTAGTTATTATTTTTGCAGAAATAGTTTAGTATTTTTAATTTATTTGGAATATTTTTATTGTCAAAATAGATCGTGATTTACATTTTATTTGATATCTTTTTATTGAATGAAATTGAAAAATTATTATGTGGTTGTGTTGATAGTACCTTTGAAATGGTTGTTGACACATATGATTAATGTATTTTATTTATTGAGAATAATGTGTTTCCGAGTTAAAAGAATTATCATTGTTATATAAAAAATCAGTTTATATGTCTATTTTTCTAAAAGTCAAACAATCTGTAAATAAAAAAAAAAGCATGTTAAATTTAATTTTTATTTTTCGGATTGAATCAAATTGATATCTTTTTTATTTTTGATTATTTAACCAAATTGATATGTGTATATATATATATTTATACACACACATAAAAGAATATATGACCTCAAATATTCTATTATAGTGGAAAATTCATAATTAAAATTTATAAATAGATTATACAAATATGATAAAAAAAGAATTTAGTTAAGTTTTTTATTTTTGAATTTTCAATTATGTTATGTCATTATCATACTCTTTAAGTATAATTTTGAATTAATTCTTTTAGTATCGTTCTAGGTTAATTTTGAATGTGTCGGATTATGTGTTTTAAGTATAGTTCTAGAATTTTCATTTAATTTAGTTTCATTTTCATAATTTCGTATACTTTTGCATGAATGCATAAATTTCAAATTGGTGTAATTTTATGTTTTTATTGTTAGTATTTCAATTATGTTATAATATTATTATAGTCTTTAATGGCGTGTTTAGATAGAAGAATTTGAAATCCATGGATTTCAAATTCATCGACAAATCCATTTATGTTCGTTTGGATGAATTCACGTTATAATTGATTTCAAATCACTCACCATTCATTTTTTGAGCTCTTTTCTCCACAATTACGGTGGATTTCAAATGACTCTATTTTTTGTGTCATTTCAAATCCTTCATCCAAATACACTCCCCAAATTCAACTCCCTCGATCCAAACATACCCTAATAGAATTTTGAATTTATTTCTTTTAGTATAGTAGTATACGCGGGGCTCTTTAATAGCATATACCACATACATCTTGGTGCTACTGCCACACTTGGCCACGGCATCATTTGGACCTCCCGTGGTCCCTGCGTTGTTGCTAAGCTTCCATTAAACAATATTATTCTATTGTAGCGTTGGTACCCTTTTTTTTTTCTTATCTATATTGGTGCTAGTATAAAAGTGTAAATTTTATTAGTATTTTTTCCAATTGTGAAATGACACTGGTAATTTTATTTAAGTAATGTATTCATGTAATGATAACATTTTATTACTATATTAATAAATTGAATACAAATTACATGATATAATGATTGATTATAAATAATCTACAAGATCATATGGGTGGACATAGGGGTGAAAATTTAACTCGATATTCGATACTCGATCACTAAAAGCTCGGTTCAATATTTTACCAAATCAATTTTGAACAACTTTTTTTGTTTGATAAATTTTAAAGCTCGGCTCGAGCTCGGTTCAATTAGTAAAAAATAGCAAAAATATTAACAAAATATTCAAACTACTCGAACTTGTTAAGAATCTGGAATTTCACAATATACATGAATAAACCAAAGGAAATCATCTGAGAAAGAATCGATCGTATTGATGTCAAAGAGAATGTTTTACAATTGAATAAAAGGGAAAAGAATGAATAATTCCCAAAACAGAACAATAGACCCATATTTATATCCTAACACGTGTAACATAAAAGAGAATAAAACGTATAAGCAAAAACACGCTTATATTATAAACCTACTAACTCTTAATACGCCCCCTCAAGTTTGTGGTCTAAATAATTCAAAGACACCAAACTTGCATAACAAATAATCAAACTGTTGTCTTCCCAAGGCTTTGGTAAGAAGATCAGCCGGTTGTTCTTGAGTCTTAATGTGATGAGTAATCACAGTCTTGTCTTGAATCTTCTCCCGAATGAAGTGACAATCCACTTCGATGTGCTTGGTTCTCTCATGATACACTGGATTAGCCGCAATATGTATAGCAGATTTGCTATCACAAAATAAATCTGCCGGTGTCTCAAAATCAGCTTGCAAATCCTTAAGTAAACCTTTGATCCAAACAATTTCACTAACCACTGCAGCCATTGCTCTGTATTCTGCTTCTGCAGAGGATTTTGATACCACATTCTGTTTCTTTGTTTTCCAGGAGACCAAAGAATTACCAATTTTTATTGCAAAACCTGTAAGAGATCTTCTGGTCATTGGGCAGGCTGCCCAATCAGAGTCACAATATCCTTTTATCTTGAAATCATCTCCTGCATTCATCAACAATCCAAGTCCTGGTCTTCCCTTCAAGTATCTCAAAATCCTTGTGAGTGCTTCCATATGAGATCTTTTTGGTTGATGCATAAATTGACTGAGGACTTGAACTGAGTAACTTATGTCTGGCCTGGTATGACATAAGTAAATCAGCTTTCCAACTATCTTCTGAAAGTATGCAATGTTCACCTCTGCTGGATCATCTATTTCTGATGCAACACCCTTATCATATTCCACAGAAGTTAGCTTAAGATTCTGTTCCATTGGTGTGCTCACAGGCTTGCTACCAAGCATACCTGCATCTGTTAGTAGTTCCAAAGCATATTTCCTTTGGGATAAAAAAATACCCTTAGATGATCTAGCTACTTCAATACCCAAAAAATATTTTAAAGTACCCAAATCTTTCATATGAAAAGTTTGTTTTAAAAACATTTTCAATTCATCAATCAACAATTCACTAGAACCTGTTATCACTATGTCATCAACATAAACTAGGAGAACAACAATATCATGCCCAATAACTTTAGTAAAAAGAGAGTAATCATTTAAAGATTGCACAAAACCTGCATTAGACATGGCTTGGCAGAATTTTTCATTCCACTGCCTGCTTGCTTGCTTGAGTCCATACAAAGACTTCAAAAGTCTACACACCTTTCCCTGCATATTAGTTGGAATATCCAGTCCCTGAGGTACCTGCATATACACCTCTTCATACAAGTCTCCCTGCAAAAAGGCATTAGTAACATCTAGTTGATATAAAGGCCAATTTTTATGTGCAGCAAGTGAAATAACAGTTCTAACAGTAACAGGCTTGGCTACTGGTGAAAAAGTGTCATGATAATCTAATCCTTCTTGTTGTGTATACCCCTTTGCAACAAGCCTAGCCTTGTACCTTTCTATACTACCATCAGCTCTGTATTTTATAGCATATACCCACCTACAACCTATGGGAGTTTTGCCCTTAGGTAAATCAACTAAGTCCCAAGTTTTATTTAAAGCAAGAGCTTCAAATTCAGTGGTCATAGCCTTCTGCCATTCAGGGTATTTAACAGCTTCACTAAAGAACTTAGGTATATAAGCAGTATCAATAGATGAAATAAAAGCAGTGTATTGAGGTTTATATCTATCATAACTCAAAAATTCACCAATAGGATAAGCTGTAGAACAGTTTTGAGAAGATATATAATCTTTAGACCAAATAGGTGGATTTGAAATCCTAGTGGATCTCCTCAAACCTGTTTCATTATTGATGGCTGGAACTATAGCAGGTGTTTGATCAGTATCAATGGCAGAATCCCTTGGAATATGATCAATATCAGGGGTATGAACACTTTCTGGAGATGTATTTTGATCAACAACAGGAACTCCAGAATCATGAGACCTGTCTAACACATCAGAACTATTCTGCACATAAGGGTTAATAAAGTCCTCCATATATTGAGAATGATCCATAGTGGAAAAATAATTGGAGTCAGGCTCTGTGTTAACAAAAGGAAAGATATTTTCATGAAATATCACATCCCTAGATATAATGAAATTATTAGTTTTCAAATCCATCAACTTATACCCTTTTTGAGTATTGGAATATCCCAAAAACACACAAGGTTTAGACCTTGGTAAGAATTTATCATTTTGATTCAAAATCTTAGCATAGCTAAGACAACCAAAAACTTTAAAATGAGAATATTTAGGGTCTTTGTTGTAGAGAACAGAAAAAGGAGTTTTACCCTTAAGCAAGGGGGTGGGAGTCCTGTTTATAAGGTATATAGAAGTATGAATGCAGTCACCCCAAAATTTAATAGGGACATGAGATTGAAATCTCAAGGCCCTGGCAACATTTAAAATGTGCCTATGTTTCCTCTCTACCACACCATTTGTGGTGTGTAAGGACAACTGCTTTGATGATGTATCCCCATAGATTCAAAAAAAGATTTACATTCATGTTTGAAAAAATCCCATGCATTGTCTGTCCTTATTTGTTTGATATTAACAGAAAATTGATTATGGATAAAAAGAACAAACTTCTTAAGAACAGGTAAAAGATCAGATTTGTATTGCATAAGAAAGGCCCAAGTAGCCTTGGAAAAATCATCTACAATGGTTAGAAAGTACCTCTCATTATTATATGTGGGTTCTTTGTAAGGGCCCCAAATATCAATATGTAACAATTCAAAAATGGAATGAGAAGTACTAGAACTAACAGGAAAAACAGTTCTACTATGTTTAGCCAAAGGGCATACAGTGCAATGTTTCTGTTTATGAACACCTTTGATACCTAATTCAGGTAAAAAATCAAATCTAGAAAAGGCCATGTGACCAAACCTAAGATGCCATAGGGTGATTTTATAATACTCTCCTTGAGAAGTATCTGTAGAAACAGTATTACAAATGCCAGAGTAATTTTGAAAAACAACATTGGAAATTTTATCTTTCAGAGGCTCTAAGTAGTAAAGGCCATTTTTTATTCTACCAATCCTCTTGGTCTGCCCAGTCCATATGTCCTGTGTCAAGCAAAAATCAGGGTAGAAGGTAATGAAGCAATTATTATCAGTTGTAAATTTTGAAATAGATAAAAGGTTGTGCTTGAATTCAGGGACATAAAGGACAAGGTCTAAGGTAATATCTTTTGAAATATTGACAGTACCATTGTAGGTGACATTACTTTGATTTCCATTTGGTAGGTTAACAAAAGTGGATGTCATATGTTTAGGATTAGTTAAATGATGCCATTCATATGTCATGTGTTGGTTAGCACCACTATCCATAATCCACTTAGGACTGTTAATAGAGTTAAAGGTAACAATACTACCTGCCATGTTGGCCTTAGGCTGATGATCCTTTATCCCACCAGTAGGTTGTTTATTGATCATGCTCAATAGCTGCTGGTACTGCTGTGGTGTAAAGGTAAGTGTCTGTGCCTGGTCAGAATTATGTGAGCCTTGCATATTATACTCCTTGTTGGCACCATCATTGCCATCCTGAGATTGAGTCTGGTTGGATTGATATGGATAATTCGAGTTTCTTCCATCAGACCTGCCACCTCTGTTACCATTCCTGCCACCTCTGCCCCCTCTCCAATTTGGAGGAAATCCATGGATTTTAAAGCACTTATCCTTGGTGTGTCCAGTTCTCTGACAGTGATCACATGTTAGTAACTCTTTCTTTTGGACAGTATTGTGATTTGTAGATAAGAAGGCTGCAGTAGGATCAATAGTAGGGGTATTGATGTTTCTTTGACTTTCTTCATTGCTAACAATGGAATAGGCTTGGCTATGGGTAGGTAAAGGGGTCATCATCAGGATATTTGACCTTGTGTTATTATAACACTCATTAAGTCCCATAAGGAACTGCATCATCTTGAGTTGATGACAGAAATCCGCATATTCCTTTGTGACCACTTCAGAAGGGGAAGGCACCAAAGACTCATACTCGTCCCAAAGTTCTCTTAATTTTGAATAATATGTCGTCACATTCTGTGCTCCTTGGGTAATGGTATTGATTTCTTTGTAAAGAGCATACATCCTTGCTCCCATTAATCTTGTCGAATCGCTCTTTTAAGTCTGCCCAAATCAAGAATGCAGACTCACAGTAGACTACTCCATGAATCAATTCACGTGACAGAGATCTGTGAATCCATGACTTCACTAGGGCGTTACACCTTGTCCATTGTGAAATCAAAAAAGCATCGGAGTTTGGCATCTTGCAAGTGCCATCAATAAAGCCAATTTTGTTTTTAGCCTGAAGAGCGACAATCATCTCTCGGCTCCACACTTTGTAGTTGTCAGATCCTCTTAGAACATCAGAAACTAAGTCTATGGTTGGAGAATCAGACGGATGAATGTATAGGGGATCATTAGGATCGATTGTATTCTTGGTCGCCATCGGATGAATATAACAGAAAGAGATATAGATGAAGGGGAAAAAACGTCCCTTACCAAGGATTTATGACGGAAATTGACCAAGAATGCCTCTGCGCAGCGGATATTTCAGCCGGTTATCATCGATCGCCGACGAGAAAAAAAATTAGGGTTCGCGATTGTTGTCAACATTCAATCGCCCAAAGAATTCACCCAGCAATCAAATCATGGCTCTGATGCCATGTTAAGAATCTGGAATTTCACAATATACATGAATAAACCAAAGGAAATCATCTGAGAAAGAATCGATCGTATTGATGTCAAAGAGAATGTTTTACAATTGAATAAAAGGGAAAAGAATGAATAATTCCCAAAACAGAACAATAGACCCATATATATATCCTAACACGTGTAACATAAAAGAGAATAAAACGTATAAGCAAAAACACGCTTATATTATAAACCTACTAACTCTTAATAGAACTCGACTCGTGATCGGCTCGATTAAAGCTTGTTTGAACTCGGCTCAATGAACGATCAAACCAAATTCAAACACAATTTTTAAAGCTTGATTGTAATTCAAACAAGCTTGAACACTTATGTGTTTGGCTCAACTCGACTCATTTTCACCCCTAGGTGGACATTTAAAGTTACTGTTATTATTTTTAATTGTGTGCCTCATTTGCCAAATTAACGAAAAATCGGATAATTTAGGGCCCTATATTGTATTGGACATTCTGGATTTCCTTTATTAACTGGAAAACATTTATCTTTGTTCATATTAATCTTAAAGGCATATATAAGTATTAAACAATAGGTGCATGCGATCTTATGATGCACGGACACGGATATGGGACGATACGCCATGGATACAAAATACGAGAATTTCCAAAATTGTAGGATACGATACAATAGGTTATGATGATATATTATAAAAATTTGAATTATTTTACAATCCTCATTAATGAATTTCATAATCAATTGATTATAATAATTCCTAAATATATAAAATTTCTACAAATAACAATGATAAATATATGTAATAAAATGATCAAGTAGTTCAATCAATTATTCAAAATAGAAGTACTAACTTTTCAATTTTATTTTACAGACTTACTAACAATATGTTAAAAAAAATATCAAAATACAAGAACCACATAATTGCATATTACTAAAAATAAAATAATTTTATAAATTTATGTACTTATGTTCAATATTCATACTCAGCATAATAACAATATATGTAAATTAAAAAATTATAAATATATTCATAATTATTAAATAATTTACTTGACAAACTTAAGGGTGGAAGGAGATGATTCGGTCATAGTTGCAGCAAAAAAATAGATTCCGATCATAGTTGCAATGAAAAAAAATTGCAACAAATATATACTAAAAGGTCGAATAAGGATTTCTTGTTCTAATTTCAATATCTTTCCAATTAATCATGATTTTTTTTCTTGTTAAACTATATTTTAATTTATAATTTTTAATGAAGGCCAATACAAAAAAAAGTTTTGACCAAAAAGTATTACATAATTTCCAAAAAAAAAACACATCGAGATCCAAAAAATATCCGATACTCCTATTTTTCGTATCGGATACCGTATCCTGATTTTTTTTCTGGATATCCAATATATATCCACCCTATATCCACATTGTATCCGTATCTGATATTGCATCGGGTCATGGAGTATTCTTGCATCATAGATGAAATCAAAGGGAGACTTTCCACTTCTTAGGGTAAGAAGGAGTAACAGTGGAAAAGTTAAGCATTTGATCTCTTAATTCAGATTTGCAAGCCAATAAATCTTAAGTTAGCATTAAGATTCAACTTGATCGTCATATGTTTCGACAATGAAGGTGTCACTCAAGACACTGTTGGATAATGAGAGCATGTAACTAGATATCTAAATGAAATTGATATATTCGAACACGATTTATAGTATTTCATATGAATCATATGGGTACTTACTCTATTTCCATTATATGGGTACTTACTTTGGGACAGTAATAAGGAGTTAATTTGGAAATCATGGAAAGAGGTATATGTACCTAGCTATCATCTTGGAGCAACTTTCAATTTGTCACCAATTTGAAAATTGTTAAGGTAATTTTATATTATTTTTTAAGCATCATATAAAGTAAATGTTAGTTAATATGATGTTATAATGTAAATTGAAGTAATAGCTATTTAAAGTTTCATATTCATAATAAGAATTATCATTGCATGGTAATTAGAAGATTCATAATAAATCGTTCTGTTTGGCAGACTTATGAAGTAATCCGTTATGATGTATTTAGGTAATTTGTTATAGCCTTACATTTGTCAAAAATTTGGCAAGTTTTATCATCTTTGTGGGCTACAAATACTTTAGAGTATGATTCAATTATAGCTTTGCCAACTCGATCGATTTGAATTTAGTTTGTTTACACCCAAATAACATATATTTAAAAAAATCTCTAAAAGATATATAATAACTCTTCAGCCAAACATCTAAAAATTAGAATAAATAATCTACATTACTGACTAAAGTGGGATGGCGTTATTGGTTACGGAATGAAAATGTCAAAAATTCTATAAGACTAAAAGTGATTTATATGGCCTCAAATGGGAAGGAAAAAGTCTTTTTCGTAATTTTAAATTTCTCATTAAATGTATTAGAAAAATAATAGAGGGATTGACATCCACTTACAACTTAAACTTATAGGAGCAAATTGTAGCGACTTCATTATTACATATGTTTTCATTTTTTAAGCAAATATTTTTATCCAAAACACAACTTTGTAAATCGTCTTATTAAAGAAAATTACTCTATAATTTGAAAATTTGATATAGAAAATTTTAAAAAAAAATTGGATGACCGAAGAAACTCGCAGCCGCTACTCGTAGGGTGCGTACTGGATTAACCTCGCACTTGTGTAATAGCATGCAAACCATACAAGAGAGTTCAACCAGCCTAGGTTGCCCACAGCGGACAGGCTCAAGGAGGCTAATAGGCATTCCATCAGTGGGAATCGAACGCGTGACCAAGGCTACAAGATTCAGCTGCCCGACCAGCTCTAATGGGAGTTATCCCTAGAAATTATTAAATGTCTGTCAATAAAATGTACATAATTTTCTTATTAAGATATCATAATACAACAATATTGAACATAATAATACTAAATTCTTATAATTCTTACTACTTATATGCATAACATTATTATGAATAAGAAACAATAAATCAAATGCATGTGTTTTATTGTGGTCTTTGTACCCTTTTTTTTTCTTTCTTATTTGAAAATGTATTTCGTTTGCAAATAATGGTGAATGAAATTATTATTATTATTATTGTATATATATTGAAAGGTTTTATTTCTTGGTACACAAACTAATTAGGACTTGTTTATATTTTTTTATGCAGTTTTCTAGATTAGAAAATCTTAAAAATCATGCATATCACAAACTATTTTCATTTAAATGTTTCCAACTCTATTTTTCTAATAACTTATAGATCCCCTATTTTTCTAATCTAGTATGGTGTGACTAGGAGCAACTGATATATAAAAAGATAAAGAAACAAAATCACATGCCTCTTATTCTTGTTCCTTAGCATGTTACTTTTACTTCAATTATACTTTATTCCTAGTTTTTATTTAAAACTATAGGCTTACTTGTATTTTGATCAAAAAGGAAATTATAAAATTTGTCACACAGTTATAGCCTTATAGGAGTAGGAAAATTGGTCCTGTATTTTTATTAATTGAAATTTGTTCCAATATTCATCAAAAATTAGCAAATTGAAGAATTATTTAGCCCAAACCCATTCTCATAGTCCAGTAGAGTCTTCAATAATGTAAAGCCGTCGCTATAGCTATAAAGCCGTCGCGCCTTGGTCGTTGGCACAAACTATCCAATAATGATAGTGTATAATATTTTATGTAAAAGGGAAATATGAAATAAAAGCACAATTTAAAATTGAAGATTCACAATGCATAGTTTGGTTCCCTAGACTTATGAAGCGACATGATATAATATATTTAGATAACTTGTAATAACTTTATACATGCCAAAAATTTGGCAAGTTTTATCATTTTTGTGGGCTACAAATAGTTTAGAATAAGGTTCAATTATGGCTTTGCCAACTTGATCGATTTGAATTTAGTTTTTTAATTTACACCCAATTCAGGATTCACCATGAGAGTTTAAATTTGTATAATCTAACATTTATTTTCATATAATTGAGGTTTGAATACATTTAAGGAAAATATTATATATCACTGTTCTAATATCACCGATTTTTCAACGTTTCTTGACTTAGAAAGTTTAGATGTAATAAACTCATTAAAGTTAAATAATTGCAAATGATATCTTACTCAAATTAAGGGAGATTAAAAATCAGTAGTATATAATAAGTCGTATATAACATCACTCTACATTTAATTTATTAGATGACAAGTGTTATAGTATCTACTTTTCAAATATATTAACTTTTGCATATTGCAAATTATATTGTTTATTAAGATAAGCAAACTCTTGGGTTGCATACTTGCATTAATTAAAAGCCTATGATGCCAATTCACGATTCTATATTAATTGCCTCTAATAATAACCACAAAATTAATCTATCTTAAGTTCTTTCAAGATAATATATACTAAGAAAATCTTTAAAAGATATATAATAACTCTTTAGCCAAACATCTAAAAATTGGAATAAATAATCTACATGACCGACTAAAAATGATTTGTGTGGCTTCAAACGGAATCGAAAAAGATTTTTCCCTAATTTTAAATGTTTTATTAAATGAATTTGAAAATAGTTGAAAGATTGATATCCATTAAAAACTTAACTTATTCAAGCAAATTTTAGCGACTTCATTAATACATAATTTCATTTTTTTAAAAGGAAATATTTTTATCCAAAACAAAACTTTGTAATCCTCTTACTTAAATGGAAATTAATTACTCTATAATTCGAAAATTCAATATAGAAATTATTGAATGCTTGTCAATGAAATGTACATAATTTTCGTATTATTATATCATAATACAGTAATATTGAACATTATAATACTAAATTTTGCATGTAGCATTTATAAGTACCACCTATGGAGCAACCCACCCTAACCCTATTCGTTAAGTGCTAAGAAAATATCCAAAAAGACTTATATAGATTGAGAAGAACATAAATTTTCAAGAATAGATGAAAACAAACAAGTATAAATAGGGAAACTTTCCTAACATTTCATCACAATAAAGCACTGAATTGCAATTACAATAACGATATATCATATCATAAATCCTCCAAATGGCTTATATCAATTATGCCTCATCCCTTTTCCTCATTGCACTTCTCTTTGCGGCCTCAGACCCACTAGCAAACGGCTTAACCCAGCCAGACTTGTCCGTAACTGGCAGACTTTGTTGCACACCTGACGGAAACTGCCCAACACCAACAACAGGCCAAGGCATCAGTGGAACGCGTGTTAACTTCAATTGCAACATTCGTGATCGTAATATCAAAATTGGCGGAGGCTTAACTAGTGCCAATGGAAGTTTTACTATTCTAGTTCCTATATCAAGAGCGCATTTCCATTTAGAAAACTCGAGATGTTTTGCCGTTGTTAAACTTCCATTAGACAGTACTATATGTCCAGTACTTTCCAGTACTACTGGCATCCTTTTATCTAAAATTCGATCAATCGACATTTCCAGAAACCAGTCGGTTATAAGATTTGTTACAACACGATTTGTCCGAATGGCCGGCCCAACCTAATTATATTTCTAGTGCAGCTGAACAGTCTTCATTCATTCTCCTTTTACCTTACTACTACTTAGAGGGTGTTTGGCTAAACTTATTTAAAACATTTTATAAGTTCTTACATCTTATAAGATGTTTTAAGAGCTTATAAGATGTTTGGTCTTATTTAAAAAATAAGCTCTTAAGTGTTTGGATAAAATAAGTTTATTGGACTTATAAAATATTTTTAAATATTATACGAAAGAATTGTGCAATAATAAAAATAAATATTTTTCCGGAGAAAAGTATTATTGGAAAGAATCAAATTAACTATGATTATTTATGTCTTTTAAAAAATATAAACAACATTTAATATTTAGGATTCTCAAATAAGGTGGGTTAGGCCAACTTATTTTGTTTTTGCTTATAAGACCAAAACATCTTATTTTTTTATCTTATAAGCTCTTTTTTTTAAAAATTATCCAAACACTTTTATAGAGCTTATAAGCTCTCAAACATCTTATAAGATGTTTAGAAGAGCTTATAAGCTTAGCCAAACACCCTCTTAATATTATTATGAATAAGAAACAATATATCACATCTGCATGTGTTTTATTGTAGTCTTTGTACCCTTTCTTTTTCCTTCTTATTTCACAATGTATCTCGTTTACATATAATGGAGAATGAAGTTGCTAGTACTTGAATAAATAACTAAAAGTCAATTATACTTATGCATGTCTCTGAATTAATATCAAAAATTTTCTATTTAAATATGACACAATCATATGCTTCATTATTTGCACTCTATAAGATATTTATTACTCCTCCTTCCTCTTTAATTACCACTGTCCACCAATTTGGGGCGGCGGTGGGGATACACCAGGGTTGCCGCCGGATGAGAAGATCACCGATGGTACATTGATGTCCTTCACCATGGATGATCAGATGAAATCTAGTTAGTTTTTTTGTAAATTTTTCGATCTTATAATAAAAAGAAAAAAAGTCTAAAATATATATATTACTTTAAAATTAATTTTGAAAATACATCAAATTAGGGATAAATAATACAGTAAATGCCTTTGGCCAAGGCGTATTCCTATATACCAAAGGTGCAACCGAAGTCTGTATTTTGACTACGCCTTCAGCCAAAGCCCGTTTGACTATTGGCACAAACTATCCAACAATCAATTTTTCAATCTTATAATAAAAAGAGAAAATTCTAATATATATATATATTACTTTAAAATTAATTTTGAAAATACATCAAATTAGGGTAAATAATATATACAGTCAACGCCTTTGGCCAAGGCGTATTCCGATACCAAAGGTGCAACCGAATTTATAAATTTCTTTAATTAATTAGTTAATTTCATCCATATTTCAATTATGTTATAATATTCTTTAATAGAATTTTGAAGTTATTGCTATTAGAATACGAGGGGCTCTTAATTATCTCCAGACGATTCAGCGTTGGGACGGGTTTTTTTCTTTTCTTATTTATATTTATAATATTGTAAAAGTGTGAATTTTATAGGTATTTTTTCCAATTGTGAAATGACACTTAAACTCTTATTTAAGTAAGGTATTCATGTATTGGTAACATTTTATACTATATAATAATATAATGCTTGATTATGAATAATCTACAAGATCATGTGATTGGACATTTAAAGTTACTATTATTATTTTTGGGTGTGGCCTCCTTGCCAAATTATCGAAGAATCGGATAGTTTAGGTCACTATATTGTATTGGACGTTCTGAATTTCCTTTATTAACTTAAAAACATTTATCTTTGTTCATATAAGTCTTAAAGGCATATATAAGTATTGAACAATAGGTGTATGAGATCCTATGATGCACGGACATGGATACGGGGATACAATTACGATACGACGGATATGAAATACGGGAATTTTCAAAATTGAAGGATACGATACCATAGGGATATGATTTAAAATTTGAATTATTTTGCAATCCTCATTAATGAATTTCATAATCAATTTATTGTAATAATTCTTAAATATATGAAATTTCTACAAATAACATTGATAAATATATGCAACAAAATGATCAAGTAGTTCAATCAATTACTCAAAATAGAAGTACTAACTTTTCAATTTTATTTTACACACTTACTAAGAATATATTACAAAAATATCAAGAACCAAAATACAAGAAACACATAATTGCATATCACTAAAAGTAAAATAATTTTATAAATTTATGTACTAACTATTCAATTTTCATACTCAGCATAAAACAATATATGTAAATTATAACATTATAAATATATCCATAAATATTAAATAATTTACTTGACGAACTTAAGGGTGAAGGAGTTATTCGATCATAGTTGCAGCAAAAAAAATAAATTTTGATCAAGTTGCAATGAAAAAAAATTGCAACAAATATATACTAAAACGTCGAATAAGGATTTCTTGTTCTAATTTCAATATCTTTCCAATTAAACATGATTTTTTTTCTTGTTACACTATATTTTTATTTATAATTTTTAAGGAAAATCAATACAAAATAAAAAAAAAAGTTTTGATCAAGAAGTATTATATAATATCAAAAAACAACCACATTAGTATCCCAAAAGTATCAGATACTCCTATTTTTCGTATCGGATACCGTATCCTAATTTTTTTTAGATACTTCAAAACATCCAATATGTATCCACCACATATCCACAGTGTATCCGTATCCAATACTGCACCGGATCATTTTTCAAAGTATCCATGCATCACAGATGAGATCAAAGGGAGACTTTCCTTATGCCAAGGAGTACACACCAGAAAAGTCGAGCATTTGATCTCTTAATTCAGGTTTGAAAGCCAAAAAAATCTTAAATTAGCATTAAGATTCGACTTGATTGTCATATGCTTCGACCATGAAGGTGTCATTCAAGATACTAGTGGATAGTGGGATCATGTGACTAGGTATATCTAAATGAAATTGATATATTCAAACACGACTCATCGTATTTCATATGAAACATATGGGTACTTACTCTATTTCGATTATATGGGTACTCACTCTAGGACAGTAACGAGGATTTACTTTGGAAATCATGGAAAGAGGTATGTGTACCTATCATCTTGGAGCAACTTTCATTTTTTCACCAATTTAAAAAATTTTAAGGTAGTTTTATATTATTTTAAGCATCATATAAAGTAAATATCTTGGACTACAAATGTTAGTTAATATGATGTTACAAAGTCAATTGAAGTAGTGGTTATTTAGAGTTTCATATTCATAATACGAATTATTATTTCATGCTAATTAGAAAGATTCATAATGCATAGTTCGGTTTGGTATACTTATGAAGTAATCCGTTAATAATGTATTTAGGTAATTTGTTATAGCCTTATATATTTGTCAAAAATTTGGCAAGTTCAATTATTGTTTTGCCAACTCGATCGATTTGAATTTAGTTTGTTTACACCCAATTCAAAATTCATCCTAATTATCTTAAGTTCTTTCCAATTAACATATATTTAAGGAAATCTCTAAGAAATATATAATAAATCTTCAGCAAACATCTAAAAATCAGAATAAATAATCTATATGACCAACTAAAGTGGGATGGCGTCATTGGTTACGAAATGAAAATGTCAAAAATTCTATATGACTAAAAGTGATTTATATGCCCTTAAATGGTACCCAAAAAGACTTTTTCCTAATTTTAAATTTCTCATTAAATGTATTAGAAAAATAATAAAAAGATTGACATCCATTTAAAACTTTAACCTATTCGAGAAAATTTTAGGGACTTCAGTAATACATAGTTTCCATTTTTTAAAAGCAATTTTTTTTATCCAAAAAACAAATTTGTTATCCTCTTACTTAAAGGGAAATTACTCTATATTTGAAAATTCGATATAATTTTTTTTATGACGGGGAAAACCTGCAGCCGTTACTTTTTGAGTGCGCATTGGGTAAATTTCGCTCTTGTGTAATAGCATACAAATCGTACAAGAGAGTTCAACAAGTCTAGGTTGACCATAACTGACAGACTCACAGTAGAGGGGGCGAATACATGTACATACCTTCAAAGGGAATTGAACTCGTAACCAAGCCTATAAGATTCAGTTGTCCGACCAGCTCTAACGGGGTTGTCCCCTAGAAATTATTGAATGCTTGTCAATGAAATGTACATAATTTTTGTATTAAGATATCATAACACAAAAATATTGAACATTATAATAATATTAAATTTTGCATGTAGCATTTATGAGTACCTCATATGGAGCAACCCACCCTAACCCCTATTCATTAAGTGCTAAGAAAATATCTAAAACGACTTATATATGTTGAGGAGAAAAGAAATCTGCAAGAATACATGAAATAAACAAGTATAAATAGACTTATAATAATGATATAACATCATATACCACATAAACCTCGAAATGGCTTATAATAAGTATGCATCATCCCTTTTCATCATTGCACTCCTCTTCGCGGCCTCAGAGCCACTAGTAAATGGCCTGCCAACCGTGTATGTATCCGGCAGACTTTGCTGCACTGCCAACCGTGTATGTATCTGGCAGACTTTGCTGCACATCAGATGGAAACTGCCCAACACCAGCAACAGGCCAAGGCATCAGTGGAACGCGTGTTAGCGTGAATTGCACCCTTTGTGTTGCTACTTCAATAGTTGGTGAGGGCATCACTAGTGCCAATGGAAGTTTTAACATTAACGTTCCTTATTTAAAAGCGAGTCGCCTTTTAAAACAAATGACACCATGTCTTGCCGTTGTTCAACTTCCATTAAACACTACTACATGTCCGGTACTTTCCACCACTAATGGCGTCCTTGCGTCCACCATTCAACCGGTCAACAATCTCAGAATCCGAGCGGTTAAAAGATTAGTTGCAGTGCGATTTGTTCGATCTGCCGGTCTGGCCTGATTGTATTTCTAGTGCAGCTAAACAATATTCATTCTCCTTTTCAGTTTCAGTCCTTACTACTTAAGTATATGCATAATATATTATGAATGCATAATATATTATGAATGAGAAACAATAAATCACATATGCATGTGTTTTATTGTAGTATTAATGTACTCATTTGTTTCTCTTTTTATTTCACAATGTATCTCGTTTACAAATAATGGAGAATGAAATTATAATATATATCATAAGGTTTTATTTTTTTATACACAAACAAATTAGGCCTTGTTTATATTTTTTTATTCCGATATTAGGATCTTGGATCACAAAATTTTAAAAATCATATTACAAACTATTTTCATTTAAATTTATTTTTTCCAACTCTATTTCTTTAGTAACTTATAAATCTCCTATTTTTCTGATCTCTCTCTCAAACTTTATAATTATTTAATCATCACGGATCAACTAATTAATTATAATTAATTTGATATATTTAAAGAAAACATAAGTTCCAATCTTATAACATCATTATGCAAGTCAATCTCTATTATGCTGTGAATAAGAGCAACAAATATATAAAAAGATAAAGAAACAAAATCACATGCTTCTTATTCTTTTTTTTTTTTCTTTTTTTTTTTATGACGAGGGAACCCGCAGCCGCTACTCTTTTGGGTGTGCACTGGGTAAAAACATCGCTATTGTGTAATAGCATGCAAACCACACAAGAGAGGTAAACCAGCCTAGGTTGCCCATAGCTGACAGGCTCACAGTAGAGAAGGCAAATAGACATTCCCACAGTGGGAATTGAACCCGTGACCTAGGCCACAAATTCTAATGCCCTTACCAATTCTACCAGGCGTTGCCCCCGAAGAAAAATTCTTTTAAAATGCTTCTTATTCTTGTTTTTTAGCATGTTAGTTTTACTTCAATTATATTATAGGCTTACTTGTATTTTGATCAAAAGGGGAATTATAAAATTAGTCACATAGTTATAGCCTTATACGAGTAGGAAAATTGGGCCTGTATTTTTATGAATTGAAAATTGTTCCAATATTCATCAAAAATTAGCAAATTGAAGAATTATTTAGCCCAAACCCATTCTCATAGTCCAGTAGATTCTTCAATTTGAATGGGCCTTAGCCTAGTCGCGGTGGCCATAGTTATAAAGCCGTCGCGCCTCGGTCGTTGGCACAAACTATCCAATAATGATAGTGTATAATATTTTATGTAAAATGGAACGAAATAAAAGCATAATTTTAAATAGAAGATTCCCTAAACTTATGAAGCGACCTGATAATATATTTAGGGTGTGTTTGGATTGAGTGTAGATTTGGGGAGTAAGGATTTTAAATGACACTTAAAATGGAGTCATTTGAAATCCACAGTAGTTGTGGAGAAAATAGCTCAAAATGAATGTCAATGGATTTGAAATTCATCCTAACATGAATTCATCCAAACAAACTTAAATGGATTTTTTGATGAATTTTAAATCTATAGTTTTTAAAATTTTCAATCCAAACACATCATTAGGTAACTTGTGATAGCTTTATCCATGCCAAAAATTTGGCAAGTTCTACCATTTTTGTGGGCTACAAATAGTTTAGTATAAGGTTTAGTTATGGCTTGCCAACTTGATCGATTTGAATTTAGTTCTTTAATTTACACCCAATTCAGGATTCACCATGAGAGTTTAAATTTGTATAATCTAACATATCTTCTACTATATTAAAACAAGGTTATGATTACTTTTCTATCAAATAGAATTTTCATAGAATTTTGAATTTTTTTTAATTAGTAATTCGTAATTATCCTTTAATAACCAACTCCCCGCTATCTCTAACTTTTATTTTTTTTAATTGGTAATTCATAATTATCCTTTTTTAACTAACTTTCCACTATCTCAACTTTTATTTTCTTTTCTTATCCACTTATAAGTGAATTCATCCATGAAGATTTTGAATTGATCCACTATTAATTCTCAACTTCCATAATCCATGAAGATTACGTGATCACATGGGATTTATTAAATTCTCTTTCCACATTCAAAATTTTATACAAACCAATTAATGCAAAAATGTCTTCATAATTTTAACTCTTTGATATTTTTTAATTAATTTATTCTTGTTCTATTCTTTTGCTTTTCATTTCAGTAAATACATTTGAACCTTTTCTGCTATTTAATTTTTATTTTTCATTTTCAGGTACATTTAAACAAACAGATTTAGAATATACGATGGTCGATTAGTGAACTTCTGTCAGACGGTACTATTATGTAGTACATTTGCATTTCAATAATGCATTTTAATTATTTTTTTTGCTATCTAATTTCTATTTTTCATTTTCAGGTACATTTAAACCAACGGATTTAGGATATGTCGATGGTCGATTAGTGAAGTTCTGTCAAATGGTAATGTTATGTAGTAAATTCGGATTTCAGTAATACATTATAATTTTTTCTACTATCTAATTTTTATTTTTCATTTTAGGTACATTTTCAGGTACATTTAAACAAATGGATTTAGGATATGCCAATGGTCGATTAGTGAAGTTCTGTCAATGCAAAAATGTCTTCATAATTTTAACTCTTTGATATTTTTTTAATTAATTTATTCTTATTCTATTCTTTTGCTTTTCATTTCAGTAAATACATTTGAACCTTTTCTGCTATCTAATTTTTATTTTTCATTTTCAGGTACATTTAAATAAACGGATTTAGAATATACGATGGTCGATTAGTGAACTTTTGTCAGACGGTACTTATGTAGTACATTTGCATTTCAATAATGCATTTTAATTTTTTTCTGCTATCTAATTTCTATTTTTCATTTTCAGGTACATTTAAACCAACGGATTTAGGATATGTCGATGGTCGATTAGTGAAGTTCTATCAAATGGTAATGTTATGTAGTAAATTCGGATTTCAGTAATACATTATAATTTTTTCTACTATCTAATTTTCATTGTAGGTACATTTAAACAAATGGATTTAGGATATGTCGATGGTCGATTAGTGAAGTTCTGGCAAATGGTAATGTTATGTAGTAAATTTGCATTCAAAATTTATCTTAAATTATAATTCTCTATTCATTCAAAATTTATCATAAATTCATTTTATTGTGTTGGTGAGTTGTAGTTTATTTTGAAGTTCTATAATCACAATACAACCTTATCAAATGTTGATGTTTATTTGATAATAAAACTGCAATTTAGATTATTCCAACAATTTGTGTAGGTAGTAGAATTTAAATAATATCAATTGCAAGTACTTTCACACTATTTTAAATTTCTTTTGCCAAATAAAAAAAACTTGAACTGTATTGATGTTTTTTATTGCAACAGTAGTTGTAACTAAAGTAAGCATATCCTTTTATATACACTAATGATTATTTAAATGATTGACTCAAAACTTTAATATGCAAGATAAGCACTCTTGCTAATTTGAACTTATTAATGTAATTTTTTTAACAAATTATTACAAATGTAATACAAGTTGTTTACAGTGTTCAATGATAATAATGTTGCGTTTTGCTATTTTTGTATTAGTGATTTACAAACACAAATTTTTAGGAGAATAATGGATTTTCAATTCAAATTTAAGCAAAAATATACCACTTTTTATAAGTTATATTTAAATTAACTTAAGTCGTGCGTAGCACGGGTTACACGCTAGTATATTTATATAATTGAGGTTTGAATACATTTAAGGAAAATATTATGTATTACTGTTCAAATATCACCGATTTTTCAACGCTTCTGGACTTAGAAACTTTAGATATAATAAATTCATTAAAATCAAATAATAACAAATGATTTCTTACCAAAATTAAGAGAGATTAAAAATCGATTATATATAATAAGTCGTATATAACATCACTCTATATTTAATTTATTAGATGACAAGTGTTATAGTATCTATTTTTCAAATATATTAACTTTTGCACATTGCAAATTATATTATTTATTAAGATAAGCAAACTCTTGGGTTGCATTAATTAAATGCATATGATGCCAATGCAAATATCGATACTATATCAATTGCCTCTGTTAATAACCACAAAATTAATCTATCTTATGTTGTTTTAAGATAACATATATTTTAAAAAATCTCTAGAAGATATATAATAACTCTTTAGCCAAACATCTAAAACTCGAATAAATGATCTACATGACCGACTAAAACTTCTGTAAGAGTAAAAGTGATTTGCGTGGCCTCAAATGAGATTTAAAAAGAGTTTCTCCTAATTTTAAATGTCTCATTAAACGTCTAAGAAAAATAATAAAAAGAATAATATCCATTAAAATCTTAAACTTATTCAAGCAAATTTTACCGACTTCATCAATACATAAATTTCCTTTTTTTTAAAGCAAATATTTTTATTCAAAACACAACTTTTTAATCATGGAAATTACTCTATAATTTGAAAACTCGATATAGAAATTATTGAATGCATGTCAATGAAATGTACATAATTTTCTTATCAAGATGTCATAATACAACAATATTGAACATTATAATACTAAATTTTGCATGTAGCATTTATAAGTACCAGGAACCCACCCACCCTAACCCTATTCGTTAAGTGAATAGATGAAAATAAACAAGTATAAATAGTTAACATTTCATCACAACAAAGCACTGAATTGCAATTACAATAACGATATATCACATCAAAAATATTCCAAAATGGCTTATAACAGTAATTGTGCCTCAGCCCTTTTCCTCATTACACTTCTCTTCGCGGCCTCGGACCCACTAGCAAACGGCTTAACCCAGCTAGTACTTTAATTAATAACCAACAGTCATGTCTCGGAATATCTATAATTTGCTCGTAAGTTTTGATTTTATTGCTGTTGAGTTTACACAAAAATAGTCTGGAATTCAAACAGAGCCAAACAAGGCTTATACGGTTCAATTTAGATTCCGAATTTTTTCAAACCAAAATTTCGGTTAACTGAATTTTCGATTCTATTGGTCAAATTGTGAGAATATAATTGCCCTATAAGCATTTAGACACGTATAAAACAATAAATACAGATAAAATTATGCAAAGATGTAAAAAAGTACTCAGAGAATGAGCCCCAATTGAATAAGGCAAAAAAACCCTTAAAACTGGAAGAAGAACTAGAAATTTCTGTTTCTCACCATCGCCATCCACATCGGCTTCCCTTATCATCTCATCAACTTCCTCATCAGTTAGTTTCTCACCTAGATTTGTCATGACGTGGCGAAGCTCAGCAGCAGAGATGAATCCATTTTGATCCTTGTCGAAAACACGAAACGCCTCTTTTAGCTCCTCTTCAGAATCGGTGTCCTTCATTTTTCGAGCCATGAGGTTAAGAAACTCGGGAAAATCAATGTTTCCATTACCATCAGCATCTACCTCGTTGATCATGTCTTGGAGCTCAGCCTCGGTGGGGTTTTGTCCAAGGGATCTCATTATAGTGTCAAGCTCCTTGGTGGTGATCATGATTCAAAGTTTCGTTTTTGAAGGTGAGTTTCGGATAGTAAAATATTAGAAATATTTCGGAAACGTATCGAAAACGTATCGAAATTACTATTATAAACTTACAAAATATTATAAAGTAAATTTAACTTCCTAGAAATTAATTTTGTGTTTCAATTTTTCTGCAACAGAGAACTTTGTAGGGGTGATTTTTTTTTAATTTTATTTAGGATTTAAGAGTCCAATTTTGATTCAAATTATATTTCGTAGGTTTAACAATATGTACAAAAAGTTAATTCCTTTTTTTCCTGATTTTTTGTGATTGTTTATAATAGTTTCTAGGAAACTCTAAGTTTTCATGGTTTCTATGGAAAATATGGAAACTCCGTAAGTTTCTTAGGAAACCAAGTAATTTCGAAAAAATTGAATGGTTTTTTTTTCATTACTTGTAAAATCGAAACGTTTCGACTGTTTCGGCGGAAACGTTTAGAAACTTTAAACCATGGTGGTGATGCAACCTGCACGTGATGTTGTATAACGATTATTGGATTGTACCTTTCGGGGTCCTAAATCTATAATTGGCGAAGGCATCACTAGTGCAAATGTAAGTTTTAACACTATTGTTCCATTGTCACCATGTGGTGTCGTTGTTCGACTTCCATTAAACAGTACGTGCACTCTGTAAGATATTTACTTCTACTCCTTCCTCTATAATCGCCACCACCGTCCACCAATTTGGGCGGCGGTGAAGCTGATGTAGAAGAAAAGGAAGGGGATGCCATGAAATATAGTTAAGGTTTTTTGTTATTTCCGATTTGATAATAAAAAAAGAAAAAGAAAAATATACATATAGTAATTATTATATTAATAAATTGAATACAAATTACATGACATAGTGGTTGATTATAAATAATCTACAAGATCATGTTGGTAGACATTTAAAGGTACTATTATTATTGTTAGGTGTGTGCCTCGGTGCCAAAAAAAAAAAAACTGGAGAGTTTAGGGCACTATATTGTATTGTATATTCTGGATTTCCTTTATTAATTAAAAACATTTGTCTTTGTTCATATAAATCTTAAATGCAAAATATAATTATTATTTTGGATGACGGGAGAACCCGCAGCCGCTACTCTTTCGAGCGCGCATTGGGTAAACCTCGCTCTTGTGCAATAGCCTGCAAACCACACAAGAGAGATAAACCAGCCTAGCTTACCCATAGCTGAGAGGCTCATGGTAGAGAATAGGGGGGTTCAAAATCAACCGAACCGATCGAACCGAACCGAAAACCAAAAATTCGGTTCGGTTTTTAACCGAACCGAACAATTCGGTTCGATTTTCGGTCTGTTTTTTTTGAAATATTCGGTTTTCGGTTTGGATTCGGTTATGGTAACCGAAAACCGATTTTTTTTTATTATTATTAAATTTAAATATATTATATTATTATTTACTAATAACTAATAAGGAATAAAACAAATTCTAAAACAAAACCCTACCTTTAACCCTTAGTCCCTTACCTTACGATTTACAGAGGCAGAAAACAAAACCCCTTCGCTGCTTTGTTCCAAACTTCCAATACGCCTCCACCTTCGCTGCTTCGTAGCCCATCTCCGACTCCGATGACCGACAGCATCACGCCATCTCCACGATCCGGCACTGTTTCACAGGTATTTTCCCTTTCGTTTCTCCTCTTTTTTTCTTGATTTCTATCTCCCCTAAACCCTAGTTTGTCAATTTGTAATTAGATGTTGGAATTTGTTAGTTTTGTATATATGTTTTTGTATGTGTCTTTCCCTGAAATTTAGAATGAAAAATATGGAAGAATAATAAGAAAAAATGTAAAAAAAAAAATAATAAATAAATTTGTTCGGTTTGGTTTTTGGTTCTGAAAATGGCCGAACCGAAATTTCGGTTCGATTTTGGGCCGAACCGGGCCGATGAACACCCCCTAGTAGAGAAGGCAAATAAGCATTCCCACAATGGAATTCGAACCCGTGACCTAAGCCACAGAATTCAGATGCCCTACCAACTCTATTAGGGGTTGCCCCCGCAAAATATAATCATTGACCAATGGTCATGAGTTCAAAGGGAAACTTTCCAAGAGTTTACACTAGAAAGGTCAAGCGTTTGATCTCTTAATTCAGGTTTGTAATCCAATAAATCTTAACTTGGCATTAATATTTTGACAATGAAAGTGTCAATCAGGACACTATTGGATAGTGGGAGAATGTGACTAGGTATCTAAATGAAATTGATATATTCGAAAACGATTCATAGTATTTCGATCATATGAGTACTTATAACTCTATTTCGATCATATGGTACTTACTCTGGGACAGTAAATTAGGTACTTACTTTGGAAATCATGGAAAGAGGTATGCGTACCTATCATCTTGGAGAAACTTTCATATTTTCACCAATTTAAAAATTGTTCAGATAATTTATATTAATTTAAGCATCATAGAAAAAGTAATGTCCTTGAATTACAAAGGTTAGTTAATCTTGTGTGTAATGTTAGCTGAAGTATTAGCTATTTAGAGTTTCATGTTCATAAAAAAAGAATTATCATTTTAATGCAAATTATGTGAATATATTTATTATAAAGTAAACTTGCTAAAAGGCCGCAAAAGTAAGTAGTTTCATGATGGATCATAGCGTATATCCATGTATTATCAAGCTAAAAAACTAACACAAAAAAGTATCTTTAGTGGTTTGTTGTTTCGATTTTGGATTTATTGATATTAAATGAAAGATATATATATATATATAATAATTTAAAAATATAGATAATAAAATATATTTTTTTCAATTGTGAAAAGACATAATTATTCTTCTTTAATTATTTATATTATAATAAGTTATTTTGATAAAAATTAATAAGGTAACTCTTACTATGATTTAATAATTGATAGGGAGACACTTGGTATGCATGTCATCTCAAATAGATATATAAATGTTTTTGTCTCTTCGTTTTTTTATTTTTAATAAAGGTTATATTATATTTAATATTTAAATTTTAAGACTTTTAATATACTATTTGTTGATTTATAAAATGTATTTCCTTTCGAATGAATTTACACAAGCGTATGCACAACGTATATATAATGATACAAATGAGGCCCGGGCTATACATTAATGGGCCGATAATATCTTTTCCTTATTTATACATTAACACCCCCCCGCAATCTGAGCCGTGGGACCAACGCGAAGATTGGAACGAAGATGGATAAATTTAGCCATGGGTAAAGCCTTTGTAAAAATATCAGCAACTTGTGCAGCAGTAGGAACATACTTGACAATAACATCACCCAAAGCAACTTTTTCACGTACAAAGTGATAGTCGATTTCAATGTGTTTCGTCCGAGAATGAAAAACTGGATTAAGAACTAGATATATAGCACTAATGTTATCACAAAATATTCGAACGGGCTCACGAAGAAAAATGCCAAGATCTCGAAGGAGAAATCGTAACCAACAGGATTCAGCAATGGCAAAAGCAATAGAACGGTACTCAGATTCAGTGCTGGAACGAGAGACAGTAGCCTGCTTTTTAGCAGACCATGATAGCAGATTGGAACCCAGATATACAGCATAACTAGTGGTGGAACGACGACTGTCGGGACAACCTGCCCAGTCTGAGTCAGCATAAACTGTGAGCGAGTCAAGGGAAGCTGGTGTGAGTAGAAGACCAAAATTAAGAGAACCTCGGAGATAGCGCAATATCCTCTTAACCATCTGAAAATGAGTAGTGCGTGGAGCATGCATAAACTGACTAACCAAGGCGACAGAGTAAGCAATGTCTGGTCTAGTATGTGTGAGGTACTGAAGACTACCAACAATACTGCGGAATAAGGAGGGATCATGAAATGGTTCACCCTCATGAATGGATGGTGCAGATTTTGCAGATAATGGAGAGGCGACAGGCTTTAGAGACATCATATCAAAACGCTGCAGAAGATCAGTGGCATATTTCCTCTGGGAGAGAAAGAGCCCTGAAGAATCACGTGATGCATGAATACCAAGAAAGTAGTGGTGATCAGAATCACGTGATGCATGAATACCAAGAAAGTAGTGGAGATCACCGAGATCTTTCATAGCAAATTCCTTAGAGAGTCGTGCAACAAAAAAGGAGTGAGCTGCTGAGTCATTACCAGTGAGAATAATATCGTCAACATATAGCAACAAAATGATCATAACAGTCCCAGAACGATAAATAAACATCGACGTGTCAGCCTTGCTAGAGAAGAAACCCAACTGAAGCAAGTAGGTACCAAACCGTTGAAACCATGTACGAGGAGCCTGTTTCAAACCATAGAGGGCTTTCTTCAGCTCGCAAACATGAGATGGAAACTGGGGATGAATAAAACCGCGGGGCTGAGCCATATAAACAGTCTCAATAAGATCACCATGAAGAAATGCATTCTTCACATCAAGCTGGCGGATGATCCAACGTCGAGAGATAGCAATGGATAGGACCGTGCGAATGGTAGTAGGTTTAACTACAGGACTGAAAGTCTCACCAAAATTAATTCCGGCTTGCTGCTTAAACCCCTGAGCAACTAAACGGGCCTTATATCGCTCAACAAATCCATCAGATCGAAGCTTCACACGATACACCCATTTGGAACCAACAAGATTTTGAGAGGGATCTGGTGGCACAAGAACCCAAGTATGATTAGCCTGTAGAGCATTGAACTCGTCGGCCATGGCTTGTTGCCATAATGGATCTTTGATGGCCTGAGTAAAACACGTCGGTTCAATTGGAATGTCAGTAACAGTAAGTGAAGGAATGATGCGAGGGCGACGGGTTCCATCACGAGTGCGAGTGATCATGGGGTGACGAGGTGGAGAGGGGATGGTAGGTGATGTAGACGAAGATGAGGAGACATGAATGGATGTAGTATTAGGAAAACAAACAGATGAAGTCGGTAATAGTGACTGCGACAAGGTAGACGGAGGAGAAGCGGGGATAGACGATAAAGAAGATTGATGAGGTAATAAAGGGGAGGAGACCATCAAAGGTGACGACGATGAAAGTGGTGGAGAGAGAGGAGAGGGAGAGCCAGCAGACTCAGAGACAGAGACAGATGGGATATCGAGAGAAACGGGAAGAGGGGAAATAGATGATGGAGAAGAAACATGTGGAGCATGATACGCAGGATATGGGAGAGAGAGAAGAGGTGTCGTAGAGGTAGCGGGAGGAGAGGGGGATGTAGAAACCATGTTAGGATATGGAAAGGACATTTCATCAAAGACTACGTGGCGACTAATGTGAACTATACCAGTGACAGGATCAAGACAACGATACTCTTTATATTCTGAGGCATATCCGATAAACACACAAGAAACAGAACGGGGAGCAAGCTTGTGCGGGGCACGATGACCAAGATAAGGATAACAGGCACATCCAAAAGTGCGAAAAAGAGAGTAATCAGGAGGTCGTCCAAATATTGTGTGAAAGGGTGACTTATGAGATAGTATAGGAGTGGGAAGTCTATTAATTAGAAAAACAGAAGTGTAAAGGGCATCGACCCAAAATGAGAGCGGAAGTCGAGCAGTCAGCAACAGTGTGCGCATGAGCTCAGAAATGTGACGATACTTGCGTTCAGCAAGACCATTTTGTTGAGGAGTATACGGGCAAGAAAGTTGAAATTGGATGCCAGAGCGAGCGAAAAGATCACGAAATGAGGTATTGTCAAATTCACGACCACCATCACTATGAAAAATTTTAATACGTTTAGCAAAAAGGTTTTCAGTTAACAATTTGAATTTCAGAAAACATGAATAAACTTCAGATTTTGCATGTAAAGGATAGCACCAAGTAAACCGAGAAAAATCATCAACAAAAATAACATAATACTTAAAACCATTTGGAGAAACAATAGGAGATGTCCAAACATCAGAATGAATAAACTCAAGAAGTGCATAGCGGGACCTTTCAACAGACTGAAAGGGGAGCTTATGCGAACGACCTAACTGACAATGCGAGCAAAAAGAAAAAATTTTATGAGTAAATTTTAAATCAACAGTACTACATAGTTTGTTAAAAATGGATAAACTAGGGTGACCCAGACGATAATGCCAAATATCTCCAGAAACAGCTTGAGCAACTAAAGCGCGAGAAGAAGAAATCAATGTAGACGATGGAAGAGGGTAGAGACCACTAGCTGAAGGGGATGCCAGAAGAATCTTCCCTGAGAGCTTGTCCTTTAAAACAAAACCAGTTGCAGAAAATTCGATTAGGCAATTATTATCTTGACAAAGTTTTCGAACAGATAGGAGATTGTGGGATAAGTCAGGAACATGCAAGACATCAGTAAGTTTAAGAGTGGAAGAGGGTGTACTGAGATGAGAAGAACCGACGTGCTGAATAGGTAATTGTGCACCGTTTCCAACCAAAATTTTATTAGAACCAAAATACGGTGTAAGGTGAGTAAGCATACCAGGATCAGGTGTCATGTGAGCAGAAGCTCCGCTGTCGGGATACCAAGTAAGATCAGAGGTCTCAGCAGTTGTAAGTGCGGAAAAAGACTTCGGCAATTCCTCAGAGATGTAGGCATGGTTAAACCGGTGAGAGCAGTTGAGGGCAGCATGACCAGAGCGGCCACAAATCTGACATATAGAGGGCCCAGGAGTGGGCAAAAGACCAGGAGCAGATGATGGAGCATGTGACATACGCGAGGAGCGCGAGTGTGGTGGAGCACTAGACGGAGCTGAGGAAGTCCAAGAGGTAGAGGAAGTAGTGCCACGACCATTGTGCCCACGCCCGCGTCCAGAGCGAGAGCCGCGACCACGATAACCGCCACGAGAACCACTAGAGGAATGGGTAGAGGCTATAAAGGCTGGTGATGGTGTAGGAAAGACAGATAGATTATGAAGACGGTGCTCAAACTATAGCAATTGGGCCCGTAAATCATCAAACGTAATTAATTCAGGCTGAAGGGAAATAGCAGTGACAAATGATTCAAAATCAGGTGGAAGACCACTAAGTGCCTGAATAACCAAGTCAGCTTGAGAGACCGGGGAATGAACAGCAGCAAGGTGATCAGCAATTGATTTGATTTTGCTAAGATACTCATCGCAAGAAGCGTCCCCTTTCTTGATACTAGAAAATTCAGATTTATATTGCAATTTCTTTGCAATGGACTGTTGTCGGCAACGACGCTCGAGAGTGAGCCAGACATCACGTGCAGTAGATAATGTATAGACCTCCTGAATAATAGTTGGAGTCATAGTTGCATTCATCCAAGAACGGATTGCACAGTCTATGCGTAACCATGCACTGTATGCAGGATTAAGAATTGATTCACCGATAGAATTTAACGCGTGCGATGGGGGACATGGAATAGTGCCATCAACATAACCCAATAATTCATGACTCCCAAGAATTAATTCAAATTGGTATTTCCATAATAAATAATTTTCACTATTCAATTTGGCTGACATGAGGGACGGATTTGGGTGGGAATTTGGATTAGTTGATGGTAGGCTAAGCATATTTGGGCTGACATTAATAGGAGATATATGAGAGTTTTGGGCTTGTATATAGTTTGCCAAATTTGGGGCTGCTGGTGGGTTTGATATGGAATTAGGGTGGGCTTGAGAGTAGTGAGGAAAATTGTGGGCTGCTGGAGTGGGATTGTTGTTGTGAGCCGTGGGTAAGTTGGTGGTTTGGGCTATAAAGGGTTCAAGATTGGGCTTGGTAATACGTTTGGAAAAAGAGAGAAATTAGGGGGAAAGAAATATGGGGTGGCGGCTGCTTGTGGAGGCATGGAGATGGGGTGGTCAAGGGTTGCTGCCGGAGTGTGGGCGGCGGTTGTTGCGGCGGCGACAGACGCCGTCGGAACTAAAGGAGGCGACGCCGACGCTAGGGAGAAAGCGGCGGCGACGATATTAGGATCGAGAGGGGAGGCAAGGCCAGATATAGGTGGAAGAGAGGAAAATAGTTGAGCCACGTCTTTAGGGGCGAAGTTGAGAGGAGGAGAAAGGAGGGAGTGTATGAGAGTAATGAGTTGTGGAAGGGAAAGAGGTGAAGAAGGTAGCGATGGCACTGTTGTTTGGCTAGCAGCCGACGAGAGAATAGAGTCGAGATTAGGCAGAGGTGAAAGAGTGGAGAAAGAGGAGGTCTCAGATGGTGTAGTGGCGGCGGCAATGGCGCTGGCGGCGGACGGTGGTGGCATGGAGGCAGCGATGTTTGCCGTGAGGGCGGTAGGGGAAGACACGGGAGAGGATTCCCTGGTGACTGATACTATGTTGATTTATAAAATGTATTTTCTTTCGAATGAATTTACACAAGCGTATGCACAACGTATATATAATGATACAAATGAGGCCCGGGCTATACATTAATGGGCCGATAATATCTTTTCCTTATTTATACATTAACACTATTAAAATTGATCATGATAAAAAATTGACTATTTGACTATTCCTTACTGAAGCCTTTTAGTTCTTATAATTCAGTGCATGAATATCTATGGTATGTACATATATATATATATATATATTAATGAATTTTATATACATTGATATAAAATTATATTATATTATGTCTACTCTACCTTATTAATCTATTAATGATAATTGTATGCATATAGTAAATATTATGAATTGATTTTTTCAATTTCTCATATTTATCAACACAAATAAACACAAATAACAATTTCAGTATAGAGAAAAAGAGAACAGAAGACTTTTGGTTCAACAAAAATCATTATAACAGTTACTTAAAAGAGAAGTAAACGTTATAAGTTATAATAAATAATTTGAAGTTGAAGTGACTAATTAAAGAAATTGATGATGACTTTCTTACGTTGTTAAATTATTAAATAAACAATAAATCTGTATATGAAACTAAAATTAAATAATTTTTAATTCACAAGGGTTAGATACAAAATACAGTGTGATAAAAATTTGATGAATTAAAATTCCAATAATTGTCATATATTTTATATTAGGAAATACATAACTTTTTGATAATGTATTATGAAGAGTTGGAAAACGCCAATTTTCAATAATAAGATGGAAAGTTTGGGAAATTTTAAGAGCGATCAATAAATAAATTTTGAAGGAATGGAAGGTAGTTATAGATATTATTCATTAATTATGTAGGAAGTATAGGTGTTGTATTTTATTACTCGATAAAAATTTGTAGAAAGTGGAGGGTTTAATATATAGTAAATAAAACTTATAGTTGAGATTTGAAAAGTAATTTCAGAATTGGAAGAATTGTAAAAATGCATAATTACCTTCTCGTAATTATTTATATTAAAATAAGTTTTCGTTTTTATGGACTTATGACATTCAATAGGATATTGCCCCTTGGCTTTCTTATACATCCAATTGGCAAAATATGTGAAAATTAAGACCTAACTGTCATTTAGAATTGTGTCCTTCGAATAGATTTCATTTTCATTTTAATTTACAAAATAATGATAGTATATAATATTTCTCCGATATTTATGTGAAAAGGACATGCGAAATGGAAACAAAATTTGAAATAGACGATTTAGAATGCATCATTTGGTTCGGTAGACTTATGAAGTGGTCTAATATAATATATTTAGGTAATTTGTTATAGCCTTATATTTGTCAAAAATTTGGCAAGTTCTATCATATTTGTGGGCTACAAATACTTTGGTTTAAGATTCAATTATGGCTTTGCCAAATCGATCAATTTGATTCAGGATTTTCCTAATTATCTTATGGTGTGTTTGGATCGAAGGGATTTCAAATCGATCGACAAATCTATGAATTTCGTTTGGATGTATCTAAGTTACGATGGATATCGAAATCTCTTGTCATTCATTTTAACTTATTTTCTCCATAATTATGGTGGGTTCCAAATGACTCCATTTTAGGTGTCATTTGAAATCCTTCCTCCAAATTCCCTCCCCAAATTCAAATCACTACATCCAAACACACCCTTATGTTCTTTCCAAATAACATATATTTAAAAAAAGTCTCTAAAAGATATATAATAACTCTTCAGCAAACATCTAAAAATCAGAATAAATAATCTACATGACCGACTAATTAAAGTGGGATGGCGTTATTGGTTACGGAATGAAATTGTCAAAAACTCTATAAGACTAAAAATGATTTACGTGGCCTCAAATGGTACCGAAAAATATTTTTGTCTAATTTTAAATTTCTCATTAAATGTATTAGTATGCAAACTATACAAGAGAGTTCAACAAGTTTAGGTTGGCCATAGCTGACAGACTCACAGTAGAGGAGGCGAATACATGCGCATACCTTCCAAGGGAATTGAACTCGTGACCAAAACTATAAGATTCAGCTGCCCGACAAGCTGTAATGGGGTTGTCCCCTAGAAATTACTGAATGTTTGTCAATGAAATATATATAATTTTTGTATTAAAATATCATAATACACCAATATTGAACATTATAATACTGAATTTTCCATGTAGCATTTATAAGTACCAACCCACCCTACCCTAACCCCTATTCATTAAGTGCTAAGAAAATATCTAAAACGACTTATATACATACGTTGAGGAGAAAAGAAATTTGCAAGAATACATGTAAATAAACAAGAGTAAATAGGAAAAACACGGAATTGCAATTATAGTAACGATATAACATATACCACATAAACCTCGAAATTAAATGGCTTATAACAATTGTGCCTTGGCCCTTTTCCTCGTCGCACTCCTCTTTGCGGTCTCAGACCCGGCCACTATCAAACGGCCTGCCAACCAGACGGAAACTGCCCAACACCAACAACAGGCCAAGGCATCAATGGAACGCGTGTTAGCGTGAATTGCACCCTTCAATAGTTGGCGAGGGCATCACTAGAGCCATTGGAATTTTTAAAATTAACGTTCCTTATTTGAAAGCAAGTCGCCTTTTAAAACAAATGACACCATGTCTTGCCCTAGTTCAACTTCCATTAAACAGTAGTACATGTCCGGTACTTTCCACCACTAATGGCGTCCGCCATTCAACCAGTCAAAAATCTCAAAATCCGAGCAGTCAAAAATCGATGGTATATAATAAGTCGTATATAACATCACTCTACATTTAATTTATTAGATGACAAGTATTATAGTATCTACTTTTCAAATATATTAACTTTTGCATACATTGCAAACTATATTATTTATTAAGATAAGCAAACTCTTGGGTTGCATTAATTAAATGCCTATGATGCCAATGCAAATTACGATACTATATTAATTGGCTCTAATAATAACTACAAAATGGGATAACCTCCGGTAAAGTTTGTAAGGGTATCTGAATATTGTGGCTTAGGTCACGGGTTTGATTCCTGATGAAGGAGCGTCTATTTGCCTTCTCTACTGTGAGCCTGTCAGCTATGGGCAACCTAGGCTGGTTTACCTCTCTTGTTTGGTTTGTAGGCTATGATCTTTATGGGCTACAAATACTCTGCTGTAAGATTCAATTATGGCTTTACCAACTCGATCGATTTTAATTTAGTTCGTCTATACCCAATTCCGGATTCATCCTAAGAGTTTAAACTTGTATAAGCTAGTAGATATTTTTATGTAATTGAGGTATGACTAATTGACTACATTGAATTTATTAGATGACAAGTGTTATAATATTTACTTTTCGAATATTTTACCCCCTTTACATATTGCAAATTACATTATTTATTTAGATAAGCAAACTCAGGGGTTGCATTAATTAAAAGCGTATGATGCCAATGCAAATACCGACTATATTAATTGCCTCTAATAATAACCACAAAATTAATTATCTTAAGTTCTTTCCAGATAACATATATTTAAAAAAATCTCTAGAGCTCCGTCTGTTTGACAGAGAATGAAATTTAAAATGGGAATTAGATTTCTGGTAATTTAATTACTAAAAATCTGATTTCATTAATAGTGTTTGGTTGTCTACGAAACATTGGGTAAGGAAATAGATTTTATTCCATTTTTATGTTTGGTTCAAAAACACATAATAAGGAATGTAATCCGAAATTAAAAATTTGACTTAAATACCCTTATTTAAACCATAGTTATATAGTCTAAATTATAAATTTTCAACCATAGTAGAATATTTAATATTATATATATATGTGTGTGTATATATATATATGTATATATATTATAATTTGGTTAAGTAATAAAAAATAAATAAGATGTCAATTTGGTTTAATGGCATTATCTTCTTTTAGAAAAATGATATTTAAATTTAACATACTTTTTCTTTATTTCCAGATTGTCTGACTTTTAGAAAAAATAGACATATAAACGGATTTTTTTTATATAACAATGATAATTATTTTAAGTTAGAAACACATTGTTGTTAATAAATAAAATACATTGATCGCATGTGGTCAACAACCATTTCAAAGGTACTACCACAAAAATCACGTAATAATATTTCAATTTCATTCAACAAATAAATATCAAATAAAACGTAAATCACAATCTATTTTGACAATAAAAATATTCTACATAAATTAAAAATACTAAACTATTTCTCCAAAATTAATAACTAAAATGAAATGCATAAATAAATAACTATTTTTGTTGATTTTGTATTATATTTAATATAGGAGTAGTGAAAACATTAGAGTATAGTGTATATAATTACCCTGATATGGGAATCACAGTACTACCTCAATTAATTAGTAAGGGATTATAATTCTCTTTTTCGGGAGGAGGATTCCCGTAATTTTAGTAATTAAATTATATTCCATAATATCAAAAAATAATACCAAACATTGTCATTTAGTTTTTGGGAAATATATGTCCTATTTAGATTCAATTATCTACAAAATAAATAATAACTCTTTAGCCAAAATCTAGAAATAAATAATCTATATGACCGGATCAGGCTCCTCTCCATTACACATTCTCTCCAATTGCATCCAATATACCTTTAGATGGTTGACATATCATATTGGACTTCATCTAATGGTGTATATTTTCTTTCCTAAACCATATTTCAACTTAAGTTAATTTTATTAAACGGTTAGTTGTAGCAATTAATAAGGACGGTTAATAAACTCCTAAAATCCCTCAAAAAATCTTTTCTATTCTGTGAAATTATTTACCCACCATTCTTCTTCTATTGATCATATTTTCTATTAATTAACATCCCTGGTAACAAAATATGATGTTAATTATTAGAAATATGATCAATAGAAGAAGAATGGTGGGTAAATAATTTCACAGAATAGAAAAGATTTTTTGAGGGATTTTAGGAGTTTATTAACCGTCCTTATTAATTGCTACAACTAACCGTTTAATAAAATTAACTTAAGTTGAAATATGGTTTAGGAAAAAAAATATACACCATTAGATGAAGTCCAATATGATGTGTCAACCATCTAACGGTATATTGGATGCAATTGGAGAGAATGTGTAATGAAGAGAAGCCCGATCCTCGACTAAAACTTCTATAAGAGGACTTATAAAGCGATTTACATGGCTCAAATGGGATCAGAAAAGACCTTTTCCTAATTTTAATTGTCTCATTAAATGTATTAGAAAAATACTTAAAAGATTGATATCCATTAAAAACTCAAAATTATTCAAGCAAATATTAGTGATTCATTAATACATATTTTCCATTTTTCAAAAGAAAATATTTTTATCCAAAACACAACTTTGTAATCCTCTTACATAAAATGAAATTACTCTATAATTTGAAAATTCAATATAGTAATTATTGAATGCTTGTCAATGAAATGTATATAATTTCCGTACTAATATATCATAATACACCAATATTGAACATTATCTATATCTATTATAAAAGTGTGAATGATTTACCAAGTAAATGATTTACACTTTGTGATTAAGACCAAAATACCCCAATCCTATAAGTAACCATTTAATAATTTTTCAAAATAATTAATGGGTGCATGAACTATTGATCTTCAATTTAATAATTAATAAAGTGGTTTAATGTATATAACTTGTTGAAAGCATTTATTATTATCATCTTATCTATAATCTATATCTTTATCTATATCTATATGTATATCTATACCTGTAATTTATATTCTATAATTATCTATAATCTACAACCTAATTTCACATTCTAATTCTTATTCTTACTAAAGCAAGATATGAACTATATAATGAGCACAACACCAGTAACTGATGAAATTATTCACTTGTTTCTCATCACCATAATTATTTTTTTCTCAGTCATATACACCAGTAACTGATGCATATTATAATTATTTTTTTCTCAATCATATACACCTAATTTTTATAAAAATAAATCCATACAACACATCATTCAAATCATAGAAGTAAAGCATTGTGCGCACCCGAAAGGGTAGCGGCTGTGGGTTTCCCCCGTCATCCAAAAAAAATAAAAGTAAAGCCAATCATAGTTTAAATTTGTGCAACTCGAATAGGCTCTTTCCAGTTCAGGTTTGATTGCTGCTGTTTAATTTTGACGTTTTCCATTTAGTTTTGACATTTAATTTTGACGTTTCACAAAGGAATGAAAAACTGTTATGTTAGGATCGAAGCCTATCATGACATGTTCATTAAATTCCATCAATTTTTTCCGACTCCTCAAAAGCCCACAGGTGAATGCTAAATGCTAAATGATTCATTTCACAAATCAGTTTCCATAGTTTAGACAAAGAAGAAATATTAATTTGGAATTGCTTATGCAAAAGAAGGTGATAAAAGTTCACTCGTATCAAATACTCAACGAACAGGCAGACCGGATGAAAAGAAGGAATCAATCGCCACAAAAGGAAACCCATAACTGCGCTTTCACTTAAAAATTGAAGGGAATTAGCCGAGTCGAGTTACTTAGAGTCTGTTTGGATGACTGTTTTTAAAGTGTGTTTTTGTTTTTGCAAAACAAAAATATGAAAAAGGCATTTGGTTGGGCTTGTTCTCACTTTCTGTTTTTGAAAAACAAAACTCTAAAATCTGATATTTTGCAAAATAGGTTTTACCTGTTTTTAAATTTTACAGAACACTTTTACACTCCAAACTAAAAAAACACAACACTTAAACCCTCATTGACAAAAAATATATTTTTCCTCTTGTCATTTCACTCCTCCTCGCATCAAAACACTCCCCCATGCAAAGTGTTTCCGATTTTTTTTATTTTTTTCAGAAT
The DNA here is from genome assembly GCA_963669365.1 of Verbascum thapsus. Taxonomy (NCBI): domain Eukaryota; kingdom Viridiplantae; phylum Streptophyta; class Magnoliopsida; order Lamiales; family Scrophulariaceae; genus Verbascum; species Verbascum thapsus. The sequence continues at coordinate 6,906,498 of OY770114.1, forward strand.
AGTCAACCAAACACGATTTCAACATTATTTATACTGCAAAATTGTTTTGATAAAACTGTTCTACAAAACTATTTTGCAAAACTTCAAAAACAAAAACAATCCAAACAGACCCTTAACTACCAGCTTCCGAGTCAGGAAGGAAATTAACTAAAGCAAGGGTTAGTTGTGTGGGTCCGATAGTAAAGATTACGTTAACATGATCTAGGTAGAGCGGCACTCACGGGAGGATTCCGTCCATTGGGATAAAGATCTGGTAAATTATAATTCTTTTCTTCATAATCTTCATATTTTTTATCTCAAGTTTAACATTACACATTTCTCTTGATTTACTACCTTCAAGAACAAGAATTGTATGGCCATTTTGCCCATAGCAAGTGGTTATTCATACGAGACTTGCAGATTAGGTTCATAGGATCTTTTTTTTGCCCATTTTGTTTTCTCAAATTTCGATGTTCATAATTATTTTTATAGATGGGGAGCTGTTGTCTCATTATAATTTTTTTCATAAAGACAACATTTGGAAAAGAAAATTATTACTTAAAGAAAATTATTGGCTATTATTTTACGTGCTAATCAGAGTCATTTTAACTTATTGTTGAAGAATTAATCTGAGTGTTTAACACACGGTTTAAAGGCTACCAACTTTTGGATTATGTTTACTACAAAATCTATGCACAACCTTTTGATTTTAGGTTTAAGTTTTGTATAATATGCAAGTATATATCTATCTATTCTATTATAAAAGTGTGGGTGTTTCTTTGAAATTTTAATTTACCTAATATACCCTTATATATTTTACTTTAAATGGTAAAAGAGTCAAATAATAAATAATAAGTTATATATATCAATAAGTTTGAGTCTCCGCAACAATAATCTATTCTATTATAAAAGTGTGGGTGTTTCTTTGAAATTTTGATTTACCTAATATACCCTTATATATTTTACTTTTAAATGGCAAAAGAGTCAAATAATAAATAATAAGTTATATATATCAATAAGTTTGAGTCTCCACAACAATAAGAAGTTTAATTACATTAAAACACTATAAAATTATATATAATATAACTCAATTTATTTTCAATATTAAGATATAAATTCCCACTCAAATCTATTACGTAACTATGAAAGAATTTAAGGATCTTGTCCTACATAATTATACAAACAAAATAAAAGGAAAGATAAAGTATAATTAATATTTATATATATATATATATATAATATTCAAATCATAGTAGATGGAAGCTTCCAACTTTCTTATAATATGACTAATTATACCCTACAGTAGAATGATCGGTTCATTAGGATTTAGTTTTCATATTTTCATGGATAAAAAATTAAAAATCTTCATATTTTTAATCTGAATACAAGGAAACCGGTTGAAACTTAGAGCGTACAATCTTGGACTTAAAAATTAGCAGTTGAATAATTTGAATATGGGAGGAATAAAAAATAAAAAAATATTTTAAAAAGTAAATAGGCTTAATTTTGGAAAAATGTTTGATTTTTTAAGAGAAAATAAGTATAATCATTTACAAAAGTATTATGTCCTTAAACACATTGTTGTAGCATGTCGTTTGAATAGTCTGCCTAAATTATACTGATATATAAGAAAACTAAGAAAGTATAAAAACCATAAACTTTGAAAAACTTCACATATTAGTGTAAAAACCATATTAGTGTAGAAACCATATTAGTGTTCAAAGAAGTGATTTCTCTTAAAAGTGGCAAAACTTCACATAATCTAAATGAATTATCACTTTCCCCCACTCTGTTAAGTACTAAATGTTATTAATTAATAAATAGTAATTTCGAACGAAACATTATCTTTTTGCTCTTGATATAGGCATATCAATAAGCTATATATATTGAGTTTTCATAATATGAGTATTTAAGTTATTGAGAAAGTGGAGTATCAATAAAAATACATATAAAAATAATTTATTAACAATTAACTTGTAAGATTTCTAAATTTGGTCATAAACAATGTAGCACAAGCACATTTATACTATGATATACTTCTGGAAATCTGGTCTAATTTTTCAATATTCTTAAACAATATTTTTACTTTGATCTTTTTGCCATTTATATTTTCAGGGATTAGCCTAATCTTAATGTTTCATTGTATAGATATATATTAGCTCTTTCACAATCTTTTGATTTTGTAATATTTATAATTTTATATGAACGTATATATATATATGCCAATATTAAATCATTTTATATTATCATGTTATAGATTCTTTCAAAATTTCAACGTTGGACATTTTGTACGTTGTACACATTCATTATAATTACTTGAATTTAATTATTGACTTCGTAATTTGAAAACAAAGTCATGCCAATACAATTGTATATCTAATCAATTTTAATCGAATGAGTATCATCAAAGTGTGTATTAGTTAATATCAGTTTTAATCAAACTTAATATACAAATTTAGTCATTTCTTTTCATATTATGCCAAGAATGAAGAATGAAAAGAAAATAGTACCTATGATAGTTCAATATATAAAGGCTAAATATATTACAATCATAATGAATAAAACATTGGCTTACATAATAGCAGTTGCATACTTGCATAATTGAACATCTAAATAAGTTTATCTTTTCAAATTTTCAAATCTATCTGTTAAAAAAATTCTATTCATAATCAAATACAGTTTACGAAATATGAAAAATTATAACTTGATGCTTTATATATTATTTCTAACAATCTTCCTTTTAAGTTGCCTTCAATTAAATACAATGACTTAAAATTTGATATTTATATTCATGATTATAAAGCTATGACCAAAATCATTTTATGGGTATATCAATATGTGTAGATGTGTGTGAATTATCGATACTTAATAAATCTAAACCAAAATAGAACGATTTGTCTTTAGTTAAGAATGAACTGTTGTTAACGATTTATTTTTGGACTAAGTTGAAAAATCAAATTTATGAAACATATGAACGGTCTCTTGAGAAGTATTCCTAATATCGCATGTAGCCTCTAAACTTTAAAAGGTACAAAAATGACCCCTCATAAAAATTCATAATTTATATCCAATTCTCTCATCTAAACACAACCTTACAATGTTTAAGCACTATAATTAACTTACAGATGACTCGCGTGCTTAATGAATTTATCAAATTTAAATCTTCCAAATTAAAAAATCATTTAAATCTTGCAATTTGTTAATTATGAAACTATGAAGAATCATTATAAGTATTTAAATTGTATCAACTAACCAATAATTTAAATCTTTTCATTTGTAAATTTGTCGCTTGTAAATTAACGTCTTAAAATAAAATTTAATAAAATTTACAAATTTTAGGGTTAAATTTATAAAATTTATACTTATTAATTGTGTCATATATTCGAGGAATAGTTCAAGAACACATTATGTATTTAACCCTTTATACTATTTTATTGTTATTATAAATTATTTAGAAAATTTATACTTCAAAGTAGGTATGTTGTTAGTTGTTAGTATAAATGGAAGATTTACCTTTTGACTTAGTTATTTGACAAAATTATGCCAATACAAGTAATTGTATATCTAATAATTAACTATTAATAGAATGAGTCTTATTAAAGTGTTCATTATGTAAGTCATTTTTATTTAAACATCATACTGAATAATCTAACATGATACTTTATATATGGTTTTCTATTATCTTCTAACAAAATGATTTAAACTACACAGTTCACAATCTTACCATTCAAAATCTAGGAGTACAAAAGATTTCATTTGGCTATAAAAGTAAACAAACTGATTTATAACTATCAATTCTTTACTACTTACATTTTTTTCGAGATACTTACATTTCAAATGAATTGAGAAAATGGAGTTCTTTGTTATTTCATCTTCTAACTTAATAAATCTTCAATATTAATTTAATATTATAGTTTTATAGAAAAACTATACATTTATACAACAGATAAAATAAATGAAATATGTATTGATATTCTTTTTCTTTTTGACGCCACTCCATTCAACATTTTATCAATTAAAAAGAAGGAAAAAAAAACATCAACAATCAATACCGAATTGGATGATAGTTAATTGAATATGCCAAAGAATGAAGATCCTATGAAACAGGATAAAAACAATATCACGAGTATAAACTAATTATATTTAATTTAATAAGAATTTACTTAGTTGAATTATTGTTCAAATATTTAGTATTCACTAAATCAGTTTCATTAAATATTGTATTCATGAGTTAGGTCTCACTATTTTCTAATTTTAGCACCTTCAAATATTTCAAATGTTCATTCAATCAATTATAGTTTTGCAATTATTTCAGAAGAGTTTATGATTTACCATGTTAAGTTATGAAATTAAATCATCGGTATTAGAGAAGAATATTTATTTAATATTTATTTCAATTATGTTATGTTATTATCTTTAAGTATAACTCTTTAAGTATAATTTTGAATTTACTGCTAAAGTATGTTATTATCTTTAAGTATAACTCTTTAAGTATAACAATTAAATTTTTCATTCTCCAATTTAGATACTTTAGTAGTGCCTTGAAATCTATATTCATTAAGAAACCTGAAGCATTGATAGAAATTAAATGAATGAGAAATTTAAGTTTTTTAATAAGGATGAATAGCAAAACAAGTGTCTGCAAATTTTAATTTGAAAAAATAGTAATACATAATGTTTTTCTATAAAATAGATAAATATAAGTGTAGTAGTGCATCTGATAAGTTGCAATATGCCGTCATTAAGCAACATGAAGCATTGATGAAATTAAATGAATGAAAAATATTAGTGTTTTAATAAGGATGAATAGCATAAAAGTAGAAAATTTAATTTGAGAATTTAGTGAATAGTAATATATAATGTTTTTCTATAAAATGGATACATATTAATGAGGAGTGAAAGTTAGTATTGGACAATAATAATTGGACATGAAATACTAATATTTAATTCTTATTTACTTCAAATGAGCTACATATTACTAGCCCACAATGAATCTCTTCTTTTTGGGTTTAAAAGGGGGAGATGAATTTGAAATAGCATCAAATATATGTGTTATAATAAGACCCAAGAGTTGAAAATTTGAGAAATTTAATTTGAACATTTTATGGATTAGTAATACATATTTTTTTATATAAAATGAATAAATATTAGTAAGTATAATTGAAAAGTTAGTAGCATATTTAAAATATTATAAAAAGTGTTGAAATATTGGATATAAAAGATTGTTAATTAGTAAAATAATAATATTTAATTATTATTTATTGCAAAGGAGTTACGTATTAAATGCTTCACGTTGTAGATTGCCACTCATCAGAAGCACTAGAAAACTAATATTTTATAGAAAAATATTGTATTACTACTCACTAAATTCTCAAATTAAAATTTCCCATTTTTATGCTATTCATACTTATTAAAACACTTCAATTTTTTACTCTCCAATTTAGATACTTTAATAGTGCCTTGAAATCTACATAATTAAGCAACTCATTGATGGAAATTAAATGAATGAAAAAGTTGCAACCCACCCTAACCCAACCCCTATTCATTAAGTGCTATGAAAATATCTAAAAAAAATGGGCTCTTATACATGGAACTAAAGTATAAATAGGGAAACTTTCAAAACAACAAAGCGCTAAATTGAAACTATAGTAACGATATAGCATATACCACATAGAACTCGAAATGGCTTATAACACTAATTGTGCCTCCGCCCTTTTCCTCATTGCACTCTTTTTCGTGGTACCACTAGCAAACGGCAGGTCAGCCTTGCCAGCCGTGCATGTGCATGTATCAGGTCGACTTTGTTGCACACCTGACGGAAACTGCCCCACGCCAATAACAGGCCAATGCATCATTGGAGCGCGTGTTAGCTTTAATTGCTTTTCTGGTGATGATAATTACGAAATTGGCGAGGGCCTCACTAGTGCCAAAGGAAATTTTAACGTTATTTTCCCTTATGGAAAAGGTTATATCATTGTGGATCCCCCGTTATCACCATGTGTTGCCATTGTTCGACTTCCATTAAATAGTACTATATGTCCGATACTTCCAACGCTACTGGCGTCCTTCAATCCACCATCCCACCAGCCAAAGGTCATATTTCCACGTCGGTTATAATATTATTTACAACACGATTTGTCCGATTGGCCGGCCCGGCCTAATTGTATTTCTAGTGCATATGAACAATATTCATTCTCCTTTAAGTCCTTACTACTTGTATGCATAATATTATTATGAAAAGAAACAATAAATCACATATGCATGTGTTTATTGTTGTCTTTGTACACTTATTTTATCTTCTAATTTCAAAATGTAACTTGTTTACAAATAATGGAGAATGAAATCAATATATATTTATATATATATATATATGTATATATATATTTGTCTTTTTTTTTTCAGCCATTCAACCCATTTGAAATCCTGTATCACAAAATCTTGAAAATTATATCACAAACTATTTTCATTTTAATTTAATTTTTTTCTACACTATTTTTGCCGATCATCTGTGTGTCAATAAATATATATAATTGTCACATTATTTATGTTGTCATTATAGTGAACCCATGTGCTTTGTTTTTTTGCCCTTTCTAACACAAATAATATTTACGTTATATTGTATAAACTTACATGGATGTATGATAATTGTTAATAGTAACAACTTTAAAAAAACTAATTGTCAACTAATATTCTTATCAAAGCAAAGCAAAAATTCTTATCATTTATTTTAAATTTTATTTAAATATATATATATATATATATATATACTTATACCTATATGGAATGATAACTTTAAAATAATCACTTAAGAATTTTTTGTCTTGTTTTTTGTTATAGTGAGTTCAAACTTTTACATATTGTCATGTGATGGATTAATTTCAATTGAAATAAGGTTCTTTAATTAGCTAATAAGTTTTGATTTTATTGCTGTTGAGTTTTACATGAAAATATTCTGGAATTCAAATTTCCCAGCATTTCTTTTTTTTTTTTATGACGCGGGAAACTGGCAGCCGCTATAGTTAGGTGCGCACTGGGTAACCCCGTTCTTGTGTAATAGCCTGCAAATTTCAGTTAACTAAATGGTAACTCAGAAATTTCAGTTCAACGAATGGTAAATCAAAATTAAATCTAATAGAAACAAACCGAACCATGGCCTATACAGTTCAATTTGAATTCCAAATTTTATCGAACCAAAATCTCGATTAACTTAATTTTCCATTCTATTTGGTCAAATTGTGAGAATATAATTGAGCTAAATGCAATTAGAAACGTATAATAAACAATAAATATAACTTGATGATAAGTATACTCAGAGAATGAGCCCCAACCAAGAATGATAAATATAACTTGAACAAGGCAAAAAAAAAAGAACCTTTCATACTGGACCAAGAACTAGAATTTCTGCAAACATGACTCACAGAATGCATAACAAAGCAAAAAAAAAGATACAAACATGCAACCACCATTACAAGTACAAAAGATCATTACAACCTTAAACCCCCGAAAACAAAGTTACGAAAAACCAACAACAAAAAACACCCAATACTAATCGACCCTCTGGATCCTCGTCTTTTTTAGAAACGGGAAATTTTACTTAGCCATCATAACCTTGACAAACTCGTCATAATTGATTTGCCCATCGCCATCAACATCAGCCTCCCTTATCATTACAGATGCAACCTGAACTTGATTGTAAAAGGGTGTAACACACATGAGTAAATTTGACATAAAAAGGGTTTGTTGGTCGAAAAATATAAAATTTGATAAGGGTGTGTTTGGATTGAGTGATTTGGAGTTGGGAGGGGATTTGGAGGAAGTATTTGAAATGACACTTAAAATGGAGTCATTTAAAATCTACTGTAGTTTCGGAGAAAATAGCTCAAAGTGAAGGTTCAGTGATTTGAAATTCATTATAACTTGGATACATCCAAACGAACTTGCATACTTCTATATAGTTGAGATAAATTGGCATTTTTGCTTATGCTGTCTCGAGCTGTCGATTCTAGCTTATTCCTCAAAGGCTGTTTCCGCAACACAAAAGAAGTAAAATTTCTTCCATGATCAGTGATGATTAAAGAAAAGCAGACAACATGCATGCTTCTTGTATATAATTACTTATATACATAACATTTTTAATTTTAACTCTATAAAAATAGAGGCATAAACTATACATAGTTAGGACATAAAGTGAACTATACCAAACAAGAAGTCAAAATTTAGGATCCATTACGAAATGATGGAAGCAAAATGTATCGGGAATGTTATTTAATAATATAAATATTACCTTAACCTCACAATTATTAGGAACCGAGAACGTAGGGTGTTACAGGACGTACGCAACAGATACAAAATACAAGAATTTCTAAAATTGTAGGATACGATAGGGTTATGATGATATATTATAAAAATTTGAATTATTTTACAATCCTCATTAATAAATTTCATAATCAATTGATTATAATAATTCCTAAATATATAAAATTAATACAAATAACAATGATAAATATATGCAATAAAATGATCAAGTAGTTCAATCAATTACTCAAAATAGAAGTACTAACTTTTCCATTTTATTTTATACACTTACTAAGAATATATTACAAAAATATCAAAATACAAAAACCACATAATTGCATATTACTGAAAGTAAAATAATTTTATAAATTTATGTACTTATTGTTCAATGTTCATACTCAGCATAACAACAATATATGTAAATTAAAAAATTATAAATATATTCATAAATACTAAATAATTTACTTGACAAACTTAAGGTTGGAAAGAGATGATTCGATCATAGTTGCAGCAAAAAAAATAGATTTTGATCATAGTTGCAATGAAAAAGAATTGCAACAAATATATACTAAAAGGTCGAATAAGAATTTATTGTTCTAATTTCAATATCTTTTCAACTAATCATGATTTTTTTTCTTGTTAAACTATATTTTAATTTATAGTTTTTTAATGAAGTCAATACAAAAAAAAAGTTTTGACCAAAAAGTATTACATAATTTCCAAAAAAAAAAAATACATCGAGATCTAAAAAGTATCAAATACTCCTATTTTTCATATCGGATACCGTATCCTGATTTTTTCCTGAATACTTCAAAACCGTATTCAATACATATCCACCCTATATCCATATCGTATCCGTATCCGATACTGCACAGGGTTATTTTTTGGAGTATTCCTGCATCATAGATGAGATCAAAGAGAAACTTTCCACTTCTTAGGGTAAGCAGAAGTACCACTCAGAAAGTTAAGCATTTGATCTCTTAATTCAGATGCGCAAGCCAATAAATCTTAAGTTAGCATTAAGATTCGACTTGATCGTCGTATGTTTCCACAATGAAGGTCACTCAAGACACTATTGGATATTGGGGGCATGTGACTAGATATTTAAATGAAATTGATATATTCGAACACGATTCATAGTATTTCATATGAATCATATGGGTACTTACTCTATTTCCATTATATGGATACATACTTTGGGACAATAATAAGGATTTAATTTGGAAATCATGGAAAGAGGTATATGTACCTATCATCTTGGAGCAGCTTTCAATTTTTCGCCAATTTGAAAATTGTTAAGGTAATTTTATATTATTTTTTAAGCATCATATAAAGTAAATGTTAGTTAATATGATGTTATAAAGTAAATTGAAGTAATAGCTATTTAAAGTTTCAGATTCATAATAAGAATTATCATTGCATGCTAATTAGAAGATTCATAATAAATCGTTCTGTTTGGCAGACTTATGAAGTAATCCGTTATGATGTATTTAGGTAATTTGTTATAGCCTTACATTTGTCAAAGATTTGGCAAGTTTTATCATCTTTGTGGGCTACAAATACTTTAGAGTATGATTCAATTATAGCGTTGCCAACTCGATCGATTTGAATTTAGTTCGTTTACACCCAAATAACATATATTTAAAAAAATCTCTAAAAGATATATAACAACTCTTCAGCCAAACATCTAAAAATTAGAATAAATAATCTACATTACTGACTAAAGTGGGATGGCGTTATTGGTTACGGAATGAAAATGTTAAAAATTCTATAAGACTAAAAGTGATTTATATGGCCTCAAATGGGAAGGAAAAAGTCTTTTTCGTAATTTTAAATTTCTCATTAAATGTATTAGAAAAATAATAGAGGGATTGACATCCACTTACAACTTAAACTTATAGGAGCAAATTGTAGCGACTTCATTATTACATATGTTTTCATTTTTTAAGCAAATATTTTTATCCAAAACACAACTTTGTAAATCGTCTTATTAAAGAAAATTACTCTATAATTTGAAAATTTGATATAGAAAATTTTAAAAAAAAATTGGATGACCGAAGAAATTCGCAGCCGCTACTCGTAGGGTGCGTACTGGATTAACCTCGCACTTGTGTAATAGCATGCAAACCATACAAGAGAGTTCAACCAGCCTAGGTTGCCCATGGCGGACAGGCTCAAGGAGGCCAATAGGCATTCCATCAGTGGGAATCGAACTCGTGACCAAGGCTACAAAATTCAGCTGCCCGACCAGCTCTAATGGGAGTTATCCCTAGAAATTATTAAATGTCTGTCAATAAAATGTACATAATTTTCTTATTAAGATATCATAATACAAAAATATTGAACATAATAATACTAAGTTCTTATAATCCTTACTACTTATATGCAATACATTATTATGAATAAGAAACAATAAATCAAATGCATGTGTTTTATTGTGGTCTTTGTACCCTTTTTTTTTTCTTTCTTATTTGAAAATGTATCTCGTTTGCAAATAATGGTGAATGAAATTATTATTATTATTGTATATATATATTGAAAGGTTTTATTTCTTGGTACACAAAGTAATTAGGACTTGTTTATATTTTTTTATGCAGTTTTCTAGATTAGAAAATCTTAAAAATCATGCATATCACAAACTATTTTCATTTAAATGTTTCCAACTCTATTTTTCTAATAACTTATAGATCCCCTATTTTTCTAATCTATCTCTCAAAGTTTATAATTATTTAATCATCACAGACCAACTAATTATAATTAATTTGATATATTTAAAAAAAAACATAAGTTCCAATCACATTACATCATTATGCATGTCAATCTCTAGTATGGTGTGACTAGGAGCAACTGATATATAAAAAGATAAAGAAACAAAATCACATGCCTCTTATTCTTGTTCCTTTAGCATGTTACTTTTACTTCAATTATACTTTATTCCTAGTTTTTATTTAAAACTATAGGCTTACTTGTATTTTGATCAAAAAGGAAATTATAAAATTTGTCACACAGTTATAGCCTTATAGGAGTAGGAAAATTGGTCCTGTATTTTTATGAATTGAAATTTGTTCCAATATTCATCAAAAATTAGCAAATTGAAGAATTATTTAGCCCAAACCCATTCTCATAGTCCAGTAGATTCTTCAATAATGTAAAGCCGTCGCTATAGCTATAAAGCCGTCGAGCCTTGGTCGTTGGCACAAACTATCCAATAATGATAGTGTATAATATTTTATGTAAAAGGGAAATATGAAATAAAAGCACAATTTAAAATAGAAGATTCACAATGCATATAATATATTTAGATGACTTGTGATAACTTTATACATGCCAAAAATTTGGCAAGTTTTATCATTTTTGTGGGCTACAAATAGTTTAGTATAAGGTTCAATTATGGCTTTGCCAACTTGATCGATTTGAATTTAGTTTTTTAATTTACACCCAATTCAGGATTCACCATGAGAGTTTAAATTTGTATAATCTAACATTTATTTTTATATAATTGAGGTTTGAATACATTTAAGGAAAATATTATATATCACTGTTCTAATATCACCGATTTTTCAACGTTTCTTGACTTAGAAAGTTTAGATGTAATAAACTCATTAAAGTTAAATAATTGCAAATGATATCTTACTCAAATTAAGGGAGATTAAAAATCAGTAGTATATAATAAGTCATATATAACATCACTCTACATTTAATTTATTAGATGACAAGTGTTATAGTATCTACTTTTCAAATATATTAACCTTTGCATATTGCAAATTATATTGTTTATTAAGATAAGCAAACTCTTGGGTTGCATACTTGCATTAATTAAAAGCCTATGATGCCAATTCACGATTCTATATTAATTGCCTCTAATAATAACCACAAAATTAATCTATCTTAAGTTCTTTCAAGATAATATATACTAAGAAAATCTTTAAAAGATATATAATAACTCTTTAGCCAAACATCTAAAAATTGGAATAAATAATCTACATGACCGACTAAAAATGATTTGTGTGGCTTCAAACGGAATCGAAAAAGATTTTTCCCTAATTTTAAATGTTTTATTAAATGAATTTGAAAATAGTTGAAAGATTGATATCCATTAAAAACTTAACTTATTCAAGCAAATTTTAGCGACTTCATTAATACATAATTTCATTTTTTTAAAAGCAAATATTTTTATCCAAAACAAAACTTTGTAATCCTCTTACTTAAATGGAAATTAATTACTGTATAATTTGAAAATTCAATATAGAAATTATTGAATGCTTGTCAATGAAATGTACATAATTTTCGTATTATTATATCATAATACAGTAATATTGAACATTAAAACACTAAATTTTGCATGTAGCATTTATAAGTACCACCTATGGAGCAACCCACCCTAACCCTATTCGTTAAGTGCTAAGAAAATATCCAAAACGACTTATATACATTGAGAAGAACATAAATTTTCAAGAATAGATGAAAACAAACAAGTATAAATAGGGAAACTTTCCTAACATTTCATCACAATAAAGCACTTAATTGCAATTACAATAACGATATATCATATCATAAATCCTCCAAATGGCTTATATCAATTATGCCTCATCCCTTTTCCTCATTGCACTTCTCTTTGCGGCCTCAGACCCACTAGCAAACGGCTTAACCCAGCCAGACTTGTCCGTAAATGGCAGACTTTGTTGCACACCTGACGGAAACTGCCCAACACCAACAACAGGCCAAGGCATCAGTGGAACGCGTGTTAACTTTAATTGCAACATTCGTGATCGTAATATCAAAATTGGCGGGGGATTAACTAGTGCCAATGGAAGTTTTACTATTCTTGTTCCTATATCAAGAGCGCATTTCCATTTAGAATACTCGAGATGTTTTGCCGTTGTTAAACTTCCATTAGACAGTACTATATGTCCAATACTTTCCACTACTACTGGCATCCTTTTATCCAAAATTCGACCAATCGACATTTCCAGAAACCAGTCGGTTATAAGATTTGTTACAACACGATTTGTCCGAATGGCCGGCCCAGCCTAATTATATTTCTAGTGCAGCTGAACAGTCTTCATTCATTCTCCTTTTACCTTACTACTACTGAGAGGGTGTTTGGCTAAGCTTATTTAAAACATCTTATAAGTTCTTACATCTTATAAGATGTTTTAAGAGCTTATAAGATGTTTGGTCTTATTTAAAAAATAAGCTCTTAAGTGTTTGGATAAAATAAGTTTATTGGACTTATAAAATATTTTTAAATATTATACGAGAGAATTGTGCAATAATAAAAATAAATATTTTTCCGGAGAAAGGTATTATTGGAAAGAATCAAATTAACTATGATTATTTATGTCTTTTAAAAAATATAAACAACATTTAATATTTAAGATTCTCAAATAAGGTGGGTTAGGCCAACTTATTTTGTTTTTGCTTATAAGACCAAAACATCTTATTTTTTTATCTTATAAGCTCTTTTTTTTAAAAATTATCCAAACACTTTTATAGAGCTTATAAGCTCTCAAACATCTTATAAGATGTTTAGAAGAGCTTATAAGCTTAGCCAAACACCCTCTTAATGTTATTATGAATAAGAAACAATATATCACATCTGCATGTGTTTTATTGTAGTCTTTGTACCCTTTCTTTTTCCTTCTTATTTCACAATGTATCTCGTTTACATATAATGGAGAATGAAGTTGCTAGTACTTGAATAAATAATTAAAAGTCAATTATACTTATGCATGTCTCTGAATTAATATCGAAAATTTTCTATTTAAATATGACACAATCATATGCTTCATTATTTGCACTCTATAAGATATTTATTACTCCTCCTTCCTCTTTAATTACCACTGTCCACCAATTTGGGGCGGCGGTGGGGATACACCAGGGTTGCCGCCGGATGAGAAGATCACCGATGGTACATTGATGTCCTTCACCATGGATGATCAGATGAAATCTAGTTAGTTTTTTTGTAAATTTTTCGATCTTATAATAAAAAGAAAAAAAATCTAAAATATATATATTACTTTAAAATTAATTTTGAAAATACATCAAAATAGGGATAAATAATACAGTAAATGCCTTTGGCCAAGGCGTATTCCTATATACCAAAGGTGCAACCGAAGTCTGTATTTTGACTACGCCTTCAGCCAAAGCCCGTTTGACTATTGGCACAAACTATCCAACAATCAATTTTTCAATCTTATAATAAAAAGAGAAAATTCTAATATATATATATATATATATATATATATATATATATATATTACTTTAAAATTAATTTTGAAAATACATCAAATTAGGGTAAATAATACAGTCAACGCCTTTGGCCAAGGCGTATTCCGATACCAAAGGTGCAACCGAATTTATAAATTTCTTTGATTAATTAGTTAATTTCATCCATATTTCAATTATGTTATAATATTCTTTAATAGAATTTTGAAGTTATTACTATTAGAATACGAGGGGCTCTTAATTATCTCCAGACGATTCAGCGTTGGGACGGGTTTTTTTCTTTTCTTATTTATATTTATAATATTATAAAAGTGTGAATTTTATAGGTATTTTTTCCAATTGTGAAATGATACTTAAACTCTTATTTAAGTAATGTATTCATGTATTGGTAACATTTTATACTATATAATGATATAATGCTTGATTATGAATAATCTACAAGATCATGTGGTTGGACATTTAAAGTTACTATTATTATTTTTAGGTGTGGCCTCGTTGCCAAATTAACGAAGAATCGGATAGTTTAGGTCACTATATTGTATTGGACATTCTGAATTTCCTTTATTAACTTAAAAACATTTATCTTTGTTCATATAAGTCTTAAAGGCATATATAAGTATTGAACAATAGGTGTATGAGATCCTATGATGCACGGACATGGATACGGGGATACAATTACGATACGACGGATATGAAATACGGGAATTTTCAAAATTGAAGGATACGATACCATAGGGATATGATTTAAAATTTGAATTATTTTGCAATCCTCATTAATGAATTTCATAATCAATTTATTGTAATAATTCTTAAATATATGAAATTTCTACAAATAACATTGATAAATATATGCAACAAAATGATCAAGTAGTTCAATCAATTACTCAAAATAGAAGTACTAACTTTTCAATTTTATTTTACACACTTACTAAGAATATATTACAAAAATATCAAGAACCAAAATACAAGAAACACATAATTGCATATCACTAAAAGTAAAATAATTTTATAAATTTATGTACTAACTATTCAATTTTCATACTCAGCATAACAACAATATATGTAAATTATAACATTATAAATATATCCATAAATATTAAATAATTTACTTGACGAACTTAAGGGTGAAGGAGTTATTCGATCATAGTTGCAGCAAAAAAAATAAATTTTGATCAAGTTGCAATGAAAAAAAATTGCAACAAATATACACTAAAACGTCGAATAAGGATTTCTTGTTCTAATTTCAATATCTTTCCAATTAAACATGATTTTTTTTTCTTGTTACACTATATTTTTATTTATAATTTTTAAGGAAAATCAATACAAAATAAAAAAAAGTTTTGATCAAGAAGTATTATATAATATCAAAAAACAACCACATCAGTATCCAAAAAGTATCAGATACTCCTATTTTTCGTATCGGATACCGGATCCTAATTTTTTTTTAGATACTTCAAAACGTCCAATATGTATCCACCACATATCCACAGTTTATCCGTATCCAATACTGCACCGGATCATTTTTCAAAGTATCCATGCATCACAGATGAGATCAAAGGGAGACTTTCCTTATGCCAAGGAGTACACACCAGAAAAGTCGAGCATTTGATCTCTTAATTCAGGTTTGAAAGCAAAAAAAATCTTAAATTAGCATTAAGATTCGACTTGATTGTCGTATGCTTCGACCATGAAGGTGTCATTCAAGATACTAGTGGATAGTGGGATCATGTGACTAGGTATATCTAAATGAAATTGATATATTCAAACACGACTCATCGTATTTCATATGAAACATATGGGTACTTACTTTCATGCTAATTAGAAAGATTCATAATGCATAGTTCGGTTTGGTATACTTATGAAGTAATCCGTTAATAATGTATTTAGGTAATTTGTTATAGCCTTATATATTTGTCAAAAATTTGGCAAGTTCAATTATTGTTTTGCCAACTCGATCGATTTGAATTTAGTTTGTTTACACCCAATTCAAAATTCATCCTAATTATCTTAAGTTCTTTCCAATTAACATATATTTAAAGAAATCTCTAAGAAATATATAATAAATCTTCAGCAAACATCTAAAAATCAGAATAAATAATCTATATGACCGACTAAAGTGGGATGGCGTCATTGGTTACGAAATGAAAATGTCAAAAATTCTATAAGACTAAAAGTGATTTATATGCCCTTAAATGGTACCCAAAAAGACTTTTTCCTAATTTTAAATTTCTCATTAAATGTATTAGAAAAATAATAAAAAGATTGACATCCAAAACTTTAACCTATTCGAGCAAATTTTAGGGACTTCAGTAATACATAGTTTCCATTTTTTAAAAGCAACTTTTTTTTATCCAAAAAACAAATTTGTTATCCTCTTACTTAAAGGGAAATTACTCTATATTTGAAAATTCGATATAATTTTTTTTATGACGGGGGAAACCTGCAGCCGTTACTTTTTGAGTGCGCATTGGGTAAATTTCGCTCTTGTGTAATAGCATACAAATCGTACAAGAGAGTTCAACAAGTCTAGGTTGACCATAACTGACAGACTCACAGTAGAGGGGGCGAATACATGTACATACCTTCAAAGGGAATTGAACTCTGTAACCAAGCCTATAAGATTCAGTTGTCCGACCAGCTCTAACGGGGTTGTCCCCTAGAAATTATTGAATGCTTGTCAATGAAATGTACATAATTTTTGTATTAAGATATCATAACACAAAAATATTGAACATTATAATAATATTAAATTTTGCATGTAGCATTTATGAGTACCTCATATGGAGCAACCCACCCTAACCCCTATTCATTAAGTGCTAAGAAAATATCTAAAACGACTTATATATGTTGAGGAGAAAAGAAATCTGCAAGAATACATGAAATAAACAAGTATAAATAGACTTATAATAATGATATAACATATACCACATAAACCTCAAAATGGCTTATAATAAGTATGCATCATCCCTTTTCATCATTGCACTCCTCTTCGCGGCCTCAGAGCCACTAGCAAATGGCCTGCCAACCGTGTATGTATCCGGCAGACTTTGTTGCACATCAGATGGAAACTGCCCAACACCAGCAACAGGCCAAGGCATCAGTGGAACGCGTGTTAGCGTGAATTGCACCCTTCGTGTTGCTACTTCAATAGTTGGTGAGGGCATCACTAGGCCAAGGCATCACTAGCGAGTCGCCTTTTAAAACAAATGACACCATGTCTTGCCGTTGTTCAACTTCCATTAAACACTACTACATGTCCGGTACTTTCCACCACTAATGGCGTCCTTGCGTCCACCATTCAACCGGTCAACAATCTCAGAATCCGAGCGGTTAAAAGATTAGTTGCAGTGCGATTTGTTCGATCTGCCGGTCTGGCCTGATTGTATTTCTAGTGCAGCTAAACAATATTCATTCTCCTTTTTAGTTTCAGTCCTTACTACTTAAGTATATGCATAATATATTATGAATGCATAATATATTATGAATGAGAAACAATAAATCACATATGCATGTGTTTTATTGTAGTATTAATGTACTCATTTGTTTCTCTTTTTATTTCACAATGTATCTCGTTTACAAATAATGGAGAATGAAATTATAATATATATCATAAGGTTTTATTTTTTTATACACAAACAAATTAGGCCTTGTTTATATTTTTTTATTCCGATATTAGGATCTTGGATCACAAAATTTTAAAAATCATATTACAAACTATTTTCATTTAAATTTATTTTTTCCAACTCTATTTTTTTAGTAACTTATAAATCTCCTATTTTTCTGATCTCTCTCTCAAACTTTATAATTATTTAATCATCACGGATCAACTAATTAATTATAATTAATTTGATATATTTAAAGAAAACATAAGTTCCAATCTTATAACATCATTATGCAAGTCAATCTCTATTATGCTGTGAATAAGAGCAACAAATATATAAAAAGATAAAAGAAACAAAATCACATGCTTCTTATTCTTTTTTTTTTTTTTTATGACGAGGGAACCCGCAGCCGCTACTCTTTTGGGTGTGCACTGGGTAAAAACATCGCTCTTGTGTAATAGCATGCAAACCACACAAGAGAGGTAAACCAGCCTAGGTTGCGTGGGAATTGAACCCGTGACCTAGGCCACAAATTCTAATGCCCTTACCAATTCTACAAGGGGTTGCCCCCGAAGAAAAATTCTTTTAAAATGCTTCTTATTCTTGTTTTTTAGCATGTTAGTTTTACTTCAATTATATTATAGGCTTACTTGTATTTTGATCAAAAGGGGAATTATAAAATTAGTCACATAGTTATAGCCTTATACGAGTAGGAAAATTGGGCCTGTATTTTTATGAATTGAAAATTGTTCCAATATTCATCAAAAATTAGCAAATTGAAGAATTATTTAGCCCAAACCCATTCTCATAGTCCAGTAGATTCTTCAATTTGACTGGGCCTTAGCCTAGTCGCGGTGGCCATAGTTATAAAGCCGTCGCGCCTCGGTCGTTGGCACAAACTATCCAATAATGATAGTGTATAATATTTTATGTAAAATGGAACGAAATAAAAGCATAGAAGATTCCCTAGACTTATGAAGCGACCTGATAATATATTTAGGGTGTGTTTGGATTGAGTGTAGATTTGGGGAGTAAGGATTTTAAATGACACTTAAAATGGAGTCATTTGAAATCCACAGTAGTTGTGGAGAAAATAGCTCAAAATGAATGTCAATGGATTTGAAATTCATCTTAACATGAATTCATCCAAACAAACTTAAATGGATTTTTTGATGAATTTTAAATCCATAGTTTTCAAAATTTTCAATCCAAACACATCATTAGGTAACTTGTGATAGCTTTCCATGCCAAAAATTTGGCAAGTTCTACCATTTTTGTGGGCTACAAATAGTTTAGTATAAGGTTTAGTTATGGCTTTGCCAACTTGATCGATTTGAATTTAGTTCTTTAATTTACACCCAATTCAGGATTCACCATGAGAGTTTAAATTTGTATAATCTAACATATCTTCTACTATATTAAAACAAGGTTATGATTACTTTTCTATCAAATAGAATTTACATAGAATTTTGAATTTTTTTTTAATTAGTAATTCGTAATTATCCTTTAATAACCAACTCCCCGCTATCTCTAACTTTTATTTTTTTTAATTGGTAATTCATAATTATCCTTTTTTAACTAACTTTCCACTATCTCAACTTTTATTTTCTTTTCTTATCCACTTATAAGTGAATTCATCCATGAAGATTTTGAATTGATCCACTATTAATTCTCAACTTCCATAATCCATGAAGATTACGTGATCACATGGGAGTTATTAAATTCTCTTCCCACATTCAAAATTTTATACAAACCAATTAATGCAAAAATGTCTTCATAATTTTAACTCTTTGATATTTTTTAATTAATTTATTCTTATTCTATTCTTTTGCTTTTCATTTCAGTAAATACATTTGAACCTTTTCTGCTATTTAATTTTTAGTTTTTATTTTCAGGTACATTTAAACAAACAGATTTAGAATATACGATGGTCGATTAGTGAACTTCTGTCAGACGGTACTATTATGTAGTACATTTGCATTTCAATAATGCATTTTAATTTTTTTTTTTTTGCTATCTAATTTCTATTTTTCATTTTCAGGTACATTTAAACCAACGGATTTAGGATATGTCGATGGTCGATTAGTGAAGTTCTGTCAAATGGTAATGTTATGTAGTAAATTTGGATTTCAGTAATACATTATAATTTTTTCTACTATCTAATTTTTATTTTTCATTTTAGGTACATTTTCAGGTACATTTAAACAAATGGATTTAGGATATGCCAATGGTCGATTAGTGAAGTTCTGTCAATGCAAAAATGTCTTCATAATTTTAACTCTTTGATATTTTTTTAATTAATTTATTCTTATTCTATTCTTTTGCTTTTCATTTCAGTAAATACACTTGAACCTTTTCTGCTATCTAATTTTTATTTTTCATTTTCAGGTACATTTAAATAAACGGATTTAGAATATACGATGGTCGATTAGTGAACTTTTGTCAGACGGTACTTATGTAGTACATTTGCATTTCAATAATGCATTTTAATTTTTTTCTGCTATCTAATTTCTATTTTTCATTTTCAGGTACATTTAAACCAACGGATTTAGGATATGTCGATGGTCGATTAGTGAAGTTCTGTCAAATGGTAATGTTATGTAGTAAATTCGGATTTCAGTAATACATTATAATTTTTTCTACTATCTAATTTTCATTTTAGGTACATTTAAACAAATGGATTTAGGATACGTCGATGGTCGATTAGTGAAGTTCTGGCAAATGGTAATGTTATGTAGTAAATTTGCATTCAAAATTTATCTTAAATTATAATTCTCTATTCATTCAAAATTTATCATAAATTCATTTTATTGTGTTGGTGAGTTGTAGTTTATTTTGAAGTTCTATAATCACAATACAACCTTATCAAATGTTGATGTTTATTTGATAAATAAACTGCAATTTAGATTATTCCAACAATTTGTGTAGGTAGTAGAATTTAAATAATATCAATTGCAAGTACTTTCACACTATTTTAAATTTCTTTTGCCAAATAAAAAAAACTTGAACTGTATTGATGTTTTTTATTGCAACAGTAGTTGTAACTAAACTAAGCATATCCTTTAATATACACTAATAATTATTTAAATGATTGACTCAAAACTTTAATATGCAAGATAAGCACTCTTGCTAATTTGAACTTATTAATGTAATTTTTTTAACAAATTATTACAAATGTAATACAAGTTGTTTACAGTGTTCAATGATAATAATGTTGCGTTTTGCTATTTTTGTATTAGTGATTTACAAACACAAATTTTTAGGAGAATAATGGATTTTCAATTCAAATTTAAGCAAAAATATACCACTTTTTATAAGTTATATTTAAATTAACTTAAGTCGTGCGTAGCACGGGTTACACGCTAGTATATTTATATAATTGAGGTTTGAATACATTTAAGGAAAATATTATGTATTACTGTTCAAATATCACCGATTTTTCAACGCTTCTGGACTTAGAAACTTTAGATATAATAAATTCATTAAAATCAAATAATAACAAATGATTTCTTACCAAAATTAAGAGAGATTAAAAATCGATTATATATAATAAGTCGTATATAACATCACTCTATATTTAATTTATTAGATGACAAGTGTTATAGTATCTATTTTTCAAATATATTAACTTTTGCACATTGCAAATTATATTATTTATTAAGATAAGCAAACTCTTGGGTTGCATTAATTAAATGCATATGATGCCAATGCAAATATCGATACTATATCAATTGCCTCTGTTAATAACCACAAAATTAATCTATCTTATGTTGTTTTAAGATAACATATATTTAAAAAAATCTCTAGAAGATATATAATAACTCTTTAGCCAAACATCTAAAAATCGGAATAAATGATCTACATGACCGACTAAAACTTCTGTAAGAGTAAAAGTGATTTGCGTGGCCTCAAATGAGATTTAAAAAGAGTTTTTCCTAATTTTAAATGTCTCATTAAACGTCTAAGAAAAATAATAAAAAGAATAATATCCATTAAAATCTTAAACTTATTCAAGCAAATTTTACCGACTTCATCAATACATAAATTTCCATTTTTTTAAAGCAAATATTTTTATTCAAAAAACAACTTTTTAATCATGGAAATTACTCTATAATTTGAAAACTCGATATAGAAATTATTGAATGCATGTCAATGAAATGTACATAATTTTCTTATCAAGATGTCATAATACAACAATATTGAACATTATAATACTAAATTTTGCATGTAGCATTTATAAGTACCAGCAACCCACCCACCCTAACCCTATTCGTTAAGTGAATAGATGAAAATAAACAAGTATAAATAGTTAACATTTCATCACAACAAAGCACTGAATTGCAATTACAATAACGATATATCACATCAAAAATATTCCAAAATGGCTTATAACAGTAATTGTGCCTCAGCCCTTTTCCTCATTACACTTCTCTTCGCGGCCTCGGACCCACTAGCAAACGGCTTAACCCAGCTAGTACTTTAATTAATAACCAACAGTCATGTCTTGGAATATCTATAATTTGCTCGTAAGTTTTGATTTTATTGCTGTTGAGTTTACACAAAAATAGTCTGGAATTCAAACAGAGCCAAACAAGGCTTATACGGTTCAATTTCGATTCCGAATTTTTTCAAACCAAAATTTCGGTTAACTGAATTTTCGATTCTATTGGTCAAATTGTGAGAATATAATTGCCCTATAAGCATTTAGACACGTATAAAACAATAAATACAGATTAAATTATGCAAAGATGTAAAAAAATACTCAGAGAATGAGCCCCAATTGAATAAGGCAAAAAAAAACCTTAAAACTGGAAGAAGAACTAGAAATTTCTGTTTCTCACCATCGCCATCCACATCGGCTTCCCTTATCATCTAATCAACTTCCTCATCAGTTAGTTTCTCACCTAGATTTGTCATGACGTGGCGAAGCTCAGCAGCAGAGATGAATCCATTTTGATCCTTGTCGAAAACACGAAACGCCTCTTTTAGCTCCCCTTAAGAATCGGTGTCCTTCATTTTTCGAGCCATGAGGTTAAGAAACTCGGGAAAATCAATGTTTCCATTACCATCAGCATCTACCTCGTTGATCATGTCTTGGAGCTCAGCCTCGGTGGGGTTTTGTCCAAGGGATCTCATTACAGTGTCAAGCTCCTTGGTGGTGATCATGATTCAAAGTTTCGTTTTTGAAGGTGAGTTTCGGATAGTAAAATATGAGAAATATTTCGGAAACGTATCGAAATCACTATTACGAACTTACAAAATATTATAAAGTAAATTTAACTTCCTAGAAATTAATTTTGTGCTTCAATTTTTCTGCAACAGAGAACTTTGTAGGGGTGATTTTGTTTTAATTTTATTTAGGATTTAAGAGTCCAATTTTGATTCAAATTATATTTCGTAGGTTTAACAATATATAAAAAAAGTTAATTCCTTTTTTTCCTCATTTTTTGTGATTGTTTATAATAGTTTCTAGGAAACTCTAAGTTTCCATGGTTTCTATGGAAAATATGGAAACTCCGTAAGTTTCTTAGGAAACCAAGTAATTTCAAAAAAATTGAATGGTGTTTTTTTTAATTACTTGTAAAATCGAAATGTTTCGACTGTTTCGGCGGAAACGTTTAGAAACTTTAAACCATGGTGGTGATGCAACCTGCACGTGATGTTGTATAACGATTATTGGATTGTACCTTTCGGGGTCCTAAATCTATAATTGGTGAAGGCATCACTAGTACAAATGTAAGTTTTAACACTATTGTTCCATTGTCACCATGTGGTGTCGTTGTTCGACTTCCGTTAAACAGTACTCGCACTTTGTAAGATATTTACTTCTACTCCTTCCTCTATAATCGCCACCACCGTCCACCAATTTGGGGCGGCGGTGAAGCTGATGTAGAAGAAAAGGATGGGGATGCCATGAAATATAGTTAAGGTTTTTTGTTATTTCCGATTTGATAATAAAAAAAGAAAAATAAAAATATACATATAGTAATTATTATATTAATAAATTGAATACAAATTACATGACATAATTGTTGATTATAAATAATCTACAAGATCATGTTGGTAGACATTTAAAGGTACTATTATTATTGTTAGGTGTGTGCCTCGGTGCCAAAAAAAAAAAAACTGGAGAGTTTAGGGCACTATATTGTATTGTATATTCTGGATTTCCTTTATTAATTAAAAACATTTGTCTTTGTTCATATAAATCTTAAATGCAAAATATAATTATTATTTTGGATGACGGGAGAACCCGCAGCCGCTACTCTTTCGAGCGCGCATTGGGTAAACCTCGCTCTTGTGCAATAGCCTGCAAACCACACAAGAGAGATAAACCAGCCTAGCTTACCCATAGCTGAGAGGCTCATGGTAGAGAATAGGGGGGTTCAAAATCAACCGAACCGATCGAACCGAACCGAAAACCAAAAATTCGGTTCGGTTTTTAACCGAACCGAACAATTCGGTTCGATTTTCGGTCTGTTTTTTTTGAAATATTCGGTTTTCGGTTTGGATTCGGTTATGGTAACCGAAAACCGATTTTTTTTTATTATTATTAAATTTAAATATATTATATTATTATTTACTAATAACTAATAAGGAATAAAACAAATTCTAAAACAAAACCCTACCTTTAACCCTTAGTCCCTTACCTTACGATTTACAGAGGCAGAAAACAAAACCCCTTCGCTGCTTTGTTCCAAACTTCCAATACGCCTCCACCTTCGCTGCTTCGTAGCCCATCTCCGACTCCGATGACCGACAGCATCACGCCATCTCCACGATCCGGGCATTGTTCCACAGGTATTTTCCCTTTCGTTTCTCCTCTTTTTTTCTTTTATTTCTATCTCCCCTAAACCCTAGTTTGTCAATTTGTAATTAGATGTTGGAATTTGTTAGTTTTGTATATATGTTTTTGTGTGTCTTTCCCTGAAATTTAGAATGAAAAATATGGAAGAATAATAAGAAAAAATGTAAAAAAAAAAATAATAAATAAATTTGTTCGGTTCGGTTTTTGGTTCTGAAAATGGCCGAACCGAAATTTCGGTTCGATTTTGGGTCGAACCGGGCCGATGAACACCCCTAGTAGAGAAGGCAAATAAGCATTCCCACAATGGAATTCGAACCCGTGAGCTAAGCCACAGAATTCAGATGCCCTACCAACTCTATTAGGGGTTGCTCCCGCAAAATATAATCATTGACCAATGGTCATGAGTTCAAAGGGAAACTTTCCAAGAGTTTACGCTAGAAAGGTCAAGCGTTTGATCTCTTAATTCAGGTTTGTAATCTAATAAATCTTAACTTGGCATTAATATTTTGACAATGAAAGTGCCAATCAGGACACTATTGGATAGTGGGAGAATGTGACTAGGTATCTAAATCAAAATTGATATATTCGAAAACGATTCACATTATTTCGATCATATGGTACTTACTCTGGGACAGTCAATTTACTTACTTTGGAAATCATGGAAAGAGGTATGCGTACCTATCATCTTGGAGAAACTTTCATATTTTCACCAATTTAAAAATTGTTAAGATAATTTATAAGAATTTAAGCATCATAGAAAAAGTAATGTCCTTGAATTACAAAGGTTAGTTAATCTTGTGTGTAATGGTAGCTGAAGTATTAGCTATTTAGAGTTTCATGTTCATAAAAAAAGAATTATCATTTTAATGCAAATTATGTGATTATATTTATTATAAGGTAAACTTGCTAAAAGGCCGCAAAAGTAAGTAGTTTCATGATGGATCATAGCGTATATCCATGTATTATCAAGCTAAAAAACTAACACAAAAAAGTATCTTTAGTGGTTTGTTGTTTCGATTTTGGATTTATTGATATTAAATGAAATATATATATATAATAATTTAAAAATATAGATAATAAAATATATTTTTTTCAATTGTGAAAAGACATAATTATTCTTCTTTAATTATTTATATTATAATAAGTTATTTTGATAATAATTAATAAGGTAACTCTTACTATGATTTAATAATTGATAGGGAGACACTTGGTATGCATGTCATCTCAAATAGATATATAAATGTTTTTGTCTTTTCGTTTTTTTATTTTTAATAAGAGTTATATTATATTTAATATTTAAATTTTAAGACTTTTAATATACTATTAAAATTGATCATGATAAAAAATTGACTATTTGACTATTCCTTACTGAAGCCTTTTAGTTCTTATAATTCAGTGCATGAATATCTATGGTATATATATATATATATATATATTAATGAATTTTATATACATTGATATAAAATTATATTATATTATGTCTACTCTACCTTATTAATCTATTAATGATAATTGTATGCATATAGTAAATATTATGAATTGATTTTTTCAATTTCTCATATTTATCAACACAAATAAACACAAATAACAATTTCAGTATAGAGAAAAAGAGAACAGAAGACTTTTGGTTCAACAAAAATCATTATAACAGTTACTTAAAAGAGAAGTAAACGTTATAAGTTATAATAAATAATTTGAAGTTGAAGTGACTAATTAAAGACATTGATGATGACTTTCTTACGTTGTTAAATTATTAAATAAACAATAAATCTGTATATGAAACTAAAATTAAATAATTTTTAATTCACAAGGGTTAGATACAAAATACAGTGTGATAAAAATTTGATGAATTAAAATTCCAAGAATTGTCGTATATTTTATATTAGGAAATACATAACTTTTTGATAATGTATTATGAAGAGTTGGAAAACGCCAATTTTCAATAATAAGATGGAAAGTTTGGGAAATTTTAAGAGCGATCAATAAATAAATTTTGAAGGAATGGAAGGTAGTTATAGATATTATTCATTAATTATGTAGGAAGTATAGGTGTTGTATTTTATTACTCGATAAAAATTTGTAGAAAGTGGAGGGTTTAATATATAGTAAATAAAACTTATAGTTGAGATTTGAAAAGTAATTTCAAAATTGGAAGAATTGTAAAAATGCATAATTACCTTCTCGTAATTATTTATATTAAAATAAGTTTTCGTTTTTATGGACTTATGACATTCAATAGGATATTGCCCCTTGGCTTTCTTATACATCCAATTGTCAAAATATGTGAAAATTAAGACCGAACTGTCATTTAGAATTGTGTCCTTCGAATAGATTTCATTTTCATTTTAATTTACAAAATAATGATAGTATATAATATTTCTCTTCGATATTTATGTGAAAAGAACATGCGAAATGGAAAAACAATTTAGAATGCATCATTTGGTTCGGTAGACTTATGAAGTGGTCTAATATAATATATTTAGGTAATTTGTTATAGCCTTATATTTGTCAAAATTTTGGCAAGTTCTATCTTATTTGTGGGCTACAAATACTTTGGTTTAAGATTCAATTATGGCTTTTCCAAATCGATCAATTTGATTCAGGATTTTCCTAATTATCTTATGGTGTGTTTGGATTGAAAGGATTTCAAAATCGATCGACAAATCCATGAATTTCGTTTGGATGTATCCAAGTTACGATGGATATCAAAATCCCTTGTCATTCATTTTAACTTATTTTCTCCATAACTATGGTGGGTTCCAAATGACTCCATTTTAGGTGTCATTTGAAATCCTTCCTCCAAATTCCCTCCCCAAATTCAAATCACTACATCCAAACACACCCTTAAGTTCTTTCCAAATAACATATATTTAAAAAAAGTCTCTAAAAGATATATAATAACTCTTCAGCAAACATCTAAAAATCAGAATAAATAATCTACATGACCGACTAATTAAAGTGGGATGGCGTTATTGGTTACGGAATGAAATTGTCAAAAACTCTATAAGACTAAAAATGATTTACGTGGCCTCAAATGGTACCGAAAAATATTTTTGTCTAATTTTAAATTTCTCATTAAATGTATTAGTATGCAAACTATACAAGAGAGTTCAACAAGTTTAGGTTGGACATAGCTGACAGGCTCACAGTAGAGGAGGCGAATACATGCGCATACCTTCCAAGGGAATTGAACTCGTGACCAAAACTATAAGATTCAGCTGCCCGACAAGCTGTAATGGGGTTGTCCCCTAGAAATTACTGAATGTTTGTCAATGAAATATATATAATTTTTGTATTAAAATATCATAATACACCAATATTGAACATTATAACACTGAATTTTCCATGTAGCATTTATAGTACCAACCCACCCTACCCTAACCCCTATTCATTAAGTGCTAAGAAAATATCTAAAACGACTTATATACATACGTTGAGGAGAAAAGAAATTTGCAAGAATACATGTAAATAAACAAGAGTAAATAGGAAAAACACGGAATTGCAATTATAGTAACGATATAACATATACCACATAAACCTCGAAATTAAATGGCTTATAACAATTGTGCCTTGGCCCTTTTCCTCGTCGCACTCCTCTTTGCGGTCTCAGACCCGGCCACTAGCAAACGGCCTGCCAACCAGACGGAAACTGCCCAACACCAGCAACAGGCCAAGGCATCAATGGAACGCGTGTTAGAGTGAATTGCACCCTTCAATAGTTGGCGAGGGCATCACTAGTGCCAATGGAATTTTTAAAATTAACGTTTCTTATTTGAAAGCAAGTCGCCTTTTAAAACAAATGACACCATGTCTTGTCGTAGTTCAACTTCCATTAAACAGTAGTACATGTCCGGTACTTTGCACCACTAATGGCGTCCGCCATTCAACCAGTCAACAATCTCAGAATCCGAGCAATCAAAAATCGATGGTATATAATAAGTCGGATATAACATCACTCTACATTTAATTTATTAGATGACAAGTATTATAGTATCTACTTTTCAAATATATTAACTTTTGCATACATTGCAAATTATATTATTTATTAAGATACGCAAACTCTTGGGTTGCATTAATTAAATGCCTATGATGCCAATGCAAATAACGATACTATATTAATTGGCTCTAATAATAACTACAAAATGGGACAACCTCTGATAAAGTTGGTAAGGGTATCTAAATGTTGTGGCTTAGGTCACGGGTTTGATTCCTGATGAAGGAGCGTCTATTTGCCTTCTCTACTGTGAGCCTGTCAGCTATGGGCAACCTAGGCTGGTTTACCTCTTTTGTTTGGTTTGCAGGCTATTAGACAAGAGCAGGGTTACCCAGTGTGCACCTCATGGTAGCAGATGCGGGTTTGTCTCGTCAACCAAAAATAATAATAACCACAAAATTAATCTATCTTATGTTGTTTTAAGATAACATATATTTAAAAAAAACTTTAGAAGATACATAATAACTCTTTAGTCAAACATCTAAAAATCGGAATAAATGATCTACTATTTCCGACTAAAACTTATGTAAAGACTAAAAGTGATTTCGTTGACTCAAATGAGATTGAAAAAGACTTTTCCCTAATTTTAAATGTCTCATTAAATGTCGAAGAAAAATAATAAAAAGATTGATATCCATTAAAAACTTAACTTATTCAAGTAAATTTTATTAATACATATTTTCCATTTTTTAAAAGCAAATATTTTTATCCAACATGGAATTTTGTAATCCTCTTATTTAAATGGAAATTAAATACTCTATAATTTGAAAATTCGATGTAGAAATTATTGAATGCTTGTCAATAATGAAATGTACATAATATTATTATTAAAATATCATAATACAACAATATTGAACATTATAATACTAAATTTTGCATGCAGCACTTATAAGTACCACCGGAGCAACCCACCATAACCCCTATTTGTTAAGTACTAAGAAAATGAAGTACCACCTATGGAGCCACCCTAACCCTAACCCCAACCCTAACCCTAACCCCTATTCGTGAAAATATTCAAAACGACTTATATACATTGAGGATAAAAGAAATACATGGAATAAACAAGTATAAATAGGGTAACATTTCATCACAATAACGATATATCATATCATATCATATCATATCATAAATCCTCCAAATGGCTTATAGAAATAATTATGCCTCGTCCCTTTTCGTCATTGCACTTCTCTTGGCGGTACTAGCAAAATACGGCTTAGCCCAGCCATACTTGATTGTAACTGGCAGACTTTGTTGCACACCTGACGGAAACTGCCCAACACCAACAACCGGCCAAGGCATCAGTGAATGGAGTGTTAGCTTGTATTGCGACGCTGGTCATGGTAGTGATGTTGTTGGCAGTGACATAACTAGCTCCAAAAGAAATTTTGAATTGTTAGGTAATCTAAAAGTTTTGGATGTTGACGCAATAGAAATCTCGAAATGTGTTGTCTATGCTGATCCTCCATTATTCGAAAAAGAATGTACATGTTCAGTACTTTGCAACGATAAGGATTTCTCCCTTTTAGCCAACATTCAACCAATCGACAATTCTACAGGCAGGACTCCAAGATATGGTACAACACGATTTGTCCGAACCTAATTATGTTTCTAGCAATATTCATTCATTCTCCTTTTACCTTAATATTATTATTATTATTGTTATTATTATGAGTAAGAAACAATAAATCACATATGCA
The DNA here is from genome assembly GCA_963669365.1 of Verbascum thapsus. Lineage (NCBI taxonomy): Eukaryota > Viridiplantae > Streptophyta > Magnoliopsida > Lamiales > Scrophulariaceae > Verbascum > Verbascum thapsus. Next base: position 6,937,101 of record OY770114.1, read on the forward strand.
TGTGTTTAATTGTGCTCCTTCTTATTTCACAATGTATCACGTTTACAAATAATGGAGAATAATGGAGAATGAAGTTGCTAGTACTTGAATTAATAACCAACAGTCATGTCTCGGAATATCTATATAATTTTCTATTTAAATATAACATGCACGGACACGGGACACGCATTTTAAAAATGTTAGGACACGACACGGCATTAAAACTGCTAATAAAATGTGTATGAATAAATTAATATACATATATAAAAGGGTGGCAAATGGGCGGTTCGGGTTGGGTTCGGGTCGGTTCTAATGATTTTCTTCTAAAATGACTTGGGTTCGTAATGGTTTTTTAAGAAGGAACCAACTCAACCCAAAAGGGAGCCAAAATCAACCCGAAATGGAACCAAGCGCAACCCGACTCAATACCTTATATTTTGTTCTTTAGTTTTAGAGTATTGACAAGCAAGCGATTTGAGCCTAAGTTGAAATTAGTTGGACCCAACTTGGAACCAAGTTGGAACCAATTAGGAACCAAATAAAATTTTCTTAGGAACCAATTCAACCCAAATTGGGTTGGAACCGTGGTTACGGATCCATTTTGCCACCCCTAATATATATGTTAGTTAATTAGTTTATGTTAAATATATAAATTAATCTTTTTATTCTAATTTAAATAACTATTTAAAGAAATAAACTATAAGAATGACTATTGTATATTATAAATTTGTGTTTGATTTATAAAGTTATATATGTTTGAAAGACAAATAAATATTTCAGCTTTCAAAATTACAAAAAATAAGTAAAATAATATCAACTGTCACAAATAATACATACATAATAGACATATTCTCGAATTCAAATTTCCCAACAATTCTTTTTATGGGTTCAAATTTCAGTTAACCAAATTTAATTGAATAGAAACAAACAGAGCCAAACAAGGCTTATACGGTTCAATTTCGATTCCAAATTTTTTCAAACCAAAATTTCGGTTAACTGAATTTCCGATTCTATTGGTCAAATTGTGAGAATATAATTTCCCTATATGCAATTAGACACGTATAATAATTAATAAACAATAAATACAGATTAATGTATGCAAAGATGCAAGAAGATACTCAGAGAATGAGCCCCAACCAAGAATGATAAATATAACTTGAATAAGGCAAAAAGAACCTTTCATACTTGACCAAGATCTAGAATTTCTGCAAACATGGCTCACAAAATGCATAACAAAGTAAAAAAAGATACAAAGATTCAACCACCATTACAAGTACAAAAGATCATTACAACCTTAAACCCGCGAAAAGAAATTTACGAAAAACAAACAACAAAAAACACACATTACTAATCGACCCTCAAGATCCTTGTCTTTTTTAAAGCTTTTTTTTTCCAATTTTATATCAATTAACGCATTTTTCTAATTTAAAAGCGGGAAATATTATCACTTAGCCATCATAACCTTGACAAACTCGTCATAATTGATTTGTCCATCGCCATCAACATCAGCCTCCCTTATCATCTCATCAACTTCCTCATCAGTCAGCAGCAGAGATGAATCCATTTTGATCCTTGTCGAAAACACGAAACGCCTCTTTTAGCTCCTCCTCAGAGTCGGTATCTTTCATTTTTCGAGCCATGAGGTTAAGAAACTCGGGAAAGTCGATGGTTCCATTACCATCAGCATCTACCTCGTTGATCATGTCTTGGAGCTCAGCCTCGGTGGGGTTTTGTCCTAGGGATCTCATTACAGTGCCAAGCTCCTTGGTGGTGATGCAACCTGAAATTGATTGTAAAAGGATGTAACATTCACGAGTAATGACGCAAAAAAAGGGTTTCTGGTCGAAAAGGGTGTAACAAACACGAGTAAATTTGACACAAAAAAGGGTTTCTGGTCGAAAAGTTAAAATTTGATAAGAAAATTATATACTAAAATGAATTGAGGTTAAGGAAACTTGAAGAGAAGAAAAAATACGGAAAATAATGTGAGAAATAAATTTTAACGTGATTCAAGAAATTCCAGTGAAAAAGTTCCTTATTTTGGGTTTTACGGATCGCAATTATTCTTTAAGTCGCCTCATTAATACATGTGATGTGGCACCATAACAGCGACATGCATGAACACTTGTATCATCTAAGGGTCTGTTTGGATTGAGTGATTTGGATTTGGGGAGGGGATTTGGAGGAAGTATTTGAAATGAGCCTAAAATGGAGTCATTTGAAATCTACCGTAGTTATGGAGAAAATAGCTAAAAGTGAATGTCGAGTGATTTGAAATCCATTATAACTTGGATACATCCAAACAAACATAAATGGATTTATCGATGAATTTGAAATCCATGGATTTCAAATTCTTCTAAATTTATATGTCTATTTCATGCAAATTGGAAGATTCCTAATGCATCGTTCAGTTCGGTGAAGTGATTCGGTATAATATTATTAAGGTATTGTGTATAGAAATGAATAGGTAAAGGCTTAATTTTTCTATTGATACAATTGCATATTTATATACAAATGATAACAAATCATAAGGGTTGACTTTCCTAATCTAATGTGATTTGCTTGAATCAAGGATCTCCTTTAATCAAGTTAATCACGGATTATATGCCTATAACTATATACAATTGATTTCCTATATCAAAGCTTTACAAAAATAGAATATTAAATTTGGAAAATTAAATTTACATTTATGAAGAATCTCCAATATGCCCCCGCAAGATGGATCTCCGAGAGGAGAGTCCAATCTTGGCTCGTAGTTTAATAAAACAATCTCGAGGTAGTGGTTTTGTGAGGGCATCAGCTAATTGATCCTCAGACGAGACATGGGTAACACGGAGCACGCCATTTTGAACTTGATCGCGAATGAAATGATAGTCTAGCGCAACATGTTTCATGCGGGAGTGGAAGACTGGGTTGGAGCATAAGTGTGTGGCACCCACATTGTCACAGTAGACCACTGGAGCTTGAGAAACATGGACTCCAAGTTCAGCTAAAAGTGAGGTCACCCAACTTAATTCAGCGGCAGTGGCAGCAACTGATCGATATTCAGCTTCTGTAGATGACCGAGCCACAGTACGTTGCTTCTTTGAGCTCCACGACATGGGATTGCACCCAAGATATATAATATAGGCACTGGTGGAAGTATAATCATCCTTGTTGCCGGCCCAATCAGCATCAGAGAAGGCGTGAAGAGATAGGGAGGATTTGCGTAAAAGAAGTCCTTGATCATGAGTTCCACATAGATAGCGCAATACTCGTTTTAAAGCATTCCAGTGATCAGTTGTCGGACGGTGCATGAATTGTGAAAGTTTGTTAACCGCAAAAGAGATGTCAGGGCGAGTGAGTGATAGATACTGAAGACTACCGAGAACTGCTCTATATTCGGTTGGATTTGATAATGCAGTTCCTGAGTGTAACGTTAGAGTTGGATTGGTTGCTAACGGAGTGAGAACGGGTTTGGCATCAGTCATATGTGTTCGAGTCAATAGATCAATGATGTACTTCCTTTGGGATAATAGTAAACCATGTGGGTGTGGAACGACTTCGACTCCCAAGAAGAAAGAAAGATTACCAAGGTCCTTGAGTGAGAATCGTTTGGCAAGGATGTTGATGAATGTTTGTACATCACTGTCATTGTTGCCTGTGATAATTATATCATCAACATAAATAAGTAAATAAATAGTAGTTGCACCTGAGTTGAGGATAAATAGGGAGGTGTCGGCATGAGAGTTGGAGAAGCCAGATGTGATAAGATATTGTCGCAATTCATGGTACCAAACGCGTGGGGCTTGTTTGAGACCATAAATTGCTTTGCGCAGTTTGCACACATGAGTGGGGTGATCATGATCAACAAATCCTTGTGGTTGGGCCATAAAGACATCCTCTGACAGATGACCTTGGAGAAAAGCATTGTTGATGTCCAATTGCCGGAGAGACCACCAACGACTGAGTGTTTGAGTTTTGTTGAGTGATTGGTTGTTGAAGATCTTCGACCAGAGGTATTGGTGCAGGAGCGGACGTAGAAGGTGTGTCAAGTGGCGTCGAAGATGTAGGAGAGAGATAGATGACTTCAGGAAGCCAATTAGAGCTTGATGCAGACTCAGATGAATGTTCGGAGTTCGGATGGGATGAGAAAGGAAAGACTGACTCCACAAATTGGACATGACGTGAGACATATAATTTTTTTGTGGATGGATCGAGACACACATAGGCACTTTGTGTAAGAGAGTAGCCTAAAAAGACACACGGGACTGAACGAGGGGCTAATTTGTGCTTAGTATAGGGGCGGAGCCAAGGGTAGCACAGACACCCAAATACACGAAGTTTATTGTAGTTTGGGGAAGTGCTAAAAAGACGTTCATATGGACTTGAGAGGTTAAGTGTGGTAGTGGGCATACGATTAATGAGATACACGGCTGTCGTGAAGGCATATGTCCAGTAGGTTTGTGGTATTGAGGCATGTGAAAGTAATGATAACCCAGTCTCAACTATGTGTCGATGACGTCTCTCAGAATAGCCATTGTGTTCGGGTGTATGTGGTGGAGATGTGAGGTGAGAGATCCCGTTGGTGGCTAAAAAAGTATCAAGTGCATGATATTCCCCTCCATTATCAGAATATAAAGTTATGATTTTCTTTTTAAAATGTGTTTCTACAAGTGCCTTAAATCGAACAAAGATGTCAAATACTTCAGATTTTCATTTGAGTGGGTAAAGCCATATGTATTTTGTGTGATGATCTACAAAAATTACATAATATTTAAATCCATCAACTGAGAGAACCGGAGATGTCCATACGTCAGAGAATATAATTTCAAGTGGAGAGGATGAAGTAATGGATGAAATCGAAAATGGTAACTTATGACTTTTATTGCATTGACAAGCATTACAATTAGAGGTCGTTGACACAGGACTTGATAGACTCAGATTGTAGTGACTGATCATATGTTTGAGAATTTGAGAGGATGGATGTCCTAACCTATTATGCCACTCAGACGTAGTGGTCTTGACACACGAGAATGCAAGTAATGGTTTTGATATTGAAGATGAGGTTGACGGCCACTCATACACACCATCTTTAGTTCGCCCTTGCAGAAGAATTGCCCCCGTATGAAGATCCTTCACATGAAAAGATGATGGTAAGAATTCTACAGATACATGGTTGCTTATACAAAATTGTGATATGGAAATTAAGTTTTTTTTCATAGTAGGGACGCAAAGAACATTATCTAACGAAAGAGTACGAGATGGTGTAGAGATGGAGATAGAACCAGTGTGTGTGATTGGGAGACCCGTGCCATCGCCGATCACAACGTCGTCTGAGCCATCATATGGAGTATGAAGCGACAAGTTGTTCAAGTCGGTTGTGATGTGGTGAGATGCGCCGCTATCCATGAGCCAAGCAGGTGATTCTGTTGGAGTGGTGGCAGTGAAATGAGCTCGAGGTTGTTTTGGTGGTTGTGAGCGTGGTGCCCAAGGGATTGGTGGTCGTTGATTCTGAGGAGATAATGTGGTGGCGGTAAGGCAGAATAGAGGGCATCGTTTGGCAGTATGTCCTTGAGTATTACATGCTTGACAATAACCAAGGTATGGTTTTGAAGTGGGACGATCACCTCGTGGAGCATGAGATTGTGTCCCAATGTTGTGATATGTGGAAAATTGATTCGTACGCCAATTTTGATTGCGAAAATTTTGAGTTGGTCTAGGGTTTGTGGGATTTGCAGTTATTGGAAAGTGAGAGGATAATGTTTGTGATTCTTGTAAGGTGAGCTCGTAATTGATGAGTTTCTCATGGAGTTCGTCAAAGGAGATGAGAGTGTCTCGATTATTGATAGCATCAACAATCGATTTATAACTGTCATCGAGGCCATCAAGAACAGCCTCAATAAGGTCTTCTTGATCAAGTGGTTTGCTCAATACCGCAAGTTCATCGGCACGACACTTAATAAATTGCATGTAAGCAGAAATGCTTTGTGCTCCTTTGGTGGTTTTCTTTAGTTGGAATTTAATTTGTTTGATGTGTCCCCTGGATGGTCTGGCAAATGTATTTGAGAGAATCTTCCATGCCTCCTCACATGTGGCTGCTTGAGTAATGAGAGGGATGATTGGTGCAGAGAGTGATCCCACAAGAGAGCTAAAAATGAGTTTGTCTTGTCGAACCCAAGTTTGGTATGCTGGATTAGGAATTTTTACTCCATCTTTTGAGATGGTTGCTTGGTGGACATGGGATGGACCCATCAATGAACCCTTCAAGTTGATACTCGATAAGTATTGCATGAAATTGGAGTTTCCATGAGAGATAATTAGTGGTGGAAAGTTTGATAGCATTATTAAAATTAATAACTATGAGTGGTTTGTTAGGTTCATGTGTATTCTGAATTATGGTTTCAGAAGCAGCCATTGTAGTGGGTGTAGGATTCGTATTGGCCATGAGAAATTATGAGAAGGAAAGACAAGTAGCCCAGAAACGTTAATGCTCTGGTACCATATAGAAATGAATAGGTAAAGGCTTAATTTTTCTATTGATACAATTGCATATTTATATACAAATGATAACAAATCATAAGGGTTGACTTTCCTAATCTAATGTGATTTGCTTGAATCAAGGATCTCCTTTAATCAAGTTAATCACGGATTATATGCCTATAACTATATACAATTGATTTCCTATATCAAAGCTTTACAAAAATAGAAAATTAAATTTACATTTATGAAGAATCTCCAATATTGTGATTCCCATATCACGGTACTCGTAAACACTATTCTCTAATGTCTTCACTACTTCTATATCAAATATAATACAAAATCAACAAAAATAGTTACTTATTTATGCATTTCATTTTAGTTATTATTTTTGCAGAAATAGTTTAGTATTTTTAATTTATTTGAAATATTTTTATTGTCAAAATAGATCGTGATTTACATTTTATTTGATATTTTTTTATTGAATGAAATTGAAAAATTATTATGTGGTTGTGTTGATAGTACCTTTGAAATGGTTGTTGGCCACATATGATTAATGTATTTTATTTATTGAGAATAATGTGTTTCCGAGTTAAAAGAATTATCATTGTTATATAAAAAATCAGTTTATATGTCTATTTTTCTAAAAGTCAAACAATCTGTAAATAAAAATAAAAGCATGTTAAATTTAATTTTTATTTTTCGGATTGAATCAAATTGATATCTTTTTTATTTTTGATTATTTAACCAAATTGATATGTGTATATATATATATATATACTTATACACACACATAAAAGAATATATATATGACCTCAAATATTCTATTATAGTGGAAAATTCATAATTAAAATTTATAAATAGATTATACAAATATGATAAAAAAAGAATTTAGTTAAGTTTTTTATTTTTGAATTTTCAATTATGTTATGTCATTATCATACTCTTTAAGTATAATTTTGAATTAATTCTTTTAGTATCGTTCTAGGTTAATTTTGAATGTGTCGGATTATGTGTTTTAAGTATAGTTCTAGAATTTTCATTTAATTTAGTTTCATTTTCATAATTTCATATACTTTTGCATGAATGCATAAATTTCAAATTGGTGTAATTTTATGTTTTTATTGCTAGTATTTCAATTATGTTATAATATTATTATAGTCTTTAATGGCGTGTTTGGATAGAAAAATTTGAAATCCATGGATTTCAAATTCATCGACAAATTCATTTATGTTCGTTTGGATGAATTCACGTTATAATTGATTTCAAATCACTCACCATTCATTTTTTGAGCTCTTTTCTCCACAACTACGGTGGATTTCAAATTACTCTATTTTTTTTGTCATTTCAAATCCTTCATTCAAATACACTCCCCAAATTCAACTCCCTCGATCCAAACATACCCTAGTAGAATTTTGAATTTATTTCTTTTAGTATAGTAGTATACGCGGGGCTCTTTAATAGAATATACCACATACATCTTGGTGCTACTGCCACACTTGGCCACGGCATCATTTGGACCTCCCGTGGTCCCTGCGTTGTTGCTAAGCTTCCATTAAACAATATTATTCTATTGTAGCGTTGGTACCCTTTTTTTCTTATCTATATTGGTACTAGTATAAAAGTGTAAATTTTATTAGTATTTTTTCCAATTGTGAAATGACACTGGTAATTTTATTTAGGTAATGTATTCATGTAATGATAACATTTTATTACTATATCAATAAATTGAATACAAATTACATGATATAATGATTGATTATAAATAATCTACAAGATCATGTGGGTGGACATAGGGGTGAAATTTTAACTCGATATTCGATATGATACTCGATCGCTAAAAGCTCGGTTCAACATTTTACCAAACCAATTTTGAACAACTTTTTTTGTTTGATAAATTTTAAAGCTCGACTCGAGCTCGGTTACAAAATATTCAAACTACTCGAACTCGACTCGTGATCAGCTCGATTAAAGCTTGTTTGAACTCGGCTCGATGAACAATCAAACCAAATTCAAACACAATTTTTAAAGCTTGATTGTAATTCAAACAATTTTTAAAATACATCAAATTAGTTTTTTTGTTAATTTTTTGATCCGATAATAAAAAGAGAAAATTCTAAAGTTATATATATTAATTTAAAATTAATTTTTAAAATACATCAAATTAGGGGTAAATAATACAATAAACGCCTTTGGCCAAGGCATATTCCGATATGGTGTTTGTACTTGCCTCGGCTGAACTATTGGCACAAACTATCCAACAATCACAAACACTCAAAACAATTCACCCCCTTCCACCCCAACTTCATAAATATATAAATTTCTTTGCTTAATTTGTTAATTTCATCCATATTTCTTCATTTTTAGTATATATAGTTTTTGGTTTAATTTTGAATGTGTCGGATTATGTGTTTTTTAGTATAGTTCTAGAATTTTCATTTAATTTAGTTTCATTTTCATAAATCTGTATGAATGCATAAATTTCAAATTTGGTATAATTTTATGTTGTTATATTTAGTATTTAAATTATGTTATAATATTATTTAATAGAATTTTTAATTTATTGCTTTTAGTATGTTCTTAATTATCTCCACACGATTTTTCTCCACCTCAGTCTCAAGACGCACACATGCATTATAACATATACCACATACATCTCAAAAATACTTCGAAATGCCATATAACAATTGTGTTTCTAAGCGACTAGCAAGTGACCAAATTTTGCAAACTGTTGAGTTATGGAGCCTGAAAGACTGTAAATAGGCCCAAAAGTATTTTGATGGGCTTATGTCATTCTCCTATTAGGGTTAGGTATATTGTATTATAACCCTCAGAGTCCTAAGACTCTCGTGGTAATCACGGATCTCATCAAAACTATAGTGAATATTCTGGCTTGGTAGCGCCCCCAGACGTAGTCAAAATTGATTTTGACGAACTGGGTCAACAGTTCGTGTATTCTTTCATTGTTCTTTTCTTTTGTGCGTTTATCACCGGCATCATATTCCTAACAGCTGTTACCAGAGCTCGGGTTGAGCGGGAGCGAATATGATGGGTGTAGGAAAAACGCCGATTGAAAAAGTTTGACGGGACGAACTTTGGGTTTTTGGAAGATGCAAATCGAAGATTACCTGTATGGTAAAGATTTGTATGAGTCCCTTGGTGATAAGTCGTCGGATATGAAAGACGAAGAGTGGAAGGTGCTTGACAGAAAGGCGATGAGTGTGATTCGTTTTTTTTTATGACGAGGTTACAGCCCTAATTCTGTTGTCTTCTCTACCGGAAAGTTGGAGTGGAACGGTTATCGTCTTCAGCAGGGAAAGAGAGGTTCCCAGAAAGTTGGAGTGGAACAGTTACCGTCTTCAGCAGGAAAAGAGAGGTTCTCGGAAAGTTGGAGTGGAACGGTTACCGTCTTCAGCAGGGAAAGAGATGTTGAAATCTGACGAAATAAGATATTTGATTACAAGCGAAGAAATTCGCAGGAGAGAATCGAATATAGCTTCGGGATCAGTTCTGAATACAAAAATTAGAGGCAGATCGGAATCAAAGAAATTGAACCTATGAATAGCTTCAATTGGCCTCGGAACTTGAGGTGAGAGGCTTGGCGTTGCCGGGATCATGTTGTGGGCTACTGAATGAGAAGATCGAGAGATGGCTACATTGTTTGTTGAGTTCAGTCTCCAAGTGGGAGATTGTTGAGTTATGGAGCCTGAAAGACTATAAATAGGCCCAAAAGATTGTTAGGTATATTGTATTATAAATAACCCTAATATTATCGTAACCCTCAGAGTCCTAAGACTCTCGTGGTTATCACGGATCTCATCAGAAATATATTGAATATTCTGGCTTGGTAGCGCCCGCAGACGTAGTCAAAATTGATTTTGACGAACTGGGTCAACAATTCGTGTATCCTTTCATTGTTCTTTTCTTTTGTGCATTTATCACCGGCATCATATTCCTAACAACCTTATCTTTAACTGGCCGACTTTGCTACATCAGACGAAAACTGCCCTAAACCCCATATCCACAGTGTATCCGTATCCGATACTGCATTGGGTCATTTTTTAGAGTATCTGCGCATCATAGATGAGCAAAGGGAGACTTTCCACTTCTCAGGTTAAGGATATACATTGGAAAAGTCAAGCATTTGATCTCTTAATTCAGGTTTGCAAGCCAATAAATCTTAAGTTAGCATTAACATTCGACTTGGTCATCGTATGTTTCGACAATGAAGGTGTCACACAAGACACTATTGGATAGTGGGAGCATGTGACTAGGTATCTAATGAAATTGATATATTTGAACACGATTCATAGTATTTCATATGAATCATATGGGTACTTACTCTATTTCGAAATCATGGAATTAATGAGGACTTACTTTGGAAATCATGGAAAGAGGTATGTGTACCTATCATCTTGGATCAACTTTCATTTTTTTCACCAATTTAATAATTGTTAAGGTAATTTATATATATATTATAGCAAAGCGGTGTGGGACCCACTTTGCTAATACTAATTTTCTAGAATTTTGAATTTTTTTTAATATTAAAATTTTAATTTATAATTAAAATTTAATGATTATATATTTAAGTTATCTATGTCTATATATCTATATATATATTATAGCAAAGCGGTGTGGGACCCACTTTGCTAATACTAATTTTCTAGAATTTTGAATTTTTTTTAATATTAAAATTTTAATTTATAATTAAAATTTAATGATTATATATTTAAGTCATTCAATTAACCCTAATTGATATTTTTCTTTTTTATGACTTGCATCTAATTATATGGGAAGTTTTTTTACCATAATTTTATTCATAAATTAATAGGGCCGAATTTTACCATAATTTTATTCATAATTTTAATAGGGCCAAATTTTACCATAATTTTATTCATAATTTTAATAGGGCCGAATTTTACCATAACTATGATATTTAAATTTTAAATTTTGGTCAAAGTATCATTAATTAGTTACTATATAAAAAGTTTTTCTATTAGGAAAGAATATTAATCACACCAAGAAATTAGGAACTTATAAACCATTTAAGCAATCAAAATCTACTCCCAATCAAATTATATTGATAAAGCCTTTGGGTATAAATGAGTAGTGAAACAGAATGTCACACATGTATTTATCCATCTCTAATATTTTATTCATGTTTCTCACTCACTGCTCAACACAATTTTATATTTTGATATGATTTCTTCTAGCAATTATTAATTGTTTTTTTTTGTAATTTTGATTGTATCCTAAGCATTTAGTCGTTTTATAGTATATATATACAAATATGTTTTTGTCCAGTTCTAAACCCTGGTTATAGTTTGTTTTTATATTTAAGTTTAACCTTCATATGTTTGTATTTTGCATGTAAATTTCATCTTAGCAGATTTTATGGATTCTAACCAATACCTCACGGGTACGTATGTTTTAATTAAAAAGTTTAATTTCATTCATTTAACTAACATCTAATTCCACCGATAACTTTAATAAATTGGATCCTGGTAGTTGGAAATCCGAAGATCAAAAGAGGAACAAGTTTTTCTCTTTCATAGTATTTAGAAGGTTAGTTTTTTTAATTTTCATACCACGAATTCTGAGAATCTTTTATTTGTAGTTAAATTTTAATTTGATTTATTTCTAGATATTTAGTGTTATTTTGTATTATACGGAATATAAGAATGTTACAAATTTTCTCTATTTTTTTTCATCTTTAAATTTATATAACCTTTGCATATTCCAACTAATATTCATTTTTTTTTTTTATTTTGTTTCTCAAAGTTGTGAAGTTTTTGATATCATATTTCAATGGCCAACACATTACATTCAGGTATAGACACACTAACATTTACAATTTTTCACTTATAGTATATCTCTCATTTTGCTAGAAATGCTCAAATAATTTGTCAATTCTTATATTTATGCTTTTGGTATTCATGCAGGTTTTATAAGAATTTCTATTCGTTCATTAAAAATGATACATGCATTATACTTTCTACTTTTATGGATTTTTTCATAAGATGTTTCAATTACAAGAAATTTTTGCAATTATTTTTGAGTTTTTAAATTCTAAATTTTTAGAAGGCAAAGAATAATACCATATTTTCCAAGCCAAGTATTAATAATCTAACATTAGAGACTTTGTGCCCAATATATAGGAATGTTGTAATGGGTCAACCCCCATATTTGCCATGGTGTCATTTCAAATGATTTATAGATCGATGACTCATTCTTTATATTTATTATTTGTTATAGAACTCTTGATAACCTTTTTATAGCTTAGTAATCAACTTACTTAAACTAAATATGAATCTTTTATTTACAAATCAACCCACATTTTTAGGCGCTAATAAGACTTAAAACTTATTGTATTGAAGATCTTTTGTTATGTTTATTTTTATTGCTATTTTCTATTTTATATGTTTACACCTTATAATGCAATATAATGGCCATGAATAATATTCTTAGAACAATTTTTCATGAAAACCTCTTGATCATGTCATTTTTGGATTTATTTTATTTAATATAATATTTTAGTTGTAAATATTTTTCCTCTTCATATTCAAATGAGAATAATTTTACTTTACGTGGTATTATATTTTTGTCTTTCTATTGGTTTATCAAATATTTAAAACTTATTTGATAAATATTTTGGTGTGGATTTGACATCACTTTTATTTGTCATTTTCCACCATTTATTTACCTTTTCTTATTTATAATTTTTTAAGTATTTGTTTAGTTTTAATATCTACACATGATTACTCATATTGGAGATGTAATGCTCCTAAGTGTTCAACGGGTATTTTACTCTAAATAGAAATTACATAGTGCAAAATTTGTATATTTAGATTTAATATTTTTAGCTCAAATGGTATAATATAATCACTTTTTCTTTTTCCTGTTTCATAGTTAATTGCTCAGAATAGCTTTTATAAAAATAAATTAAAATATATATCTACTACAAAAAAGTTAATCAAAAACAATTGATAGCTAACTTCTTTCATGATAACATTGTATTGTTAGAAGAGATATTTTAGGACAAAAAATATTCATATAAAAGATTTATATTTTAAGTTATTTAATTAAATAATCTCTGTGCATAGCACGGGGCACATGCTAGTTTTATATTATTTTAAGCATCATATAAAGTAAATATCTCGGACTACAAATGTTAGTTAATATGATGTTATAATGTCAATTGAAGTAGTAGCTATTTAGAGTTTCATATTCATAATAAAACTTATCATTTCATGCTAGTTAGAAGATTCATAATGCATCGTTCGGTTTGATAGACTTATGAAGTGATCCGGTATAATGTATATAAGTAATTTGTTATAGCCTTATATTTGTCAAAAATTTGAAAAGTTCTATCAGTGGGCTACAAATACTTTAGTGTAAAATTCAATTATAGCTTTGCCAACTCAATCGATTTGAATTTAGTTCGTTTACACCAAATTCAAGATTCATCCTAATTATCTTAAGTTCTTTCCAACTAATATATATTTAAAAAAAATGTCTAAAAGATATATAATAACTCTTCAGCCAAACATCTAAAAATCATCAGAATAAATAATCTACATGACCGACTAAAGTGGAACGGCGTTATTGGTTACGGAATGAAAATGTCAAAAACTCTATAAGACTAAAAGTGATTTATATGGCCTCAAATGGGACCGAAAAAGTCTTTTTCCTAATTTTAAATTTCTCATTAAATGTATTAGAAAAATAATAAAAGAATTGACATCCATTTAAAACTTAAACTTATTCGAGCAAATTTTAGCGACTTCATTAATACATATTTTTCATTTTTTAAAAGCAAATATTTTTATCCAATATATCGTTAATTTGAAATTCAATATATTTGTTTCTAAATCCCCAATGAGATATGGTTTGAAGATAACTGTAAAGTTTCCTTTCTATTTGATTTGCTACTATTGAATTTATTTTTATTAATAAAATTAAATTAAATTGATAAAAATTTAGGAGAAGTGAAAAAATATGTATGTTGCATGTGATGGCTTATAATTATAGATAGATAAGGGAGCAAATAATAGTAATATTATGGGAAATATCATAATTTAACTTAGTGAATTCTTATTAAGTATGCTATAATAATTCAATATTTTTAAAAATAATCTTGTTCGGTTTTGACAATTTATTATTTTATTTATTAACTTTATTTTATGAGCTTTTTATTTATTTTTTCTTCATGAATATTCAATTACATATTCCCTTGTTGATTGTGTTTTTTTCTTCTCTTTAATTGATGAACTATTAAATGATTGCAAACCAAGAGTGTCAATATTTTTTGAAATTATGTTATATGATGTGTAGATTTTATGTTATTTATAGAATATATAATCCTATTTAAATAAATATAAAGTTAATGTTGTATAAAGAAAATTGCAATATTAGTGTCATAGGATGTGTCTCTTGCAATTTTGATCTCATAATTTTCGAACTTGGATCAGTGCATAGGACGTAGTGTTTCCACTTTTAGTCTCAATAGTTAAAATTTGAATAAAAAAGTTAGTCTATCCACTTGTCTTGCACATGGTTATTAATTAATTTGCATTGCATAAAACGACTTTATATAATGTATATTTGCAAAAATACTTTTTTTTATTAATATTTTAAGATACAATTGTAAAAGTTTGTGTGTATATATGCTATTCTTTGAATCTAACCTAAACCCTTAAATGCGTGCAAGCCACTTGTGAAAACTCCATCATTTTCTTAACAGACTGAATTACAGAATGAAAGAAAAAAATCTATCAAATTATTTTTACGACTTTAAAAATAATGAGATTAAAATTTCAATAGGCTTTATATAACATATGGGATTAATATTACATTTTTTTGTTAGAATAATGATGAAACTCATTGTGTCAACAAACTCAAGTTTAAATATCTTGATCAACGTAAGTTGTTGTGTTGTTAATGAACTTTTTTTTAGATGTACTTTTGAATTTGAGACGGTTATATTGTTATTAATGTGAAATTCGTTAATTTAGTATGATTAATTATTATGAAAAATAATATCAAAGATTTATTCAAATTTAAGATAATTATCTAAAACATGTTCCTAGTAGGTATTGTTGGGAAAAAATAAGTAGCGTAACGGACGGTGTTTATGAAGATGCAAAATGTAGACGTCGAGGCATGAGTTTATACTCGCTTTTCTTAAGACAATATTGTCGCGCTCTTGGTGGTTACTGAATATGACAATTATCTCCCAAAATACAACAATGTCTAGATAATGGTACCACTACAAATTACTGAGTCTAGCGAAAAAATATTGCTCCAAACTCTCTCTATGGACTCATATGAATAAAATGGGGGGAATTATAGATTTCGTCCCTCAACAAAACTCCAATCGCAAAATCAGTCCTCCATGTTCTGTCGGCGTCAATTTAGTCCCTTATCTTGTCCAATTTAAACGCTTTTAGTCCTTCCGTTATCTTTTCCATCCAAATTAACGGAAATCAACAAAAAATGTCAAATTATGGGGAAATTTACATCTTTTCATCCTTTCTCTTGTTGTTAAATACATTTTTGTTTTATTACCATGAATCAGGCCCAACATGCTTCCGAAAAATAAGTAAACATTCATAAATTCATACCTCTGTTTGACCTCCTTACTGCCGGGTATTCCAAGCTTTCGGTTTTACGGACTCGTTCCAACCACTCGACCGCCGAAGGTGGTTCGTAAGTCTTAGCTCCTTCAGCAATACAAAGCACAGCCCTATTTCGTTTCCTACCTTAGGGCGTAGGGGGTATTACAGTATAAATGTCTAGTTATACTTCAGAAAGCAAGTTGAAACAAAAGCCTCAAATTTTTATTGATGAAATAAAATTAAAATTACATAAACATACTCTACTCCGCTATTGGAGGAGAAATCTTTTTAGCCTCTCATTTGAGAACTTACAGATTGGGGGAAATCCCCATACACTCGAAATTTAAAATACAGAAATGAAAAGTTTACAAATATGAAAATTATTTTATTTTTAAAGACTATAAACTTGGATATGTTTTGAAGAGTTGGAGAAAATTTTCGATGATCTTCCATCTGCTTCAGCCCCTCCTTTTATAGCCTTCAACTGCGGACTCCAAAGGCGGACTCCAAACTGGTTTTAATTTTAATACGTCATTGCTTACGTATTTACTTTTGGTTTTGTCCCCCACTTGTTTGAGTGGGTGGGGAATCAATGATTCATCCACTTGCTTAAGTGGCTTCTTGCCGACACTTTAATCTTCTCGTGGTCGGCCCCACTTTTGTCTGCCACTATCAAAAAATGTTGTGGCTGATTGCTTATCTTGTGTGAAAGGCATGGCCCGTTGTTTTTGTCTTTGGCCAATCCTTATCCTGAGGGCGTCATTGCTTTCGCCATCTTGCTTGTACATTTTACAGCTGCATAAATTTTTTTTTTTTTTTTTTTTTCACAGCTGTCCCACTCTTAAAATTACATGTTGTAATTTACATTGGACCTATGTTAATTAGGTCCTTCTTGGTTTTTTACATTTCAAAGTTTTTACCGCGGTTTGTAAAAACCCCACGGATTTCTTGTTCTTTTACCCTTATCTTGTTCTCGGTCATGTTTTCTTTTTTTTACCCTGATTCGTGTGTCAAACAAGGGTTTCTCCTGGAGCTCACAACTTGAACAGATATGATTGAGCCATTGACCCACATCATCATATTGCATGTTTTCTTCCTTGTGTTTTCCGTTGCCGGTAACTTGTTCATCCAAATTAGCGTCCTTTTTTGTTCGAAAAGATTTTCTGCGAATTCGATACTTTTTCCTGTCATGGAGTTTAACAGGAATGATCCATTAATCTTATTGAAAAAGATTTTGAATGGGTACTTCACTTTATCCATCTCGGTTAGACAGACCCAGAAACCCCACGCTCTTCGGGTGGAAATGTCATCTTCGTTGATTGAAGCCACCAAAGGGGCTTCTCTTGTCTCGACCTTGACTCTGTTGTAGGCCGTTATATCGGGTCTCTGTAATTTCATAAAATGAAACGCCGGATGAGATCCCTTTCCTGCAATTTCTGGAGCAATTGATAAGAATTTTATCTCCAGCACATCTCCTCTCTTCAGGTGTGGATTATTTTGCCATGAGTCAAACACAGCTTCACTAATTCATTCCGGTAATTTAGAAATTTCTGGAAATCCTGGTGACATAGTATGGATAGAGGCGAGTGCCCCAAAATCATACCATTCGCGAACCTCGTCGGTTTTGATCCTTCTCGCATCCAAACCCTGGGATATTTTCCGGATGTATCGACTATTGTTTTTCCCGGATTTATCCCCTTTCTTGAGATTAATTTTTCCCATGATCTTTGGTAAACCTGCCAATGTAAATTAATCTCGTTAGTATTAACCTTAGAGGTGCCTGTCTGTGGCCTAAGGTTAATCTCCCCCTCTTTAACCCCAGAGGTGCTGGGTTGACTTGAAACAACTGGAGATTTCTCTTCCTGTTGTTCAATTGTTTCCCCTTTATCAGAGTCTGATATGGGACTTGGGCAAGCAGTACTTGAATCTGCCGCTACAGGTATAGAGCCCTGTACTCTACGCGCAGGGTTAGAGGCCCGCTCTCTTAATTCTCGGGTCATCACCGAAGTAGATGCCTTTCGAATTGGTTCTTGTAATGCCTCAAATAGGGATCCTAAGGCATATATTAAACTCCTGATTGAGTTCTGGACAGTGTCCAGATCAGCTCGTTGTATTTGTCCAGCTGCCTCAGCGTTAACTGATAGCTGACCAAACTGTTTGTCTAGCTCCTCAAGGTTTTCCCTGAGATGCCTATACCTTGTAAGGACGGAATTTGCTTCAGCTGTTTCCATCTCTTGTTAGGAAATCTGCAAGTATATTTTCATGAGATTTCACAATGATAATATCAAAACAATAGTATTGACATTCAGCTTGCCATCTCATAATACGAGCCTTTTCTATTTTTGATTCTAATTTATTTTTTAGAAAAGCTTTTACATTCGTATTATCAACTTTTAAAATAAACTTCTTTGCTAAGAGAAATAATGGCCATTTTTTGAAAGCCTTCCAAACAGCAAAGAATTCCTTTTCATTTATATGCCAAAGTGCGGCTTGTTGTTCAGTGAACAACCCCCCTGCATATCTACAAGGTTCTTCCCCTGTAGTAGTCTTTTTCATTAGAACCGCTGCCCAATGAAAATCATTAGCGTCTGTATAAACAACTAAATCATCATTGTCTTGAGGAATTGCGAGTTTTGGCAAGTTACTACAAACTTGTTTCAACTCACGAATTCTTTGAGTGTGAATTTCTTCCCACTTCCACTTTGAACTTTCTGTTTCTTTCAACAGAGGTCGAAAATCCTTTCTGTACTTCGCAATATTTTTGATAAAGATTCTTGCAAAGTTAACAACTCCTAAAAAGCTTTGAAGCTGTTTTTTATCTTTAAGAATATCGGAAAAATTGCGGATTTTCTCCACAATGTGCTCCTGAAGTTCAATACCTGCTTCGTCAATAAGAATACCAAGAAACTCAACCCTATTGACCCCAATAATTGCTTTCTTTTCAGAGAGCACTAATCCTTCCTTATGACATGCATTGGAAAATATCTCTAGATGTTTAATATGTTCGTTCATGTTTTTAGATGCAATCAAAATATCATCAATATAAACAAACATAAATTCAAAATAATCTTTAAACAGATTATCCATTTTTCTTTGGTATATCTGTGGTGCATTGGCAAGACCCATAGGTAGCACGTTCCAGATATACTGACCTTGTGGTGTAGAAAATGCTGTATATTTCCTAGATTCATTTTCTAACTTAATCTGATAGAAACCAGATTTACAATCAAATTTTGAAAACACTTTAGCACCTTTGATGCAATCGATTAAGTGTTCTCTACTTGGGATATAGTAACCATCAAATTCCAATATCTTATTGATACCTTGATAGTTGATTACTAGCCTAGCTTTTCCCCTTTTTATTTCACCATGATTTCTTACAAGGAAAGCAGGGCTACTATAAGCCGAGACTCCAGGTTCAATGAGTTTAAGATCGATATGCTCTTTGATAATCATTTGCATATCTTTCTTATCCATCATATTCATCTGGATAGGCTTGTATCGAAGATACTCATACTTACATTGATCCTTAACCTTTAGAGTAGCTTCGATCTTGTTCTTGTTCCACCAAGCCAAAGGATCCTCATTGTAATTCCTTTGGATTAGTCTTTTAACATGTTCGAGAGAGAGCTTACTCTCTTCGTCCATATACCAATCATGTTTCTTGTCTTGTAAGGCGTTTTTGAAGAAATAAATTTCTTCTTTAGTGGCCTCACTGTATCCCTCATTACAGAAACCTTGTTGTCTGAAAGACAACAGTGCTTCACCAAATTTTCTTTTATCCTGCAATTTAGGATTAGTCAATTTGGCCTCATTATCACCCCGTTTGCTGCGAAAGTTTATTGGCATAATGCGATTAAATGCCTTTTCTCGTCGCAGAACCTGAATCTCACTTCCACAGTTAGTGGTAAAGATTAATAAGTTTCTCTTATTATCTTGCACATATCTTGCAAATGTTTGGATAAAGTTATTACCCAACAAGATATCTGCTCCAGTATCATGAAAGTAAATTGGAGGCATTTTTACCTTGAACCACGGTGTACCAAATGCTCCTCCCATCATGATTTTGGTTTCACGTTTACCTTTATTGAGTATAAGGATTTTTCTTGAAAAATCTCTACCTGCAATAATAGGTAAGGTTTCCATAGCATTGCTAGGAAAGACTCCGGGTTTTGCCGTGCAAATACCTGAACCAGAATCAATATACGCAGAGAAATATTCTGTTTTATATTGATCATAAATAACACCAATGGAAATGTATATAGAGAATGGGCTAGTCATTCCACTCTGATGAGATGACCATCCAAACTAAATTCCATACCTTTCCCCTTTCGTCCCCAAGGTTTATGATCCTCGAGGAAGCTTAGACCCAGGGTTACCACTCCTGGTTCTCGTCCAGCTAGACCTACTACAAATACTTCTTGGCCTGCCATTTCTAGCATACCCTCATATTTGCCAACCGTTGTCTGCTGCAAGTGATATAGGTCATCACAAGGGAAATAATTTTCCATTTTTGTGATGTCGAATAGTACCTGCACTTCTTTCCATCCTTCAGGGCATCTAAATTTTACATTATCAACCCTAATGACTTGTGGGGTTGCATCCATGAGAAACTCCTTTCCTTTTAAACCTTGTATCCTTTCTTCTGAGAAGGACATCCGATTATTAAATTCCATCCTAGAACTAAGTGTTCTATTTAGGACAGGATGGTCTTTAATGATAATGTCGACTCCTCCAATTCTAGGTATTTGAATTGGATCAGGTGTCATTACTTTAGCAAATTCCTTAAAGATTCGAGGAATTTCAATATACTCTTTCCGTAGGAAAAGATCCGAATGATGTGTGTTGGAAAGTGCATACGCTATTCTATAAGTTATAGAATACGGCCTATTCCCTTCCTTCATAAGATCCTTTCTTTTGAAATCTTGATGAAGGGTTAAGACACGACTGAAATCTTGGTCTGCTAGGTTATATGCAATTCTTGGATGAATATCAAACATAAGTTTTCCTGCATATAAATTCCCTACCATTGTACCAAGGCAGCCATCTCTTAGGTTATTGATTCTTCTATCCATTATCGATAAATGGATCTCTGAATCAATTCCCTCTTTGAAAGTAGCTTTTATGACCACCTCAATGGTTCCTATATGGATCCATTTCATGGTTACTGCTACTTCCTCACGTAGCCTACATAATTCCTTAAGAATCTCTTCTCTAGGAATTAATTGCATATCCATCACATTTCCCTTAAGTTCCATTGGAATAGCAAATTCTCCCGAACTTACCTTGTATATGATGTGATGTTTTCTTTGGTTTAGCCCTATTTGATTTAAGACTCGGCTAAAACCTCCAATTCTGAAACCATCATATGGCCCAATATTGGAATTTTGCCTCATAATTCTTTCCAATGTTCGGTTTGAAATCGACATTCTTGAAAAGAATCCAGAAAGGCTTTCAGAAGTCTGAAGCCTATCTCCCTCATTGTACTCAGTCTGATTCGGTTGAAGATCCATCCGAATCGCCTTCAATTTCTTCCTCGTAAACACTTTCGTCTGAGGGGAAATTTTCGAATTGGTAGATAGGTACCAAATCGCCATAAAAGACTGCATCCAATATATCGGCCGTAGCTTCAAATTGGCGGACTTCTCGCTTTTGCGGACAATCCGGGGAGATATGTCCCTTTGCTCCGCACGTCCAGCAGTTACAGTCTTTGAAACTTTCATTAGCTCGTGTGTGAGCTCTTTTGAAAGTTCGACGAGTTGGGATTCGATCACTGGATCTTCTATCAGATTGTCTAGATCCTTGTGATGAAGCCCTCATAGGTCCTTGCCTTTGGCCCGATTTATAGGATCGGCCCTTGGTTTTAAACCACCATGATCTTCGTCTAAACGAAGGTTTGCTTTTGTAACTCCTGCTGTCGGTGTTACCTTCTTTTTTCCTCTTCTTCTTTTGCTCGCTTATTTCCCCAATGATTGTTGGGAAATCGTTGTTTTCACAACAAAGAGGAGTTCTCTTCATCTTGCCTCTTAGCTTCTTCATATTTTTCTGAAGTGAGGCTTGAGCACACCAGTCTTTTAACTTGTCTTTGAGGAAAGACATTCTTCTGGCTACCGAATCCAGCTGGCCTTCGGGAACCTTATAACTTTGTATCAGCATTTCTCGCCATGGACTACAAATCTTGGCGAAGAACAAAGGTGCTGCTACATCTGTTGGGACTCCACTTTGAAAGAAGTATTTGCGAAACTAATAGATATATTCATCTATTGCACAAATATTTCTTAACTCCATACCAAAGAGAGCTTGCATGTTCTCTCTGGTTTTTTCGGAATTACTTTCATCGAAGTATCCATCTCCGATAAAATGAAGCTTTATAAGCCTTCCGAATCGTTCTGCGATGGTGCGTTTGGATTCACCATCCAGAACTCCTTGTTTAGTTGAGTCAGGTGTTTGGTCCCAACCAATCTTAACTGACCCCTCTAGACTCAACTCTATCAATCTGACGAAGTTTTCTTTATCGAGTTCTAGAGTGGTGGCCGCTATTTTCATGGCAGCTACCCATTCATCGATTATTTTTTCAATATTTTGAAAATCGATGATATCCAGATTTAGAATAGTTCCATAAGGGTGCAAGGGCTGAGACATCGTCCTAGCCCATGGTGTATTTTCTGGTACCCTTTTTGGATTTCTCTCTGAATTATCTTTGAGACGTGTTCTAACGAAAGTTGGCATCGCATTAGTGTGGAAATCCACACCCTCACGCATCGTGCTATCCTCTGGAGGATTATTAGATGTTGTGCTTCCTTCCGGAGGTGGTAGTGCTGGTGGCACCACAGTTGTCACCTCGTTAGGTTTGACGTTGATTAAGTCTACCATCCCTAACTGGGAGAAAGACTCTGCCAATTCTTGGAGATCGGATAGATCTACTGTGAGATTTCCATCAATTAATCCTTTTGAGGATTTCATTGATTTTGTCTTCTTGGGTTTTGGGCCGCGGAATTTCCGTTGCCTTACCTTTCTGGTGCAAAAGGGGTACTGGCCCAAAAGCATCACGGATGCGGTCCGTATTGGATGATCCAAAACGTCCTTTCCGTTTTTCTCCTAGATCTGAAATTTCTTTTTTCATATCTACTATTGAGTTTTTCAGATCAGGGATGATCTGTAATATCTCATCCATCTTTTGATTCAAAATCTCTATTTTCATAGGTAGACCTATCAACCTATGACCATAATCTTGAACCGTTTTTTGAACTTCTCTAAGATTTTGGGTGATCTTAGAGGTATCAGTTCCCGTATCGATTTCTGTCCATGTTGGACAGAAATCTCTCTTTTCATAACTCGTTGAACATATGTTCTTATGTTCCATTCTTGTTTAAATCTCCTCCGTTAGAGGGTAAAGTAATAAAATGCAATAATAATTAATTATTTCATCAATAAAACCTAAGGCTCTGATACCATTTTGCGGATATATAACAAACATGTCCATAAGCAACAAATTTCAGGATTAAAAGTGTAATTTTCCCCCTAAAAAAGCACATTCCGTTAGTGATTTAACGGCAGTTTAACGGTAGGGACTAAATCTGTCCAAAACACGTATGTTGAGGGATTAAATTGACGCATCTGTAACAACAGGGACCAATTTTGCGATTGCGTTTAAGTTCGGGGACGAAATCTATAATTCCCCCGAATAAAATGCATCTCTAGATATTTAATATACAAAATTATTCTTAAAATATTAAAAGTTCTTAAATATCATTTTAAGATCACTTTAGTACAGTACTAATTTGATAATTTGAGTACTTTAAATTTTCTTAAAGTATTCTTAATTTGAGTACTTTAACTGGGCCTTAGCCAAGCCACGGTGGACGTAGTTATAAAGCCGTCACGCCTTGGTCGTTGGCACAAACTATCCAATAATGGTAGTGTATAAAATTTATGTGAAAGGGAAATACGAAATAAAAGCACAATTTAAAATAGAATATTCGGAATGCATAGTTTGGTTCGCTAGATTTACGAACCGATCCGATATAATATATTTAGGTAACTTGTGATAACTTTATACGTGTCAAAAATTTGGCAAGTTCTACCATTTTTGTGGGCTACAAAATACTTTAGTATAAGGTTCAATTATGGATTTGCCAACTTGATTGATTTGAATTTAGTTCTTTTACACCCAATTCAGGATTGACCATGAGAGTTTAAACTTGAACTAAAGTATTTTGTAGCCCACAATATACGTTGAGAAGAAAATAAACAAGTATAAATAGGGAAACTTTCCTAACATTTCAACACAATAAAGCACTGAACTCTGCAATTACAATAACGATATATATCATATCATAAATCCTCGAAATGGCTTATAGCAATTATGCCTCAGCCCTTTTCCTCATTGCACTTCTCTTCGCAGCCTCAAACCCACTAGCAAACGGCAAAACCCTGCCGGACCTGTCTGTAACCGGCAAACTTTGCTGCACACCTGACGGAAACTGCCCAACACCAACAACAGGCCAAGGCATCAGTGAAACGCGTGTTAGCTTGAATTGCTACTTTGGTAATACATATAATATCAAAATTGGCGAGGGCATCACTAGTGACAATGGAAGTTTTAACATTATTGTTCCTTTTTTAAAAGGGACTCTCCTTTTATCACCCTCGGCACCATGTCGTGCCGTTGTTCAACTTCCATTAAACAGTACTACTATATGTCCCATACTTGCCACCACTAATGGCATCCTTTTTTCCACCATTCGACCAATCGAAAATCAAAGAAACCCGTGGGTTATAACATTTGTTACAAGATGATTTGTCCGATCGGCCGGCCTGGCCTAATTATATTTCTAGTGCAGCTGAACAATATTCATTCATTCTCCTTCAAGTCCTTACTACTTGTATGCATTATTTTATTATGAATAAGAAACAATAAATCACATCTGCATGTGTTTTATTCTAGTCTTTTTTTTCCCCTTCTTATTTCACAATGTATCTCGTTTACAAATAATGGAGAATGAAGTTGCTAGTATGTATCTGAATATCTATAATTTTCTATCTAAATATGATACAATCATATGCTTCATTACGTGCACTCTATTTAGGGTTGTCGCCGGAGGGAAAGATCACCGGTGGAACGTTGATGTCCTTCACCATGGATGATCAGATGAAATCTAGATTGGTTCTTTTGTTAATTTTTCGATCTATATAATAATAAAATGAGAAAATTCTAAAAGTATATAATATTAATTTTGAAAATACATCAAAATAGGGGTAAATAATACAGTAAACGCCTTTGGCCAAGGCGTATTCCGATATGGTGTTGGTACATGCCTCGGCTGAAGACGTTTAGCCAAGAAGTCTGCATATGCAGTCAAACTTTGATTGCAACCATTGACACAAACTATATCAACAATCTCAAACACTCAAAACAATTCACCCCCTTCCACCCAACTTCATAAATATATAAATTTCTTTGCTTAATTTGTTAATTTCATCCATATTTCTTCAAGATAAATTTTAGTTATGTTATTTATTTTTAGTATTTCAATTATATATTATTATCATACTCTTTATTTAGAATTTTGAATTTATTGCTTTTAGTATAGTTTTTGGTTTAATTTTGAATGTGTCCGGATTATATGTTTCTTAGTATAATTTTAGAATTTTCATATAATTCAGTTTTGTTTTATAATTTCGTATAATTTTATATGAATGCATAAATTTCCATTTTCGTATAAAATATCTTTAAACTTATCACTTTAAATTTTGTCTAGCTTTTTGTTATAGTGAATTCAACTTTTACATATTGTTAAGTGAGAGAGATTAATTTCCATGAAACAGGGTTCTTTAATTAGCTAATAAGTTTTGATTTTATTGCTGTTGAGTGTACATGAAAATAGACTGGAATACAAATTTCTCAGCAATTCTTTTTATGGGTTCAAATTTCAGTTAACCCGAAATTAATTGAATAGAAATGAACCGAACCAAACCAAACAAGGCCTATAATGTTCAATTTCTATTCCTATCAAACCAAGTTATCTGAATTTTCGATTCTATTTGGTCAAATTGTGAGAACATAATTGCCCTAAATGCAATTAGACACGTATAATAAACAATAAATACAGATTAATGTATGCAAAGATGTAAGAAGATACTCAAGAGAATAAGGCGAAGAAAAGAACCTTTCATAATGGAATAAGAACTAGAATTTCTGCAGACATGACTCACCAAATGCATAACAAAGTGAAAAAAGACATAAAGATGCAACCACCATTACAAGTACAAAAGACCATTACAACCTTAAACCCGCGAAAAGAAATTTACGAAAAACAAACAACAAAAAACACGCAATACTAATCGACCCTTCTTCGTCTTTTTTAAACCTTTTTTTTTTCAATTTTATATAAATTAACGCATTTTTCTAATTTAGAAGCCGGAAATATTATCACTTAGCCATCATAACCTTAACAAACTCGTCATAATTGATTTGTCCATCGCCATCCACATCAGCTTCCCTTATCATCTCATCATCTTATTAAAAATAATTTAACAGAATATATTTTATAAATTTCGGACCTTCAAATATTTGAATCAGATCTTTTCCTATTAACAAAACTTTTAGGTAATTGTCTTATTTTTCTAACCATATAAGATTCATTAACATCGGAGGTCTATAGCCCAAGATATGTATATATTTTCGAACAGCGCCAATTTACCTCCTATGGTACATTTTTCGTCATTTTCTCGAAGTTAATGATTTTAGCCTACAAACATATAACAAACCTATTAAAAGCATATGTGGTATAAATTATGATATAAAAATAGTATAAAAATAATTAATCTTAAGTTTGAAAACACGTATAATCGATGTTTATCAGGTGTCAATCAAGACACTATTGGATATCCAAATGAAATTGATATATTCAAACACGATTCGTAGTATTGTGATCATATGGTACTTACTTTGGGACAACCAATTAGGTACCTACTGTGGAAATCATGGAAATAGGTATGTGTAGCTATCATCTTGGAGCAACTTTCATTTTTTTACCAATTTAAAAATTCTTAAGGTTATTTTATATTATTTTAAGCATCATATATAGTAAATATCTTAAACTACAAATGTTAGTTAATATGATGTTATAATGTCAATCGAAATAGTAGCTATTTAGAGTTTCATATTCATAATAAGAAATATCATTTCATGCAAATTGGAAGATTCCTAATGCATCGTCAGAGGCGGAGCTAGGGGGGCGGGGGGGCCGCCGCCCCCCCCAAATTTTTAAATTTTTTAACATGCGTGTGTAAAAATTTTTTTTACATGTGTATATTTTAAAAAATTTAACATTTCGCCCCCCCCAAATTTTTAACATAAGTATATTTTAAAAAATTTAACATTTCGCCCCCCCCCCCCACTTTCGATTCCTGGCTCCGCCACTGTGCATCGTTCAGTTCGACGAAGTGATTCAGTATAATATTATTAAGGTATTGTGATTCCCATATCACGGTATTCGTAAACACTATTCTCTAATATCTTCACTACTCCTATATCAAATATAATACAAAATCAACAAAAATAGTTACTTATTTATGCATTTCATTTTAGTTATTATTTTTACAGAAATAGTTTAGTATTTTTAATTTATTTGGAATATTTTTATTGTCAAAATAGATCGTGATTTACATTTTATTTGATATTTTTTTATTGAATGAAATTGAAAAATTATTATGTGGTTGTGTTGATAGTACCTTTGAAATGGTTGTTGGCCACATATGATTAATGTATTTTATTTATTGAGAATAATGTGTTTCCGAGTTAAAAGAATTATCATTGTTATATAAAAAATCCGTTTATACGTCTATTTTTCTAAAAGTCAAACAATCTGTAAATAAAAAAAATAAGCATGTTCAATTTAGTTATCATTTTTTTAAAAGAGGATAATGCAATTGAACCAAATTGATATCTTAATTATTTTTTATTATTTAACCAAAGTAATATAATATATATGCATATACACACATGTGTATATATATATAATATCAGATATTCTACTTCGATTGAAAATTTATAATTAGACTATATAACTATGGTTTAAAATAAGGGTGTTTAAGTCAAAGTCTTTAATTTTAGATGACATTCCTTATTATATGTGTTTGAACCAAACATAAAATGAGAATAAAATCTATTTTCTTACCCAATTTTTTGTATACAACCAATCACTATTAATGGAACCAAATTTATAGTAATCAAATTACCAGACATCTAATTCCCATTTTAAATTCCATTATTTGTCAAATAAACAGAGCCCTATAGCCGTTATTTGCATTGGCATCATAGGCTTTTAATTAATGCAACCCGAGAGTTTGCTTATCTTAATAAATAATGTAACTTTAAAATGTAAAGGGGTAAAATATTCGAGAAGTAAGTATTATAACACTTCTCATCTAATAAATTAAATGTAGTCAAACCTCAATTATATAAAAATATCTAATAGCTTATACAAGTTTAAACTCTTAGGATGAATCCTGAATTGAGTGTAAACGAACTCGTGACCAAGGTTACAAGATTCAGTTACCCAACCAGCTCTAATTGGGATTATCCCTCGAAATTATTGAATGCCTGTCAATGAAATGTACATAATTTTCTTATAAAAGATATTATAATACAACAATATTGAACATTATAATACTAAATTTTGCATGTAACATTTATAAGTACCACATATGGAGCAACCCACCCTAACCCCTATTAATATATTAAGTGCTAAGAAAATATCCAAAACGACTTATATACATTGTGGAGAAAAGAAATCTGCAAGAATACATGGAAATAAATAAGTATAAATAGGAAAGTTTTCCCAACATTTCACCACAACCAATCAATGAATTACGATTATAGTAACGATATAACATATACCACATAAACCTAGCTCGAAATGGCTTATAACAATTGTACCGGCCTGGCCCGATTGTATTTCTAGTGCAGCTGAACAATATTCATTCGTCTTATAATCCTTACTACTTATATGCATAACATTATTATGAATAAGAAACAATAAATCATATGCATGTGTTTTATTGTGGTCTTTGTACCCTTTTTTTTCCTCTTCTTATTTGAAAATGTATCTCGTTTACAAATAATAGAGAATGAAATTATTATTATATATATGGAAAGATTTTATTTCTTGGTACACAAACTAATTAGGACTTGTTTATATTTTTTTTATTCCGTTTTCTAGATTAGAAAATCTTAAAAATCATGCATATCACAAACTATTTTCATTTAAAATTTAATTGTTTCCAACTCTATTTTTTCTAATAACTTATAGATCCCTTATTTTTCTAATCTATCTCGCAAAGTTTATAATTATTTAATCATCACAGACCAACTAATTATAATTAATTTGATATATTTAAAAAAAAAACATAAGTTCCAGTCACATCACATCATTATGCATGTCAATCTCTAGTATGGTGTGCCTAAGAGTAACTAATATATCTCACATGTCTCTAATTCTTGTTCCTTAGCATGTTACTTTTACTTCAATTATATTTTATTCCTAGTTTTTATTTAAAACTATAGGCTTACTTGTATTTTGATCAAAAAGGAAATTATAAAATTTGTCACACAGTTACAGCCTTATAGGAATAGGAAATTGGTCCTGTATTTTTATGAATTGAAATTTGTTCCAATATTCATCAAAAATTAGCAAATTGAAGAATTATTTAGCCCAAACCCATTTTCATTAGTCCATTAGATTCTTCAATTTGACTGGGCCTTAGCCAATGCGCGGTGGCCATAGTTATAAAGCCGTCGTGCCTTGGTCGTTGGCACAAACTATCCAATAATGATAGTGTATAATATTTTATGTAAAAGGGAAATACGAAATAAAAGCACAATTTAAAATAGAAGATTCACAATGCATAGTTTGGTTTTCTAGACTAGGGATGTAAGTCGAGCCGAGTCGGAGCTCGAGCTCGAGTTTTTTGAGCTCGAGCCGAGTTTCACGAGCTCGAACTCTTAATCGAGATCGAGCCCGAGCCCATTTGTCTCTGAAAAATGCTCGCAAGCTTTTTTATAATATATTTTTATTTTTATTATTGTATTAATAAATATATATTAAATAATTAATAAATATATATTAAATAATTAAATAAATAGAAATATTTGGCTCGGCTCGAGCTCGAACCCATGCTCACGAGCCCGAGCCCGAACTCGAAGATTTTGGGTTCGACGAGCTCGAGCTCGTATAGTAAGGCTCGAGCCCGAGCTTGAAAAAAATGCCAAGCTCGACTCGAGCTCGACTCATTTACACTCCTACCCTAGACTTATGAAGCAACCTGATATAATGTATTAAGATAACTTGTGGCTTTATACATGCCAAAAATTTGGCAAGTTTTACCATTTTTGTGGGCTATAAATAGTTTAGTAAAAGGTTCATTTATGGCTTTGCCAACTTGATGGATTTCAATTTAGTTCTTTAATTTACACCCAATTCAGGATTCACCATGAGAGTTTAAATTTGTATAATCTAACATATATTTTTATATAATTGAGGTTTGAATACGTTTAAGGAAAATATTATATACTACGTACTGTTCTAATATCACCGATTTTTCAACGCTTCTTGACTTAGAAAGTTTAGATGTAATAAATTTATTAAAGTCAAATAATTGCAAATGATTTCTTACTCAAATTAAGGGAGATTAAAAATCGGTAATATATAATAAGTCGTATATAACATCACTCTACGTTTAATTTATTAGATGACAAGTGTTATAGTATCTATTTTTCAAATATATTAACCTTTGCACATTGCAAATTATATTATTTATCAAGATAAGCAAACTCTTGGGTTGCGTACATGCATTAATTAAAAGCTTATGATGCCAATTCACGATTCTATATTAATTGCCTCTAATAATAACCACAAAATTAATCTATCTTAAGTTCTTTCAAGATAATATATATTAAGAAAATCTTTAAGGTTCCGTTTGTTTGAAATCTAAAATGGGAATCAGATTTCTGGTAATTTGATTACCAAAAATCTAATATCTTTAATAGTGTTTGGTTGTCTATAAGAAAATGGGTAAGGAAATAGATTACATCTTCTTTTTTTTATGTTTGGTTCAAATATATATAATAATGAATAAAAACCAAAATTAAAGATTTTGACTTAAATACCCTCATTTTTAACCATGTTATTTATTCACCTTTTTTGTATGTTCCAAATTATATATTTTTCACTGTAGTAGAATATTTATATTATATATTTATACATGTACATATATATACATATACATATATATAAATTAGCTGGGTTAAATTATACAAAAATATATATTAATTTGGCTCAACTGCAATCTCATCTATAAAAAAGTATTATAACTGGATTCAACATGTTTACTCTTGGACCTACATATAAGAATGTATTGATAATTATTTTAAGACACAAACATATTATTCTAAATAAATAAAACACGTCAATCGTATATGGACAACAACCATGTCAAATGAACTATAGCCAAAACTATATGAAAATATTTGAATTTTCTTCAACGAATAAATATCAAATAAAATGTAAATAACTATCTATTGTAACAATAAAAATATTAAAAATCAATTAAAAATACTCAATTATTTCTCCATAAATAATCATAATGAAAATTAAATAAACTTAAATGAAAGGAATAAAGAAAATAATTATTTTCCTTAATTGTGAGGGCAATAGAGTCATTTAATCACAATTACCTTATGGGAATCATAATACCTTCAATAAGTAAGAGATTGTGATTCCTGATTTTTGGAAGGAAGATTCCCATTTTCGAGGAATAAATAATCTACATGACCAACTAAAAATGATTTGTTTGGCTTCAAACGGAATCGAAAAAGATTTTTCCCTAATTTTAAATGTTTTATTAATTAATACATTAAAAACTTAACTTATTCAAGCAAATTTTAGCGCCTTCATTAATACATAATTTCCATTTTTTAAAAGAAAATATTTCTATCCAAAATAGAACTTTGTAATCCTCTTACTTAAAGGGAAATTAATTACTCTATAATTTGAAAATCCGATATAGAAATTATTGAATGCTTGTCAATGAAGTATACATAATTTTCGTATTAATATATCATAATACAACAATATTGAACATTATAATAGTAAATTTTGCATGTAGGATTTATAAGTACCACCTATGGAGCAACCCACCCTAACTCCTATTATTATATTAAGTGCTAAGAAAATATCCAAAACGACTTATATACGTTGAGGAGAAACGAAACCTGCAAGAATAGATGAAAATAAACAAGTATAAATAGGGTCTCTCTCTAAACATTCTAACACATCAAAAGCAGTGAATTACAATTGTAGTAACGATATATATCACAATGTAACTCGTTTACAAATAATGGAGAATGAAGTTGCTAGTACTTGAATTAATAACCAACAGTCATGTCTTGAAATATCTATAATTTTCTATTTAAAATTACAGAAAATTTTTAAAATACATCAAATTAGTTTTTTTGTTAATTTTTCGATCCGATAATAAAAAGAGAAAATTCTAAAGTTATATATATTAATTTAAAATTAATTTTTAAAATACATCAAATTAGGGGTAAATATTACAGTAAACGCCTTTGGCCAAGGCATATTCCGATATGGTGTTTGCACTTGCCTCGGCTGAACTATTGGCACAAACTATCCAACAATCACAAACACTCAAAACAATTCACCCCCTTCCACCCCAACTTCATAAATATATAAATTTCTTTGCTTAATTTGTTAATTTCATCCATATTTCTTCATTTTTAGTATATATAGTTTTTGGTTTAATTTTGAATGTGCCGGATTATGTGTTTTTTTAGTATAGTTCTAGAATTTTCATTTAATTTAGTTTCATTTTCATAATTCTGTATGAATGCATAAATTTCAAATTTGGTATAATTTTATGTTGTTATTTTTAGTATTTAAATTATGTTATAATATTATTTAATAGAATTTTTAATTTATTGCTTTTAGTGTACGAGGGGTTCTTAATTATCCCCACACGATTTTTCTCCACCTCAGTCTCAAGACGCACACATGCATTATAGCATATACCACATGCATCTCAAAAATACTTCGAAATGCCTTATAACAATTGTGCTTCTAAGCGACTAGCAAGTGACCAAATCTTGCAAACCTTATCTTTAACCGGCAGACTTTGCTGCACACCAGACGGAAACTGCCCTAAACCCCGATACTGCATTGGGTCATTTTTTGGAGTATCTGCGCATCATAGATGAGCAAAGGGAGAGGATATACATTGGAAAAGTCAAGCATTTGATCTCTTAATTCAGGTTTGCAAGCCAATAAATCTTAAGTTAGCATTAACATTCGACTTGGTCATTGTATGTTTCGACAATGAAGGTGTCACTCAAGACACTATTGGATAGTGGGAGCATGTGACTAGGTATCTAATGAAATTGATATATTCGAACACGATTCATAGTATTTCATATGAATCATATGGGTACTTACTCTATTTCGAAATCATGGAATTAATGAGGACTTATTTTGGAAATCATGGAAAGAGGTATGTGTACCAATCATCTTGGATCAACTTTCATTTTTTTCACCAATTTAATAATTGTTAAGGTAATTTTATATTATTTTAAGCATCATATAAAGTAAATATCTCGGACTACAAATGTTAGTTAATATGATGTTATATTAATGTCAATTGAAGTAGTAGCTATTTAGAGTTTCATATTTCATAATAAAAATTATCATTTCATGCTAATTAGAAGATTCATAATGCATCGTTCGGTTTGATAGACTTATGAAGTGATCCGGTATAATGTATATAAGTAATTTGTTATAGCCTTATATTTGTCAAAATTTTGAAAAGTTCTATCATCTTTGTGGGCTACAAATACTTTAGTGTAAAATTCAATTATAGCTTTGCCAAGTCGATCGATTTGAATTTAGTTCGTTTACACCCAATACAGGATTCATCCTAAATATCTTAAGTTCTTTCCAAATAACATATATTTAAAAAAAATAACATATATTCAATTACATATTCCCTTGTTGATGGTGTTTTTTTCTTCTCTTTAATTGATGAACTATTGAAATGATTGCAAACCAAGAGTGTCAATATTTTTTGAAATTATGTTATATGATGTGTAGATTTTATGTTATTTATAGAATATATAATCCTATTTAAATAAATATAAAGTTAATGTTGTATAAAGAAAATTGCAATATTAGTGTCATAGGATGTGTCTCTTGCAATTTTGATCTCATAATTTTCGAAGTTGGATCAGTGCATAGGACGTAGTGTTTCCACTTTTAGTCTCAATAGATAAAATTTGAATAAAAAAGTTAGTCTATCCACTTGTCTTGCACATGGTTATTAATTAATTTGCATTGCATAAAACGACTTTATATAATGTATATTTGCAAAAATACTTTCTTTTTTATTAATATTTTAAGATACAATTGTAAAAGTTTGTGTGTATATATGCTATTCTTGAATCTAACCTAAACCCTTAAATGCGTGCAAGCCACTTGTGAAAACTCCATCATTTTCTTAACAGACTGGACCAAAATTACAGAATGAAAGAAAAAAAATCTATCAAATTATTTTTACGACTTTTAAAATAATGAGATTAAAATCTCAATAGGCTTTATATAACATATGGGATTAATATTACATTTTTTTGTTAGAATAATGATGAAACTCATTGTGTCAACAAACTCAAGTTTAAATATCTTGATCAACGTAAGTTATTGGGTTGTTAATGAACTGTTTTTTAGATGTACTTTTGAATTTGAGACGGTTATATTGTTATTAATGTGAAATTCGTTATTTTAGTATGATTAATTGTTATGAAGAATAATATCAAATATTTATTCAAATTTAAGATAATTATATAAAACATGTTCTTAGTAGGTATTGTTGGGAAAAAATTAGTAGCATAACGGACGGTATTTATGAAGATGCAAAATGTAGACGTCGAGGCACGAGTAGGGGTGTAAGTCGAGCCGAGCCGGCTCGCGTCAAACGAGCTCGGCTCGAGCTCGAGTTTTTCGAGCTTGAGCCGAGCTTCACGAGCTCGAACTCTTAATCGAGCTCGAGCTCAATCCTTTCTAAAAAAAGCTCGCGAGCCCAGCTCGCGAGCTTTTTTATTTTTTAATATATTATTATTTTTATTATTATATTAATAAATATATATTAAATAATTAAAAAATATATATTAAATAATTAAAAAATATATAAAATAATTAAAAAATATTAAAAAAATTCGAAATTTGAATTTTTCCGCCTAAAATAATTAAAAAAAGATTTAAAAAAATTTGAATTTTGAATTTTCCCGCCGGGCTCGGCTCGAGCTCGGGCTCGAGCTCGCGAGCTTGGGCTCGGTTCGAGCTCGAACCAAAGCTCACGAGCTCGAGCCCGAGCTCGAAAATTTGGGCTCGAGCTTGAAAAAAATGCCAAGCTCGGCTCGAGCTCGGCTCGTTTACACCCCTAGGCACGAGTTTATACTCGCTTTTCTTAAGACAATATTGTCGCGCTCTTGTTTGTTACAGAATATGACAATTATCTCCCAAAATACAACAACGTCTAGATAATGGTACCACTACAAATTACTGAGTCTAGCGAAAAAATATTGCTCCAAACTCTTTCTATGGACTCGTATGAATAAAATGCATCTCTAGATATTTAATATACAAAACTATTCTTAAAATATTAAAAGTTCTTAAATATCATTTTAAGATCACTTTAGTACAGTACTAATTTGATAATTTGAGTACTTTGAATTTTCTTAAAGTATTCTTAATTTGAGTACTTTAACTGGGCCTTAGCCAAGGCACGGTGGACGTAGTTATAAAGCCGTCGCGCCTTGGTCGTTGGCACAAACTATCCAATAATGATAGTGTATAAAATTTATGTGAAAGGAAAATACGAAATAAAACCACAATTTAAAATAGAAGATTCGGAATGCATAGTTTGGTTCGCTAGACTTACGAAGCGATCCGATATAATATATTTAGGTAACTCGTGATAACTTTATACGTGTCAAAAATTTGGCAAGTTCTACCATTTTTGTGGGCTACAAAATACTTTAGTATAAGGTTCAATTATGGCTTTGCCAACTTGATTGATTTGAATTTAGTTCTTTTACACCCAATTCAGGATTGACCGTGAGAGTTTAAACTTGTATAATCTAACATATATTTTATATAATTGAATTTTGAATACATTAAAAGAAAATTTGGCAAGTTCTACCATTTTTGTGGGCTACAAAATACTTTAGTATAAGGTTCAATTATGGCTTTGCCAACTTGATTGATTTGAATTTTAGTCTTTTACACCCAATTCAGGATTGACCATGAGAGTTTAAACTTGTATAATCTAACATATATTTTATATAATTGAATTTTGAATACATTAAAAGAAAATATGATATACCACTGTTCTAATATCATCACTTCTTGACTTAAAAAGTTTAGATGTAATAAATTCATTAAAGCCAAATAATTGCAAATGTATTTTTACCAAAATTAGGGGAGATTAAAAATCAGTGGTATATAATAAGTCGTATATAACATTACTCTACATTTAAGTTATTTAGATGATGCCAATGCAAATAAAGATACTGGGTAAATTGCTTTTTTCGTCCCACATGTGTCACCATTATCAATTTCGGTACCGCGCTTGTTGGTTTTCTCACTCTCAGTCCTATATGTAGTCAAATCTCTCACATTTGGTCCGTTGACCAAATTCCGTCAGCAAATAGACGGAGCCACGCACGTAAGACATGCGTGGCCGTTAGTTGAATGGAAAAAAGCGGAAATTTGACCTAATTTTAACCCTAAACCCTTTGGAGTGAAAATAATTGACCTAATTAAGCTCTATTTGTTCCAATTTCTTCCCAAATGTGATTGAAAGCTTCCATTAAAGCAGCCATGCCAGAATTATCAAAATTAAAAACTTTCATTAAATCTCCAATTTTTAAATAAATTTTATATTATCAAAATTAAAGTTGAACTTTTCAATCACTCATCAATAATTATGCATGCCTAAATCATCTTAAGTAGAAAATTTATTTTAGAATAATATCAGAAATTATAGATAAAAATAAATACAGAAATATCAATGAATTGGAAACAAAGATTAAAAAAATACAATGGATATAGATGACAGAAAATAGAAAAATTCTAAAATAGAAAATAGAGATGAAAAATACATAAAAATAAAAAATAAAATAAAATAATGTGCTAGGTCTATGCACCGCCACCGCAAACCCACCGCAGTACATTCACTCCCATTCCGGCATACTTCTACAATGCTTGTTTCACCGTTGGATCAGAACTGATCCCCTCATCTATGCCGTTGATTTCCTCGCTCGAAACTAATTCTTCATTAATCTACGGATAATCCGATTTCTCCTCGATGATGTCGTCGTCGAGGGGGACGATACTGCAAACCCGATTTTCAGATGATGGGAAATTCAAGAGTATTGTGACTGGAATTCAAGCTAATGGAAGAATATTTTTGTATTGAAATTGACTGTGTAGAAGTTGAGTTAGGATTTTTGTTCTTCGATGAAAGGGCTGTTAGATCAGAATATTTTTGTATTGAAATTGACTGTGTAGAATTTGAGTTAGGGTTTTTGTTCTTCGATGCTGTTAGATCGTATGGAGGTGGTTCTGCGCCACTTGCCACCGACGATTTCTCAGGCTAGCCTCATCGAGCATGTCAAAGGTTGTCGATTCCACAGTTATTCTGAAGAACGAAGGTTGTCTCCTATATTTTTCTTGTTTTAATTTGTTGCTCAAAGTAATTTTAAAAAGTTAGGGTTTTTTGGATTAATTTGGGGCTTTTTTCTGCTTTTTTCCTTCAATTGACGGCCACGCACGTCTCACGTGCGTGGTTCCGTCAATTTACTGATGGAATTTGGTCAACGGACCAAATGTGAGAGATTTGACGACATACGGGACTGATAGTGAGAAAACCAACAAGCGCGGTACCAAAATTGATAATGGTGTCACTTGTGGGACGAAAAAAGCAATTTACCCTAAAGATACTACATTAATTGCCTCTAATAATAACCACAAAATTAATCTATCTTATGTTCTTTGAAGATAACATATATTTAAAAAATCTCTAAAAGATATATAATAACTCTTTAGCCAAACATCTAAAAATCGGAATAAATAATTTACAAGACCGACTAAAACTTCTGTAAGACTAAAAGTGATTTGTGAAATGGGATCGAAAAAGACTTTTCCCTACTTTTAAACGTCTCATTAAATGTATTAGAAACATAATAAAAAGATTGATATCCATTAAAAACTTAAACTTATTCGAGCAAATTTTAGCGACTTCATTAATACATATTTTCCATTTTCTAAAAGCAAATATTTTTATCCAAAACACAACTTTGTAATCCTCTTCCTTAAAGGAAAATTACTCTATAATTTGAAAATTCGATATAGAAATTATTGATTGTTTGTCAATGAAATATACATAATTTTTAATTTAAGATACCATAATACAACAATATTGAACATTATAATAGTAAATTTTGCATGTAGCATTTATAAGTACCACCTATGGAGCAACCCACCCTAACCCTATTCGTTAAGTGCTAAGAAAATATCCAAAACGACTTATATACGTTGAGAAGAAAATAAACAAGTATAAACAGGGAAACTTTCCCAACATTTCAACACAATAAAGCACTGAATTGCAATTACAATAACGATATATATCATATCATAAATCCTCGAAATGGCTTATAGCAATTATGCCTCAGCCCTTTTCCTCATTGCACTTCTCTTCGCGGCCTCAGGCCCACTAGCAAATGGCAAACC
This sequence comes from Verbascum thapsus, assembly GCA_963669365.1. NCBI lineage: Eukaryota > Viridiplantae > Streptophyta > Magnoliopsida > Lamiales > Scrophulariaceae > Verbascum > Verbascum thapsus. The sequence continues at coordinate 6,976,015 of OY770114.1, forward strand.
TCTGCCGGACCTGTCTGTAACCGGCAGACTTTGCTGCACACCTGACGGAAACTGCCCAACACCAACAACAGGCCAAGGCATCAGTGAAACGCGTGTTAGCTTGAATTGCTACTTTGGTAATACAGATAATATCAAAATTGGCGAGGGCATCACTAGTGACAATGGAAGTTTTAACATTATTGTTCCTTTTTTAAAAGGGACTCTCCTTTTATCACCCTCGGCACCATGTCGTGCCGTTGTTCAACTTCCATTAAACAGTACTACTATATGTCCCATACTTGCCACCACTAATGGCATCCTTTTTTCCACCATTCGACCAATCGAAAATCAAAGAAACCCGTGGGTTATAACATTTGTTACAAGACGATTTGTCCGATCGGCCGGCCTGGCCTAATTATATTTCTAGTGCAGCTGAACAATATTCATTCATTCTCCTTCAAGTCCTTACTACTTGTATGCATAATATTATTATGAATAAGAAACAATAAATCACATCTGCATGTGTTTTATTCTAGTCTTTTTTTTCCCCCTTCTTATTTCACAATGTATCTCGTTTACAAATAATGGAGAATGAAGTTGCTAGTATGGATCTGAATATCTATAATTTTCTATTTAAATATGATACAATCATATGCTTCATTACGTGCACTCTATTTAGGGTTGTCGCCGGAGGGAAAGATCACCGGTGGAACGTTGATGTCCTTCACCATGGATGATCAGATGAAATCTAGATTGGTTCTTTTGTTAATTTTTCGATCTATATAATAATAAAATGAGAAAATTCTAAAAGTATATAATATTAATTTTGAAAATACATCAAAATAGGGGTAAATAATACAGTAAACGCCTTTGGCCAAGGCGTATTCCGATATGGTGTTGGTACATGCCTCGGCTGAAGACGTTTAGCCAAGAAGTCTGCATATGCAGTCAAACTTTGATTGCAACCATTGACACAAACTATATCAACAATCTCAAACACTCAAAACAATTCACCCCCTTCCACCCAACTTCATAAATATATAAATTTCTTTGCTTAATTTGTTAATTTCATCCATATTTCTTCAAGATAAATTTTAGTTATGTTATTTATTTTTAGTATTTCAATTATATATTATTATCATACTCTTTATTTAGAATTTTGAATTTATTGCTTTTAGATAGTTTTTGGTTTAATTTTGAATGTGTCCGGATTATGTGTTTCTTAGTATAATTTTAGAATTTTCATATAATTTAGTTTTGTTTTATAATTTCGTATAGTTTTATATGAATGCATAAATTTCCATTTTCGTATAATAATATCTTTAAACTTATCACTTTAAATTTTGTCTTGCTTTTTGTTATAGTGAATTCAACTTTTTACATATTGTTAAGTGAGAGATTAATTTCCATGAAATAGGGTTCTTTAATTAGCTAATAAGTTTTGATTTTATTGCTGTTGAGTGTACATGAAAATAGACTGGAATTCAAATTTCTCAGCAATTCTTTTTATGGGTTCAAATTTCAGCTAACCCGAAATTAATTGAATAGAAACGAACCGAACCAAACCAAACAAGGCCTATAATGTTCAATTTCGATTCCTATCAAACCAAAATTTCAGTTATCTGAATTTTCGATTCTATTTGGTCAAATTGTGAGAACATAATTGCCCTAAATGCAATTAGACACGTATAATAAATAATAAATACAGATTAATGTATGCAAAGATGTAAGAAGATACTCAAGAGAATAAGGCGAAGAAAAGAACCTTTCATAATGGAATAAGAACTAGAATTTCTGCAGACATGGCTCACCAAATGCATAACAAAGTGAAAAAAGACATAAAGATGCAACCACCATTACAAGTACAAAAGACCATTACAACCTTAAACCCACGAAAAGAAATTTACGAAAGACAAACAACAAAAAACACGCAATACTAATCGACCCTCTGGATCTTTGTCTTTTTTAAACCTTTTTTTTTTCAATTTTATATAAATTAACGCTTTTTTCTAATTTAGAAGCCGGAAATATTATCACTTAGCCATCATAACCTTGACAAACTCGTCATAATTGATTTGTCCATCGCCATCCACATCAGCTTCCCTTATCATCTCATCAACTTCCTCATCAGTTAGTTTCTCGCCTAGATTTGTCATGACGTGGCGTAGCTCAGCAGCAGAGATGAATCCATTTTGATCCTTATCGAAAACACGAAACGCCTCTTTTAGCTCCTCCTCAGAGTCGGTGTCCTTCATTTTTCTAGCCATGAGGTTAAGAAACTCGGGAAAATCGATGGTTCCATTACCATCAGCATCTACCTCGTTGATCATGTCTTGGAGCTCAGCCTCAGTGGGATTCTGCCCTAGGGATCTCATTACAGTGCCAAGCTCCTTGGTGGTGATGCAACCTGATATTGATTGTAAGGGTGTCACACGCATGAGTAAATTTGACGCAAAAAAGGGTTTTTGGTCGAAAAGTTAAAATTTGATAAGGGTGTGTTTGGATTGAGTTATTTGGATCTGAGGAGGGAATTTGGAGGAAGGATTTGAAATGACAGCTAAACTGGAGTCATTTGAAATTCATCTTAGTTATGGAGAAAATAGCTCAAAGTGAATGTCGAGTGATTTGAAATCCATTATAACTTGGATACATCCAAACGAACTCATGGATTTGTTGATGGATTTGAAATCCATAGATGTCAAATCTTTCGATCCAAACACACCCTTAAAAATGTGATTTCAAATCCTTCTCCAAATCCCCTCCCCAAATCCAAATCACTCAATCCAAACACAGCCTAAGAGAATTGTATACTAAAATGAATTGAGTAAGGAGACAGAAGAGAAGAGAAAATACGGAAAACAAATGTGAGAAATATAATCTAACGTGATTCAAGAAATTCCAGTGAAAAAGTTCCTATTTTGGGTTTTACGGATCACGATTATTCTTTATGTCGCCTTATTAATACATGTGACGTGGCACCATAACAGCCACATGTATGAATACTTGTATCATCTAAAAGGATTTATCTTGTTTGACGAAAAACCGTTATCTAAGCCCATCTTTGTTTACTTTCTTAATGGTGCAGATCATGCCACATTTTGTATGATATAGCTCTAGCATGAGATAGACAAATAATGCGTGTCATTCTGGGATGTGATCAATCAAGATCGAAGAATCCAACAAGCACAGGCAAATCCCATAAAGAGACGCATCATAATCCATTCTCAGATGTAAGCAATGACAAAAGAATTATAACGAGAAACTATAAATGGAAATTGTGTTTTCCGACAGAATAATTCGCCTAACATTTTCACTGCCTACAAGTCGATTTAAAAACTATCACATGATTTGAATATGAATTTCAAATGTCAAATCAAAAAAGGTAACCTATCTCCACTACACCAATCTCTGAGCCTAATAAAGAACCTATCATACTATATCAAAGATCAGCAAATACATACTCATACGGTGGCTCCAATTCACTCCAACAAAAATCGATATCTGATATGCATATGATTTCACATCAATCTTCTAACAAATTTCCCCCAAATTAAACAACATATACAGCAAGCTCAAACATCATCATCAACTTTACACCAAATTATTTTTAATAAGTTTATTTCTTACCGCAAATTAACAATCAATAAATCTAATCCGCGCATATCTAAGATCAAACACATATTAAACTTTTAAAAAAATCAGATCTGAAACATAAACAGAAAACTCAAATCATAAAATCCAAAAACAAAACATTATCCTCACAACACATAAACATCTAAATATGCGCTTCGTGTATACGACGAATTAATAAAAATTAAAACGGTAAAGAGGAAAAAAAAAAGATCGAACCATCGCCGTCCTTGTCGAACAGGCTGAAAGCTTCCTTAAACTCAGAGATCTGATCGTCTGTCAATTGATCCGCCATATCTAAAAGCTTAAAATCGGTCCGATTTTTGTTGATTAGAAGAGAGATTTTATTTTGGGGGAAATGAGATTTGGATTTGGTATTTGTAGAAGAACAAAGACAAGACTTTTCAGCTGATTTTTTATTACATGTTTTAATTATCACATTTAATTGGTAATTAACTTATTTATTTTATTGAATTCCTATTATGCCCTTACATGTTTTGTTGATATTTTTGGAAATAAATTTCTTGGTTATATTCATAATAATGAAAATATACAAAACAAATTGTTAGTAAAAATTAGTGAAAAATTGTGACTAATTATGTGTGGGTGTTTCTTATGTTTTATTAATAGTATTATTTTGTGGTAATAATTATTAGTTGATTGTAAATTATAAATAATGTAATAAATGTAATGCAAATATTTAAAATAGAAAATTAGATTGAGTTGGGGTTTTAAACAAATGTTCAAGATGATTAATTATTATCAATTTAAACTAAAAAAGAATTATTATTAAATTTTAAAATTTATGTTTAAATTGGATTTAATTTTTAATTTTAAGTATTTCTCATAACTCATAAGATATAATCCTATTTAATTAATTCCTCTTGGCTTAGGGGCACAATTGTAATGTTAACAACCCACGTAAAGTCCATTAATACAATTTGTCATTATTTCTTGTTCTCTTATTCTTGCCACTTCTTCTATAATTACATGGTTTAATATTTTATCATAAAATAAGTCAATTATTGATATTATATAATATACATATATATAAAAATACATTATTGATCTTTTGTCACTAATCGGCAATTCTATCTTATGATCTATTTAATTTGTAAAGAAAATGCAACAAATTGAACAAAATATATATTCTCATATATAAATATGACATAGATTTTTATTTTTTGCATAATATGTAAATTTGAATATACAACATTAAATTAAAAATAAAGAATGTAAATAAATGATGATAAATCAAAAAGTAATGGGACCCACTTCTTTCTTTTTCTCAAGGATACGCGGTTCTTACTCGGTATATCCACGTTGACTTTTTTATTGGACCTTTCTTTTAATATGGGCTTGTAAGTAAAGGACATGGGCTAATTTTGCAGGAAAAGCCCAATAAGATTAAACAGGCTTTGCATATGGGCTTCACAGATGTCCCATATGGGCCAAACTTCAAAAAAATATTGTTTTATGTCAAAAGATGAACATATATATTAGCATAAGAATCGATTCCAAAAAAAAAAAAAAAAAAAATCATTCTTGTATATAATTTTCTAAATTATAATATATTAACAGTTTAAATACTTTAAAAATAGTAAAAGCTCGCGAGTTGGTGAGTATAAATATTGAACAAATTTTATTGAATTGGAGCTCAATTCAAGCTAAAAAAAATTCCAAGTTTGACATAACTAAAAAAACCCTTTTGTTGCATGGCATAATTATTTAAAATAAGAGGAACCATAATAGTCAATAAGACAAGAAATTAAGTACAAAATAAGAACTTGTTATATTCTCCAATCTCCACCACAAAAGTTGGAATATTACTCCCTTTATCACTAATTATTTATCATGGCTAATGACATCCATTATTTGTGGCTAAGTCAAATTGTAATCTTAGTGGACCAATAATAATTAAGTAAAAAAAGATGGGATAAAGGGAACCATTGGAATGAGGAACCTTAAGCCCACAAAAAAAGATTGACATTGAATATTATTAATTGATTGGGAATTTTATAACATATTGAATTCTAATGAAATTATTTTTTATAAATTTTAATTCGATTTGAATTGAATTAAAATAGATTGAATTTCAATGGAGTTGTTCTGTTATAAATTCTAACTCGATTTGAATTGAATTAAAACATATTGAATTTCAAAAGAGTTGTTTTGTTATAAATTCTAACTTGAATTGAATTAAGAAAAAAAGCAAATAACAATATATAATCCCACTACTCCTAATCACGCCGTTAATCTTATATTATTATTATTATTATTATTATTATTAGGAATGACATTAGAAATTTACTATTTTTATTGTGGAAATTTTCTGATCCAATACCATTTTTCAAATTTTAATAAATTGAAAACTTTAAAACATATTTGGTTATATCTAGAGAAAATGAATTCATTTACTATTTTTATTGCTCCGTTCTATATTAATATGATTAGACATATAATTAGCAACTCCTTCCCGACCTCAATTTATTTTATCTTGATTAAAGCTTATTTGAAATCAACTCAATCAATAATCAAACAAGATCATACATAAATTTTAAAGTTCTAATTCAGACGAACTTGAAAAACAACTTATTCGACTCGACTCTTTTACACCCTTAACCATCACGTTATTATGAAGTACAAATAATTAACATAAATAACAAAAGGGTCAATAAATGTGGGCTTAATTAGTAAACACATGTAACTTTCTTTCAAAAGATTGTGCGTGCACCTGATTTTCAATGCTAACACGCAGACTGTTGGTGGGTGACTATAAGTACCACTGTAAGCGGCTTTTGATACGAGAATTTCAATGCCAACACGCGGATTGTGTTGGTGGGTTACTATAAGTTCCTCTGTAAGCGGCTTTTGATGTGAGAATTCCAATGCCAACACGAGGACTGCATTGATGGGCGACTGTAAGTACTTCTATAAACGGCTTTTGATTCGAGAATTTCAAGGCCAACACGAGGACTGTATTGATGAGTGACTGTAAGTACTTCTATAACGGCTTTTGATTCGAGAATTTCAAGGCCAACACGAGGACTGCATTGATGAGCGACTGTAAGTACTTCTATAAACCGCTTTTGATTCGAGAATTTCAAAGCCAACACGAGAACTGTATTGATGGGTGACTGTAAGTGCTTCTATAAACAACTTTTGATTCGAGAATTTCGAGGCCAACACGAGAACTGTATTAATGGATGACTATAAGTACTTCTATAAACGAGTTTTGATACGAAAAACATGAAATTAAAACTTTTCCATAACAAAGAGAATAAGTAAATAGATATATAAATAATTAACAAAAAGGAGAATGAAGTACAAATAGAAGAAAAAAGTAAAGTAAAAATTTTAACATATGATTTTGTTCTCTAATCTCAACCCACCACCATTCCCAAAGCCGATTCTCCGCTGACATTTTCTATCCATTGCATCAATCAATCAATCACTCTGCAAGACAAATCTTCTTCAAAATTTAAATAAAGCCCTTTAATAGGGGCTTAAGGTTACATAAAATCATCCCCAGAAGAGCTTAATTTAGAGCTATGGCGGGTAAAGATTTAGTGATGTTTGTAACCCTAATTATTGTTTCATCAGTGCTAGTTCTGCCGACGGCGCATGGGAATTCGGAAGGGGACGCGCTGACGGCGTTTCGCCGGAGTTTATCCGACCCGGATAACGTGCTCCAGAGCTGGGATCCGAACCTTGTGAACCCTTGTACATGGTTTCACATCACTTGCAACCAAGATAACCTCGTCACTCGCGTGTATGTGTATCATAATTTTTTTAATCCTTTTTTTTTTTTGTTGATTAAATGTGTGCTTTATGTTTTTATGTGTATATTGTTTGTGGGATTTGCTTGTTTTCGATTTTTGAAGAAAAATGTTTGATGTTCATTAGCTATAGTTCGTTGAAGTTTCGCATGATTTTTTTGGTGCTTTTCACCTTTTATGTTGTGAAATTGTATAACTAGTTGTATCAGGTATGTGCTAATAATTCTTCAAAAAATACAAAGCTGTGTCTTTTGTTATGCTTCCAATTATTGTTAGGGGTGTAAACAAATCTAATCGAGCCAAATCGAGTTGTTGTTACAAACTTGTTTGAATTATGATCGAGCTTCAATTTCACCATTTTGAAGTTCTCTGTGGGGATTATAAATGGTTTCCAACATGAATCCTTATTCTTCATTGCAATGTTTCTGAGCTTGTGGTTTCTTTACAAATAGAATATCGTTCTCTTTGCATTGATGTTCTTGATTTCTTCGTCTTTTCTTATTCTATATGAATCTTTCTTTCATATGCTTTGAGATGATTGTGGATTTAAAGCTTACCATTTTGTTATGAATTGGATAGGGACCTTGGAAACTCAAACCTGTCTGGTCATCTAGTGCCCGAGCTTGGGAAACTTGAACATCTACAGTATCTGTGAGTATTATGTAACTCTCTATTTTCTATTTTTAGACACACTTTATTATAAGATCGAAATAGACTGCTGGAATTTTTACATCATTGTGTATATTTTTGTATAAAAGAGTATGTCCATGGTTTGTGACTGCTTGCCATTTTGGCCAAGATGTTTATAAAGTTGCAAAATTACTCATATATGACGCGTTTCTTGTGCATTTCTAGGGTCAAAATGTTAAAAAATGGATGACAAATGTAAGTTTGGCAATGTGCATTGTGATGAATATTAATTTTAACTTCAACAGATATTTCACGCGCCAAATTATATCCGTTTCTTAGTGAATGAGACCAATATTGCAAAAATATTCAATTTATGGGCCTTGTTTGTAAGTTTTGTAATCAATGTGACTAAAATTGCAAGTTTCATGCTTATCTTTACTATTTTGCGACATATTAAAATCTGACTTTTTACGCTCTGCAGGGAACTTTACAGAAATAAAATTCAAGGGTCTATCCCCACCGAGCTTGGTAACTTAAAGAACTTAATAAGTTTGGATCTGTACAACAACAATATCTCTGGAAAAATACCTCCATCTCTTGGAAATTTGAAATCTCTCGTCTTTTTGTAAGTTTGTAATTATCACTCTGTATAATTTATATAATCATCCACACTTTAACTTCAGCATTTTATGAGTAGTTAACAACATTCTCTTTACTTTGAAGGCGTCTTAACGATAATAAGCTAAATGGACCAATCCCAAGGGCACTATCCAGTATATCTACCTTGAAAGTTTTGTAAGTTTTTTCTGATTGATTAGCATTATATATATAATACTGGTGTATTGTGTGGTGCAAGAAGGTGATTGATTTGTTTTGCGTTTGTTGAATTGTAGAGATGTTTCGAATAACAACTTGTGCGGGACAATACCTATTACTGGTTCATTTGAGCATATCCCATTGAACAAGTAAGATATTTTAGTTCTAACACTGTTTATACTTTATGTATTCGTAAATTTTAATATTCCTAAGTTGATTTCGTAGTTTAGTATTATTCATCTATTTTTAGGCTGGTAACATCAAAATTACGTTTGATTCTCTTGAAAATCACATGATTTTGGATACCATATTGTTTCATGGGGAATAATTAAAATTATTAATGGTTAAGCTATATGTTTTAGATCTTATTATCACTATCGACTAGAAACCATTAGTTCGATTTCTCTTTTTTGTGGGCTTTTTTTTTTTTTTCTTTTGACGACCAGGCATTCTTATATGATTTTTCCTTTTGTATTTGCAGCTTTGCAAACAACCCTCGACTGGAAGGACCAGAGCTACAGGGCCTTGCAAGTTACGATACAAACTGTTCTTAAAGAAACTGTCGAAATCTTGCAAGTATGTGTTGTTGTCATTTCGAAAGTGTTCATCCTTGTTAAATATGTTATAACTGTGTGTGCTGTGAAAATCAACCATGGATAAGTTGAATGTCTATTAAAGTGTTAAACTCCCTGTAATCGAACCGTATGTAATGTTGTGTTTGAAACTTTTCGAGTCTCCAAGGCCCTTTGATTTATATGTTTATTTTGGTTGTTGGAACTGTTTAGTAGTTGCAACTAGGGGTGGCAATCGGGTTGAATGGGTTGGGTTTGGGTCGGGTTCATTTGGGTTGGACTTAAAGTGGGTTGGGTCCAATGGGGTCTAATGTAAAAAAAATATGCATTATAGTTGGACCCAATAAGGATCCAAAGTGGACTCAATAAGGACCTGCGCTGGACCCAATAAGGACCCATTATGAATGACAGTGATGTTAGGAGTTGTTGTAGAGTGTAAAATGTAGATTATTAACTCAAAGTGAAAAATTGGTTGGACCTAATTTAGACCTGAGTTTGACCAAAATTGGGTCCAATTTAAAACTCAATTGGACCCAAGTATTATTAAAAACCAACCTATTAGGAATTATAATACTAAAATGTTATGACCTAATTTATTGAAAACTTAGTTAGGTTTGGGTCCAAATATATGTATGGACCCAAATTGTCAACCCCAGTTGCAACATATTGCATGGCTATTAGACTTTGTTTCTCTTTGTTTTTTTCCCTCTTGAGGTCAAATAAAAATCCATGAAGTGAGAAAACTTTAACGTGTGATCGTAATTTTAAGAAGCTTCGCAACTTTATGGTGATTTTTGTCAAGTTCTTGCACTTCACGTCCCAATATAATTATAGTAATCGGTGTAAGATCGAAACTAGATAGATCACCAAATGATATTGTGATTGTGCCAACAGTTCGACGTTAGAAGAACACTTAAATGAGTGTTATTAGGGGTGACAATTTGGGTCCATACATATATTTAAACCCAAATCAAACTAAGTTTCTAATGTATTGGGTCCTAACATTTTAGTTCCAACTGGGTTGATTTTTAATAATATTTGGGTCCAATTTGGGTCTCAACCTATTCTCCACTTTGACTCAATAATCTACACTTTACGATCTACAACAATCTCTTATATCACTTTGATTCATAATGGATCCTTATTGGGTTCATTTTGGGTATTTGTTGGATCTATTTTGGGTCTTTGTTGGGTCCAACTATAATGCATATTTTTTTACATTGGACCCAATCCACTTTAAGCCGGACCCAAATACACCCGACCCATTCAACCCAATTGCCACCCATAAGTGTTATTAATGATTCTTAAAGAATCTGACAATTCCAAATCCTAGTATAATCGCAATTAAAGTTCAAATCTAAAGTCATTTTCATAGTAATAAAAGAGGTGAGAAAAAAAAATGAAAACGAATTATACAGAAAATGCAACACAAAAAATCATAAAAAGTTCTGCTCAAATTGCTGCAATAATTCAATAAATAGAGTACAAATGTGGTCACAAAACAAATCTTTGTCCTCAACAATCTGCACATATATTACAACATAAATTTGCAACTCACCAACACACAGACAGACCAAATGTAAACCTCTCCAAAACCTCAAGAAATCAAATAAAAACTCATTCTTGAACAAAATCCCAACTATATGTCTAGTTAAATTAAGCCAACGCAAACAAAAACCCGTTACTATTAATTAAAACACACAATGGTATAGCGTAATATATATTTTTTTTTCCGTTTTGACGCTCTAATTCTCATTCAGAATCACTTGAAGATTCAGAGCTCGAGCTAGAGCTCGAACTTGAGCTTCTAGAAAGTTTACCTTTTCCTTTTCCTTCGAATTTTTGCTGTGGCTTTTCATCGTCTTTCTTCATTTCTACTGATAAATCATCAGAATTTGGCTTACCGTTTGAGGGCTCGGGATTTCCAAATGCAACGGCATTAACTTCTTCGTCTAGGGGCAATTTTGAACTTTCTTCAGAAGCGGGCCCCGATTCTGAAGAGTCGCCTTTGAGCTCGGCATGTTCATATGCAACGCCACTGATTTGTTCGCCTTTCTTTATTACAACTGATTGGTCCTCAGAATTTGGCTTTACCTGCTGATTCTCTGTGGTACCATTGATAACTTCCGGCGGGGGCAAATTAGTACTTTTGCTAGAAACGGGCTCTTCGATTTCTGATTCTAAAGACGTTCCTTGTGCTTCGACTTTGAGCTCGGGATGATCAAATCCAATGGCACTGATTTCTTTGTCCTCTCTGATTTCTGATGATACATCATTTGGCTTCACATGTTCTTCCTCTAGGGCCAAATTCGTAAATTCACTAGGAACGGCCTTTTCGACAAGCAATTCTGAAGAGATCCCTTGTTCTTCGACTTTTTGCTCGGGATGTTCAAATGTGACGCCACTGATTTCTTCGTCTTTCTTGATCTCTAGTGATGAATCATCAGAATTCATCTTCAACTGATCTTTTTCGCTATCGTCCTCTGAGGGCAAATTCGTACTTTCATCAAAAGCAAGCTCTTCAACGACGCTGATTTCTCGGTCTTTCTTGCTTTCTTCCAATACATTATCAGAATTTGGCTTCACACCATCTACCACTTCCTCTAGGGGTAAATCCGTAATTTCCTTACCTTCGACGAATAATTCTGAAGACGTTCCTTGTGCTTCGACTTTGTGCTCCGTCTCTTCAAATGCAATGGCACTGGTTTCTAGTGAGACATCATCAAAAGTTGGCTTTAACCCTTCCTCTATCTTACCGTCGATCACATTTGCCGGGGGCAAAAGTGTACTTTCATCAGAAACGGGATCTTCAACACGTGATTCCGAAGAGATTCCTTGTGATTCTCCAAGCTCAACCGCATGCAAAATGTGATCAACTGAGTTCACTTCCTTATTATTACAAGAAACCTCTTCAATTGGTCTAAGTTCAAGAATCGATGTCTCGTGAACGGGCCCCGTCACACCTGCCAGCTCAGATTGAGGCGGCTCGATTGAAACACGCTCTTCGATCTCCTTTTCACTAATTTGCTTAAACGCCGAATCGATTTCTTCAACTGTCCTAGCTTCAACTTCAGCCATTCCAAAAACCGTATGTTCATAATCTCGACTTATTACAGGATAAACGGGCCGGGGCCCACTTTCCTCCGAAACCGTCTCGTTTTTATTTTCTATTTCGTTTCGTTCAATAGAATCTTCGCGTTTTTCAGACACGTTCGAGGAAAATATACTAAAGTCGCCGACGTTATCTAACTCTGACAACAGATCTTCGTCTATTTCCGTAATCTCGTCTACCTCCTCGACTGTTGTCTGAAGATCAACATGAGAAGTAGTTGTCTCGAAAGAATTGGACGGGACGGAAATTAAGTCCGGAATAAACGGAGAGTTGATATTAGATGAGATGTCATGATTGAGCTCGTAAATTGCTGACGTGTCTATTTTCGGATTTCCTACATCATCGGACGCCTCGACTGAGGCACTTGAAACCTGTAATGTATCAGCCAAGAGATTATGCATGTTAACATATGTAATCTAAGATATGGAAAATCCTAATTTTAGTCCCACAAGATATCGTGATTTTAGTGTTAGTCCTGCACGTTATGGGATTTTGTAAAACGTCCCAGTATTTCACAATAGTTACAATATTAGTCCTTTTTTTTATAATAATGTTAGTCTTGTGCTTTATTTTTGTTATTATAAATTGCATTTTGCCCCTTCAACTAGACAAGTTGTATTAAACAACCCCTTAAACAAATATTATTTGCCTCTTGCCCCTGAAAGATAATTTAAAAACTAAAAAGAACAACATATAGGTTTACCCGGGAAATTCATAACATGGGCCAATCATCATTTTCCTCAACCATTTTTTATTTTCTTCGAATTTTTGTGGGGGTACGTGCCAATAATATTTTGTTCAAGGGGGTGTTTGATACATTTTGTGTAGTTTAAGGGAAAAATGCAATTTAAATAATAAAATAAAACAAAGTATAGAACTAACATTAATTAAAAAAAGACTAACATTACAACTTTATTAGATTATTGGACTTTTTTCAAAATTTCGTAAATCATGAGACTAAATCTAGAATCGTGATATTTATCTGACTAAATTTGTAATTTTCCGTGAGAGACATCAGAATGCTGCCAAACTAAAAATAATATGAAACAGAAAAAAACGGCATAATTTTAAACTCATGGTCAAGAACCAACATGCATCGGAAGAAGTTATTTTGCACAAGACTTGCTTACCTAGATTGAATCTCTATGATGCACATTGCAATTAGTTTACCATAAGTATCAACATAGAAGTCCGATTAACAGTAAAACTTAATCACAAAATTTGAGTGATAAAAGAGAAAATTGAAATCTTTTTGGATTTTCAATGTTTTAGTTTGCATGAAATTGTTCATCACTCGGTTCAGTTTACAATAACTTAGAAAAAGAAAAAAAAAAAGAGAGAGCTTATAAGTGTCACTTACCTCAACAGAAGATGAAGAAATTAACTTTTCATTCGATTCATTATCAAAATCAGCATCAGAATTTGGTGATTGAGGCCTCTTGTTAATATCGACCGAATATTCTTCTGTCAATTGACGCTCAAATGGTGGCTCAATTTGAATATTTTCATCGACATTTTCCTCTATAGAATCTTCGACGGACGATTTCATGTCAACATCCAACAGTCGAGATTCTTGTTCATCTAAATCAACGGTGGATGACTCCACAAGCAAATCAGACGAAATAGACGAGGACGAAAAGTTCTTCGTTAGTTCTCGAGGGCTCAAATCATAAACGGGCTCTCTATGTGTAACTTCATTAACCGATGTACTTGCTATACTTGGATCAATAATTGGATCATAAACGGGCTCCGTATTTAGATCAATACTTTGAGCCGTGATTTCAGGTTCTTCGGCAACAAAATTTAGTCTTTCGTCCAATACCGATAAATCCTCATCAACTTCCGTCACTGTGAAGACCCTTTCACTCATTTCCGAAAGTGATGAAGAGCTTGAATCACTTCTATACCTCTGTTCAACACCTCTAAAGTTCGAAAGATAGCCCGAAGTTTCGACTTCTTCAAGCGGGCCCACGTCCCGAGACGGGCCCACATCCAAAGATGGGCCCACGTCCCGAGACGGGTCCACATCCAAATATGGGCCCACGTCCCGAGATGGGTCCACATCCAAAGACGGGCCCACATCCCGAGATGGGTCCACTTCACTTTCTCCTTTCATCTCGAGGCCGGTTTCTAGTTCTTGCTCATTGTGTTCTCCATCAAGCTTCGTCTCTTCAAGATCCTCAACCGAACCAATTGACTCGGTTTCAGGAACCGAACTCACCTTTGAGTAGTCACTAAGTTCACTTGATTGTCTCTGAAACGACGAATAGCTCGACTCTTCACAAACCGTTCCCTCGGGAACAAAGAATGGCCTCATTTTCACATCTCTCCGATTTCGAGCAAAAACCGAAGGCCTTATATTAAAACTTTCGTGTCTTCTAAAAAACGAATCTCGTGATTGGTTTCTCGTGAACTCCTCTTGAAAACCGTCACCCATAAGATCAGGCTTTTCTTCGCTCGAATCGTAAGGAATATCAAAAGGGTTTCGCCTCGGTAGCAAAATCGACGGGGCCGAACCGGGAATCGGAGGTAGGTCCGAGTTATTATCATCATCATCATAAGCACCACGAGGAGAATCGAACGGGTTTTGTCTTCTTGTTGTAATAGGGGCTATATTGAACTTTTCGGTCGAAATTTCAAAGTCTATCAAGTTTCGTTCGGGGATCACACTCATGTTCTTCCTTGCTCGTCTCCTATTGATCAAATTCTCCAATCGTATGTTCCTTTCTATCTCTGAGCTCCCGAGATCCATGAGATTCTTTTGATCCTCTTCGGTCCATGTTATAGCACACTTTGTATGCTCTTCCTTGTCACCTTCTTCGTCCTCGTTGTCATCATCCGGATCGTCCAAGTTGTCGGGATTTTCGGACCCATCATCCGATTCATCATGACCGTCGGATCTTGATCTTGAAGAGCCATCTCGGGACATAGGAATGGGTCGAGGGGTATCTTCGTCCAACAATGGGTGTAGCTCATCGAGCATCGGCATTATGTCGGCCATTGATGCATCGGGAGATGAACTCTCCGCCCGATCAGATTCAGATTCAGATTCAAATTCCGAAACATCATCTTGTTCTTCTTCTTCACGCTTCTCGATTCGTTTCCATGGAGATCGAGGAGGAGAATCTAGAGAATCTACATTAACCGTCTCGGAATCAAAAGATTCTGCTTCCGCTTTCTCATCATCATCATCATCATCCAATTCGAGATGTTCATCATCATCTACATTAGGAACCGAAGCATACTCATGTTCACGTATCTCTTCATTCCATTCATCTTTATGTTCAAATCTCAAATCACCACCGTCCAATTCAACTTCCCGTGATCTCTCCTCGATCAACGGTGCAGTATCATCCAAACCAACCTTAGGAACCGAAGCATACTTATGTTCACATCTCTCTTCATTCCATTCATGTTTATGTTCAAATCTCAAATCACCACCGTCCAATTCAACTTCCCGTGATCTCTCCTCGATCAACGGTGCAGTATCATCCAAACCAACCTCTCTACTAATTTCCTTTCCCAACAACGAATCGGCCCTCTCGGGTTCATCCCGTTCATTTTCACTATATCTCTCAACATAAAAACTCTCATTTTTCTCAATAACCGTTCCATTAACATCACTCGAAACCCCCGTTTTCAACGAAACAGCTTCATAACTCGTTTTCTCCTCAATCTCGATTTCGGGTATGTTTGGTTGACCAAAACTCAAAAGGGTTCCAAGTAAAACCGCAGTACACACAAGAACAGGGGAAGCAGATACCAATAGTGAAAAAACTAAAGGAAATGATCTGTATAAAAGTATCAAGAAACAGAGCATACCCATAAGAAAAGGGTGATTGTAAACTGATCTATAACATCCTCTCACTGTAAAGATCATCATTTTCCTCAATTTAACTCCAATTTCCAATAATTCAACACCCATTTCTTCTAAAAACTAAATCTTTCCTCTCAAATCTGCTATATCAAGAAAATCCAGAAAAAAAACCCAACAAAATTTAACATCAAATCAAGGCAAATCGATATGTAAACACAAGAACATAATCAGAACTATTAATCACATAAATCAAGAACTTACCTTTACAGATGTATAGAATGATACAAGTCAATGAGCACCTGCAAAACCCAAAAACAGAGGAAAGAAATGAAATAATTATGCACAAAAGGAAATAAATCTAACAAGAATTAAGAAAGGTTGATTATACCAGCTTGAAAACAGAGATCGATCCAGCAGGGAAAAAATAACAAAAACAAAACAGCAAAAAGAGTTAATTAATCTTTGCTTTACACTTCACTTTCTTTTATACAGCTAATTGATCCACAACTAGTGATCCATCTGTAGTTCTGTACTACTAATATGAAATTGAATAGACAAAAAAAAGTAATAGTGAGGGGGTACAAAAAGCAGAATGTGAAAAAGAAAAAGCTGAAATCTTTTTTTTTTTTGCTGTCTACTTTTCTACTCTGTTTTTCATAGATTGCTTCTATTATTTAAAAAAAAAAGTCTTGGGATGTTTGAGAGTGGGAGATTAATGACACTAATCACAAATCTGGTTCATAGGATTAAGTAGAGATATGATGGGATTATGGTAATTCTTTGACTAATCAGACAGCTGTTGTTTGACTATAATGTAATAAAAACATTCATGAATTGTTGTGAGGGTGATCATTACTTTCTTGGATTAAGGGCTTTTGGGTTGGATTGTTGGAAGCACAAGATAGGACCACAACCTTTTTAGATTACATAATTACAAAATTTGTTTTTTGAACTTGCCTATTAGAGTAAGAGCTAATCCGGATCAAAATTATATAACAGATCGGGTTTAATAAAATCGATCTTATAGACTATTGGTAAAATAACCTATTTTTGGTAAAATATGAGGTTAACTTAATGTTACCACATACAATGAAAGCAACATATCGATTTCAATTAACCTATTTTTTTATAACAGATTGGATTCAATAAAGCAGGCATACAATAGAACATTGGATGACGGAGTGTTTTGGTCAAACCCTTGTGTTTGACACATATAACGGAATACAACTGACCATATTGGTTCCGTTCTTTTATAGAATTGTACGACTAATTGATGTTGTGGGTCATATGTATACACATAGAGATTGAGAAAGCTAGAATTTTCTTTGTGATATAATATGATATTAAACTTAATAATCGTGCTGACTTGAATATCGAGCTTCAAATTTGGTATATGAGATTAGAGTAATCGTTAATCGAATTGAACATGAGCTGAACTCTAATATTTATATATATATATATATATTTTTTTTTTTTTTTTGCAAACTTTATAAGCTTTTACTATTGAGTTTAGCTTCAACCCAAATGTAAAACGTATTGATAGGTAAAAATGTTCAAACAAGGTTCGTTATATTAGAACCAACATTATAACATTCGATGTTAACCATGGCTTAAGTGAATTGATCCGTTTTTTCGATCCTAAGTGATATAAGACAAATATGCACACATCCACGTCAACTAATTTGCCCCAACCCGCAACAATTTCAAAATTTGATCCATTTCTTAAGTAGTAAATCCATTTGTGTGATCTTCGGCATACTTTTCAAAATGGGGATATATACATTTACAAATATGAGGTGTTTGGTAAAAATGATAAATGCAATTTAAAAAAAACTATCGAAAATTTCAATAGTCACTGATATACATTTTTAAAACATAGCCTTTTGAAAATGTGATATTTTAGAAATTCACTTCTTACAAACAAAATTTCGTCTCTTTAAGTCCGTTTAAAATGACTTTCTAAATAATTATTGTTTATCGATCGCATAACGTGTAAAACACGATAATATATATATATATATTGATGAATATTGAATCCTATACATATTTTTTTTTTATATTATACGGTTTATATTAGATGAGAGTTGAACTTTTAAGAGCCATTAAAATTACAACAGTACGATGACCAGATTTAAACAATTACTTATTTGTAAAATCATTGGTTTTATATGTTGCTTAAGGAAAGCCTAAATGCCATTATGAGTGTATATATGAAGGATATAATTGCTTATTGATTAAAGCCATATGATATAAAGTGCTATAACTATGACTACTCAAAGTATCATCCCAAAATTCCATCACAAAATTTAAAGTGATAAGTTTAGAATATTAATTAAATATACATAATGAATAACAATAATTTTCAGTCATATTAATATTTAGTAAGCTTTTACAAAAAGGAAAATTATGACAATTTAGGCATTTTTTTAATAAAGGTCTTACTCAGAGTGTCTATGTAATTTATCCAATTTGGTGAAATTATAATCAACTTTCATGGAAAGTTATAAAATTTCTAATTAGCGTCTATCAAGTGTCTATATAATTTACCCAAATATTTATCTTGTTGGTACATGTCTCAATAATTCGAGAAAGTGACGAATTATAAGATAACTATTGTAATACTTGTTATATGATTAGTTGAATAGAGTCAAAAAATGATTTATTTGAACATTCAATTTCTATATTATTTTCAAAAATCATAAGTCCATCTTCATCTTCTATCTACTCGACTCGATTTGATTCAGACTCATATTTATTTGATTTGTAAATGTTACATCGATTTAAATGAATTAATTGTTATTTTTGAATTGACTGAATTCTTTAAGGCGGTTAATATTTTGTGCGTTAAATATATTTCATAAGTTAGTATTTTCAAGTCTAATTTTTTTCTAACAAAACGGGTCAAAATATTGATTAATTGCTCGTTAACTCTTGAATAGAAAACTCAATTAAGACTAAATGTCAATTTAAAAGAAATTATTAATATAATATAGAATTTACACAATAAAATGATATATGAGACTAAAATTGAAAAAAAATCGAGAAAGATGTTTCCCCAAAATACTTTGGCACATTCCAAATGTAATATCTAATCACCACTTATTCAACGGTCACCAAATCCAACGGTCACCAATCATTATTTCACAATCCACTCTCATTCCCCTAACCATTTATCCTCCTCTCTCCCAAAACCCTCTCCAATGGCTACCACCGTGTTGAAATCGCCACCTTCCTTAAGCGCACCGGTGGCGTATCTCAGCACCACCGCCGCCGGAGGCTCCTCTCTGAAATCTCACAATTTCCGCCGCGTTTCGTTTCTATCCAACAGGTTTCCGGTATTACGGTGTAGTGTTAATCACGCTGGTCATAATTGGAGTAGCGTTGAGTTGCGAAGACGCTCGTTTAACAAATTGTTTGCCGCAAATGGAGAAAATGTGGAGACTGAGACTGAGATTGAAGAAAAGGACGCGGTTCAAGGATCCGATACCGAAACTGAGGTAGTTCTTTTTATGTGCTATTAGTGTAATGTGAGTATGTGACATTCATTTTTTTTGCCCTAAGAATAGTTGTTTTTATTTTGGGGGAAATTTGAGTGGATGTGTTTCCAATTTGTGGGAAATTGTAGACAAATATAAGTTGAATGTATTGATTAAGGCAACCAAAATATCTGCAGATTGCATCTTGTTTGGCACATTTCATCATTTCGAATCAAGATGTGTTATTATCTAATTGCATATGCTAAGATGACGGATAAAAGCTTTTTAGTTATTGGGGAACCATCAAATAGTAAAAATCTGATTATTGTAAGAAACTTTTGAGAAAATTACAATTCATTTTTCAAACAAATCAAAATCTTTAAGAAATGGTCATCGTTCCTTAAAAGTTTCCCGCAGACATGCTTAGACAAATAAAATAGACAAACCAAGTGATGCTAATATATATTATATACTGGCAAGTGCATATTTGCATTTTTGTGCGATTTGGGGGTGTTGGGGGTTCACATTCTCTTAACACCAGATATATAAAACCCGAGAAATAGAATTTAAGGCAATATTTCGGTTTCCAGAAAAAGAGTTATATCTACTTATGTAATTAGCAAAATTTATATTGGACAGACGAACAAAGATGATGCTGTTGATGAAGATGCTTCAAGTGAGAGTGATGCTCCAGTTGCAGAGGAACCGAGTTCTGTAGTTATAAGTTCTCTAAATTTGTACAAAGAGGCTATAGCAAATAATGACGAGTCGAAAATCGCTGAAATAGAATCAATTCTTAAAACCATTGAAGATGAGAAAATTAATCTCGAGACAAAAGTGGAAAGTTTATCAGAAGAATTATCATCTGAGAAGGCTCGGGTTCTTAGAGTAAGTGCTGACTTTGACAATTTCCGTAAGAGAACAGATAGAGAACGACTTTCACTAGTGTCAAATGCACAAGGAGAAGTGGTGGAAAGTTTGTTGCCTGTTTTGGATAATTTTGAACGAGCTAAAGCCCAGATCAAAGTGGAAACTGAAGGAGAGGAGAAGATAAGTAATAGTTACCAGAACATATATAAGCAGTTTGTGGAGATTTTAGGATCACTTGGTGTTGATCCTGTCGAGTCTGTGGGAAAACCATTTGATCCCATGGTAAGTTTCTATCATTTGGTTCGAGTATTTCTAAGTTATCAAATGAAGCTAATATGTGGATTAATCTCTGTGGAAATTGGGAAAATTGCAATATTAGTTCCATAAGATTCTTACTTTTGCAATTTTGGTCCCATTTGTTAAGAAAATTGATGGAGTTGTACAAGTGACATGCATGCTTTAAGGGTGTGTTTGGATTGAGTTATTTAGATTTGGGGAGGGGGATTTGAAATGTCACCTAAAATGGAGTCATTTGAAATCGCTCTAAGTAAATGTCGAGTGATTTGAAATCTATTATAACTTGGATACATCCAAACGAACTTCATGGATTTGTTGACGAATTTGAAATCCATAGATTTCAAATACTTCAATCCAAACACACCCTAAGGGTTTAGTATAAATTGAATGAATCAAAAAGTGAACTTTTTTCAAGTTGTATTTATAATAGGGTTCTTTTATGAAATTCACCCAAATTAAGTGCTCCTGAGAGGCTACAGATAGAAGACTAATGGCTTTTGTCCATTTATTAATGATTGGGACTAATTCATAGAAGACTAATGACTTTTGTCCATTTATCAATGATTGGGACTAATTCTTTTTCGAGGGGACCTATTATATAAAACTGATATTGCATTTCTCCATGGAAACTATATTGGCCAAGCAGTAAAAAAAATGTTGAATTTCTTTTTGAAATGTTATATTATATTTTATTCTTTTAATGACAGCCTGGTTTCTTTAGTCGTAGGATTCTTTCAATAGCCTTAGTATTTACAATCGCTCTATGGTCATTGGCTAAATGCAGGTAAGCTTCCGAGTTGGCTCAAAATTCAGTCGAGTAATAGATGAACTCTTTGATAAGCTGAATAAAGTTGGTTCAGATTTTATGAAGACCTGGACACGCTTTTAACTCAAACTAATTCTCGATTGATTCGAGCCAACTCGGTGAGTTTATTGAGCAGACATTGTATGTCATCTTAAATCTTGCTTAAAATTTCTTGCTTTTTCTTCTAAATTCCCGTCCTCTTTGAATTTTTGTGGGTTTTTTTCGCGTCTTTATTTAAAGAATGTATTACTTGTAATTTACACATTGAAAAGCATAAGCATATGCTCATTTACATTGTTTCTGGTTTTTCAATGCAATGTACCATTGATTGAGATTTTCTTTCACCCAACCTGTAAATTTCATATATGCACCCGTTGAACACCGAGGGTCCAGATTATGCCATGTCAGCAAACGTGGTATACAACGTTTGCTTATATGACTTGATCTAGAAACCCAATGAAATTTTTCGACATTTAACCTTTTTTTCTATGTGAAAAGCTGCACGAAGCCATAATGCGCGAAGACTCAACAGAATATGAAGATGGTATTATCATTGAAGAATATAGGAAGGGTTTCCAACTCGGTGAGAGACTCTTGAGGCCGTCAATGGTGAAAGTGTCAGCTGGGCCGGGACCCACAAAAACCGAAACTGTGGATGAATCAAAAGATCAAGAGGAAGCAATTGAAGCCAGTGTAGAAGATAGCAACGAATCGACACCATCTGAATAGTAAGTTGATAGATACAAAAGTCAAAACTTTTCATGAAAATGTTTGTCGTTTTGGTAGAAACGAGTCTCTTGGGGCTGACTAGTTTAAGAGGCAGTATATATATATACATATATATATACACATATATATATACACGATATATATATCTACGCGCTCGTGTAGCTAAACATGGATGGAGCATTTGTTTTATGTTGAAATTCGTTTGTGGCGTTTTGTTCCTTGAGATGTTAAGAGTAGCTAGCAATGTCTAACGGGCGAGGCGATTCTTAGGAAATGAATTAATTTCAAATCTCGATATATTTATTGTCATTTTTTGTATGTTGAATTTTTACGAATTTGTAAGAATGTTTTGAAGATATTTTTCTTTGTGAGGATTCCTTAATTCTTAACCTTGGAGGTGTGGAATTGTAAATTGAGAAAATAAGGGTATGGGATTGTAGTGGTCAATTGATAAAAAGAAGGGAAAATTTCATGCACATCCCTAACTTTTGTCATAATTACAAAAACACCTCTCATCTTAGAAAAATTACAGGGATGCGCACTGACTAATTTAATAATTCTAATTCTATCTAAATAGGAAAATTTATAATACATTGAGTCTAATAAAATTGATGTATAAATTTCAGAAATGAAATAGTGAGTGTCATGCATCCAAGTGACTACGTTAAGGGAGACAATATTATGGACCACCAACATTAATAAATGTTTTTAAATAAATAGTGAACGATCATACAAATATTTATATTTGATCATTTTTTTTAAAAAAACATCGTATTTCGCGCATTGAGATTTGCAAATTACAGAATATTCATATTGATACAGGATCGTGCCATGAACTAATTATACATTGATAGAGATTATAGGGTCTTCATGTTCTAAGAATAATTAAATACTATATTTAAATTATCACCGTACACTTTAAATTTTCATCATTAAGCATCTCTTAATGGATAAATTATAAAACATTTCGTAGGGACATATAGTAATGAATGTGTTTTTTTAAATTATATTACTTCTAAGTAGAAAATATATATTCTCTGATCTAAATTTAATGTTTCATATTATGTTTTGGCTCCCGATCCGGGAAACACGACTTTATAATCACAGCTTTTCTTATTTTAATATAGGCGCAGTTACAGATCGTGATTAATTATGCGACTTTATTTACTGTATTGATAATTTATTCAATTGTATGTCAAAGGTGATTATGATTTTGGTTGCCAAATAGTAATTACTAACAAATAATTTATATATATATATGAACTTTATTAAGTGAGAGATATGAACATGAACTTAATATAACATAAATTTTTACGAACTTAGATAGTGGGCTCTTAAGATCCTAAATAACAATAATCTCAAATTAAACTCTCCTAAAGTCCACTCCTAGTTAAATAGTTGAGCCTTCATTTTTGTTCTTCTTCTAAAGACAAGAACCAAAATTAGAGGATTTATTTTCTTGTGTAAGTCTTTTTTCTTCTTCTTCTTCTTCTTCTTCACATTTCAATGTGTTTAATTATCTGTGTTTTTATCTATAATGGACTATTATTCCATCATATTTTTTTGTTCAAATTTCATTTTTTGATTTTAATTTGATAAGGGTTTGAATTTTTAGGTTCTTTTTTTCACTATTTTTGCACTAAATAAAGTCAATTTTTTGTTTTTATTTGTACATTTATTTCCTGTTCAGACAAGATAGAGACAGTTCAGTAGAATCTTGGTAAATATTGTGAAAGGTGACAAGAACATTTAGGCCATAAATATGACCCCAAAAGTTTTACAAAGTGGAATATTGGATTTATCTATGATTTCTGCAATTCTATGGAACTTCATGTAAAAAAATAAAAATAAAAAAACCCAGCTTTTTATTAGATTTACTAGAAAATAATGGCTTAGATTAGCTATTGAAAGAAGTTTAAATCCAGAAATAATTGAGAATTTACTGGAAATTAATTAGATTTTACAGGTGAAATGCCATTAAGTTTATAGGTAAGTGTATAAATGAGTCGAGTCGAGCCAAACGCATAGATGTTCAAACTTATTTGAATTATAATCGAGTTCTGAAAATTATCTTTTAGTATCGAGCCAAGCTCAAACGAGATTCAATCGAGTCGATCGCGAGTCGAACTCAAGTAGTTCAATTATTTTGTACATGTTTTAGTTATTCTTTTACTAATCGAGCCGAGCCTCAAAATTTATCTGACACAAAAAGATTTCAAGCTTGGTTTGATAAGTTATTGAACTGCTGAGCTTTTAGCGATCAAAACCAAGTCGAGTATCGAGTTGCTTGGTTCAATTTTTCAACCCTGGACTTATAGGACTAAATTTAATGACCTTGTAATGATTCTATTGATTGATTTTATCTACAGAGCCATGGATAACGGCATGCACGAGAAATTGCTCGTTTCAGAAGGAAGAGATGTGGATGATCTGAAAGGGAGGGTTTATGAAGAATCGAAGAAAATATGGCGAGTGGCATTGCCCGGGATCATAGCGAGAGTGACTTCATTTGGAACTTTTATAGTGACACAGTCGTTTATCGGTCACATAAGTTCAGTACATTTTGCCGGTTACGCACTTGTTCAAACCCTTACGGTTCGTTTTGCAAGTGGAATACTCGTAAGTCGCTAATTTATAGTTTCTTTTATTTGTCGATTTTTTACTTTGTAGTTTATATTCCTATAGGTTTATCTTATTGAATGATATAGAAACATTGGTGCTAGAATATACCAAAGGTTGCAAATTATGTCACATCAGAGCATAGTATATGTCAGCAAGGGGTCTATAAAAGAAATTTCATCTCATCCAATATAAGAGTTATTTACTCGAGTATATAGCAAAATAAGTTTTATTTCATCTTGATACCATATAACTACAAGACTAATTCAACAAATTTTTCAAAGCGTCTTTCGTCCCGGTTTGTCTCCGTCGGAGATCTAATGTGTTTAATTGATGTAATTGACGGGAACTATGGAAGGCGATTTGTTTTTTAGTCCTACGATTTGGTCAATGGTCTATTTGTGTTGCATTATTTGTTCACCATCTAATGATCTTATAAGGTTTCCGTTAAATTAGACTAAACGATCAATATGCATTCGATATATCTCCAAATGCTATTAAATCAAGTTAGAAATATCATTTACTTGATCTTGGTAGTTGAAAGCATGATGATTTAGAAAAGGAAAATGCCTTGTACCACTGTTTTTGCATCACCGATTTTTCATTTACTCTTGATTTAGAAAGTTAAATTTACTAAAATTTATTAATTGCAAGTGATTTCTTACTAAAACTACAGAAGGTGAAAAGGCGTTGATATATAAGAAGTGGTATATAGCATTACTCTTCAGAAAATCTGCGAAAATCAATCAATATTTTTTATTTTTTTCGCAGATAGGAATGTCGAGTGCAACCGAAACTCTATGTGGACAAGCATACGGTGCAAAACAATACCACATGATGGGAATTTATTTGCAAAGATCGTGGATCGTCGACTTCTTAACCTTAACCCTCTTACTTCCTCTTTTCATTTTCGGGGCGCCAATTTTCAAACTTCTAGGCCAAGAATCGAGCATTGCACAATCCGCGGGATATCTATCTTGGTGGTGTATTCCTATGACCTACAATTTTGTATTCACTCTCACAATGCAAATGTATCTACAAGCGCAACAAAAAAATAGTATAGTCGCGTGGATATCTATTGCGCAACTTATGTTACATGTCCCTTTGTCTTGGTTATTCGTCTATGGTCTCGAATGGGGCGTCGATGGAGCAATGGGCGCGTTATGCATATCTTCGTGGTTTTCGGCTTTTGCTCAATTTGCATACATTTTCGGAGGTTGGTGCCCTCAGACGTGGACGGGATTTAGTATGGCTGCGTTTAGGGATATTTTGCCGGTGATAAAGCTATCCGTGTCCTCCGGCGTTATGGTGTGGTAAGCTCTAAAACCCGTTCGAGAATTTTGTTATATTATGGTTCTTTTTGTTCGTGATATGAAAATTATGAGACAAAATGTAATATCGTTGAAGATGGGAGGATATGTCAAGTTCTCATTATATTTCTTTCTATCTAACTCAATTAATGGTAATACGTAATATATATATATGCATATTTATGGCGGAACAGATCTTCTATCCCACTTTGATGTACCACAGCGGCGTCACATCATTGTGGATTTAATAAGTGTCTATTTAAGAATAAACTTTAAATAAATGGACCCTTATCAATGATAAAATGTAACACTGTTGTGGGATAGAAGATCCATTCTGTATTTACGGGGGAAAGTATGGAGGAAAAATTTTAATTTTGGTGCAAATAGTTTCATGGAAAAAATGTTAATGGATATTTACATGCATAACCCGACACTTATTCCGTAATTATCACGAGCCCTTTGAGGTCTTGCAAGTTACCAAGACACCCAGTGTGAGATTTTTGACAATTGAAAAAACGGGGGATTTTGTAACGTGTTTTTACTTAAAGGGTAAGTTATGGTAATTTTTCAAACCAGAATAGGTGTTTTTCGTAATCTCGGTTATGGGCTCGCCTTGCAGCTTGGAGTTGTGGTACAATTCTATCCTCGTTTTACTAGCCGGATACATGAGCAATGCTGAGGTTGCCATATCCGCCTTCTCGATATGGTAATTATTCGCATAAACCTCATTAATTTTATCGTCCATCGTTTAATGGTTCGTTTCCCACTAACTAATCGATATTTCACAGCCTTAATATCAACGCCTGGGAACTCATGATCTGCTTGGGCTTTCTTGGTGCTGCATGGTATGTATATATTATTGATCCAAGTTAGGGGTGTCAATAGGCGAGAATATTCAGACTCAACCCGAACTCGCGAAATGCCTGCAAAAAAGTATTTTACCCAGACTCAAACCTGAGCCCCAAAAAAAATTAGACCCAATGGGCCGTGTATGTTTTGGGTCGGGTCCAAGTTTGGTAAAAGCCCATGAGTAGAATTCGGGTATTATTCAGGAATAGATCCATGGGTATTCTCAAATGGTAAAATTCGGGCAAATTTCGGGTAATGTTCGGGTACTTTTCGGCTAAAATACCAACGGGTAAAAGTTGAACCCGGACCTAAACTACCTAATGTCATCGGGTCCAGGTCTTAGATTCTAGGGGTTGGGTCCTGGTCGGGTATATTTTCAATTGAATGTGTTTGTGTATGTGCAATCCCCGCCCATTAACAACCCTAATCTAAGTAATGATCGTTAGATAGAAGTGGCAATCGGGTGGGTCGGGTTGGGTTTGGGTTGGTTCCAACGGTTCGGTTCTTAAATGGATTCAATTTTTAAATGGTTTTAAGGTGGAACCAACTCAACCCAAAATGGAACCGAAGTCAACCAGAAAGGGAACCAAGTCCAACCCAACTCAATACCTTACATTTTGTTCTTTATAATTTAGATTATTGGCAAGCAGTTTGGGCTTAACTTGAAATTAGTTGGACCCAACTTGGAACCAAGTTGGAACCAATTAGGTACCAAAAAATAATTTCTTAGGAACTAACTCAACCCAAAAAATTTAATAGGGTTGGAACCACGGTTCCGGAACCATTTTGCCACCCCTAATCGTAGATTCTCACATTTCCCTCGATTTATTCAGTTATTCGTCTTAACAAAATGGCGTTTCAATGTAGTGTGCGGATTGCAAATGAGCTCGGCCGTGGAAATTCAAAAGCTACAAAATTTTCTATCAAAGTCCTCTTAACTACTTCGGTTGTGATCGGTGTGTTCTTTACGATGGTTTGCTTGGTTTTCGGTCACAAAATCGGATACTTGTTTACCAACGACGTTGAAGTTGTGAAGACCGTCTCGGGTCTTTCTCTTCTACTCGCCGTCTCAGTGTTGCTCAATAGCATTTGTCCGGTACTATCAGGTCGATTATACATTCTCGTTTTTACTTTTTCGTATTTGATCTTA
Organism: Verbascum thapsus; assembly: GCA_963669365.1. NCBI lineage: Eukaryota > Viridiplantae > Streptophyta > Magnoliopsida > Lamiales > Scrophulariaceae > Verbascum > Verbascum thapsus. Next base: position 7,004,455 of record OY770114.1, read on the forward strand.
TGTATGCATAAATGTGAATCATTTTGGTAACTTATCATATTAGCTTGAAAAAAGAAGTCATTTTAGGTAAATGAAGCTTATTTTTTCGATATTTCAAAGTGAAGATAGTTACGATAAATATGAAATCGTTGAATATTTTACAATTTTCGTGTTAATGCAGGAGTCGCGGTGGGAGCAGGAATGCAAGGCAAAGTTGCAATTATCAATCTTTGTTGCTTTTATTTGATCGGAATACCAATTGGAGCGTTACTCGGATATGTGGCACATCTTCAAGTCGAGGTACCGGGTGAATATTATTTACATAATTAATCGAAAATTTTATGATTTTCTAGTTTAGAAGTTTCAAGTTTCACTTCATCTTGAGGCTCGTTGATTAGTCCCTTTTTTTTTTTTTTTTGAATACGCAAGTTGATTAGTCATATCGCCATAAAATACTGATTTATACCGCATACTAGTACATCTTTGAGAATCGGGATTCCCAATTAATAGGCCTGCTAGTACCCAGACCCAAACCCGAAAGACCCAAAACCTTCTCACTATTGGGCCTGGGCCTGCGTATAAAATGTATCTCTTGGGCCTGGCCCTAGATCTTACCCACTCAATGACGGGTCCCACCCCCGAACCCGAATGCCCTCTTCACCATCACGTATTCCAAATTTTTAGTAACTGTCGAACAAATATAGAAAATATTGTAAAATTTCACAATCCTCTATTTTTACGAATGACTATTATTTCAAATTAATGTGAGATGTATATGTTACCGGAGTATTATCTACTATGAGTGTGTAGTTTCCTCTCTTTAGATGTCGAATTTGTTGAATAGTATGAAATTCTGATAAACATATTATTAACGATAGAAGAGTATAAATAGGGTTACAAGTGAATCTAACGAAATTGTATTATAAGGAAATAAAATATACTTAATGACTACAAACTATCTATCTAAATAGCCAATAAGGGGAGAATACTAATCTAAGATATGAAATATATTATCTAACAGAATTCAGTTCACGATCATTAATCGTATTTGATCAGTTTTTAATAGTTATTAATGTTATAATAATTAATTTTTCGATACTGAATGATGTGATTGATCGTTTCTCAATGTGGTGACGTTTTTCTTATAGGGCATATGGATCGGAATGAACATTGGAGTTCTCACACAGACTCTTGCGCTTACTTACATGGTACGAAAAACGGATTGGGACCAAGAAGTAAAAATAGCAGCCGAACGCCTCCAACGTTTTTACCTTAAATCGTCCGAAGAACCGAAGCATAGTAATGGGCATGCTTAAATTGCAAGAACTAACAAGAAAGATTTTCAATATGGTTTATTAAGAAAGGTTTCCAATTTTAACCATGTCTTTTTTTTTTTTTTGACACTTTTTACAGTTATAACCAGAGATTTTATTTTATTTTGTTCTAACTGAAATTTTCTTGAAGGGAAATTAAAGGTCTATTGGAATTTGGACCTATTTCGACATTTGTTTTTACTAATATAATCACAATTATTCGTATTATATACAATTTTCTGATTCTCGATAGGTTACCAAATTTCTAATATGTTGAATTAATGATCATTTAAGCTCATAAAATGAAATCGCAAGAATAATCACAACTTTACGTTTGTGACGTTTTAAGCTCTATGTATGCATGTGCTTTTTTTTGGCGTTTTTGTTATCAATAACACTGAGCTTGACTCATATAATAAATAATGATAAAGTACTTCTTGAAATAGCAAATTATTCAACGTGTTCAGAGATCGACCCATTTAAGAATCAAAGAGCGTAATCACAATTTCAAATTGAATATAACAAAATTGACTAAAATTTGGATCATATTTATTTGGGTTAGTTTAATTTATTTACACCCCCAAACATATGATATATTCAATGTGTAATCAATACCACGTCTCTATACCGAAAATCTCCCAAAAAAGTTTGGGAAAAGTGTTCACTAACGAGTTGAGCACTTATATTAAACTGTGAGACTAAATATGGAATATTTTGAAAGTTACAAACTAAACCAAAAAAAATTATAATAAATATAATAAAAATTAAACTTGAACTAAGTAATAAATGTTCTAATAAATATTCGAGTGAAAGAAATACTTTCCTTTTTCTCTTTTCGGTTTTTGCAAATGGGGCCATAAAGAATTAGAGCTTAGAAAAGTCCTATAGGTAATATATATATTAAATTATATATTCATTGAAATTCGTGGTATAAAATTGGTAGTATGTGGTAAAATCTGATCCAGCCATGCTACCAAACTCTTTACAAATTAAAATAAAATAAATACAAAAATCTTCAAAAGTAAGCATTTAATTCTGCTGCTGCTATTCACGGGCCTTTTATTCTTTTATGTACTAACATTAACTATTACTTTACTAATTTATTTTATTTATTTTTACTATTCGATGATAAGAGAAAATTACACTTTTTATCTTATAATATAGTTCAAATTTAATTTTAGTCTCATTCATTATAAATTTATCATATTCAATTTCATGATTTTCAGAATATATCACATTTAATCTAATCGTCTAAAATTTAACGATGTAGTCAAGAACAAATGAATATACTCACATATCAATATTTTTATTCAATATCAAGTATCTCCTGTTCAAATAATCTTCCCAAAAAGTTAAAAAATTTGATCAAAATACTATCAACTTTTATTAGATCATAGACGGTAAAACTAGTTATGCAATATTTTAAAAATAATAAAATTAAATATAAATAACTCGTATGAAACTAAAATTAAATTTAAACTAAATCACAAAAAAGTAATTTTTCCTACAATAATGGCCAATTGGTAGTGGCAGACTTTTGTAGTGGCGCCATTAAAGTTACGTAAACGCATTGAATAATATCTTCCAAATTAAGACAAACGTTTCAACAAACTCCAAAACCTACCAAATTTTCATATCATCTCACTTCATATATATATATATATATATATATATATATATTATATATTCATTATTCAATCATCTTTCTTCTTCCCAACAACAAATCTAAAGCAAACTTTCTTTGCAGTGGCCATCTCTAATCACCAGGTCTCTCTCTCTCTCTCTCTCTCTCTATATATATATATATATATATATTATATGTATATATATCTCACACACAGACACACACAGAAATACACACTATGTGTGTATTCCCACTGTGTGTTTGTGTGTGTGATTATCAAGTTGAAGTTTCTATTAAGTAATAAGTTTAATTTGTCGCACAGTTCTTCATTTTTTTTTTTCAATACTCTTGGATAATTACACTCAAAGCCCTCAGGGTTTATTTGTAAGATTTACGGGTGAAATTGTAAGAACCAATAAATATACAAAGTGTGTGTAATTGTAAGAGTGTATTAAAATAAGGGGGAATTTATGTAATTTTGAAAACATTAGGGGCTCTTTTGATCATTAATGCTAAACTTGAAGGGGTCATTAGGTAATTTTCTCTTCTTTGATTTATCATCACTAATGGTAGAACTAGAGACTAGAGAGTTATTAATTTCATAGTATTAATTGTACTACTGATTTTAATTAAATTATGTAGACAACTTAACTTTTGTTGGTAAACTTTAAGAAAATTAAAAAACCCCACTTGTCCTACTAACATAGTTGAATAAATGCAAGTAAATTTCATCTTTCTTTTGTTTTTTTAATTGCATTTATACAAGTTTGAATAATATATTTGTATTTATAATAAAGTTATAAAGTGAAATTCATACATAATAAAATAAAAATAACGACTAAATTTTACGTCGTTACTTAATTTTCTTCGTAAAATAATTGTTTTAGAGCCATGGCCAATGGATTGCAAGAGAGTTTGCTTACTTCAAGAGTAGAAGAAGAGGGTGATTTGAAGGCAAGAGTTTTGTTAGAGTCGAAAAAGATATGGAGAGTTGCATTGCCCGGTCTTATATCGAGAGTTACGTCTTTTGGTACCGTTGTCGTTACGCAGTCGTTTATCGGTCATATAAGCGCGGTGGATCTTGCCGGTTATGCTCTTGTTCAAACCTTAGGCGTGCGGTTTGTGAACGGGATTTTGGTAAGCTAAACTCTAACTTTGTGTAACTGAATTTGGATGAATGATTTCAAATGACTCTGAATTAGTGTGCTTAATTAATGTGTTTATTATTGATAAATTTGAATTAGCTTTTAAATCCTTTAATCTAAAGGAATATGTTTCTTCAATGTATGCATATATGATAGTGTTCTCTTTCGTCAAGAATTTTACTTTTAGTCCTACATTTATGGGATTTTAGAAAAAGTCTCAATATTCGCATTAGTTGCAATATTATTCAATTTTTATAATAATATTAGTTTCGTATTTTATTTTGCTATTATAAATTGAATTTTAGCCCCCTTCAACTAAACCAGATTTAGTAAATAACACTAAACAAATATTATTTGTCTTTTACCCCATGAAAAATAATTTAAAAATTAAAAAGGAGAACATATAGGTTTAGCCGGGACGTTCATAACATGGTCCAATCATCATCTTCCTCAACCATTTTTTATTTTCTTCTAATTTTACTGGGATAAGTGAAAATGATATTTGTTTAAGGGGGTGGTTGATACATTCTGTATATAGTATAAGACTATAAGTGGCAAAATTCAATTTTAAATAACAAAAATAAAATATAGGACCAACATTGATTAAGATTAATGTTGCAACTTTATCAGGGACCGTTTTCAAAAATTTCGTAAAGTGTGAGACTAAAACTAGAATCGTGATGTCTTATAAGACTATATTTGCTTCCTATTTCTCTAAAACAACACATTCCGTATCTTTCATGCAATGAACTTGTATCTCTTTCCGCAGATAGGAATGTCGAGTGCAACCGAAACTCTTTGTGGCCAAGCATATGGGGCAAAACAATACCACATGATGGGCATTTTCTTGCAACGATCGTGGCTAGTCGATCTCGTCACATTAACAATCTTGCTACCACTTTTTCTATTTGCGTCTTCGATTTTCAAGCTACTTGGCGAAGAAACGGCTATTGCAGAGTCCGCGGGATATATCGCTCTATGGTTCATTCCCTTTTGCTATGGCCTCGTTTTTAACTTGACAATCGGAATGTATCTACAAGCACAACAAAAGAACATCATAATTGCGTATCTTTCGGTTCTTCAAATTGCGGTTCATATTCCTTGTTCGTGGGTTTTTGTGTACGTTCTCGACTGGGGGGTAACGGGGGCCATGGCTGCACTTTGCGTGTCTCAATGGATTGCGGTTTTTGGAGAATTTGTGTACATTTTCGGAGGATGGTGCCCCGAGTCGTGGACCGGGTTTACTGTGGCTGCCATTAAGGACATTTTTCCCGTTGTGAAGCTCTCGATTTCTTCGGGTCTCATGATTTGGTAAATCCTTCGAAATGACAATAGTTAGAATAATATATGATCTTATTACATGGTAAATTACATTGGGGTAAATCGCTTTTTCCGTCCCATAAGCATTACCATGTACACTTTTAGTCCTGCGTTTCTCAATTTCTCACTTTTAGTCCCGTAAGTCAATTTTATTAGTTTTGGTCCCTTGACCAAATTTCGTCCAAATTCTAACGGAACCATGCACGTGAGTCGTGCGTGACCGTTACTGACAAGGTATTGGTTCTGTTTAAATTTGGACGGAATTTGGTCAAGAGACCAAAACTGATAAGTTTGACGACTTATGGGACTAAAAGCGAGGAAAGTGAGAAGCGCGTGACTAAAAGTGTACATAGTGATACTTATGGAACGAAAAACGCAATAAACCCCTAATTAGAATAATATATGATCTTGGTAAATTGCATTGAGACCCAAAAACCCGAGATTTGAGAAATTACAATAACTTTTAACTTCCTCTGTTATTACAATGCGTTAGTAATGTAAATTTTATCCCTCAATTGAAAATTTGATTTTATTTCGACTCTCTAAGTACTTAACAATTATACATATATTCGTCATTCACGTTTTAGCTATTCGTATAAATTTTATGTAACATTGCATGATTATGGAATATCTTTTAAAAACTAACGTGCTAAACGGGTTTTAATTGTTTCGTAGCTTGGAGATGTGGTACTATGCCATTCTTGTCCTAGTAGCGGGATACATGAAAAACGCAGAGGTCGCTATATCTGCCTTCTCCGTTTGGTACGGTTTCATTATACGTCTCGTTTTTTCACCAACCGTACGAAGATTGCTACTAAATTTCGTATTTTTTGCAGCCTTAACATTAATGGATGGGAATTCATGATATGCTTAGGCATTCTTGGAGCTGCATGGTACGCGTTTATTAGATACATACATTATATATCGTTTTGATGCACTTTATACTTGACTCGTGTGTGTGTATGTAACGATTTATTTTCGATTATTTATTTTGATTATATAGTGTTCGTGTCGCAAATGAGCTAGGACGAGGAGATGCTAAAGCTGTGAAATTCTCGATCAAAGTCCTTTTGTCTACTTCGGTTGTAATAGGAGTCGTATTTTGGATTCTTTGCCTCGTTTTTGGTAATAAAATCGGATACTTCTTTAGCAACGATGAGGAAGTCGTGAAGAGCGTCTCAGATCTTTCTATTCTACTTGCTTTCTCGATGTTGTTCAATAGCATTTATCCAGTGTTCTCGGGTTTGTTTCTCTCGTTCTTTTCATCCATGCCATTGATTTACATGCGCGATATAATCTGCATATATCTAGATTTTCTATTCCAAATTCATATTACATCTCAGATTATATTTGACACGTGTAATTCCAGTTATTAAATTTTCTATTAGATATATGTGCGATATAATTTGCATGTATCTAAATTTTCTATTCCAGATTCCTATTACATCTTGTTATATTTGACACGTCTAATTATTGTAGTTATTAAATGTTGTTTAACATGTGTAAAATTTTTACACTTATCAAATATCCGATATTTGGAATAGAAAATGGAACACGATTTTGAATAGAAAATCTTATCCCATATCTAACGGCTAACGTCCTTCGGATGCACGTTTTTCGTCATTAGGTGTTGCGGTTGGAGCCGGGATGCAAGCAACTGTGGCGATTATCAACATTGTTTGCTTCTATTTGATTGGACTACCCGTCGGGCTTGTGCTCGGATATGTTGCTCATTTTCAAGTGAAGGTAAATCGCAATACGTTTTCTATAGTCGCGTTAAGGCCTTGTTTGTTTGAAAGATATTATTTAGGAAACGAAAACGCAAGAAAAATTATTTTTGAAGAGCTTGGTTAGTAGGGAAAATCAACAAGAAAATATAATAGGGAAAAAAAGTTTCTAATATCGGAAAATTACTTTTCGAGAAGCGTTTAAATTGGAAACTATGCATCTCGTTTCGATATTCAGTAAAAAAAAGATAATTATGTTATGTATTTAGGGATGGTAATGGAATGGGTCCGTGACTGGTAATGCATTCATAATTTTCAATACCCAATTAGTCCCGGTCCCAATAGGTCTTTGGCGAGTCCGGGTCCTACCCGGTGGACCCGGTAGAATAATAATCTTAAACTTTTTTTCTATTTATAATATTCTCAGAAGCACATTCAAAACATATAAAATAATATTAAATTAATATAAAACACCAAAAACACATCCAAATGGATAGTAAGTAAAAAATTTAAGCTGATAAAGTCTCTTCAAATTTTACAATATTAAATAAATCATCAACCATTAAGTTTTTACTTGAAAAATAGTACTTTTTTTGTTATATTTTAAGTAATAAATTAAATAACAATAATATATATATATAAGAAAGTTAATATTTAATGACCGAGTCCGGGTCTGGGACTAGACGGGTATCTGACGGACTCGGACCCAGTCGTAATTTTTTATACCCGGACTTGGACCCGGTTTCATTTTTTTGACTCATTCTCGGTCTCATCAGGACGGGTCCTCATTTTTCCCGGTCTCATTGCCATCCCTGTATGTATTATTACATCTATGTAGACTCAATGTTGTTTTTGAAAAAATAAACGATATGTGGTCCTAATATTATCGAAAATTGAAAACTGATACCGGGTTTTGCAGGGCCTATGGATCGGAATGCTCTGTGGAGTTGTCACCGAGACGCTTGCACTGAGCTTCATGATGTGGCGGACGAATTGGGACGAAGAGGTATTATTCTTCTCTCCGAAAACTATGTTAAAATGAGTAGAAATCGAATCAACTATGAAGAAACAAAAGGTCTCTAAATATCAACATTCTTAATAAAACACTTCGATTATGCATACTTTTATACTTTTATAGGTACTAAAAGCTTCGGCCCGTCTCAAGAAATGGTACATAAAAGCTCCGTCTGAGGGTAGTCGAAAGCCGGATGAAGCTTGAGTTTCGAAAACTGGAACTAATACAGACATGCAACAAAGTATTGATAATAGGTTGCATTTTGCTTATGCCAATGCTCATTATTTTCGTTTTTTTTTTTTGGAATATTTTTCGAGGATTTTGGATAACAAGATATCGTAATTTTGGTCTTCGTTTTATAGCTTCGACTTTTGTTTTTTCGAAACTAAAAGAGGGGATGATGAAACTACTATTGTAGCTTGTAACCTTCCATTTTTGGACATTGATTTTATCATAAAAGGAGCTGTAAGAACAATGGCATTGATTTACTTATGGTTAGTTTTGTTAGTTATTTGATGTTACTTACATGTACACAACAATTGGTGTTCTCGAAAATTTCGTGTTACCAACTTAATTACGATCGAAAAGAATTTGTGGCTCGTTTAATATTTTGCAATGATAATGCGTAAAATGAACAAATCCCATGAACATAAAAATTATAGTGAATTGGGTGATTTTCATAACCCGCTTCTTATCATATTAATAATTATGATTATATGTTCGATAAATTAGTTCAATATAAAAATTATCCTCTTTATTGGTTACTATCTAAAAGAAATTGTATTTTTTCCTGAAAGTTTTTTTAAATTAACAGTAGGGACCAATTTTTTCGAGCCTAACAAATGAGGAACCAATTTTTTTTTTTTTTTGTGGACCAACAGAGAATGAATTAGTGAAACGGGAAACAGGCTATTAAATTATTTTACTAACCAAAAATATTTTTCTAGTGGAACCAATAAAGAATGGTTGTATTTTTCCCATAATAATTTAATGAATTCACTATTTATTGTACCAAATAATATTGTTGTACTTGGTGAATTTGTTGTTGTACCTTGTTCAGAGGATGAGGATTATAGTTTGGCCTTATGATTTGCTAAAACCTACTGATATCATATGATTTGCATTAACCAAAGGTTTAAAAAAAAAAAAAAAAACAATTTCGGTTCGGTTTCCAGTTCTAAATTTGGGTGAACCGAAAATTCATTTCGGTTCGGTTTTAACCAAATGAGCACCCCTACTTTCAAACAATATACTTGACGATTTTTCAAATCAAATAGAATCAATATGCAATTTTATACTATTTACAAAAACACAGATCAATGTATGAGAATTTATATAACATGTCAGTAAAAGTATATTACAATTCCACCATAGTATCGGGTTTCACATCTATCAAGGGGTGTCTCTGTAATTTTCAAAACTTGTCGAGCCCCATAGTAATTACCCATAAGTAAAGGGGTGAGCATATAATTATCCCTCTTCTAACGATAATATAACTTGAGAAAGCAAAGTATACGTACTATCTTTTCAATAGATTATAAGCGGGCAAATCTCTAATAGTCGACACGTCTTCTATTGAAAGCTCACGTTCTAGTTGTGCTCTTGTCGACTTGAGAACATCCTTCAAAAAAAAAAAAACTATTATTAGTTTTGAAAAACGTGAAATTAGAATAGGATTGTGTATTCGTGTTCTCACGTTAAATTCCATATATGAAGCACGCTTTACAAGCCATTGTGCGTCCAACATTGTAAAGGCGACACAAAAAAGATGGTCAAAAGCCATCTCGTCTTCGTTCAACAATTCCAGAAATCGATGTCCAGCTTTAGTGTTAGGCTTCCCTATTGAAGAATTTCATACTTCACAATGTTATTATAAAGTATAAACCAAACCGCTGCAAAACAATTGGGCGTAAATCATAACTCATGTTATGCTAACCCGTTTTTTGTTTCTTCGAGTACAAAGATGAATACACAAATTTATTGGGAAAATTGCATTTTTTGTCTCATAACTTAACCAAAGTTCGTTTTTGGTGAACATAGTTTTGACATACAATGGGACGAAAAAATTCAATCACGACATTTTTTGGTGAGATGGTGATTCCCGTTTTGGGGTGGGGTGGGCTGGGGGATATGATGGACCCAAATATATATATATATATATTAGGGGTGGCAATTTGGGTCCATACATATATTTGGACCCAAACTAAACTAAGTTTTCAATGGGTTGGGTTCTAACATTTTAGCATTTTAGTTCGTTGGCTTTTAATAATATTTGTGTCCAATTGAGTCTTAAATTGGGTTCAATTTGGGTCGAATTTGGGCCCAACCTATTCTCCACTTTGTATCAATAATCTAGATTTTACACTCTACAGCAACCCCTTACACCACTTTGATTCAGAATTGGTCCATTTTGGGTCCTTGTTGGGTCCAACTATAATGCATATTTTTTGACATTGGACCCAATTGGACCCAACCCACTTTAAGCCCAACCCAAATGGACCCAACCCAAACCCGACCCATTCAACTTAATTGCCACCCCTAATATATATATATATATATATATATATATATATATATATATATATATGCATGATGAAAATTGACTGTTTTGGAAATTACGCACCTGACTGAAGATCTAACATCTGCACAAGCATGAACGATATATTGATTCCAGCCACTGCAAATGGATACTCCCACTCAGAGCGGTCTCCATCTCTCTTGTGCAACAAGTTTTGAAACGATTCCTATCATTGAAACAGTAGAAAATGGATTAAAATTAAGTACATTTACTAGTTCCATATCGAAGTAAGAAGACTTGAATATATTGAAAAACATCAGCTTAGATATCGGCAAACATGCAACTTTCTTTGTTTCGTTTTTAGCTAACGAGAAGACGGCATAAAAATCGTTGAATATAAAATCTAGGCGATAAATATATCATCAATTATTAAAATCTTGATAGTAACTTCAGTTCAGGGAAACAATAAGAAAAAGCCTATTATAAGCTTTAGTGCTATTTACATAAAACTCCCCCGACTTTCCGTGAATTACAATGTGACCCCTTGTAAGGTTTATAGGGGTGTAAATGTACGAATGCGTTAACATGAGGGAGGTTTTATGTAGTTTCAAAGAGATCAGGGCGGTCTTGGTAATTAGCACTGAAGTGAAGGGTATGTAGGCAAATGCAGAAAAAAGTTAGAATACAAACCGGATACGTCTTGGCAAAGAAGATAAGGTTCTCCAATGATATAAATCCTCCGCCCCTAAACATTTTGGTCAAAGATTTTCAAAATAAATATCGATTATTAACACATTTGTACTTCAAAAAACTTATCACACATCATTATAAACCTGAAATCTGTTGAAGGATCACATCCCTGCCAACCCATCTCTTTCCAAAGCTCTGATTTAAGAGCCGGAAGTTGTCTATCAGGATAAGCTAACCTCCATAGATGTTTAAGTGCATCCTGTCAACAAAATATCAATAGTGATATTATAACATAATATTACAACATTATATTATAACATTATGAAATTTCCTATCATTCATCATATGGAGTCGTCTTTTTGTTGGGTTACACAACATGGGAAATACAAAAAGAAGTATTGGGATATATGAAAAACAGTATCTTGTTTAGATAAATGGAAGCAAATACATACTTGATGCTCTAAGAAAGATCCATCGAAAGGAACTGCTAGCCTCTGCTTCAGTTGTTTTAGCCTTGCTTCCTATTACCAAACCAACTCAAATATTTAAGATACGGATTATTTGAAAACTGAAACCATTGAAGAATATACGAAATTAGAAATACAAGAAGCCCAACAGGAGAGTAACAAGTATTTAAAAACTCAATAATAACTCAAATGTGCAAGTAGAAACAATAACAACCAATGATACTGTTTGATCGAACACATACTGGTATATGATTGCTTCTGCATTAGCATTTTACTAGCTTCACAAACAGTTTTCCTTTACTAATAACATCAACACAGGTTCAAATTTCAAATTGTATTATAAATACAACAGTAGTCCGTTATAGTTATACTTTCTGTATAAAACCCATAAAATCACTCTTTTGGAGGATCACAAGCATAGCAACTTGACATCCTTCATTCGCACAATGAACTTTGTTAAAATTGAAACGTATTCCTAATAAATCAGACTAAAATGTTATAATCACACATTCACACTAAACAGTACTTGACTCAATCTCGGTGGTTTTAGTATAAAGATCGAAATCTAAAGAACCGCAAAATCGTGAGAATACGCAGTGTAATTAACCACTTGTAACCACTCAAGGAAAATACATGCCTATAGGGCTTGTGTTTTCCTATCAGCACACACAAAATAGATGCAAAAAGCAAGTAACAAGCAAAAAGATCTACGCAGTACTTGAAGGTGATTTTTCATATATACATGGCTGTTCACAAGTTCACTGGCAGAACTGTCTTCTTTTAATCAGATTCTTATCTTAAACGTACATTTTGGCAGATGGGATGAGAATTACTCATTGCCTTAGCACAACGTATGAAGGGAAAATAAACATTATAAAAGACAAGCAACTCAATCAATCATTTCCGAAATGGTCAAAGAAGTTGCTACATGATACCTGCAAGGAACTAAGCAAAAGAGGTGGAAGGTTGCCTTTTGCTCCATTTTGAGAGCCCGAGGTGAATGGTAAAAATCGTCCAATCAGTGTCCCAGATCCAATAACAATGTTAGCTGGAAAAGGAAAAGTGAAATAATATTAGCTAGTTTATAATCTATAACAACTATTACAAGTCTATCATGGACCAAACAAACAACAATCCCACATGAACATGTTCCATTAAAACACGAAAAATTCACATTATAAATCACTGGAGCAGCATAGCTCATATCAATTATCATAACGTTAAATTAATCTTTTGATAGATAGAGTTGGCATGTAAAAGATACGAAACTGCAAATAATACAAACTACCTTGCCAATCTATATACATGGTACACAAGAGTATGGTGAAGAGTTTATCATTTTCGAATCAGAAAACGTGGTGCATTAGGGTTTATCTCAGTATTTCGACTGCTGCAAATGCATGTCTGCCTACTAACAACAAACAAACACGAAGGAGTCCATTCACCTTGCCCCGTCTATCATCATACTTCATAATCAGAAAATCTTGACAACTGAGGAGCTAAATCACCATCCCGCAAAACAACAAGTGTATTTGAAAGCTAAATGTTATTTCATTTGATTTAGTCTACTCTACTAACACAGAAACATGAAATTCTTAGCATACCTAACCATTGCGCCCACTGCATGATCAGATGCGAAAAAAGCAGAGTCCAATGCAAACGTTCTTTACTCCTTTCATCATCCAAAATGCCCTAATCACAATTTACACCAAATTAAACACAATAAACTCAATTCAATCCTTAAAAAAATCAATTTTCTCAAAATTCATATACCTCGGAATCTCTATCGTTATTATCATCGTTCTCCCGGTTATTTCCGAGCAATGGCTCGTTTAAAGAATCGATTTCAGAAGCTTCGAAGCGATCGTATTCATAACTTCCTCCATCAATATCGCCATGGTGGACCCTTCTTCTCAGCGTTCGTGAAGTCATCGAAAAGTTGCGCTATCACGTAATCGAACTGAAAATTTTGTGATCAATTAGTTGAAATTCGGAAGAAAAACCTTTGTACTTGCTTTGATCTGAATTAAGGAAGCTACAGCCGACAGGCACCATTAATATTCTCTTTTGTTATTTTTTTTTGTTTTTAAGCCATTTAACAATAATATGAAGGAAAAAAATATATTATTAAGTTAAAAGATTATGGGTTGACTTTGATTCTAATTTATAGTTCATTATTTCTAATTTGTAATAATATATTACTAATAGTGGTTGTTGATTTAATATTTTATATAATATTATTACACTTTATATCCTGTATTATTTCACTTTGTCGTAATCAAGGTCTCGAATTATCATACATAACGAAATTGCATTTTTCTTCTCTTTGCTTATTCCAAGTTTAATCTCCTTAGTTTTGAATCTTGTATTTATCTAATAACTTTCAAATTAATACACATTTAGTCTTAATCAAATTCATTTAGATATTAATGAGTCGCTTTGGGAATTTTTGTGATACGTGACGTTATTTTTATTTATTACCATTTTGCATGAATTCTCCAAAAAAAAAATTGGTCAAAATTGTTGACTAATAGAGCAAGATTGACGTTATCTTTATTTATTACCATTTTTCATGAATTCTCCGGAAAAAAAATTGGTCAAAATTGTTGACTAATAGAGCAATACGTTGACATTTAAATGTTTTACGAAATTAATTGTGAGTTATTTTAAAAGTTATAAAATTAATTATAAATTTCACAATAAATGAGAAAAAAATTCCTTTCTTTCTCTTTCTATATGTTCGATTTTTTAAAATTATAATTAGTGATAAGTCTGCTGACAATTAGATTTTATCGATCGAGCTTAAGCTAATCATATATAAGACTAAATTATATATATAATAGTTATATGGTTGCTTATCATTCAATACAAAGGAATATATTGATAGCTTAATGTACATATGGTTGCTTATTATTATTCACCATAAAACTCTTTACACCATTTATAATTCACAGTTTATAGCTTAAAAACTCGTAATTACAAAAAAAAATACCCATCTGGCTAGACGAATTCGCCTATAATTACGTCAAATTCAGCTGTAATCGACATCAACTTCATATATTCCAACACGATCGAATAATTATCGACGAACCAATTCAACAGATATAACCTTCCCAAAGATAACCCTTATGGTGTGTTTGGATTGAAGGATTTCAAAGTCATGGATTTCAAATTCATTGACAAATCTATTTGAGTTTGTTTGAATGAATCCAAATTGTAATGAATTTCAAATCCATTGACACTCATTTTGAGCTATCTTTTCTATCAACATAGTGGATTTCAAATGACTACATTTTAGAGTCATTTGAAATCCACTCCTCAAATCCAACTAGTGTGTTTGGATTGAAGGAACAAATCCATGAAGTTCGTTTGGATGTATCCAAGTTATAATGAATTTCAAATTAGTCACTTTGAGCTATTTTCTCCATAACTACGGTGGATTTCAAATGACTCCATTTTAGGTGTCATTTCAAATCCTTCCTCCAAATTCCCTCCCCAAATCCAAATCACTCAATCCAAACACACCCTTAGTTCTATTTGACAACTCGAAACAAAATCTTGAAAAATATCTATAACCCAAATTCTCAAAAGCCTGCATTTAGTTTACACTTACTACAGAGTACCAAAAACCCGGTAATAACACAACACGGTAACCCGATAAAGGTAACCCGATAAAAGTACACGACAACTTAATAACTACGAAAAGTTAGTGCCAAAACGAACCATTCTATTAATCCATATACATAAAAAGAAGAAAAAAAAAAGGGTCCACCAACTTACCAATATCTACTCACTGCCTGTGTATGGGCGGCGTAGGCGGCTGATGACTTTGCCCGTAAAACCCGACGGGCCTATAATGCCCTCCATTTCCCGCCTGCTGATGTGGCAGTCCTTGCTGGGGTGGTGGGCCCGGCCTAGCGAACCCTAAAAAGTTGCTTCCCCCATAGCCATAGGGAAGATTCATCATGTTCGATTGGCCTAGTTGATTCGCCGGAGCGCCAGCTGGCGGCGCCGGAGGTGGCGGCGGTGGGAGGAACGGAGGCGGCAAATAGGATGAATTAGTGGGTCCCGCGGGTTTATCCAACTTGGGTCGTTTAACGCCGCTGCTCATTGATGCGGCCTCTTCGGCTACGAGGGACGAGAGGACAGATGTCAGCATCTGAGCGGATGACATCGAGGCGGTGAGTTTTGCGGCAACTGCAGCTGCTGTAGCTTTCATGCTTTCCTCTTCAGTGATTGTGGGATTTGTGAATGAAGTCAAAGGGGGGTGGGTGGTGGGGGGTGGGGTAAGAGATGGATTGTCAACTATCATTTGGTTCATAGTTGGTGGTGATGTTAGCCGGAGTTTTGTGTTAGCTGCATGATCGATTTGACTTCGAGCTACCTGCATATTTCAATAAAGTCAATATTAGAGAATAAATGAAAGGAAAAAGATAAATATGACGAGTAATGAGAGGCCAACAAGTAGTCTTGCTCCACCTCAGCACAAATGATCGTTAAAAAAAACGATGAAAAGATATAAAAAAGAGGGGAGTTGTGATGTTGTCTCATAAGATAGGATATGTTGCAATCTTAGTCTCATTGTTTGCAAAATTAGTCCAATTAGAACGCAATTAGGGCTATAATGGGTGAAGAATACCCAGACCCAAACCGGACCCACGAAATGCCCACCCAAATATTTTACCGGACCCGATCGCATATCCTACGGGTCAAAAAAAAGTTAGACTCTACAGTCTGGGTATGTCTTTGGTCGGGTTCGTGTCAGGCAAATACCCACAGGTAAACTTCGGGTTTTGTTCGGGTATCCGCTGGTATTTTCAAAAGGTAAAATTCGGGTAAATTTTATGTAATGTTCGGATATATTTTAGGGTAAAATACCCGTGGGTAAAAGTTAGACCCCAACCCGAACTACCTAGTGTTATCAGGTCCAGGTTTCAGACCCACGTGTGTTTCGGGTATAGAACGCGGGTATTTTCAAAAGGTAATGTTCGGATATTTTTTCGGGTAAAATAATCGCAAGTAAAAAATTAGACTGAACCCGAACTACCTAGTGTTATCGGGTCCGGGTTTCAGACCCTACGGGTTTGGTAAGTTTTCTATTGAATGGGTCCCAGGTCCGGGTAATCCCCGTCCATTGACAAGCCTAAACGCAATTTTGGTCTCAGCTTTAAACAGGGATGGATTTGCTCGTGGAATGCACACGCTCACACGCAATTATATGAAGGTTCCATTCGTTTTTTTAATAGTTCCGACTAAAAATGTCCAAAAAGCATATCTAGTTGGATTTTTTCAAGCCTGTAACTCGCCTAGAACCAATTCTAGGTACAGAAAGAGGCAAAAATTGGCAATATATCAAGAATGGTAAACATGAAAGTTAAGCAAATGGAAATGAAGATATTACATGTAACTCGCTCCTAATCAGCTCCAGCTTCGTTTCCTGCAAATTTACAACTTGTCAGATATTGAGAAATCTTTAGCCATAAATACAGACAACACAACGAAATACAGAAAGTGCTTATGCAATACATCGGTTGAAATTGTTATATGATTCTGTTTCCTGGTAGGTTAGGTAATTTCTCAAAAACTCGGGGTGTTTTTCGTTATTAGGGTCTCAAATGTCTTTAAAAAAAATCTCAAAAACAAAACTAATCAATAAATACAAAATTTATCCAATTGAAGCAGCTCGGATCGTAGAGAAAAGAGATCGAAAAACAAAACCATACTTGATCCTGAAGTGCTTCTCTAAGCTGGGAAACCAAAGCAACTCTGATGGCCTCAAAATTTTCAAGTTGGCTAATGCATTGCTGAAGCATATTCTCCTGTTTCTCTATATTATCCACTACATCAGAACCCATAAATTTTCCTGAATTTTACGTTAAATATCAAAGTCAGATGTTAACAATTTAATTTTGAGAACAAAAATTATCCAACTGAGGCCATAAAAATTGCCAAAATGACGTTAAATTACTAGGAAAATTTGCTCAAATAGAACCTTGAGATGCAAGATTCGCAAGGTCTCTCTCTATTTCTTGTACGCAAGAAACAATGTCTCTAGATTTGTTCAAAGCCTCTTCTTCATTGACGGTTTCATCATATACCGACTGGAAAGCAGTTAATATTTTTTCTGGAAAGCCCCCAACGGCTAATTTCTGGGAAAAATCAAAAAGATAAGAGGGTCCTTAATAAAAAGAATTGCAATAAAAACAAATATTCAAATAAAATGTGACATTTTTGGCTCACATGAGTGGATTTATCATACTTACAATCCTCACAGCATTGACATCTCGTTTGATAATCTTGATAGGATTTGAGTTCTTTGCGTTGTTAGCTGGGGAAGGATTTTTAATCGGAGAAGGGTTTTTGCCAAGTACTTCGTTTTTGAGGTTTTGGCCTCTTGATCCAAAAACTTTTCTTTCTTCCCAGATGTTAACCTGATATTAAGAGCAATATTTATAAAGCTTAATCTTCGACAAATGATATCACAACTTATGCTTGCTAAAAAAAATCGAGAACATCAATAAGAAATGTGATGAGATGATTTGGATTAATAGAAACTCATTGACCAGATAGAAATCATGGTATGTAACTATGTACAATTACACATATAGGGTGACAGTCATATATGTCTATGAGCAACGAATTCTTGATAATTTTGTAATCTGATTATTGGAAAATTCATTACATGTTAATTGCTAGATTTTAGTCAATTTCTACCTCAAAAAGTATGACAAAAATTCAGTACATCACAAAGATACAACCAATTGAAATACTGAAAAGCTCTCATCCAAAAAGAAAAATGAAACTCAAGAATATCTATACTATTTCCAAAACAAACCATATCGTAGCCATTAGAAAATACAAAAAAAGCTTGACTAAAATCATAACATACTTACCAATCTAGTTTAAATTTAGACAATTCAAGACAGGAAATGCCATTAATGAAGGGCTAAAAGGGATAAAGGAATCAAGTACGGCAAATTAAAAGGCGGTCTATAAATTTACCAGTCTGGAAGCAACTTTTTTGCAATTCTCTTCATTACTATCGAAAACGCCCTTAATAGCTGTGGGAAGAACTTTCCAGAATTCATTCACGAATTCGCTGCCTTTGCGCCTGCTATTTTGCAGGATATCATTGGACAAGTACAAAAAGGAAACTCGTTGGTCACGAGCTGCTGATTTGAATAATGTATCCCATGTTTCAACAACTTGTTTCGCCTTTTTACGGTGAGATATACACCATCGGGACACAGCTAATTTAATGTTATAAAGAATTGCAATATGATATCAATGTGAAAGATCATATAAAACACCAAAAATTAGACACAGAATCACTACTCAGCACTAGAAAATATTCACATTTTTTTGTAAAAAGAAGGAAATATTGAAGCATTTCTCTTAGGGTGTGTTTGGATTGAAGGATTTGAAAACAATGGATTTTAAATTCATCGACAAATCCATTTAAGTTTGTTTGGATGAATTCATGTTATGATGGATTTCAAATCGGCATTCATTTTAAGCTATTTTCTCTACAATTATGGTGGATTTCAAATTACTCCATTTTACAGTCGTTTGAAATCCTTCCTCCAAATTCCTTCCTCAAATCCAAATCACTCGATCCAAACACACCCTTATTGAATTATACTTTTCCTGTATCAATATTCAATTAATTCACATCGTTTCGAGTGCAAGCATCTTATTCTACTTCAAGTTAACAAATTACACATAATATTCATTTGTTTTTTATGATTCATCAAGAAATTTGACAAATTAAATGTGTATGTATAGTTGGCTACTTAATTCTGAATCAAAAGCTAACCTCCAAAACATTCAGTTCAAAATATTCAGCTCGAAAGATATGATGAAGTTAGTATTCAGTCAAGAACAAGACTTTTGAAAAATTATTCACATTCTCCATGCCATTAAAACATGAATGCTAACTTAACGACCATTTGCAGATGGGTTTTCATTATCAAACATTTTAAATGCACCGAAAAAGATTATTCATCATGTTAATACACATACTACCAGAACAAAGGATACATTCTATGCTTTGCTGAGAGCTGTTGAGTTTAGAGAGTTTCTCAGTCAATATATTCTCGTTGAAAGTCTCTTCACCCATTCTACTGTTTGGAGAAATTCCACTATGCCTCGGATTGCCTGTAATTGTATATAAAAATCGAACCCTGGAAAAGGGGAAAAAACAAAAAGGAGATTAAGTTTCGGGGTAGGCGTGGCGGTTGAGATCAATTTTGTTCTTCCATTATTTTAGTTTAGAAATGATGAAAAAGTGACGGATTTGAATCCATTATTACTAGTATTATTTGAATATGATAAGCTAAAAATACAAATGTCAATTACTTATGAAAGTATTAGTTATTTTCAAACAGTTATCTTTACAATTTGTTAAAATTATAACAGTAGGGAAAGACATAAAGGGGATTCTTTTTTATTTAATGAACTTTGAACACACAAAAAATGTAATCCAAAATGGCTTACCCAGGGAAATGGTCCCTTGAAGGTGACGATTCCTGATTTGACATATTTTAAACTTATATAAGGGTGTGTTTGGATCGAGTGATTTGAATTTTGGGAGGGGATTTGGAGGAAGGATTTGAAATCCACCGTAGTTATGGAGAAAATAAGCCAGAGTGAATGACAAGGGATTTGAAATCCATCGTAACATGAATTCATCCAAGCGAATTTAAACGGATTTGTCGATGAATTTGAAATCCATAGATTTCAAATCCTTCAACCCAAACACACCCTAATTAAATTCAGCAGATACGGAATTCAAAAAATTCAAATTTATTCTAATCAAATAAAGAAACTAACCAATTCAGTAATTAGTGAATTTTACAGAAATTATAACAAAAACCTTTAAATGATTTTTCAAACAACAGAAATTCAACAGACGTATTTGAGTAACTGGGCATAAAAATTCCCCACAGAAAACTGAGAAAAAGGTATCAAAAAATCTTATGAACCGAGCAAAGGAAAAGGGGATCAAAAATAAAACAAATGAGGAAAAAAGAAAAGTTTTGGGTGATGAAGAGGGGAAAATACCTGGTAGGGCTCAATTAGATTCTGAAGTAATAAAAGCTCCACAATGGCTACAAATCAGAATGAAAGAGAAATAAATTAGGGTTCTTTATAACATTGGCTGTAAATAGATATTTAGTCGAGATTTAGCAAATGCAACCAGAAATGCGCTTTTGCGCCCTTGGAGAAAAGGGGCAATTAAGCATGCGATTTAGCAAAAGATTTAACAAGTCTCGACCAAATCTGGTAAAAGTCAAAGTACACTGTCTTAATTGACATATAAGATACTGCATATACATTACAGTATTTGGAGAACCAATTTAATAAAATGGACCATAGATTTCAGACGCAAAAATTCAACACCCTCCACCAAAATGAATTCCTTTGGTAAATACTTGAGTTACTCATATCACGCCAACAAATTAATTACATAATACATAGTACTATTTTCCTTCCTCATGGTCCATTTTAAGCAAACAAATGTAAGGATTAAGGATGGTGATTTAGGTCGAAATAAACGAGCTAAATCAAGCCGAGCTGGCCCGTACGACCTTAGAGAATAAGAGTGATTATAGACTGTACTTGGGTTGATCCATGTTGCCTACGTACCTTTTTTTATGATCAAGTCTAACGTAGTTCAAATAATATGACTAGGATCGTAATTGTGCCTTAATAGTTCGGTAGTAGAATGGATTTGTACTATTCGATATGTACCACCTACCCACCCACCCCGGTGGAGGGAGGGGGTATTTACAGTAAGGAGTGGGTATCTAAGAAGAGAATTCAACAATTTGTCTTTCATTACTTTTGACACAAGAATCAGTTGAAATCAGAAGAGGAAATTTGACGTCCACTTTAAAACCCGTCCCACAACAAATACAAAGACAATGACATAATGTGACTCGCATATAAGGCCATGGAGTAGCTTGTACTAGTCCACACAGGATTAAGCACTTTGGACATTGGCCAAATGAGCAGCTATTTTTTATACCAATTACTAATTACGCTTTAGTTCGGAAAACTGAAAAGATATTTTGATTGTATTCGAAAATGGTTTCTGCACCTCTAGTTGAATCTTAGCCATAATAATGTAGCATCCTATTTATATGACAAGAGATGAATACATATGAGTTTATCAATACTACTTTCTTTGAAAACATAACTTATCAATGGTAAACAACATCATTGGCAAAGGATCCTAATATAGCAGTTATACCAAAGCCTCATCATAACTCTAAGTCAGCAATCTCATAAGTTTTTGTACCCCTAAATAAAAAGTTAAGTAGAATATCGAAGACCCTTTCCTGCATCTACTCTCTACCAAACTTTAACATTTACAATCCAGAGTAACATTATGAATGCTTGCCTTACAAACTCACGTATCATGACTATCTTTCCATTATCCAAGTCGATGAAAATCACCGAGACATTCAAAACCACAACCAAGACATTAACTAAGTCACATAAAATTAGTAACGATTACAAGAAACTGGAATTTTAAATAACTAAGGAATCACAATCAATGAACTAAAACTTATCAAAATTACAAATTTATTCATATTATGATTTGGGACATACTCTATACTGATAGATACATACAACTATACAAGTAAGCATACAAGTTCATAGAGACATGAATCTTTTTACCTTGACTAAACTCTTTTACAACCCCCTCAGGAGAAACCTACCAAAAAAGTAAATCATAAAAAAAAACATATACTAAATTTCATGTAATTAAGGATGACACAATGAAATCTCACCCTCAACTTGAAACACTTCCATTAAGTATGATGGTAGAAGAAAACCCTGATGGAAATAACAATAATAGGTAAATAAAAAGACAGCAAAAATATAAATTAATGATAAATAGCACGTGGGTTCCGTATTTATACCTATAATTTGTACGTATTTTACTTCGAGGGGATTTTTTTCTTTGAGACAGTGAATAGATTAAAACCCTTAAAACAAATTTTGTATGTATGTGTGTTACAGGGGAGAAAGAAGAGAGAAAGAGGGAGACGTGGGAACATGTGGGCTTAATCGTAAATATTATTAACTTGAGGGATGGTTTGGAAAGAAAATAAATCAAAGTGCTTTGAATAATTACATATCAACCCCTCAAGATATTCAAATGTCAAGGTTTGAGTAGGGTAAAAAATGATTTAAATCGTGTTAGAAAGTAGTTTGTTCAAATTTCTTTGAATTATTAATGAGTTTTGGTTATGATTTTATTATAAATTTAAACCGAGTTTCAACGAAATTTAATCGAATCAAATTCAAATACAACTCAAATATCTTCATATTTTTAATATATTTTATTATTTTTTACGAAAGAGACGAGAACTGAAGAACCTATCCATGAGTATTCTCAATAAAATTATTTTTAAATATAAACTTTTCAATAGTCAATTTTCAACGAGATGTGACACAAAAACTCGTCCAAACAAATTTCTTGAAAAATTCTCCGTCAAAACAAGTAAACGAAACATATACACAAATTTAAGAGAAAAATATTCCATCAAACATTTTTCTACTAAAAATTATCACAATATCACATCAACTTTATTTATTACATATTTTACCCCGAAAAAAAAAAGAAAAAAAAACTCATCTACTAACATATTTAACACCACTCTTTACACTTGAGAAACATATTTTACATATATTTAGACGATTGATTTTGGCCATCAAAGATAACTTAGTCTAACCATTTTCTTACAAGATCCCATTCGAGTTGTGTAATAATCATAAACCATTTTTGTCGATCTCGTTCTATGTGTGATCTAGTCAAATATTCGTTCAGATGTATCCAAAGACTGAGCTCGTATAATAGCTGCCTACGTACCGCACTAGGGGATCAAGTCTGACGTAGTTCTAATTAATTATGTGTAGAATGTATTAATAGCTCGTATGTATGGAATCATCCGTCACCACAAAGAGCTTATTTGTCATATATATAGGTTTTTTAACAACTGTTCATGATCTGATTTGTAACCTTTATATTGACTGCCACTTGTCGTTTAAATGGTGGTTAATGAATTATTATGTCAGATAATATCATGGGCTGGGCTTCCTTGTATGCTGACTTTACTGTTCATGGGACCAATCTACAGTATTGGGCTTGTCTTTACTGTAATCATACGAGGTCGTATGATCGTCCTCGTATACGAGGTCGTATACTATTATTATACGAGGTCGTATGATTCATCTCGTATCTTACATATAGTGTATACGTAAATACCTCGTATCATGAAGTCCCCCAGATCGTAAGTCTATGAGGATACTGGCGGTTCTCGTAGAATACGATCTTAATTAAATTTCTGTTTATGTTTTATTATCATCGTAGGTCATAAAATCCACGCGCTCGCAACGCGCGGTCCTTCAACCGTCTGACTCCCCCAATCACATCACAAGGATTTGAAAGGTTTCTAATCTGAGCCTTTGATTTGAAATTTTTATTTATAATCTCAACCGTTCATTTTCCCGCCAATGATATGTATAAATAAGCATGAATTATATTCATTTGTTACTTTGCATTTTATCATTTTAGAGAGAGAATTTCTGGAGTGACGAGCTTTCCTTCATCTGTTGCCCTTTGAGTCCTTCCGGTCTTATTCTTTCAATTACTTCCGACCTCCGTCGATTAGGTACTCTTCTCAACCTTATCTTCTTTTCTTTTTGTCTTTTATATCCCTTACGAGTTGATCCCAGTCCATCTATCTTCCTAATCGCTATGTCTGAAAATTCCCGTGAGAGTTCAGGTTTACCCACGTTAGAGGGATTAGAGATCCCTTCCAATATTAACGAGTGTTCGACCTCACTAGGAAATCTAGATCCCATGACTAACGAGTCTAATGAGTCTCCCCGCAATCAGCCTCGATCGTCGAGTAATAACTTTTCTGCCTCGGACTACGACTTCGATTTGTCGTATTTAGCCCATGATATTCCTCAGGTCGTCTCCGAAGGGGATGACCCAGATCGTGAGTTCCTCCCAGCCGATACCTATGCCTGGGTTCATAGCCCTTCCACGATCACCGAGGGTACCTTAGATTCCCTCAAACGTACTTACTACATACCGGACACCTTTTTTCTTTTGGCCCCTCACGAGGAGGAACGTATGCATAGGCCTCCTCGTGGATATAGAACCTTCTTTGCGGCCCATCTTGCTTGTGGTGTCCGCTTTCCCTTACACCCCGTGATTCGTATGATCCTCCACCGTTTAGGTTTATGCCCGACTCAGCTTCTCCCAAACTCGTATCGTCATTTGAATACATTTATCATTCTCATGCGAGCTTGGAAACAGGATCCCAATTTTGAGAATTTTCATTATATGTTTCGAGTCAGTAAGTCAGGCCTAGGGGACAGGGGTTTCTTCTATCTCTCCCCTCGTAACAAAAGGGTACGCCTATTAGATCACTCCCCTTCCTCACACGGAGTGTGGAAGGACAAATTTTTCTTCGTGGGTCAACCGGATTTGGCTAGTTGGAATCTACCTCGTACGTGGAGGTTAGATTCTCCTCGTCTCGAGGACGTTGGGGGTCCAACATGGGGCCCCAACTTTGTTGAAAACCACTTCCAATGGTTCTACGACCCAAAGATTCTCCTCAAGGAGGCCGTACTAGTCCGGTGTGGGATTAGTAGTGCCCCAATCCCATACGAGAAAGTTGGTAAGTCCTTTCTCGTATTGCCTTCTTCGTATATTCTGTTATATATTTACATTTTTCTGCCTATCATGTCCGTTTTGAGAATTTGATAAAATGTCTTTGTTCTTTACAGGCAAAGCTGAAATGGACGCTCGTTTTAACAAGATGTTAGCCAAGAGGACGAAGAAGAGCGCTTCAGTTCGCTCTGCTGCCGGGGCGAGTAGCTCGTCAGGTGCTCCTCGTGCCACAGAAGCGGCCGAGGGTACTGTTCCAAGACGAGGCGCGGCCCAGGATACTGTCCCTGTGCGCAATCCGGCTCCGCTAAGGCAGGTCCGGCCTGCGCACGAGGGTTCCAGCAGGCAGGTCGTAGTCCCTGTCCAATCCGACGAGTCCAGTGAACGAGAATCTGCACAGCTCCGGGGTCGTAAGAGATCCAGAGCCAGGAACGATCCCCAAAGCACCGTAGATTCGATACCACATATTGGTGGATCAACCTCTTCACCACCCCCCGGAACAGAGATCGTTGATCAGTATGAGGCGTTCGCCCTCCGGGATCGTATGCGTCAACAGGGTGAAGACTGGCGGCCCGAAGCCCTTCCGGGTCAAGCTCCCCTCGTCCCGGATTGGCGCATATATCCCACGAGCTCTATCTTAGGTACTGGTGGAGCAAAAGTGGCCTCGGAGATGGCTCGGTTGAGCATGCTACCGGGTGACAAGGCTAAGCTCATAACAATGCCTTTCACCCGTCTCGAAGATACGATTCATAGGGCCCTGGCCGAGGTAGAATATTATCCAACTCCTTTCTAAATAGCAAGTTTACATTCGTTTTATCGTTCAACTCGTTACATGTCTTCCTCGTGTTTATAGGCGTCGCTGGCTGCTCATTCCCTCTCTCTCAATCTCTCGTATCTTAATCATGAGAATACCGAGGTGAGGAAGTCATACGAGAATGCCTTAGCTGAGATTGGAGAGGCTCGTAACTTGCGGACCGAAGCAGAAGCAGTGGTCCAAGAACAAGAGCAGCTTCGTCGTCAAATGGCCGAAATGAAAGAGGCCTTTAACGGAAAGAACGAGGAAATCCAGGCTTTGAAGCAGGAGCTTGAGGCATCCAAAGCCGAGGCTGCCCAAAACTACGAGGTGGGGCATATGGATGGGCGAGATGCTTTCCTCAGGTCGGCAGAGTATAAACGAACTATCGAGGAGGCCAGGTTCAACGGGGCCCGTGACTTCAGGCATTCTACCGTTTTCCAAATGCTAGCCCTCGAACCTGCTGCCGATTATCTGTTCGATGGGTTCGTAAGAGCAGTGGATTACATGGAGAAAGAGGGCTTCACTGTTCCGGGGTTCGACCCTGTAGCTTTTGAGAAATACGTGACTGAACCCGCTCTTCGTCCCTCCATTGCCAGCTCGGCGGTGGAATATCGTGAATTCCCGGAGTTTCAAACGTTGGGTCCTGTTGACTCTGACGAGGAAGACAATAGAGCTGCCGCACCCGAAAACGACAATACTTCCGCCCCTGCTGCTGCTGAAAACTAGAATTGATTTTAGCTTAGTTGTATTTTGCTTTAATTTCCTGCTGTATCGTACTATCTTAATCAATTAAGTACTCTTTTACCTCGTATGTGTTAGACAAACATGTTCGGATTTATGAATCCGTATGTTGTGCTCAATATATATATATATATCTATTATCGTATTTGTGATGAATTCATAATTTGTAGATTGAGCTGAACTCTTTATGCATTTGGTCCTCCTACGAGGCTCATATGTAGGTGAAATGTTGGTTTAAATAATAGTAATAACTTAATGTGAAAGCAGTAATATGATCGTTTATATACGAGACAACTGAATGCATTCCAAGAGTGTTAGTATGGTATATTAAAGAACATACGCATTCAAAAACGATTCAAACTCAAAAGGTAGCAACGATTTACGCGTCGGATGACTGGAGATCCGAGATTTATAAATATTTGGATGAGAAGGTATTGCCCGAAGACAAGAACCAGGCCCGACGGATCGTTTATAAAGCTTCTAAATATACTATAGTAGAGGAGAAGCTGTATAAACGATCCGCGGCGGGTCCCTTGCTTCGTTGTCTGGATAGGACGGAGGCTGAATATGTAATGAAAGAGGTCCACGAGGGTAGTTGTGGTAATCACTCTGGAGGACGAGCTCTAGCTCAGAAAATTTTGCGCCAAGGGTATTTCTGGCCAACTATGGTCGCAGAGTCACGTACTTTTCCTCAGAAATGTTGCATAACACTCCCTGGCGGTTCGTTGGTCACATGGCACCATCCCTACCCCAAAGTCTGTCAAGAATTTCATTTTTAAGTGGGGTGTAGAGACGATCGCACCAAACTGGTTCAGCCCGGGTCGTCCCAATATCACATTGTATGCGAATGGGAAATCAACGACGAGGTATCTGATCATCATGGTTTTTCTTTTTGGCTCGGATCCCAACGAGGTGGGCAAGTCAATCGTACCGAGAGGTACTATTTCTGATCCTCCGAATCCTACGAGGGGGGTACTTACGAACTGTAATTTGTCCGTGGGGATTTTCATTTTATTCAATACCGTAGAGAACACGATATCGGCTGAACTACCATTATCCACCAAAACTTTGTGGACTGAGTAGTTCGCTATGTCCATCGTTATCACCATTGGATCGTTGTGGGGAATAATCACCCCTTCATAATCACGATCTCCAAAAGAGATCATCTCCTTTGAACTGCCCTGAACATGTTTCACACTGTGCCCGTAATGTTCGTAGCTCGTGATCTCCCTTGCGTATCGCTTTCTCGCATTGCTCGAATCACCTCCGATTGGCCCTCCTGATATCGTATGTATATCCCCGTATTTTGGCCTGTTATCTTCTCTATCATCTCTCCGAGGCTTATCCCTCTCTGGCTCGTGATGCCTATTACTAACTGGACCCCTATCTTGTTGGCCTTGATTCGCCCGCCACTGTTCTTGTTGAGGCTCTCTTCTATTACCCTGCATCTCGTATCTGTCTTCGTTTTTTCCTCGTTCTGTAAATTCCCGCAAATAACCCTACCGTATGAGCTTTTCAATCTCATCCTTTAATTGACGACACTCCTCTGTATCGTGGCCCGTATCCTTGTGGAATTTACAGTATCTGCTATTACTTTTCTTTTTGGGGTCAACCCTCATCTTCCTAGGGAGTTCGACCTGAATACCTGCTCGTTCTATTGCCATCAATGCTTTGGTTCTCGAAGTATTCAATGGTGCATAATTATCAAAACGACCTCGTCGGTAATCTCCTGCCTTCTCGGTTTTCACCTCTTCCTTTTTCTGGACCCCTTTGTCCTTGCTCTGCTTATTGATCGCATGCTCAGCTCGTTTCATACGATACATCTCGTCTTCATGGATATATTGCTGAGCTGTGATCATCATGTCCTCGGGGTCTCTTGGTGGGTTGCGAGTGAGTGCTCCTGCTAAAGGACCCATCTTCAGTCCGTTAATGAAGAGCTGTACAACCACTTCGTGTTGTATGCCTTGGACATCTAAGGCCTCGTTATTGAACCTGTCCACGAACTCCCGCAATGTTTCATCATCCTTCTGTTTTATCCCCAGTAACTGTGAGACCGACTTCCTGGTTTTCCTTTTACTGGCAAAATGATACTCGAACTTCTGGACGAGTTGATCATATGAATTGATGGAATTGGTAGGCTGGTTCACGAACCAATCTAGTGCTCTACCTGCCAATGTAGTAGCAAATATTCGAGCATTTAATGAATCGCTCAAACCGTGCAACGTCATTAGTGTTTCGAATGTAACGAGATGTTCTCGGGGATCTGTCATTCCGCTGTACTTAGGGAGGTCTGGGATTCTAAAATTCGCAGGCATCGATTCTGACACGATTTCCTTATTAAACGGGTTATTTCTCCGCTGTATTGACGACGCAGTCCCGAATCCTTTTCCCAATATTACCTGATTTCCCGAATCTGTTCTGCCTACCTTTCCTCGTGATGACGCCAGACTACGAGAACTTGGCATGTAAGATGCCGTGTCTGTTTCATCTGATTCGCTCTGACTCGTTTCATACGATCTGAGACTCTCATTTCGTTCACTACCACGACTGCTGAAAAGCTTTCGTCGTGTCCCTCTCTCGCGGCCCTCTTCCCCTTGCACCCCCGCAGGGTCAATTTGTGGGAAGGTCCGTCGCCGAGTACCACTCTTGTGACCATATTCCCCTTGTTCCCTTTCTGGGTCAAGTTGCGGGAATGGGCCTCCTGGGGTACTCGGGGGAGGATGTGTCGTTCCGATATTCGGGGTAACTGGTGGTAATTTCGATATCATCTCTTGAATCTTTTCTTGTACCCTTCTATCAAACTCTGACTCAGTCATTGTAATCGTTTTCTCTGGTATTTCTTCCACTGATTGAGGTGTACCAGCTTGAATCTGCTCAGCCTCTTCCGAATTCATTGGTTCTTTCCCTGATCGATGATGTTCTTTGTCCATGTCAATTCGTTTGACAGCTTAGTGGATTCCCACAGACGGCGCCAAAATGATCTAGTCAAATATTCGTTCAGATGTATCCAAAGACTGAGCTCGTATAATAGCTGCCTACGTACCGCACTAGGGGATCAAGTCTGACGTAGTTCTAATTAATTATGTGTAGAATGTATTAATAGCTCGTATGTATGGAATCATCCGTCACCACAAAGAGCTTATTTGTCATATATATAGGTTTTTTAACAACTGTTCATGATCTGATTTGTAACCTTTATATTGACTGCCACTTGTCGTTTAAATGGTGGTTAATGAATTATTATGTCAGATAATATCATGGGCTGGGCTTCCTTGTATGCTGACTTTACTGTTCATGGGACCAATCTACAGTATTGGGCTTGTCTTTACTGTAATCATACGAGGTCGTATGATCGTCCTCGTATACGAGGTCGTATACTATTATTATACGAGGTCGTATGATTCATCTCGTATCTTACATATAGTGTATACGTAAATACCTCGTATCAATGTGGTACGAACTCGAAGATTATATTACGTCCCTAAAACTATTAAGAAATACTCTAGTCAAAAACACCGAAGAAATGATTGGCTATTGTCTTTGTTTCTTTTGCAACGGGGCTGAAGAAGATCCAACCTGAACAACAAAAGTACGATTATATTACTCTATATAGCAACATAAATAGTGAACGAGGCGAAAAAACAATCTTTTGAATGTTTTCCCTATTATATATATATATATACGCTAGGGATGGCAATTGAGTTGAATGGGTCTGGTTTGAGTCGGGTCCATTTGTGTTGGGCTAAGTGGATTTGGTCCGATGTAAAAAAATATGCATTATAGTTGGACCCGATAAGGACCCAAAGTGGACCCAATAAGGATCCAAAATTGACCAAATAAGGACCCATTATGAATCAAAGTGGTGTAAGGGGTTTATGTAAAGTGTAGAATGTAGATTATTAACTCAAAGTGGAAAATCGATAAAAACTTAATTTAGACCTGATAATTGGACCCAAATTGGGCCCAATTTAAAACCTGGACCCAAATATTATTAAAAACCAACTCAGTTGGAACTAAAATGCTAAAATGTTAGGACTCAACCCATTGAAAACTTAGTTGGGTTTTGGTTGAAATATATTTATGGACCCAAATTGTCACCCCTAATATGTACCTATGTCTAGTGGTGTCAATCGGCGGGAAATACCCAGACCCAAACCGGACCCGACCCGGAACCAAACTACCTAGTGTCATCGGGTCTGGGCAATCCCCGCCCATTGACAAGCCTACCTATGTCTAGGCCAAGAAGAAGAAAATTGTTGAAATTCATGATAATAAATGTGATAATTAGGATTTTTTAGACTTACAACTCGTGACAATTGTTGATTGATATAGGTCATTGATCTCAACACTGCTTCAAGTACATCTCTAGTAAGTTGAAACTTAACTTCCATCTCGTTCGAAGTAGACGTTGTATAATCTTGCAGCTATTATGTAAGAAAAAAGACGGCATTGATTAAAAACGATTAGGAAAATGTGACAAAATGTGATTAATCAGAGTTTCTATGAACAAAATAGTACTAAAGTAGACTAGTTAGCATATAATCTTCCAATTTCTCTTGCAGATTCATGTTTTTTAGTTAGGTTCATTTATATACCGATAATTTACCTATTCTACTTATAGTCCACAAATAACATTTTTTATATTTTAACGAGGATTGTTAAATGGAGATTAATTAGCAAAGCTTGTTCAATTAGCTTACCTTAAGAGTAACAATAGCCACTCGATTAGCCGGAATGGCGCTCTTATTCTCTATAGTCCAAGTCAAGGACTTTACCTGTGGAAGAACTTCCTGCATCGAGTATATAAACATAAGCGAGAAAAACGCTACTTTTAAAATGAAAAAACTATAAAGAACTGAGTTTTATCTGCTAATTCAAGGGCCCGAAAAATCTAAGCAGATCAGTTGGCTGTAATAAGCATTTTACGACACCTCGATGCAATAAAACTTTGGAATTACGATCAGTTTCAGATTAAATCATTGGGTCCAAATTGCGTTATGAATTTACAATCAGCATACTATTTGTCACGGCTGCCAGAATATGCAACGAAAATAGGATATATATATATATATGTGTGTGTGTGTGTGTGTGTGAATTTAAGAACTACTAAGCAATTCTTTCTCAGCCAAAAATGCAAGAAAACATTTTGAGCTTATGATAAGATTTCGATTGTTAAATTGGAAAATAAGGGTAAAATAGTTTCGCAATTCTACATAAACGAATTACGTAGTTGCTTTTCTTACCAGGATTTCATGAGGGACGAAATCATTTTGAAAAGTTGACGGTGGGAAATATAAGCTGGAATTATGCTGTTGTGAGAATCTGGTCTGTTCCAATACATGCTGCCAAAGTTATACACGAAAGAATTTCATAACACTTACAAGATAATAACATATAATAAATGACATAAAAGAGCGAAATAATGTTCATAATGACCCTTCAAAATTTAGCCACGATAATTGGACTCACACTATTACCTCTAACATTGTATGCAAAATTTTCATGAGCATCTATAATCCATTTTATAATGCCTATAATTCTCCATTTTAACGCTGGAAAGTATGACATTTGTTAGTTCTACGAATCAGTTGATGCTCTATATATTTCTAAATAATATTAGAAGTAAAACGTGAAAAAACATGAAAACTAACAAAAAAGTCCATAAAAAGCGCTTATTTTTCCAAAAACAATATCTGATAAACAAACACACACAAAATCCATACTATGTAAAAATAACGAAATCAAGAGAGACACAAGTAACAACACTTGAACAATCCCTTACCTCTCTCAGAAAAAGAAATATAAACATAACAAAATCCCATTATGAATATAGTATGAAACTCATTTTTGTCGACATTATGAATACAATACCTGTTCTTGAGAGAGCTCTATATTCCACTGGCTTTGATGTTTCTGCAATAATACAAGAAGCGTGCTTTGCAGTTCAAGAGGAAGATCAGGTGGAAAAAGCTTCAAAATATCATCCCCTTCTGAGTTCTTGTGTGCACAATTTCGAATAAGTGAACGAAGGGATGCCAAAACCTATAACAAAACTTAAACTAAATGTCAAAATGCCATCATCAATCCACTAAAAGCCTAGCAATAAGTTGAAATCTATATACTAAAACTTGATGAAGTTAAAATTTCTTATGATTGAAGTTGAGGTTAAAATAGCTGGAATTTGGCTTATAAGAAGACACAATCAAACATGCAATTTACATACAACAGCACTTACCAACATAAATAAAGCCCATCGATAAGATTGTAAACGAGTCAAGTTGAACAAGTTGTTGTTCAAACTTGTTTGAATAATTATAATTGAGGTTTAAGAGTTGTGTTTAAGCTTGGCTTAACAAGTCGAGCTCAATGAGCTTTAATCAAGTCAAAATTGATTTTTTATCACACTAGCGACTCTGCACGCGGTACTCGCGTGCATGGCTATTCTTAAATATAATTAAAAAATATACATAATATTAATTTTATAGAAATATTATAATTTTTTGGAAAGAGAAATGGGGATTTGAGAGAAATGGGGATTTGGGATAGTGGGATGGTGGTGAAGTACGTGAGTTTTAAATTTCATATGCAAATGACAAATTTAACCCTATTTCTAACCACTTGTGTATATTAGTCTCAAGGGTATATTTGGATAAACGAAAAATGGTATGACAACTACCTAATTTATGATGAAATCCCTATTTTACCCTCAAAATTACAGTTACATTTTCAATCTACAAAAAAATTAGAAGGACAAATACGTATATATGGCAAAAATAACTTCCATTTGTGAGACAAAAAGGCCTTTCTTTTTATAATAGTATAGATATCTTAATCATTTTTCAACCCGAACTGAGCTTCCAAACACATCGAACACAAAAATAATTATTCAGGCTTCGTATGATAAATCGAAATCGAATGAGCTTTAATATCTAAATTCGAGTAACGAGTAACTCGATTCGTTGTTCAGCCCTAACCATAGATTGACTACCTGATTTCTTGCTCATATATCATTCACTTAACAGGAAACCTAATCACAACATAAATTCTCGATAGATACCCATACTAGCTCAAACTTTAACCACCTATTTCACACAGAATCAAACATAAAACAATTTTACGAAAAGGGATGTACAAAAATCCCCAAATTCAAATATCTACAATAACTCACCGGGCCCAGATCGCCGGGCGAAGGAAGGCTGAGAAGGGTCTGAAGGGAAGCTTTCTGGGCAGGCGCGAGACCGATTTTGCGGGTCTGCCATAGCAATTTGAGCAAGTTTTCAAGGTCCTGTTCTGATTTTAAGCCCACCAGCTTGTGCAGATGATCAGATGGTGTACTCTTCTCTGTATCCCCCACCATCGTTTTCTCTGGTTTTCCATTGAAATGAAGCCCATTTTTAACATATTTTTAAACTAAAATTATTCATCATTTAGTAAATTAATAGTTATTAATCAATTTTGTTTCATTGAAATATGTCGTTTAAAAGGTTTCAAATGTTAAACCCTATAATATAATTTTTGTATGTAGGGGTGTTCAAGAGTCGAGCTCGAGTCGAGCTAGGCCAAAAATTCGAGCTCGAGCTCGACGAGCTGCAGAAAAGTGAGCTCGAATTGTATGTAATATTTTAATAGGATAATTACCTGTAAAATACATTTTTAAAATTTTTAGGAAGATTTAAAAAATCTGAAAAATTAAATTAAAATAAGATTTACTAGCAAATATTAATATAAAATTTTTAAAAAATAAATTTATATACATAAGTATAGTTCATTCATTTTTATTTCAGATGGCTAAGGCAATGACATTCATAAATTCTAAATATTGGTGGAATGAGTTTTTTAGATTTATAAAATTTATTCTAGTGGGGTTTTAGTTACTTTTTCTTATTTCTAAGTTATAGTTCATTGTTATTAATTTATAATAGAAAATTGTTGATTATGAATGTTATTAACATTTTTATTACAAAAAACTTAAGATCAAGTTTTGAAAATTGTGTTAGAGTATGATTTGATTGTTAACTGAGTCGAGCTAATCACAAGTCAAACTCGAGTAGTTTGATCATTTTGTACATGTTTTTGTTATTTATTACTAATCGAGCCGAATTTCAAAATTTATAAAACACAAAAAGTTGTTCAAGTTTTGATATCATAAATTATCGAACCGAGCTCGAACTGAATTTTTAGTGGTCAAAATTGAATAGTTTGGTTCAATTTTCAGTCATATTTTCGACTATCGCTGAATAATTAAGTATAATTAGTCTAAATCCCGACTGAGTCTAATGATCACCATCAAATTCGACAACCACCACCACTAAAAATACAAATGAATAAATATTATATTCTCTTTTTGAAATAAACATTTAATCGCACTATTAAATACATCGAAAATAAAATAAAATAAAATAGAACTAATTATTACATTTATATATAACTATTAAATTACATTATTATTTTCCCAAAAATTTTAACCACTTGTTGTAAATCCTCCATCAACATAAATAACTTGGCCAGTAATATATGAAGCTGCTGGAAGACAAAGGAAAGCTGTCAATGGTGAAATTTCATTAGCTTCTGCTTTTGGTCTAATTGGTGTTCTTGCAAGTAGGGGTGCAAACATATTGTCAATTGATTTATCAACATTTTCCTGCACAAAAACAAATCAAATTAATACTATAATTAACATTTATTTATTTATTTTGCCAAAAATCAAGTTTATTAATCTTTCATAAATTGCAATTTGGGACACTTTTTTGGGTAAAGTTATTAATAAATCATAATTGTTCATATAATATTTACAGTGCGTAAGTAATTGTAACTTCGAGCCACTCGGTACTGGTTTTATTATGGTGTGAATTGTGTACTACTTGGTCTAAAATAATACAGTGATTTTGTTAAACTTTATGTTTTTCTGTAAAAGTTAGAATTTTACATTTGATCTGACTCGATTTGCTTATGAGTGTCTTAAATTTGAACAGTTTGGCGTTTAATTTTGTGTGATTAAAAATCATTAGAAATTTAAGTTAGGATGTTAGTGTTTAAACATAATGCATAAAATGTACGTTAAACTTCAAGTTTTCCTATAAAAGTTAGAATTTTACTTTTGATTTGACTCGTTATGCTTACGAGTATCTTAAATTTGAACAATTATGCATTTAATCTCGTGTAATTAAAAATCCTTATAAATTTAGGTCAAATGTTAGTTTTTAGACATAATGAATAAAATGTACGTTAAACTTCATGTTTTTCTGTAAAAGTTAGAATTTTACTTTTGATTTGACTCGATATGCTTACGAGTGTCTTAAATTTGAACAATTATGCATTTAATCTCATGTAATTAAAAATCATTATAAATTTAGGTCAAATGTTAGTTTTAGACATAATGAATAAAATGTACGTTAAACTTCATGTTTTTCTGTAAAAGTTAGAATTTTACTTTTGATTTGACTCGATATGCTTACGAGTGTCTTAAATTTGAACAATTATGCATTTAATCTCATGTAATTAAAAATCATTATAAATTTAGGTCAAATGTTAGTTTTAGACATAATGAATAAAATGTACGTTAAACTTCATGTTTTTCTGTAAAAGTTAGAATTTTATTTTTGATCTGACTCGATTTGCTTATGAGGGTCTTATAATTTGAACAATTTTGCGTTTAATTTCGTGTGATTGAAAATCATTATAAATTTAGGTCAAGATGTTAGTTTTTAGACATAATGAATAAAATGTACGTTAAACTTCATGTTTTTCTGTAAAAGTTAGAATTTTACTTTTGATCTGACTCGATTTGCTTGTGAGGGTCTTATAATTTGAACAATTTTGCGTTTAATTTCGTGTGATTGAAAATCATTATAAATTTAGATCAGGATGTTAGTTTTTGTACATAATGAATATAATGTAGAAAGATATACCTCTGCTGATTTGTCAACTTCTTCCTGCACACAACCAAATTAAAGTGTTATTCTCAGGTATTAATAATTGAATTTGAAGCTTCGTTTTAAGATAATTATAATTATTTATTTTCATTATGATGTGTACTGTGTATTACCTATTAGAAAATAATGTAGTAGTTTTGTTAAACTTCATTGTTTTTCTGTATAATTTAGAATTTTACTTTTGATTTGACTCGATATGCTGACGAGTATTCTTAATTTTAACTTTAACTTAAAGAACTTTGCAGATATTCTCAACGTAATTGAAAAAATAATTAGAAATTTAGCTATGCTTATTTGAAAAGAGAGCCTTTTTTATTACAATTTAGAAAACAAAATTTTCAAAAAAGCCCTTAATCTCAAGTGTTAAAGTATATTATTTTTAAATTTTTGGAGGTATAAAAAATATATTTTCAAGTGCAAAATACTATAATATATATTATTATTGTCTAGTAATTAAGGAGAGAAGTAATAGCCTGTTTGGATTGTTTTTGTTTTTGAAATTTTGCAAAATAGTTTTGTAGAACAATTTTATCAAAATAATTTTGCAGTATAAATAATATTGAAATCCTGTTTGGTTGACTATTCTGAAAAAAAATAAAAAATCGGGAACACTTCGCAAGGGGGAATGTTTTGATGCGGAGTGAAATGAGGAGAGAGAAAAGATATTTTTTTAATAAGGGCTATCACGTGTGTTTTTTTTAGTTTAAAGTGTAAAAGTGTTCTGTAAAACTTAAAAACAAGTAAAATCTGTTTTGCAAAATAGCAGATTTTGGAGTTTTGTTTTTCAAAAACAGAAAATGAGAACCAGCCCAACCAAACGCCTTTTTCATATTTTTGTTTTTCAAAAATAAAAACACACTTTAAAAACAATCATCCAAACATTTTTAACAATTGAGGCCTTGACAGCCCATGGAGCCACAGTGTTAACTCTAATATTGTCTTTTGCCCACTCATAACTCAAAAGCCAAATTCTTTGTCAATTGATTAATAGCACCTGCATATATTATTTACAAAATAATATAAATAAACTCATTTAAAGTTTAAACCATCAACTTTAAGATAAAAAAGTAATAATTTTATATAAATATATATATAATAAAGGTAATTTTATACTAAAAATAATATTACGATAAAAAAAATTATTTACCTTTCGAAGCAGAATAAAATTGTGAGTCCTGGGAGAGCCATTTTTCCGGCTACAGAAGATATAAAGACGATATTACCCTTGCCCGATGCTTTAAGCAAAGGGTGTGCAATTTGAGATAGATGAAAAGGGGATTCCAAGTTGGTTTCCATAATTTGCCAAAAATCTTGTTCATTGTGTTCCATTGCTCTTTTCACTATGCTTATTGCAGCATTATTTATCTAATTTGGTAATTGTTATGAAAAATAATATAAATTGATGTTAGAATTATGAAATCAAATTTTGAAGGGTAATATTAGATGATAAAAAGGGGCTAATGACATAAAATATTATCCTTTTTTATACTTCTCATCCAATCAATTAAAAATTAGAAATACCAACATATATTCTTTCATATTTGTGTATATAAGATAACCATTAAAAAAAAATCATCCCGGGTATAAAATAAAACTATCCAATCGAGCTCATAATTGGAAAATATAATTTTCATCATTATTATGCAGATAATAGATACAAAATATACTTATGAATATAAAGTAACGTGACTTTCACATATGTAAAATGAAATACCAGTGACATCACAAATTAAAGAAAATGTCCTAAATATCCATTTATTATTAAATGTATACTAATTGGAAAAAATAATTTTCGTCATTATTATGCAGATGATAGATACAAAATATACTTATAAATATAAAGTAACGTGAATTACACAACTAACATACATATGTAGACTGAAATGCCAGTGACATCATAAATTAAAATAGAATATCCTGAATTGCCATTTATAATTATAATAAATGTATACTTTCGAATTAGATTATTTCGCAATAAATGATTTAATTTATAGTATAAATTGAAAGAATAACTCACTAGAATATTAAGTTTGCCATCAAATATAGAAGCCACATTTTGCATGAGCTCCTCTCTTTGTGTTCTTGAAGATAAGTCACATACTGAGCCACTCACTTCAAATCCTTTGTTCTTCCATTCTTGTATTCTTGAATTCAATTCTGTTTGATTTCTTGAACAAGTATGAATTTTTGCACCAAATCCTCCCAATTCCTCAACTATGGCATACCTAGATAATAATTCCATATGTTAATTACGATATACGTTGAGATTAATCAGGACAATATACGTATAGAAGTAGAAGTGTTAGATTTATCAGGAGCTAAAGGAGGCTAAACTGACTCGTAAATCATATCCCGATTTTTTTATAAGTAATACGTGGTGATTCTCGGGAGTTATTAGTAGGGCTGAAAATTAAACCAAGCTACGCGATACTCGACTCGAGCTCGATCGTGAAAAGTTCAGTTCGAATTCGGTTCGATATTTTATCAACTCAAGCTTGAACAAGAACAATCTTTTGTGTTTGATAAATTTTGAAACTCGGCTGAATTAGTAAAAAAATAACAGAAATATATACAAAATAATCGAAGTATCGAACTACTCGAGCTCGACTCGATTAAAAATCGGCTCGATGAACAATCAGACCAAGCTCAAACAAAATTTTCAAAGATCGATTGTGATTCAAACAAGCTTGAACACTTATGCATTCGGGTTCAACTCAACTCATTTACTTCCCTGATTATTAGGATTAGGATTTCGATAAAAATGTAGCTTGTTTGGATTGTTTTTGTTTTTGAAATTTTGCAAAATAGTTTTGTAGAACAGTTTTATCAAAATAATTTTGCAGTATAAATAATATTGAAATCCTGTTTGGTTGACTATTCTGAAAAAAAATAAAAAATCGGGAACACTTCGCAAGGGGGAATGTTTTGATGCGAGCAGGAGTGAAATGAGGAGAGAGAAAAGATATTTTTTTCAATAAGGGTTATCTCGTGTGTTTTTTTTAGTTTAAAGTGTAAAAGTGTTCTGTAAAACTTAAAAACAAGTAAAATCTGTTTTGCAAAATAGCAGATTTTGGAGTTTTGTTTTTCAAAAACAGAAAATGAGAACAAGCCCAACCAAACGCCTTTTTCATATTTTTGTTTTTCAAAAATAAAAACACACTTTAAAAACAATCATCCAAAAACGACGAAATCCATTTGAATCAACTAATATGGGCTATCGTCTCATGAGTCATAAAACTTTTATGAATAATTATAAGTTTTAAAAATTCTCGAGACTTAAAATCTCAGTAGTTATATGTGAATGCTAAAACCCACATGAGCTATCTAGTAGGGGCAAAATTCTCCATTTTCATAAGTAATTTTATGGTGATTTTTAAGGTTGTTAGATACTCAAAATTTTGATATAACCACAATTTGTAATCGTTAAGTTCATAATATTATAATTATACAGAGATTATGAATATCGTTAACCCTTTTACGAATAAAATTTTACCCCCCTCAAGCTAAAATTCTAGTTTTTAGAATATTTAATTCTATAAATTGTTGTAATATATATATATATATATAATTAGATATAATTACTAACCCGATTCCCCTAGTGCCACCAGTAACAAGAGCAGTCATCCCCCTACGTGACCATTTCTCATCTCTAGTGAGCTCTTTCGGACTGCCCATTATTTCCTTTATTTATTTAATTTTGAATTATAATTTATGAAATAAAAAATTATAATTTTCAAGGTTATGTTTATATATAGCCAATAAATGATCAAGATAGGGCCATGATGTGATCGTGTGGTCAGGAAAAATGCTTATATTAATTGAGTTTTTATACATCTTACAATCCATATCTTGCAATCTCAATTTATATTCACTACCATACAAATGGCAATAATTTAGGGTTCAATGGGTTGGAGTATTCAATTCACAAAAAATATAATTCAGAGTAAAAAATTTCCCAAAAAATATCAATTATTTGGTACGTTTTAGTCTTAAAAAAATCTCTCAAAATTTTAGATAATTTCGAAGAAGTTATTTAAAAAAAAAAATGATTCTGACTATTCATGATTTGACAATATTCTTCATTGATTTAAAAGGTCTTTTCCGACTATCTTTCAACTCAAAAATCAAATCAATCACATATTTCAATATAAAATAATGCAATATTTAAAATAAGATCTATTATGACTATTTTTTGACTTCTTAATCGATGAGTTTGACTAAAAATATTTACTATAAATTATATTCAAATATCAATTCAAATAAATTTCTCAAAAAAAAAAAAAAACATATCAAATCAACTGTAATCGTTACTAATTTCTCTCTAAAAGAACTCATCCAAACATATATTTCGCAATTTAAAAAAATATTTTTTTCTCACTTTTATCATAAAAATAATTTTTCGAAAATGGATATTTGCTAATTGGACCTTACTTTTCAGTTTAATACCTCTTTTTTTTAAAAGCCCAAACTTAGGGAAATAACCAAAAGCCCATTTAACATACAGCCCACCCAATATCCTCTTAGGGTTTCAGATATAAAAAACCCCATCTTTTTCCTCTAGGCCTCTCTCTCTTCCTCGCACACAAAAGCTCTTCTAATTTCCTCAACTTTTCAGCTCTGAAAATGGCAGATAGAGGTAGCGGCGGCGGAGATCGTGGTGGGTTTGGGCGCGGATTCGGCGGCCGCGGCCGTGGAGGTGACAGGGGAGGGCGGGGACGCGGCGGCCGTCGCCCCCGTCGTGAAACGGAGGAGGAGAAATGGGTTCCAGTGACGAAGCTGGGGCGATTGGTGAGAGACGGGAAGATAAAATCAGTTGAACAAATCTATCTCCACTCTCTCCCAATCAAAGAGTACCAAATCATCGACGCTCTCATAGGTCCCTCTTTGAAGGACGAGGTCATGAAAATCATGCCCGTCCAGAAGCAGACACGTGCCGGTCAGAGGACACGGTTCAAAGCCTTCGTTGTCGTCGGCGACGGCAATGGGCACGTGGGTTTGGGCGTGAAGTGCTCCAAGGAGGTGGCCACCGCGATTCGTGGCGCGATTATACTGGCAAAGCTGTCGGTTATACCAGTGAGGAGAGGGTACTGGGGGAACAAGATTGGAAAGCCTCACACTGTGCCTTGTAAGGTTACAGGTAAATGTGGGTCTGTTACTGTGAGGATGGTGCCCGCACCTCGTGGGGCAGGTATCGTGGCTGCCCGTGTGCCTAAGAAGGTGTTACAGTTTGCGGGGATTGAGGATGTCTTCACGTCATCCCGTGGATCGACTAAGACTCTT
The DNA here is from genome assembly GCA_963669365.1 of Verbascum thapsus. Taxonomy (NCBI): domain Eukaryota; kingdom Viridiplantae; phylum Streptophyta; class Magnoliopsida; order Lamiales; family Scrophulariaceae; genus Verbascum; species Verbascum thapsus. Next base: position 7,046,698 of record OY770114.1, read on the forward strand.
GGGAACTTCGTCAAGGTTTGATTTTGTTTATCTTTTTACTGCTTTGATTACTTGGAGTTTGTTTATATGTTATGTGTGTTTTATGGGTGGGATATTTTTGTTGCAATATGTTTTACTCTAATGCTCTGTTTTATACAATATGGGTGTTGAACTGTTGATTGACTGCCATTTCTACTTATACAATGCTAGATTTTTTGTCGATTGACTGTCATTTTTGTTATCAGATGAAACAAGCTTCTACCTTTTTTCAATTGAACATGCTTTATATCCCACAATGTACATTTGAATGTACATAATGTATATGTTTGCAAACTGCAGATATGTTTCAAGAGGGAGTATCTATAGATTATTTTATTTGCTTTTCGTGTTTGGAATAGCTAACACTTTCATGTGACTAACTTGACTTTTTCCTTCCAAATGCATCAATCCCTTAGTCTGATTTAGAGGGTGTTTGTCTAAGCTTAAGCTATACAAGTCTGTTTGAATAAATTTTTTTTTAGAAAAGCAGCTTATAAGACCCAAAAATTAGATCTTTGGGTCTTATAAGCTGTTTTTAAAATAAGTAACCCGATCCCACTTTATCCTACGATCTTATAAGCTCTTAAAACATCTTCTAAGGTGTATGAACATTCAAAAAACCTTAGCCAAAAACCCTCTTAATCTAGGTTTTCAATTTGTGGTTGTTTGGCTTCTATCATTGTATTTGGATCGTTGGATACAAACTCGTCACATTAGATTTCAATTAGTTTCTAATTAAGTCCATATATGTTATGTTCAAGAATTGAGTCTAAAAATCAAATAGCTCTGTTAATTAGTACAATAGTTACTAATTCGTTACTTCTATTACAGGCAACCTTTGAATGTCTATTGAAGACTTACGGCTTTCTTACACCAGACTTTTGGAAAGAGACTCGTTTCACTAAATCGCCATACCAAGAGTACACTGATCTTTTGGCTAAACCCACCGCCAAAATTGTTCAGATTGTTGATGATGTAGAAGCCTGAAAGACGTTTCGTTAGATTGTTTCTTATATATTTACGAGTTTCAATTTTGTCTTTTGGTTTGATGGATGATTTCTTATATGAACTTCGTTTTTAAATCCTTTTGTTTGTTCGGGCATGGATTGAATACTGTATACTCTCCTTCCGAATTCGAGATTATTAGTGCCTTTTATGTTACGATGCTAATTTGTGACGATGATATATGATTAGTGCCTAAAATCATCATGTTTAAACAATATTAGCAAGCAAGCCATGAGGTTCTTATTATATAATCTATATCATAGAAATTCCCTGTTTTTTTTAAATATATATCTATATGATTTCTATGTTTTCACTCTTTTTAGGATGTATATTTTTATTCCTAAAAGCCCTTTGTTGTGTTACGTATGAGTGTAGTTTTGTTTTTGAAGTTCTTCATTTTGATATTTAAAATCATTATTTTTCACATTTTGAGAGACAATTCTCATCGTAGTACTATCATAAGTAGTAAATACTCTATTAATTGTAAATCCTCAAATTTATGGAGGTGTTTCTTATTTGTGCTCAGGATTATAGAGGGAAAGCAACCAGATAATCCATAAAAACATAATATAAACACTAAATTGTTACGTATTTATCCGTCCTAATTAAATTAGGGCAGTAATATTTTTCATCACATATGAGCAGTAACCTTTGACAAGCATACATCATATGTGTGTGTATATGTATAACATATTTAACCTTTTAGTTTTAATGAACTTCCTTATTTATGCATTGATTATGACTTTCATGTCAATAAATATCTATATTTCAAATAATTAATAAGTTGATTCACTTAATTAGTTGAATTATCGTATAACTTTTGACTATATAATATTTTTAACAATATATACATATATAAAAAAAAGATTTTTTAGTTAATAAGATCGTATATTCACGTGCAATTTCTTAGTTAGATAAATGTGTCGAAATATCTAGATTGAAACATGACATGTAACAGATTATATGCATGGAATTAATGCTTTATCTTTTATGAATTAGTGTTTGGAGAATAACTTTCAAAAAGAAAAAAAAAAAAAAAGTACTATCTTCCAATATCATATCCATGAAAAGATCAAAAAGTAAGAATATATATATATATAAAATATTTGCTAACTTATGCAACCACATTCACTTCTAACTCCAAACCAAGTGCTGCATTATTCTGTTACTTCCTCCAATAGATCTCCGACGTACCGGAAATTAACCATTGAGCCAACTAAGAAGTCCGGAAATACAATTTGTCTTCGGATTCAATTCTCATAACTTGTACGTAATTACTTTTGTTACGACTATAGCATTTTCAACTAGGGACGGAGCCAAGATTTTTGATCCGGAGGGACAAATACGGAAAAAGGGTGGGTGGACAAGGTTCGATATATATTTGGAAACTTTGAGGACGGAATTTTGGATTAAAAAAAAAGTTTTAGATCGAAAAAGAAATTTCTCAATGAGGGCCCACCAACAGCTCTCCTTGGCTCCGTCCTGAGTGCAACCTTCACGTTTACAAACTCATGCAACAGTGGAGGGCTTATAGACCAGGAAAAAGAACAGATCGGTCCAGGTCATAGACGTCTGGTCAGCAATGAGTAAGGGGATGAACCGGCTGCAAACACGCCTAAGATAATCCGTTCAGGACCGTTTGTACCTCAAGCCTTATCAATCAGACACAACTAAGATGATCCGTTAAGGACCGTTTGTACCTCAAGTTTTATTCTCCAATGAGATCATCCTAGATGTGTTTGCAATCGATTCACCCCGTTACTCATTGCTAACCAGACGTTTATGACCTGGACCGATCTGTTCTTTTTCCTGGTCTATAATCCCTCCACTGTTGCATGAGTTAGTCAAAAAACGTGAAGATTACACACAGGACGAAGTCAAGGAGAACTGGTGGTGTGGTGGTGGCATAAGCCACCCTCGTTGTAAGTGATTGTGCTCGAATCGAAGTTATGATATTCGAGTCGAAGCCTAGAGGCACACCTAGTTGATGTATGCTTGTCAAAGGTATTCACCTAGTTGATGTATGCTTGTCAAAGATAATTCACCTAGTTGATGTATGCTTGTCAAAGGTATTTAAGAATTTTCTGTATTATCTAATATGATCAATATGTATTATATTCCAACTTAAATGAAGAAATTAATCAATTAAAAATGCCCTATCTGCAGAACAAAATATTAAGTCCACATTTCCAGGCATTTTAGGGCCAAACCCACATTTCCCCCTCTTAACTTTTATTTGTAAAAACACAAAACTAAAATATTACTTATGTATATTAAATGTGTTTTATATAAAATAGAAATATTAGTTCCTTCAATTTGAGAATTTATAATTATGAATACTAAAAATAATCCGACTCATGAACTTATAAACAATTATAAGAAATCTCAAACCCGAGCTCAAAAAGCTACTCAAACTAGCTCTTATCAATATATACATATATATATGTATATAAATTCAAAAAACAGGGAATTTCTATAATAGAGATTAGAGAATAAGAACCTCATGCTTTGCTTGCTAATATTGTTTAAACATGATGATTTAGGCACTAATTACTCTCTTCACATTCCTTACCAATCATATATTATCTTCACAAATTAGCATCGTAACATAAAAGGCACCAATAATCTCGATTCGGAAGGAGTATACAGTATTCAATCCAAGCCCGAACAAACAAAAGGGTTTAAAACGAAGTTAAATATAAGAAATGATCCATCAAACCAAAAGACAAAATTGAAACTCGTAAATATATAAGAAGAAACATTCTAACAAAACGTCTTTCAGGCTTCTACATCATCAACAATCTGAACAATCTTGGCGGTGGGCTTAGCCAAAAGATCAGTGTACTCTTGGTATGGCGATTTAGTGAAACGTGTCTCTTTCCAGAAGTCAGGTGTAAGAAATCCGTAAGTCTTCAATAGACATTCGAAGGTTGCCTGTAATAGAAGCAACAAATTAGTAACTATTGCACTAATTATCAGAGCAACTTGATTCTAGACTCAATTCTTGAACACGACATATAAGGACTTAACGGAAAACTTTTACGCTAACACAACAAGTTCGAATCCAACAATTCAAACACAACGTCATAAGCCAAACAACCACAAGAAATCTGACTTAAGGATTGAAGTATTGGAAAGGAAAAATTCAAGTATTATGTACATCCAAATATACTGCGGGATATAAAGCAAAATGCCAAAATCACAAAATAAGGTCGAAGCTTGATTCATCTGATAAATGTAAATGGCAATCAATCAACAGAATCATAGTCACATACATGTTGCACAATCTAAAATGTAGTTAAGCAACAAGAATCGAGTTAACAGACTCAAATATAAACAAGTATATCATTTCATTTGTATTCTTCAACCAAATCAAATCACATCAAGTGATTGGTTCAGATTGTGATACACAATATTAAAATGAGAAATACAGCTCAACGGTGATAAATACTCCTACCTCTTAAAAATGTACATGTTGGAAGCAATAGAAGAGTGACACACATATCATAATTGAAAAAACACAACAAGGCATTTGACGAAACTATGTTTTTTTTCCTGTTGTGACAAAAAATGCAAACATTTGCATCCCAAGGGACAATTTTGCAGATTAGTAAACAACGAGAAAGGCAATGCAGCAAGTCCTGTCCAATGTGACTAATATTTCAATTCACCCTACATAAAATTATCGAAACTTCAAGTGCTCACAGACAATACTCAAGTCAGAAATCCAATCCAACAGTGAATAAATACCCAACTCTTCAAAAAGTGCCATATTGTATAAAACAGAACATTAGAGTAAAAAATATTGCAACAAATATATCCCACCCATAAAACACACACAACATATAAACAAACTCCAATTAATCAAAGCAGTAAAAATATAAACAAAATCAGACCTTGACAAAGTTCCCAAGAGTCTTAGTCGATCCACGGGACGACGTAAAGACATCCTCAATCCCCGCAAACTGTAACACCTTCTTAGGCACACGGGCAGCCACTATACCTGCCCCACGAGGTGCGGGCACCATCCTCACAGTAACAGACCCACATTTCCCTGTAACCTTACAAGGCACAGTGTGAGGCTTTCCAATCTTGTTCCCCCAGTACCCTCTCCTCACTGGTATAACAGAGAGCTTTGCGAGTATAATCGCGCCACGAATGGCGGTGGCCACCTCCTTAGAGCACTTCACGCCCAACCCCACGTGCCCATTGCCGTCGCCGACGACAACGAAGGCCTTGAACCGTGTCCTCTGACCGGCACGTGTCTGCTTCTGGACGGGCATGATTTTCATGACCTCGTCCTTCAAAGAGGGACCTATGAGAGCGTCGATGATCTGGTACTCCTTGATTGGGAGAGAATGGAGATAGATCTGTTCAACAGATTTTATCTTCCCGTCTCTCACCAATCGCCCCAGCTTCGTCACTGGAACCCATTTCTCCTCCTCCGTTTCACGACGGGGGCGACGGCCGCCGCGTCCCCGTCCTCCCCTGTCACCTCCACGGCCGCGGCCGCCGAATCCGCGCCCAAATCCACCCCGATCGCCACCGCTGCTACCTCTATCTGCCATTTTCAGAGCTGAAAAGTTGAGGTAATGAGTAGCGTTTCTGTGTGCGAGTAAGAGATTGAAACCCTACAGGGGGTTAGTTTATATGTAAACCCTAAGTTGAGATCGGGTGGGCTTTTTGTTAAATGGATTTTATTGTAAATGGGCTTTTGGTGTTTTTCTAAGTTTGGGCTTCTTATTGGGCTTTTATTATTTTCAGCCTAATTCAAGGGCTTTTCACGTTTGAAATTGACCCATATTTCTCATAGTATACTTTATAAGTACTAATCCGTTTATTTCATATTCTCATATTTTTTAGTTGATTTTTTTCTTTGTAACTCTCTTAATAAAAAAATTATATAATACTCGTACCTTTAAAATATTGGATGCTTTTCCATCCCAAATTTAACCTAACCAGGTCAATTAATAGATCTAAATGCTAATTTTTCATAATAATAATAATAATAATAATATATTTTAATATTTTTTATATAATATTTCCATGGAAATATTATTTCAAGATGTTATATGTTTTAATAATGTAAAATTATCATTATTACATTTAAAAACCTAGAATTATCATTATTAACAATAACAAAATTGTTGCTACCCCTATTTCATTTAAAATTTCATAAGAAAAAAGATATAAAAATGAATGAGCTTTCTAACTACGGATTGAGTGACTCGTTGAACTAGAGTTCAGTAGGGGTGAAAATGAATCGAGTCGAGCCGAACTGAACGCATAGGCGTACAAGCTTGTTTGAATTACAATCGACCTTTGAAAAATGTGTTTGATCTTAGTTTAATTGCCCATCGAGCCGAGCTCAAACGAACTTTAATCGAACCGATCACGAGTCGAGCTCGAGTAATTTGAATATTTTGTACATGTTTTTGTTATTTTTTCTCTAATCGAGCTTCAAAATTTATCAAACATAAAAAGTTGTTCAAGCTTGGTTTGGTAAATTATCAAACCGAGCTTTTAGCGATCAAGCTCAGCCAAATATCATCACTCAACACGACTCACTATGTATACTGCTCCTCTAGTTTCTCATTCTATGTATACTGTATCCTAAATAACGAAAAATAAATAAACTTGAAACCACATAAACTCGATGGAAAAATCATGTACAAGCTAATTAGATGAAATCCCTTCATTAAAAAAATTAAACTTAAGCAAATAATCAACAACAGAGGTCAGTATGTTTGTCCCAAGTGATACAGAACGAACGACTATTAAAGCGTAAAATATATCTTCAGTGTTGATAATAACCTCATCGGATAGTAACACGAACCTGGCAAAAAGAGACGATTATTGTTAATATTCTAAACCAACGGGTTAACGAAGAAGGTAAAAAGACAGCTCAAAAACAGTTCACAAAACAACGATCAAGCATAACATTCTTAGTATGCAATTTGATTATCGAAAGTGCATTATATCAAACACAACGACATAGGTGAGCAATTTGGATCTCGCTAGTTAACCACAACGACAACCAATGAAAATGGCTTTCTTTTTTTAATTTGTTAATTCAAATTACAAAAGGGTATTTGCATAATCGTAAAGAATAGAAACATAGGCGATACAATAGACGACCAATCCACCCTAAATAAATCAAAGTTCTTAACAAATATCAAGGTGGATAGGTAAAACCATAACGAGTTTAATCAACAGTTAGACTCATTTTGAAAAACAATACAATGTAAATGGTGCAAGGCTTATCAAGTTCGGAAAAACCAGTTACAATTCTCAAAGACAACAACAAAAGTAACCAACTTTAGCATCTTCTTAGAGGCTTTAAACCTCAATAAGTTCCAATACTACTCTAATGTGAATTAGGACTTAGCTATCACAAGACAAAAGTAGATGCATAATATGCAAGCATGTAAATTTCACATTTCAGACTGTTATTACACATAGAGCATCATCATATGCAGTCAATAAGCCAAGAAAGCAAATCCCGAAAATATGTAATACATTAGGGTGTGTTTGGATTGAAGGATTTGATCGACAAATCCATTTAAGTTCGTTTGGATGAATTCATGTTACGATGGATTTCAAATCCCTTGTCATTCACTTTCACCTATTTTCTCCATAACTAAGGTGGATTTCAAATGACTCCATTTTAGGTGTCATTTCAAATCCTTCCTCCAAATCCCCCTCCCCAAATCCAAATCCCTCAATCCAAACACACCCTTATAGAACTTCAACCTTCTGCAAGAAAAGGAATTACATTTCGTTTAAGATATTTCACCTAACGACTGAAATAAGAAGGATATGTCATTGCTGAGGATACACCGCTTGCTGGAGCCCGTGTTGCTGTTGTCGATGTTACTGCCGTCCCTACAGAAGAGTTCCCCGTTTGGACATTCTGAAATGGCCCTAATCCCTGCAAAGCTGCTTGTGATCCATAATTGCCCATCACACCACTAGGGGCCATACTATTCATCCCATAATTACCACTAATCCCTCCAATCGGTGCACTCAATCCTGAATAAGCCATTCCTGCTGGATTATATCCTGCAGGAAACATAGGATTACCACTCAACCCCAACGCCTGATTTTGCGCCATCAAAAGCCCAGCAGGATTGAAACTACTAGCACCTAAAATCCCACCATTATTACTTCCCAAATTACCATAACCAACATCAGTAACACCAGCATTCATGCCACCACCACTATTCTGCCCTATCACATTCTTCTCCTTATTGGGATTCTCATTGAACTTCTTGCAGTGCAATTGACAACCCTCGAAAACCTTAATCGGTTCCTCTAATGCCTTCTTAAACCCTTCCGCTGATTTATATGTAATCACTGCAAATCCCTTAAACTTACCACTAACTGGATCCAACCCTATAGGCCCATCCTCAATCTCACCAAACATCCTGAAAAATGCCTTCAACCTCTCCGGGCTCACACTAGGCCCCACATTGCCCACATAAACCTTCCTATTACCTCCTTCTACCAACGGCCCAACCGTATGCCCAAGGGCCGCCAGCTGGCATGACACAACCCTACTCCCAATCATCTTCTGACTCTCTTTCAACGCCTTTTTCGCGCTGGCACGAGTCTTAAACACCACGAATGCGTAGCCCTTTGCACGACCGGTGTTTTTATCCGTAACTAATTTACTTTCCTCGATTTCTCCAAATGGTTTGAATGCTTGCAACAGCTGGTCCGAGGTGGTGTCCCAGCCCAATCCATGGATGAATATCTTTCGATTCACGGGGTCTGAATCTGCTGTTTGTAAGATTTTGGTCAGCAATGCGGGGTCTTCGGATGCGGCTTGTTTGAGAAGGTCGATAATTTGGGGCTTTTCAAAGGGTTCTAATAATTCCCGGAGGGTTTCACGTTTTGATGCTTCGTCGTCTGGTTCTTTGTCAGAAGAAGATGAATCCTCTTCTTCTGAATCAGATTCCGATTCCGATTCTGATTCTTCTGAAGATTCTTGTTCGGGGTCTTGTTCTTCTTCATCTTCTTCTTCTTCGGAAGTTTGTTCTTCTTGTACTTCGGGGACGATTTTGGGTTTTTGTTCGTGGGGCTGTTGGGAAGTGGGAGCTTTTCGTTTTTTCGCCATTGAAGCAATTCAGGAAGTTTTTCTGGGTCTGTGTTGAGGTTAGGGTTGATTCGAAATTAGGGTTTTAGAAATGGGATTTTAGGCAAGGGTCTCAGTTGAAGAAAGAGATAGTGAAAGCGCTACTATCATTATAGCGTTTTATTCTTCTCTTTTTTTTTTCTTTTTTCTTTCTTAATTATTGTGATTAAAAGTTTATTATAGAACTATAAAAGAATTGGAGTATATAATAAAATAACAGATAACACTCATAAAACTCCATTATAGTAAAAGATATACAAGTTTGATAAAGTACATAATTCTAAACTATATATATGAATGTTAGGAAGATGAAATAGGTTTAGTCCAAGAACTAACAAGAATATTTGAAATTACTTTTTACATAATACGATAATACTTTGAAATATTTAAATAATAAATAAATTAAGCATATATAGTTACTATTAGGCAAATTTCGATGAAGAGTATTGAAATGTTGTTGAGGCAATCCTCAAGTATGTGAAAAATAACCATATATGTGTTCTTGGTATACAAAAATTAAAATTAGAGTGTTTTAGGACTCTAATTTCTAATTCGACTCGATAATTTAGAAATTCACAAAAAAATATTGTAACGGATCACAATATACATATTCCCAGCCCAAAACTCTTTGAGCCCATTTACCATTCTTCGATACTTTTTTCTTCTTTTGTTTAGGGGAAATTATTTTTAATAGCATTGGAATGTTTTTATTCTATACCTGCAAATTAGTAATTTTTTTAAATTACCATATGAATTAAAAATATAACATACAGTAGAAACTCGATAAATTAATACTCGATTATTTAATAAACTCGCTAAAATAATATTTTTGGCCGGTCCCGACTCGGGGATAGGGTGCTAAATTAATAAATTCGCTAAAATTATAAGATAATACATTTTTGATAATTTCTATAGACCCCATATAAAATATAAATTAATAATTCCTTATATACTACATTATATGAGTGATTTAAAATGGGAAGCCGTGTTGTGTGTATGATTTGTTTGTGTTAGCATAATTTGATCTTGTATTTATATAGAAAATATTTTTTAATGTCCATAAAGTGATATACATTGAACAAACATAATAAGATGGGAAATTGTAGGGTTCTTTTAAATTGGCCCCTTCATTTTATATACGTACATGCATTGTACAATAATTAAATGGAAATTGAAAAGGTGTTTGTAAATTGAATATGTTATTATAAATTAATAAAATATTAATTAATATGTTAATTAATAATTTTTAATTTATCGATTAATTAATAACTCTTTTAATTAATAAATTTTGGTGGTCCCATGAGTATTAATTTATAGAGTTTTTACTGTATATAAACTTGACATTGCGAATGAGTGATGAAAAATTAGCAAAACTATTTAAAGTATATGCATATTCTTATTGAATTTTTTTACAAATTATTAGAATATTGTTTTCTAAAATTTTAGATCGCGATTTTTATTATAAATTTTGAAATGCTCGGTAAATATCAATGAATTTACCAATCCACATTCTTCTTTTATTATACTCTTGCTATATGGGAAGGTTGGTGAAGGTCGTGGGACGAGGCAGAGGTAGACGAGAAGAGAGAAATCGAAGAACTAATTAAACTAGAATAATATAAAACAAAGGATAGGAAGAAGAGACAAAGCAAATATAGAAAAAAAAATGGATAATGTGAGGAAACAATGCACATAAATGAAATTGAGATATAATGAAGAAAAAATATACAAGAATGTATAAAAGTGAAAAATAGAAAGAAAAAAAAGAGAGACAAGTAAATATAGAAAAATAAAAAAAGGGGGGGGGGGGAAGAGAGAAAGGAGAAAAGAAAAAAGTTTTAAAAAAAAATGTTTTCAACAAATGGCAAAAATGAAATAAATAAGTCCATAGGAGAGAAACTCATATAAAAGAAAAGGAAATAAAATAGAATAATTAAAATTTTAAAAGTAATATTACAAATCAACTACAAAACATGCATTTTAAAATTAACACTTTTCCCCTCTTACACCCCACCTTAACAACACATATAAATCTATAACATTCAAAAGTTAACTGTAAGATGTAAATGAGTCGAATTGAATGAGTTATTATTCAAGCTTCATTGAATTCAATCGAGTTATAAATTTATGTTTGAGATTTCTTGATTACTAATCGAATCAAAAGCGAACCAAGTCTAGTATTTGATTATTTTATATTTTTTTTATTATTTTTTGCTAATTCACCAAAGCTCCTGCTGATCTTCTCATTACTTATAAAATACAAAAAATTATTCAAGTTTTGCTTGAAATCAAACAAATTTTTTGCAATCGAGCTCGAGTTAAATAATTTACTTCGTTTTCCAGCCTTGATTCCCGATGATGATACATGAGATTAAATTTGATTACTTTTGAAAATATTGTACCAAAATTACAAATTATTTGATGATTCACGTTCGATTTTTTTTCCTCCCCAAAAAAGAAATAATAATAATAATAATAATAATAATAATAATAATAATAATAATAATAATAATAATAATAATAATAAACAACCTAAGAAGTAAATAAACATATGTCCCTAGGCCCATCTAAAGAGCAATCCATGCTAAGTCTGAGCTAATATTTGCCAACCAAAACTTTGGCATTAATTTCCAAATGCATCTCATCTCTTTTTTAATGTTTATCAGCAACACGCATCTCATCTCATAGCCACAAACATATTTCTAATAATTGTAAAAAGAGCCCCACCATTCTTTCTAATTGTCAATTCATGCCCCATTTGTAGCCCTACCAAGTTTCAGATTCACACATCTTTTCCTACTTGAAATTTCAGTTCATGTTGGAATGGACATGCACATGGAATGAGGGATGATTTTAATTAGAGACAAAATCGAAATAAGGGAATGGTTATTTCGAGATACGAGATTTTGGATCAAGTGGGGTCGTTAATAGTAGGATAATACGCATTAGGTTTGAGTTATAGTTGGTAGTTTCGATACCTGAAGTTTTGGTAGATTTACATTATACATCCACACAAATATATGGGCCCAATGCATATATTCAGATGCAATTGTGGATCTCGTGAGTCATCAAGTATCACTGCAACATCAATAATGGAATGGGTATTTAGGGATACGAAATTCTAGATCAAATGGGGCCGTTAACAGTAGGATAATACGTATTAGGTTAGTGTTATAGTTGGTGGATCCTGATACCTGAAGTTTTGGTAGATCTACATTATACATCCACACAAATATATGGGCCCAATGCGTATATTCAGATACAATTGTGGATCTCGTGAGTCATCAAGTATCACTGCAACATCAATAATGGAATGGGTATTTAGGGATACGAAATTCTAGATCAAATGGGGCCGTTAACAGTAGGATAATACGTATTAGGTTTGTGTTATAGTTGGTTGATCCTGATATCTGAAGTTTTGGTAGATCTACATTATACATCCACACAAATACATGGGTTTATACGTATATTTATATGGAATCGTGGATCTCGTGAGTCATCAAATATCACTGAAATATCAAGAATGGAATGGGTATTTAGGGATACAAGATTCTAGATCAAATGAGGTCGTTAACAGTAGGATAATACGTATTAAGTTTCGGTTATAGTTGGTGGCTCCTAATACCCAAAGTTTTGGTAGATCTATATTGTATATCCACACAAATATATGGGCCCTATGCATATATTCATATGGAATCATGAGTCTCGTGAGTCATCAAGTATCACTGAAACATCAAGAATGAAATGGGTATTCAGGGATATGAGGTTCTAGATCAAATGGGTCGTTAATAGTAGGATAATACGAGGTAGGTTTGGTTATAGTTGGTGGATCCTGATACCCGAAGTTTTGGTAGATCTATATTATACATCCACACAAATACATGGACTTATGTGTATATTCACATGGAATTCTTCTTCTCGTGAGCAATCAAGTATCACTAGCCATCAAGAAATGAATGGTTATTTAGGGATATGAGATTCTAGATCGAATGGGTGGTTAATAGTAGGATAATACGTATTAGGTTTGCGTTATAGTTCGTGGCTCCCAATACTCGAAGTTTTGGTTGATCTACATTATACACCCACACAAATATATGTGTCATATTCACATGGAATCCTGGTCTAGTGAGTCATCAAGTAGACGTCAAGAATGAAATGAGTATTTAGGGATACGAGATTCTAGATCAAGTGGAGTCGTTGACAGTAAGATAATACGTGCTAGGTTGCGTTTATAGTTTGTGGCTAGTCTCGGGATTATGGGAGATTTACTCATACACCCATGTAAATATATATGTGCTCTATCTGTATATTCAAAAGGGGTGTGTGCTATAAATCCTCCTGGAATTTTAAATCACAAAATCATTATCACCCATTAAGTTGTATCGAAATAAGAGAATGGTTATTTCGGGATACGAGATTCTGGATCAATTGGGGTCATTAATAATAGGATAATACGTATTAGATTTGAGTTATACTTAGTAGCTCCCAAAATCTGAGATTTTGATAGATACACTAAAGCAAATACATGTGCTTTATGTTTATATTCACGTGAGGTATGTAGTGTAAATTATTTCAAAATCCCGAGTACTAAAAATCACCAAATATCATTAGTTAACCATCGTACAATTGAAATATTTGAGTTGCACTAATAAAAACAATCCTTAGCTTTTCAATTCTTTGTGGATGCTTGATTTCAAACCAATGAAGTATAATTCAAGTATTGAAGCACAACACTAGTCATGATGATCCTCTATTGCTCAATTCTATTATAATTTATACTGCCCTTTGAATAAATGACACATATAATTAATAATTACATGTATCATTCACTTAATAGTTTATAATATGTTTGCAATACAATACATTTACAACACAATTTTGAAATAATAAGATTTAAGATAAATCATAGATACTAGAATCATAGATCTTTTTTAACTTTCTCAATGTATTTACTAATTGATTGATAATTGTTAATTATAGATGGTATAGACGGAATGGGTCGTATGCACTTGGGTCAATCTGCATATGACCTATGAATCATAAAGAGCCATAAGATATCTACGAACCATAGTGGCCCAACAGAAAAGGTTAGGGCTGACGTGGATCAATATTGCATCTGTGGTCCCTAAGATTATTTTATTTGCAAAACACTACAAGACCTGCGTGTTTTCGCTGGACGGGTCAAGTACAATAAAGGATCCGGCAAATCAGGTCCGTACATCAAGGACACGTGTACGATCTGTGTACGTACACCTGTACCGTCCGTACAATACGAATTTTCTATTAATAGCGTCACTGTTCATTGGGATTACGTGAGATTGACTAGTACTTTCCCTCTCTACTACCGAGCCTACATTGGGGACCTTGTACTCAGTGGTTCGGCCTGTTTTGGTTCGTTTATTTCGACCTATCAAGTGGCGCCGTATGTGGGAACCAGCTAGTTAATCGCTGGAATTTTCACAACACTTTTATGGAGAATCAAGAAGCGAGTATGGAAGAAACACCCCTAGCCAGGAACTTGGGGGCTAGCGCGAGCACATTGATAATGATGACACAAGAAGAGCTGGATCGGAGAGTCCAGGCTCAAGTAGAAGAAATGATGAGAGCGAGAGCGGAGAAAGCGGCGGTTCTCCCAAGAAGATTGTTTGAGAAAATAGAGAAAATGGATGATGGGTCGGCTAGACCTAAAGAACGTGAAGAAATGCCACGGATGCTAGAGGAGAATCCTAGAAGAGCTAGGCATATGACGACGCTGATGGGCCGGAACGCCCCATTTTCCGAAGAGATAATGATGGAGCTTCCAGATAAAAATTTTGTAATTCCGACCCTGCCTAAATTCGACGGAACGGGAGATCCTACGCCACACGTCACTTATTTTGAGTTGCTAATGTTCTTCCAGGATCAATCTGAGGCAGTAAATGCGAGAATATTTATTTCTACCTTGACAGGAAAGGCCCAGGAGTGGTTTACGAGCCAACCATGTGGGAGTATAATTTCGCAATTAATTAAGAAGTTTGAAAATCATTTCGCCATTAATAAGCGAACAAAAAAGTCTGTTTCAATGTTAATGGGGATAAAACAAAACACGAACGAATCACTAAGAGACTTTATGCATCGTTTTAACCAAGAAATGCTTGACTTTCCAGACGTGACTAGTGAACTAATGGTTGGGATTCTAGTACGAGGGTTGAAGACCGGATCATTCATGAATGCCATTGCTAGAAAACCACCTCAATCTCATGAGGAAATGATGGAACTGGCCGGACAATACATCAACGAGGAGGAGATGAACATGATGAAAATTTTTGAAAGTGTACATTCCCCTAACGATTCGCACAGGAATCGGGAGGATAAACACAACGGAAAATATGAGAAGCCCCCAGGAAACGACCCATATAGGGGTCGTAGGGGAGACACGGATGTACGACACTCGGGGTCGGGGTCTAAAAAGGACCATGAACGACCCCGTCGATTTCAGAAATATAAAAATTACACGCCGTTGAACACTTCCATGAAGGAGGCCTTCCTGGCCATCCAACAGTCCAGATATACCGAGAACATAATACCACCAAAATTGCTGAAAACATTTAACAAATATACGCAGCACAAATACTGCGAATATCATCGAGAGCGGGGTCATGATACGAACGACTGTTATCAGCTGAAAGATGAAATCAAGCATCTGATAAGGGAGGGATACTTGCGTCATTTTGTAGACAGGTCTGAATTCGATGATGGCCGTCGTCCTAGGAGCAGATCGCCTGAGAGACGGTCACATCAACCACAAAATATGAGCCGCTACAGTCGGGATGATAGAAACGAGGGAGACAGAAACGAAAGAGGTAGAAATTCGGCATAAATGGACAGACCGAACTTACCCAACAGGGGAAATATATACTTAATTTCTGGAGGTCCATCGTTGGGTGATACCTCGAGTGCGCGAAAGAAACACTTGAGGTAATTATCCTCGGAATCTCGTAGGGGGCGATCAGAAATGGTTTTAACTTTGGGAACAAGAGAGGAACCCATCACTTTCACTGATAAAGACCTAGAAGGGATGTTAGTTCCACATAACGACCCGATGGTAATTACCATGGATGTGGCAAATTTTGCGGTACACAAGGTACTGGTGGATACGGAAAGTTCGGCTGATATAATTTTTTGGGGAGTGCTACAGAAGATGGAGCTTGAGTTGACAGACTTACGACATGTGCACACTCCTTTGATGGGATTCATAGGATCTCAAATTATGCCCAATGGATCCATTGACTTAGATGTATCGCTGGGACAATACCCCCGGAGGAAAACGATGCGAGTAACTTTCCTTGTAGTGGACTCACCATTTGCCTACAATATGATCGTAGGCCGACCCATGCTGAATAAATTCGAAGCAATAGTGTCAACGGTACACCTAAAAATGAAATTCAAAACCAAGGTTGGCATCGGCGAGGTGCGTGGGAATCAGTTGGAGGCAAGGCAATGCTATGTTACATCGTTGGAACAACCCAAGCGGGAAGAAAGGAAACGGAAGAGGGAGATCCTTGAGATAAACTTGGTTCATGTAGCAGCTTCGGAGTTGATCGGGAAAATCACTCTTGAAAAGTTGGAAGCAATGAAGGACAAGAAAAAGAAGAAAGACCATGGGAAATACAAGCCTGAAGCACCTGACACTTCCATTAAACCAATGCAGAGTAAAACCATCGAGTTATATGAAGACGACCCGGAAAAAGTTACAAAGATCGGTACAGAATTAACCCCGGAGATAGAAGAGAAACTGGTGACATTCTTGCGAGATAATAGGGATATATTCGCTTGGACTGCCGCAAACTTCAAAGGTATTGATCCTTCGATCATTGAGCATCGTCTGAACATCGACCCAACAGCTAAGCCTGTCCGACAGAAGCGTCGTAATTTTGGGCTGAAAAAGAATGCAATTATCGAAGCAGAAGTGAAAAAATTATTAGATGTAGGCTATATCAATGAAATTCATTTTACTGATTGGTTAGCCAATGTAGTTATAGTGCCCAAAACTGATAGCAAGTGGAGAATGTGTACTGATTTTACCGACTTAAACAAAGTTTGTCCTCGTGACCCTTATCCCTTGCCTCGTATTGATTTATTCGTAGATTCTACTGCTGAAAGTGCATTATTAAGTATGATGGATGCCTATCAAGGTTTCAACCAAATAATGATGGCTAAAGAAGATCGTGATAAAACATCTTTTATTACCTCCAAAGGGGTATATTGTTACAATGTGATGCCATTTGGGTTACGTAATTCCGGGACAACATACCAGAGGCTCGTGAATATGATGTTTAAAAATGAGATAGGTCGATGATATGTTAGTAAAAAGCAAAAAAGAGATAGACCATTTAGATCACTTAAAACAATCATTTAAAATTATGAATGCATATGGCATGAAGTTAAACCCTAGCAAATGTACCTTTGGAGTACGAGGTGGAAAGTTCTTAGGATATTTAATATCAGAACGAGGTATTGAGGCAAACCCAGATAAGATCGACGCTATTCTAAAAAGGCAGTCACCACAATCAATTAAAGATGTCCAAAAATTAACAGGTCGTATGGCAAGTCTAAATCGGTTCATATCGAGGTCCGCAGATAAAGGACTCCATTTCTTCAAAGTTTTGCGTCACTTGAAAAATTTCGAATGGACTGATGAGTGTGAACAAGCATTTCAAGTTCTTAAAAATTATTTAATGTCACCTCCATTACTCACCAAACCTATACCAGACGAAACTTTATACCTTTACTTGGCTGTTTCATCGGTGGCCGTCAGTGCTGTTCTAGTTCGTGACTTACAGGGAGAACACAGACCCGTGTATTATGTTAGTAAACTCATGCAAGGGGCTGAACAAAATTACGTGGGAATTGAAAAATGGGGCCTGGCAATGGTAACTGCGGCTCGTAAGTTACGACCATACTTTCACTCGCATCATATTGTTGTGTTAACTGATCAACCACTAAGACAGACATTGGGCAAACCTGACGCCTCGGGCAGAATGATAAAATGGGCTATTGAGCTGGGAGAATTTAGTATTGCATATAAGCCGAGGGTAGCAGTGGAAGCTCAGGTAATGGTAGACTTTTTGGTGGAAAATACGATCCCTGATATAAACTCAATAGCAACAGAGGCGCAAGACCCGTGGTTATTGCATGTAGATGGCTCTTCAATGGCAAAACGAGATGGAGCAGGTATTTGGTTTCATTCTCCACAAAAGGAAGACTAAGAATTTGCTGTCAAATTTGACTTTGACGTCACTAACAATGAAGCAGAATACGAGGCATTGATTTCCGGTATGAAACTGGCGGAATCACTGAGCATTAAGAGATTATGTGCATTTACGGACTCCCAACTGGTAGCCAAACAAGTGAATGGTACGTACGATGCAAAGGAAAAAACAATGGTAAAATATCTGGCGTTAGTAAAAGAATTTGCATCGCGTCTTGAGCATTTTGAGCTCTTACAAATCCCTCGGGAGGAAAATGATAGAGCCGATGCCTTAGCCAAATTTGCGAATCAGATCGTAGGGTGTACAAATAGACAAATTACCTTGCTAACGACGCAACAATCTGAACTTCAAATCCCAACTTCGGTGGCTGCTATAAATGATATAGTAGACTGAAAATCTCCTATTGTGCGCTATTTGACGGAGCAATATCTACCAGAGGATAGAATCGAGGCTCACGGCTGTTACATCGCGCGCTTCGTTTTACGATGTTAAATGGAGAACTATATAAGAAATCGGTGTCAGGGGTATTGTTACGATGTTTAAGCAACGAGGAGGCGGACTATGTGATAAAAGAAGTTCATGAGGGAAGTTGTGAAAATCACTCCGCTGGTAGATCTTTGGCCCAAAAAATTACGAGGCAAGGTTACTTTTGGCCGACTTTAACACAAGATGCGGTTGAGTTTGTAAAACACTGTAAAGAATGTCAAATGCACGCAAATTTGATTCATCAACCAGGACACACAATGGAATTGATCAAAATAGCCTACCCGTTCGATCAGTGGGGTATTGACATACTAGGTGAATTAAACTTGTTCATCAAACCATAGATTGGTCACAACTCGTATATGAATTAATCGTGTTTCATTATCTTCGTAGGTCATTTTCCTCCGACTCAGGGTCAAAAGAAATTCATTATCCTTGCTATTGAACATTTCACAAAATGGATCGAGGCTGAAGCTGTGGCTCGTATAACGGAAAATGTTGTGATTGATTTTATCTGGAAAAATATAATCTGCAGGTGAATATTGTCTTGCAATTAAGACTTAATATTTGTTCTGCTTACAAAGAAAAATATAATCTGCAGGTTTGGGATTCCCCGAGTTATAATTTCTGACAACGGAACTCAATTCAATGGGAAGGCGATAACTTCGTGGTGTAATGAGTTGAAGATACGCCAGAATTTCACTGCAGTTGGTCATCCTCAGTCAAATGGGTTAACTGAAGTTGCCAACCGCATAATACTTCAACACCTGAAGACTCGGCTCGATGGTAAACGAGGTAAATGGGCAGATGAACTTTCTGGGGTTTTATGGGTTTACAGGACGACCCCACGATCCTCCACTGGAGAGACCCTGTTCTGCCTTGTGTATGGTTCGGAGGCAGTCATTACAGCTGAAGTAGGAATGTTGACAGATAGAGTAGCAAATTATGATGCTACGAAAAACGCCGAGGCACGAATTTTTGAACTTAATACAATGAATGAAGTACAAGACAAGGCCCAGCTTCTATATTGCGGCACAAGAATACCATGTTGAGGGCATATAATAAACGAGTAAAACACAGAGCTTTCCAAGTAGGGGATTATGTCCTTAAGAAAGTAGAAGTGTCAAAGACGATTCGTAAACTCGAGCCAAATTGGGAAGGACCTTTTTAGATTACAGAGACTACGAAGGGCATGACTTACAGGCTACAAGACTTGGACGGAAAAGACCTACCAAGGCCATGGAATATTGACAACTTAAAACGTTTTTATAGTTGATGTATATTGTCAATTTTTATCCTTCATAATATCAACGCCTGCACTGCATTTCAGTTTATGTCAATCTACGATTTTATCCTTCGTATAAAACCAGTTTCCTTAAATTTACGAGTAGGGCATATAACAGTAGTAGGACAATGACACTTTGCTCGACTATAAAGGAAACAAACAGTGCATCGATATAACATAGATGAATCAAATACATTTATTAAATACGATTCTGAACAACAAAAAAAAATGAAGTAAGGAAAACGAATACAACTGTCTTCAATTTCAACACACATCTCTAAAGTAAAAATCACTTCAAAAATCATATATTCAAATGTTAAAGGTCTTGATTTGCAGCCGCCTGAATGACGTCATGACCCTCGTTTCCACCTTCAACATGTACGACGGAAGGAGACGCTTGAACGATGGAATTCCCACCTTCAATAAGGGCATCAAGTTCACTTGTGGTAATCTCATTTTCCTATATGGGCTGCATCAATCTGGCATCTCTTTCCACCGACTCCATCGTTATCTATGAGTAGGATTTGTGTTTAATTTACGGATGTTAATCATAACCTTATAGAATATACGTACTATATAGAACAAAAAAAAAACAAAAACAAAAATAATAAAAAATAGATACCTGGTTCCTAATAGGAGCCTCGGTACAATCACCCCTATCAGTGATGTCCTCCAATTGAAGCATAAATCCCGAACTACCCTGTGATTTACGCTCCTTCTCGACTTCTTCGATCAGCGCTTGGAATTTTGGGACATCTATGAGCTCCGTAGCATCATCTTCAGTGAGAGAGGGACGAAGCAAACCCTTGGTCAGATACTCCTCCACAAACTCATCAACCACGATCGTAGACTTAAACCCGTTGATTTGCTTTAAGTAATCAACAGCTTTATAAAAGCCATCATACTGATCGTTCACAGCCTTCGAAATCAGGAGGTTGTCCATCTGATCGGACTTTAGGAACTCCTTGATGGCAGTACGACGAGCCTCGACGGCTACACTGGCTAGACGAGCCATCAGTTGCGGGGAATTAGTGTATTGTTTGACCCCCTCATTCACTCCCTCCTCGAAAACCTTTTTCTTCTCAACTTCGTACTTCGTACGAGCTTGCTCCACTATACTCTCCAATTTGGCCATCTTTCCTTTCATTTCTTTCTCCCTTTCATTCCCTCTTCTCACCTCTTCCAACATGGCCTCATATTTTTTTTGGTCCAACTCGTGCTTCTTCTGAACCTCTTCTGCAGCAGCCAATTTAGATGCTACGCTGCTTTGATAATCTTTAAATTTCTTAGCCAGAGCCTCTCCTTCGTGTTTATAATGAGAGCAAGTCAATGACAACTGGTGCATGCATAAGTTGACCTACGAAGCAAGCACAAAATATGTCATCGTAAGTTCAAGCCATAGGTGTAACAGAAACGAGCAGAACACGGTTAACTCCTATAATCACAAATAGAATAGAAAACTCACCTGATTGGTCAACGAGGCTCCATGTTTCTCAACCCAAGGATGGGCATGCTTCAACAAAATGGTCCTATCGCGCGGGAGCATGCTGTGAATGTACAGCTCCATAGCAGTATCTTCAGTTTTATCCAGGAGGACACTGCTGTCCTCATAAATACGAGGATTCATCCTGACTTTCCTCTTTTCAGGGTCGACTGGACCGCGTTCAGCTATCTTGAATTTCTCAAAATCATGCAAAGAGCGGGCCTCTAACAGTCCCAATGCTTCAATCATGCCTCGTTCATTCGAAGTATCGTAGAACCCGGGAGGTGGGGCCATGAAGCACGGACCAGCAGAGGACGAGGCCTCCGAGCGCGAAGTAGAGCCACCCTTCTTTGAAGGGCGTGGATCGGCAGCAGCAGTAGCCGGTCTTTTACGAGTGGGAGCTGGGGGAGCTACTTGCTTCGGTGGAGCTGTCGCTGCAGAAGTTTTAGAGATGCTTACTCTGCTCGTGTTGATTTGTGGGTCGTTATGTTCAATCACGGTTGTACTACGACTTGTGGGTTTTTTCGAGGCTCCAGATCCTTTCTTTTTAGCCGCCTCACGATCCTCAATCATCTTGCGTTCCATCTTTGCAGCACGAGCAACCATTCCTATAAACAAAGAAAATATTCTAATCATTTTCCAATACACAAATAACGAGTACATGGATTACAAATATAACACAAAAAGAATAACAAAGGCAACCCCTATACCTATATCGATGCAAGGTGCCACTTCTGCAACACTTAACCCGCATGCCCGCAACATAGGCTCGCTCGTAATATCAGAATTATAGTACCATTTTAATAGCTCATCCAAGTCTGACGTGGGTATGGTAGGTTTACCTACTCGATTTAAACCTACGGGGGGCATCTAGATTCCAAATTCGACTCACGGCCTAAGGTTCCAAACCAGGTTGGGCGACATAAAAATACTTATCTTTCCATGATCCATACGAATCTTTTGGATTGGCTTGAAGCCGACACCCCTTACGAGGTGATATATAATAGTAACCTATCTCAGCGGCTGATGAACAACGATTGATAGTAAAAAGAACCTTGAAATTCTCAAGGTTGGAGTCAGAACCATGTACCGACATCAGTACTATAAAATAAGCTAAATGACGATATGAATTTGGTAATAACTGACTCGGACAAAGATGAAGTTTTCTAAGAAGGGTGATAATGAACGGATGCAGGGGAAAACGTAGGCCTGTCATCAGATGTGCTATATGGAACGTACGAAAATTTCTAGGAGGAGTGTGAATGCAATCATTCGACCCAGGAATCCTAATCTGAAAGTCGGGGGGAATATGGTATTTCTTTGAAATTTGAGTGACACGACCCTCTGATATCGACGACCTAATATTTAACCATTTAACTCTCGACTCAGCTTCATCAATAGAAGAAAAAACAACATTATTGATGTTAGTGTTCCCTTCCAAATCACTATAGAGATACGATTCTATGGATGAGTCAGTACCATCTTTGGTATTCGAATCATCTGAACTATCAGTATGATTAGGGGAGGAAGAGTTGTGATCTATACTTACATTAACTTCTACGTCGTCACTTATACCCCCTACAATATCTAAGATGTCGTTTGAACCCTCAGAAGCCATGAAATCAAATGTTACAAGAATAATCTACTGTGAAAATCAGTTAAAGGATCAAGAAATATACCGAGAGATTAACGGATAGTCCGATATGATGTGATCGAGGAATACGATGCAGTCCGATAACGGGGCTCCAAAAGGATAAGATATAGCAGCAAATGAGCTTTGCAAGAAGCGTTACCTATATATATACGATTGAAACCCTAGAATCGACGGATCAGATTGAACTGACTCAATGATCGGACGGTGCTCGAAGCGCGACGGTTGAATATCTTGAGACGCACACCTGACCCCTATCCTGGTAGAGGCAATGATTACGGGGCGCAATTTTCAAGACCGTATATCTGTCGTTGGATTAATTTATAATTTAATGATCAAGATCTTACAATTATAAACTGGGAGAGTAGATGGTATAGACGGAATGGGTCGTATGCACTTGGGTCAATCCGCATACGACCCATGAATCATAAAGAGCCATAAGATATCTACGAACCATAGTGGCCCAACAGAAAAGGTTAGGGCTGACGTGGATCAATATTGCATCTGTGGTCCCTAAGATTATTTTATTTGCAAAACACTACAAGACCGCGTGTTTTCGCTGGACGGGTCAAGTACAATAAAGGACCCGGCAAATCAGGTCCGTACATCAAGGACACGTGTACGTAGGGCTGTTCACGAGTCGAGCCGGCTCGCGAGCTCGACGAGCCGGCTCGAACAATACTCGGCTCGAGCTCGAATTTTTTCGAGCTCGAGCCGGCCATCGAGCCGAGCTCGAGCCCGTTTTAGTTTGTTCGGGAGCTCGCGAGCCGGCTCGCGAGCTCTCATTAATTTTTAATATATATATATTATACATATAATAATAATAAAATAATTAATAAAACCCAACATGACTTTTAGTTGGATTGGACCAATGTCCTTTTTTGGGACATAATTATTACAATTACTTAAAGAACATTATAGTGGGACCAGCAAACTCATGTTTGTCTTCCACATTTGAATTCCTTAAGTTGAATTTGTGAGTCTCTCACCTCCTACATCTCTGTTCTCTCTCTCACTCTCTATCGACTACCACCATCGCCCAGCACCACCACCACCTTCGTTTTCACCGGCGTTCACCGACGGGCACTCTCACCGACTCCGAAGTCTGAACAGCTAGAGCGAGTTCGAGCTGTCGAGCTCGAGCTCGAGCTAAAAATATGAACACGAGCTCGAGCTCGAGCCTTTGTATGCGCAGCTCGACGAGCTCGAGCCGGCCAAAATCGCAAAGCTCGGCTCGAGCTCGACTCGTGAACAGCCCTACGTGTACGATCTGTGTACGTACACCTGTACCGTCCGTACAATATGGATTTTCTATAAATAGCGTCACTGTTCATTGGGAAACGGGACGATTACGTGAGATTGACTAGTACTTTCCCTCTCTACTACCGAGCCTACATTGGGGACCTTGTACTCAGTGGTTCGGCTTGTTTTGGTTCGTTTATTTCGACCTAAATCAATAGGTAGTTTGATAATCATATGATTAAGTTAATTATATATGAAATCATACCATTCAATAAAAAAAAAATGCTCAATTCGATATTACGTCCCTATATCTTTTCAGTTATTACATAATGATGCATGTATTGAAAATTCACAAATCCACTTCAAAATAATATTCACTAAAATAATAATAACTTACAAATCAGACCGTTTAACTACCCATTTAAATAGTAAGCACATGGCTGTGTAATAAATTACTCAAAAATTCAGTTAAATAATATATAAGTGAATGATTTGAAGTTTTGTGTTTGGTTTCAACTAATGATAAGATATATATATATATATTATATAATATATAACTATGGGAATTTCAATCATGCATGAAATCATTATCTTTAATAGCATTAGGCTTTGTTATGCTGTCCAAGAAACAGACAGAAAGTGTTTGAAATTTTTAGGCCTTTTTGGCTGGTGTGGGCCCCGGATTTTGAAATTAAATAGCAATTTATTGCTGAAAAAAAGATTAAAAATATTTATCTTTTCCCAAAGATATAATTAATAAATAATACGATAACGGGTTAAAGCTGATTTGATTGAAAAAGATTTCGATCAGACTAAGTATAATGTGTTCAACTCTAAGCCATTGGATATGTATAAAAATATTTTTTGTGGGAAGTTTAAAATTGTATTGAACAGTAACTTGACTAATTAATCTCGACTATTTAGACTTAAAAATAATTTTAAAAATGAAATTAATATCATATTCATTGGAAAGTTTTTGATATTGCTTACGCCTTATTAATCTTTTTTTTTTTTTTGTGCATAACGAGTAAAATTCATAGTGCACATTGAATAAATATCATTTTTATTTAATATACTGCAAATCACATAATAAAACTAAATTAAACTTGAATTCGTGATCAAGAAAGGCGTCAAAACTCAACTCTCTTGTCAATTTTATTAAGATTGCCCTTGATTCCAACTAATCACATTTTAACTACAATAATATTTATTTTGCAATTATCAATTTTTACTAAAGTCTAAATTACTCAAAACATTATAATTAAAAAAATGCAACTTTAATCATGATTATGTACTCAGTGGCGGAGCCAGGAATCGAAAGTGGGGGGGCGAAATGTTAAATTTTTTAAAATATACTTATGTTAAAAATTTGGGGGGGCGAAATGTTAAATTTTTTAAAATATACACATGTAAAAAAAAAATTTTACACACGCATGTTAAAAAATTTAAAAATTTGGGGGGGGCGGCGGCCCCCCGCCCCCCTAGCTCCGCCTCTGTATGTACTTGATTTAGGGTCAATAAAAAACGAAAATGATGATATGTCATTCTAGTGGTCAAAATCTTTCATTTTGATCGAATTCAATGACAAGATTGGTAATTATTTATCTCACTAAAGTATACATAAAATATAATGTTACTTGTGATTTAATAAGACTTGAGATTTCCCCAAGTTGGTGAAATCGAATATGTCGATATGGCATAATTGTGACCACTCAATGAATATCGATTCGTTAGGCACCATATTTTGATACCAAAGCAAATCAATATTCACTATTTTTCTTTGAGGGCCCTATATTGTTCTATGGTACAATTATTCAATCTAGTAATCATAATATTTTCTTATGAAATAAGTACTAAATATAGATTTATGTACTAGAGCTAAATTCGTACATAATGGATTTTAGTTTATATGAAGCCTATAACACAAAATCACTAGTGATTGACATGCTATTTTACACTAGGTATAATAAATTTGGTATAATATACATCACATTTGATAAATATGTGGTACGTGTATAAATGAGTGATCTTTGAAGATGTGAAAAGAAAAAAAAAATCTATACTCTGGAGAAAAATTTCAAAATTCTCTCTTCACATTCTAACATCCCGTATATACAATTGTCAAACATTTGCGCATGTTAAATAAAGTGGTACACAAATGTGCTCCATATAGTTTCAGACGGGACAGGATTTTATATTTCAAATTGTTTTTCATCTTCAATTTCATATACTGTATGTTTGACACCTTCCAAAAGATTTACACATATATTAAACATCTCTAATTAATAAGTTGCATTTGTAAATTACAAGTTTCAAACATGTAACTATTTGTGGAATAGAAATTTGGAATAAAAATCTTATCCGGTTTCGGACTGCCCTTTTCATCCATGTTTCGTCTACTTTCTCAATTCAATCTTCTTAGTTCCTTTTCTATCTCGATTTTTTGTTTCAAATTCCATGATCTCGATGTAGCATGCATGTGTCACCATGTCCGTTGAATATTATCTCGTTGAGAAAATCAAAATATTTACATATGTTAAACATATGTTAATAAGTGCATTTCTAAATTATTACACAGTGTTAAGCACAAATTTTGAATAAAAAAAGTTCCCTTTTCGTCCATATTTCGTCTACTTTACTATTGTACATTATCTCATTGGGAAAGTTTGGCACATGCTTGAAACACACTACTTAAAGCCATAGGTCAGGAATTATCAGAACCATTTTTCAGTTCCCTCAGGTCTAAAACCCTCACTTCTCTTGTCTACTAACTAAATCTCTTCATATGGATCCACCTGCAATTATCAAAACTTTCAAGTACAATTCACAACAACATCATCAACAACCCATGTTAAGTGTTGTCGAAAATCCCATTCATTTCCAGGATATATCTTTCTCATCCTATCTCAAACCAAACGATAATTACAATAATCGACCCACAAAAGATAATCGAAATCCCACCGTTGATGACACTGAAATCAGCATTTTCGACGCTCAGAAGTATTTCAGCGAATCGAACGATCCAAAAGACGTTATCAAAGGACAAGAAAAACATGTAGAATCATCTCATGATTTGCAGTCAGTTCAAAGAATGTCGTCAGTTTCTTCTGTAGATGGATATGGCAGAAATTTTCGAACGAGATCTTTTCACGCCACGCCAACAGCTTCATCCGAGGCGTCCTGGAATAGCCAAACAGGCCTTTTGGCGAATACGCCAGGCTCCAATGGCGTTTCCTTAAAAAATTTGAATTTCCCGTCTGATCACGACAAGAAAAGGGGTTTTATGAAGTGGGGTTTTGGTCGGAAATGTTGCTGCACTGGTAAGAAATCTGTCCAGGTTAAAGAAAAGATTGTCACAGATAATGCTGAGTCGAAATCGAACTATTTGTACACGAAGAAGGAAAAAACACAAGCTGCAGTTACAAAACCATCCCTGGAAAATGAGTTTTCGCCGGAAAATGGGTTTTCGCCGGAAAACGGGCCACTACAGCAACGGGTATCCGCATCCGGTAGGCCGTTTGGTGACGTGGCGGGTGGTTTCTCGTTTCCCGTGTTGAAACCCTCGATCGAGGCAAAAAAAATCGTAACGAAAACGATAGTGAATCCTCTTCGAGATCCGCCTCGGGATTCGTTAGACATATTCCAGCCAGTGCTGCATGAGACTGTATCTGTACGACTCTCTAGACCCGTGTCAATTGACAGTACTGTTATAAAACAACAACATTTCGACCCGATCCTGACGAACACGGACGAAGACGTCGTTAGCGACGCGAGCTCCGATTTATTCGAGATCGAGAGTTTCTCGACCCAGACAACCTCGTACCAGATGTACCGCCGTCGAGATTCTCTCGATGACGAGACGGGCCGGAGATTCGCCGGCCGCCGGAGCGTGGACGAGCCGCCGACGCCGAGCGTGGCGGCAACCGAGTGCTATGCGCCGAGCGAGGTTAGTGTAGACTGGAGCGTGACGACGGCGGAGGGTTTCGACAGGGCGAGCGTTTCGAACTTCTCGGTCTCGGCGTCGGAGATCGGGAACATGGCGTTGATGCGGCGGCGGCAGGAGGAATCCGGCGGCGGCGGCGACGCCGGAAGGGTGGTCAAGAAGGGGAATGGTGGGTTGCTCATGATGGGCTGTCGGCAGGAGAAGGCGGTGAGTGTGGGGCCGATGCCGGTGAAATGTGCGGCGGAGGGCCCACCGGCGGGGGGTTTTCCGGTGCATGTGGGTGGTAGGCCACCGCGTGGTGGTAATAATACGGCGGGGCGTTTGTCGGTAGCGTTTGCTGCATGAGAAAGTGTGGCGGCAGGAGATGATGGGTGGTTTGGTTTTTAATTTTTCTTTGAATTGTTGGGACATGTAATGTCTTTTTCATGTTGTCACATAATGTGGATCAAATTATTTAGAAGTTTGTTACTACATTTTCCGAGATTTGTGTTGTTATGTTCTTCATATGTTTTTTGTATTTTAAAAATATTGTCTTTGTTAATAAAAATATTTTGTTTTTATTTAGGTTTTGATTTGGTGATCACTTAAGCTCAAAAGGTTAAAATATTATTACTCGAAAAATAGTTCTAGCATCTAATATTGTGTTAGAGTTCCCTACAAAATTTCCAATCCACCTTATTTTAATATGAGTTGAAGATGAATTGACAAAAAATGTATATATTTTTCCAATTGTCTTAGTTTTTGTAAGTTTGTAAAGTTTAATTATGTTTATTTTTGTTCTTAAAAGTTTTATAAGTTATAATTACATCATATTATATGATATCTTTTATTTAATTAGATATGGACATCACTTTTAATTTTAATTATAAATTAAAATATATATTAAAATTTGTACAAAATGCATATTATATAACTAAGACTATTGATACATTTAATAATTTAGTTGGTTAAGTAATGAGTTGTTAATTAATTTATGAAATACTAAAAATTAAAGTAAAATATAATTATTTAATGATAAATATATTTTAACATTGTAAATTTTATTATACTACCCATATAAAATAACAAAATATATTTTATTGGATGAAAATGCACAACACTTAAGTACTTTGTTTGTGAAAGATTGTAAAATTATAAATATTCTTTTTTGTGCATAAAAGTTGTAAGTTGCAGTGAATTTCCTGTATAGACAACAAATTGGTGCAAAAATTACACTAAAATAGTTCTAATGTATTTAAGACCGATGACATATATGAAAGTATGCGATTTTTAGCACCCATTCTTACATGTTTTAGTAGAGTATATTCATTTTTATCAAAAAAAGAAATAGAGTATATACACGAAATTATTGGTACAATCATTGTGTTGAAAAAGGATGACCATAATAAAATTGTAAAGTTATGACATTGGATATGTCTGACACTTAGATATGTATAGATCGTTGAACGGGTCAAAGACTGGCCCAAACAATTCAATTCATACAGCCAGAACAATTGTGATCCATAATTTTAAAAATGAATTCATAAACATATATATACAAACAAGGCTTGTCAATTTATTGGTACACTCAATCTAACACAAGGTTGTAAATTAGTACATTTTTTCAAAATAGTCAGACTAATCACATAAAGAGATAAATGCAAATAACCCTACGTGAAATATTTTATTAGTTGAAAATCCCCAGTGAAAAAAATATAGGCTAAAAACTCCCTATGAAATTTTTAAATTGCATAAAACCCCCTGTGAAAAAAAATTGGCTAAAAACCCCCTGTGAAATTTTCAAATTGCATGAAACCCCATGTGAAAAAAATATAGCCTAAAAACCCCCTGTAAAATTTTTAAATTTACAAATTAATTAATAATACTAATAATCAAATTTTAGGATATTAATTAAACTTTATCCAACAATTAATTTCAATGTAGTTATATTTCGTAATAGTAAAATTTTACAAGAGATTTGTAGGTTATATTTTTTTCACATGAGGTTTCATGCAATTTCGTAATAGTAAAATTTTACAAGAGATTTGTAAATTATATTTTTTTCACATGGGGTTTCATGCAATTTGAAAATTTCACAAGGAGTTTTATACTATATTTTTTCACAGGGGGTTTCATGCAGTTTAAAAATTTCATAGGGGGGTTTTAGCCTATATTTTTTTCACAGGGGGTTTTCAGCCAATAAAATATTTCACGTGAGGGTTATTTGCATTTATTCCAATCACATAATAAGTATAATTCATATCAATATTAGCTGAAGGTCCCAAAATATCAATGCTTATTTTTCCTTTAGAAAATGTTATATACCACTATTTAAATATCACCAATTTTTACGGCCTATTGATTTAAAAATAATCACCAAAAAAAATAACCACTAAAGTATGAATGTACTAAATGCATTAAAATCAATTAATTGCAAGTAATATTTCACCAAATTTAGTTTCGCTCGTCATAAGAAAGAAAGAGATGATCTATTGAACCGGCCTTCATGAGCGTCCACATAACAACATATCATCCTGCGGTTATCGAAAACTAATTAACGCTTCGAGATATAATGGGAAATCATGAGATAAAATTAAGGGTCAATTATATATATATATATATATATATATATAGTGTAATTACGGAAAACAACCCGTAATTTGAGAAATTACAATAATTCAAATATTAGTGTCGTTAAAAGAAATTTACAATTTCACCTAAAACCCGAATTTTTGAATTGTGATGACCTCACAAGGGTGCTTTTGCAATTTGCGAAAATCTAAGGAGGCTCGTGGTAATTACTTAATAAGTAATTGATTAAAATAACTTATAAAGATAATTAAACTTGTTAATTATTACTATCTTCGGTCCTTGAGACGAACATTTTCAAAACGAGCAAACTCAAAAGGAAATATACTTACGTACGATGCCGTTTGGTTCATGATTTGCCAGCCACTCAAGTTGTATACTTCTCGACTTCACTCTTTGATCGGTAGCGGAAGTAAATAAACTGAATAATTATCTGAACAATTTATTAAGGAACTATAGACATTCTAAAAAAATATAAATAAACACAATAAGACACTCCAGATTAAAAATGGGATTTTTTATATAAATCTACGATAATGAAATTTTAAATTTTTTATTTTTAATATACTTTTCTCGAAGCTCAGCCTAAAAATGACGATTAAAGGATACAAAAGTATCTAAGAGCACGCATCCAACTGCATCCACCAACCATGGCAAATTCGGTTGTATTTTCCACCAGTCTAAGCTATTAACAAGAATGCTGCAAATAAATTGATAAATTAGTAATAAATAATAATAATAAATAAGAATAATAGTTTTTAGAGAATAGCGATTTGTCAAATGTGAGTAGAGAGTTATGATATTTTCGTAATAAAGCTAAATTCAAGACGTGTTTGGATTGAAAGATGTGAATTCCAGAGAACGAGCTCGAGTTAAAGATTTCAAATGAATGATATTGACTAGATTTCAAGGCCATCATAATGATTTAAAAAAAACGATAACGGGTCCAAAAGATTTAAAAATCCATAATATTTAAAAATCACCAAAAAAAAAGTGTAAAAATTTTGTTACTATAAACTTGAAATCCGTAACTCTAAAAATACTCCAATCGAAATCCAAATTCAATCGAAAGTGAGAGCTTGCTTACCTCGCCACATATGTAATATTTCCAACAAGAGCAAAGACAAACATTAGCGGGTTAAGTCCCTGCAAAAGACAAACATTAGCACGTAAAAGTAGATTTTAAAGTGATAAATCTTATTTAAGTTTTATTTTCTTATAAGTGAAGAAAAATTATACTTACTTCTGCATGTCCCCTTCTAATCTGCAGAAAACGAACCAAGAACTCTATTAATCTTTATATGCCATTTATAATGACTATTTGTGCAATAAGAACATAGTGTTGAGAGATAAATAGTGAATTTAATAAGAAAAAAGTTAATATTGTATAATTACATTTAGCCAAATTTGAGGAACACGTCCACATAAGTAAAGAGCCGTCATTCCCCAACCGAGGAATGATCCAATCCCACTGCTCTCTTCAACCTGCATTTTCAATGATCATTATAATAGTGAGTTCGATTTTCGATTCTTGTTCAATGTAAATTTACACTTTACAGTAATGTACATATGCAAAAGTAGTTCAAAAATAATATGTTGTTACTAGAATATTACAATTTAACACTAGTATGATTAAAGAAAATAAATAAAGGGAAAATGAAAAAAAAAAACCGTTGGGTATTAAAGAAAAAGTTTCGTCGAAAGAATATTATTGTTTGCCTGTAAGAGTCTTCTTCCCATTTTCAACACAATTCCTCGTGATGGATTGTTTTCGGTAACATGAAGATTAAAACTGGCAAGGAACATTATCAAAGGAACCTGAAGTACAAAAACATCGATAATCATGACTAACGAAGAGAAATTAAACAGTGATTTAGATTGCTCAAATTCGATATATATATATATATATATATGTATATGGGCACTGTAAATATCTCACCACACACAGCATAGTTTTGACTTTTGGAGCAAATTGTGATTGAGGTGATTTAACTTGATCGAGCAATGGCTCTTCGATCGAATTTTGTTCAGCATTTAGTGTTCTTTGAGATAGGAACGATCCTACAGAAGGTGAATGACCATATGAAAGAGATCTTGCTGACCTGGCAAAACCACACATACATACACAGAGATGAATAAGTAAAAAACCCGAATTCTAATGATATTACTTTCATTAACCCATGTTATAAAAAGGCAATAAACAATTATTTAAAAAAAATTATAACGAAATTGCACGTGTAAGAGTAATATGTATTAGAAAGATTCGAAGTGAGGGATTTCTTACATAAAATATAGTTCTCCACGGGAATTGGTAAGAGAAGTTGGAAAAGGAATAGGTGAGCTTGGATCATCTCCGGGCCCCATTACATTATCGTCTTTCTCGGGATCAACTGTATAATCTTGATCTCTTTTCTTTTCGACAGTATCAACTTGCTTAGCCTTGAAAAAATTAAAGATAAAAAATATTAGATAATGACACAGATTATTATTTTCTTTTCAAGTTAAGAGTTTAATTTTTTAGACATATTAAATAGTCAATAAATACAGGGAAAGTTGTATATCGATTTTCAAACCTCGTTACGCCTTTTATTGGACTTAAGTCTTGGATAAATGTGTCCATAGTATACAGCTTGTGAGGAGAGAATTAATGTTGTTACTGTATATAACTGCAAGAAAACGTAAGAAATATTTATCCATTCCGATCAAAGTTGCATTTCAGTGTAGTAGAGAGACAATTCTTACCAAAGCTGTATAATATTGTGTTGGCAGCTGCAAAAAAGAAGTATAACTTGGTGAATCAAAACATTTCGAGAATATAAATATTGAGGACTTAGAATTACATCCACAGTGAACAACTTACAGTTGCGGGTTCTAGTAAGCAGCCAGAAAGGTTGAACAAATCTCTGTCGAAAAGGTGATACAGAAAGTTAGTAGTCGAAAAAACAAAATAAAACTATTACAGAACATTCATTCAGTTGTGTCCAAAACATTAGCTCTATTAAGTGAATCTTATGTATATATATTTATGAGATGATAGCAAAATTTCTACATTTAAATAGGATCATGTTATCCAAGTAGCTTATGCTTTAAGCACTTTGGTATAACATCGCTAGTCCTAACTCTACCTGATGTCAAGAAACGCTTCAAAACAAAAGCAAAAGTTGCATTTTATGGTAATTTTTCGACCAAAATTGGATTATTCCCGATACACGTAATTTGTATCTTCGTACTTAATTATTCTTTCACCAATTGAAGAGTCTAAATAGAATCCCTTTCACAATTATCACAAATGCGTAGATAGATAAAGATAACACCATCGGCATCTCATTCAACACGCGTTTGTAGATTCTAGTGACACTTGTTTAAACAGATAAAAACTTCATCAAAAGCACATCAATTCAACTTTCGACAAATTCCCACAAGAAAACAACGATTATATACCAGCCTAAAAACTGTAAATAACAAAAAGATAGCATAAGAAATTAAAAAAGGGAAAATTGCAACATCGGTCCCATAGAATAGAGCCTCTTGCAATTGAGTCCTAGTGGTTTACAAACTTGCAAAATTAGTCCCACGGGATGCATTTACACTGTTAAATTTGTGAATGAACTAACTCTTTCAATCCATCTTATGACAGAATGGGACTAAAAATCAACGAAAAAATGCATTCTAAAAGACTAATTTCGCAAGTTTGTGAACCTAAAATTGCAAGGGGACCTAACCTATAACATTAATACAGCAATTTTTTCCCCAATTGAAAGTTTGAATTTACCCAAGTATCCATGTCAAGAGAAACAAAACAGAGAGACCCTGAGTAGATTTGTGCTTGTAACTGGTGATAATCTGAGGTATTTCAGCCACAACCCAACTCACAATACTAATAATCCCCAATGCAAATGAAACCCCATCTTTTCTGCTGCAAAGACAATAATCCATATACTTTTTTGCCCATTCAGAACAATGCTGCTCAACTGGGCACATCACTGATTCACTTCTCAATAGCCCCATTTCACCACAGCTCAAAATCTACACAATTTTTTTGAAGCACAATTGAATTGAGTCGATGAATGAATAAATCAACATGCATTAATTAATTTAACAAATAAATCCCATTAAGAAATAGACAGATTACAAACAAGATTAAAAAGGAACCCTCCAGCTGGGCGTGAACAATTCAAATTTCAAAAATTAATCCGCAAAAAAGGGAAAAAAATAAAATCCAGTGATTATCGGGAATTGAACAGGTGTATGTATATTATGCAATGCATAGATGGAAACTTACAGAGAAGAAGGCGGTGGTGATGGGATTTTGCAGATGGGTTTTGTATGTATAGGCGGTGTTAGTGTATGTATAGGTTTTATCGGGGGTTTTGAGAATTGGGACGTCGAGTCTTCAATGAGTACGTCAAAGGTGGCAACATTGGAGTAGAGAAGGGGTTTTCTTACTTTCAAATTACTAATTAATTTGGCTTGAATTTTATTTCAATTTAATTCGTTACAAAATTCTCATTTGATATTTAACGATAAAATTAAATATACGACATTTTAAAAATTGTGTGTTTAAATAAAAAGTAAATAAATATAATCGAAATTAAACTTGATAATATTACATTATAAGAAATACAATTTTCCTCTATGAAGTTGGGTTGAATCAAATCGAGTTAAATGACATATTGTTACTATTTTTTTACTTTTTATTATATTTATTCATGTATACTTGAACATGAGTTAATTATTAAATAGATCGATTTCAAATAAATTAATGAGATAGGTGTTGATTTTTTAATGAGATTATTACATCAATTATATCAAATACTGAATTAATTATTATCAATTACACGATTTTATTAATACCACTAAATATCAAAATAAATAGATAAACAAGGATCAAAATGATAACGTCTAATCCATAGGACTCTATATACAATTTAATGGTGCAAAATGTCAAAAAATAAATTAAATTTTGTATTATGCCAAAAGATGGTTATTTAGTTGCAATTTGAAAAAAAAAATTGAAAGAAAAATTTAAATTATTTATATGGTTACAATATTTGGTCATGGGCTATAGATCAATCCAGTGTTCACTTGGAGATATAAAAGCCCATTATGGCCCAAAACAAAGAATTGGCACTTAACTTATGCCAAAAACATTTCATGTGTAAAATAAATAAAACTTATGATATAACAATTATAGGGGTGTTGAGGGGAAAATATATACAATTATCTTAAATAGTCAAGTTAATTAAAAATTATTTGAGTTCCATAATTGCTAAAAATTAATTTATTTATCAACACAATTTTTCTTATTCTTTAATTGACGGATAGAATCTTATACATATAATAGAACAAGGGCTAAATATATATAGCGATAAATACCAAATAAGCGTTATAGTATTTTTCATGCATAAATTTGGCGTTAAGAAACTTGATTGGCTCTATAATAAGTGACTTGTTAACAACGGGAAAATACTAACTTAGGAAGCATATATATGCAGAGCAAATTTAATTGGACTCAACTTATAATTTATAGTGACGAATAATATTGATTTTGTTGTGTAAATAACCCTTAGTGTAATAACAAAATAATTTAACCAATTACTAATTTAATTTAACAATGATATCAAAAGAGTATCTAAATATTTGAAAATTTGGTATAATGATAATAATAATAATAATAACCTAGAAAAAAAGTTATTTATAAAATTAAATAAATTAATTTTAGGGAGCGGTAAAATCTGACAGCACATTAAAAAGGACATTATTAAAAGTCACAATTAGGTAATAATCTTAGCAAGTAATTATTTCTAAGAAATCTTAGTCATGTCACATACAATGCACCTTTCCTAATCTTTGATTATTTAATTGATGAATGCTTCATTATTAATACATATAGTTCAATAAAAGTTGATTAATTAAATAGTAGAATGATTATTTTTCACTATTAAAATTCCAAAAGAGGGTGAAAAGAAAAGAGGATTATTTATTTATTTAATTAATTAATGATTATATGAGTTAGAAACTATAATACAATATAGCTTAATATATTTCTTTCATAAATTTCAAATAAAGCGGCGCCGTTCGCTCTTTAAGTCAATCACTTTAATTTATTAAATTAAAAATAGTAAAAATATTCATAAATATTAAATAATTTAGTTGAAAAACTCAAGTGAAAAGAGACTATTTAGATCATAAATGCAACAAAGAAGAATAATTGCACTTATTGAGATGAATAAATACCAAAGGTGGAATAATGGGTTTTCAAATTTAATTTTACTTTATCAAAATTATATTTTTAGTTTATAACGAAGACCATTACAATTTTTTTTTATTTCGATTAAAAAGTATTACATAATTTTACAAAATACCCTATTCATATTAAAAAAGTATCGTATAATTTTATTTTCGTATCGAAATACCATATTCAAATTATTTTATTTTATTTTATTTTAATTTCAAATACTTTAAAATCATATCTAATACATATTCAATACGAGTTCAATACTGAATCATTTTATCTACTCATCTTAATTGTGTATTTCCCACATTTTAGCCTAAGAATGTCAATTGAGTTAGTTAAGGAAAATAATTAAAAGTATAAAAATCCTGAAATTCAATTAATGTAATATTATGTATTTTTTTCGGTTGAAATCCCATATATTTATAAAATCTTATAAATAATTTTATTATGAAATCCCATATATTTATACAAAAATAATTTTTTGGGTTTTCGAAGATAGGAAAAAAAAAATCTTATTTGGTATTAACTAGAGAAAAAGTCATTAATAAGAATATTTGGCACATGATTTTTCCCGACAAAGATATTCTTTTGAACCTCCTTAACATATTTAAACAATATAATACATATAACATAATATTGTGACAAATAATTCAATCAGCCCCTGTCACGTTTCAATTCTAATTATTATGCTTTAATTTAATCTAAATCTAAACTCTATATCGATACAATCAACATGTATTTTTATTCCAAATCTAGGGAATTTAATCAAAAATATTTTAATCCCAAGTTGCAATAACTAACATGACAGTGACAAGTTTAGCACAATAAAATCTATTTTATTGTAATAATTATAATATTAATTATGCCCAAAACTTAAAATAATATATAAAGGGTACGTGGAAGGAATAATTAGCCAACATTATCATGATAATGTATAAGACAAGAATATTAGTTTCATAATAACATAATTTAAGAATAAATTAAATATATTTTTTGGTTAAAGACATTTGGATAACCACATTGCTTCGAGTTAATTCAATTTTTTTGTTCCGAATTTGTAAT
This sequence comes from Verbascum thapsus, assembly GCA_963669365.1. Taxonomy (NCBI): domain Eukaryota; kingdom Viridiplantae; phylum Streptophyta; class Magnoliopsida; order Lamiales; family Scrophulariaceae; genus Verbascum; species Verbascum thapsus. The sequence goes on from OY770114.1 coordinate 7,085,064, forward strand.
GAACATTAAATCTAACTTTGGACCTATTAAATAAAGATTAATGATATATACCATAAATTACAATTTATCTAGTTATAATTTATCATTTTTTTCACTTATCTTAAATATGATAAAAATTGCATGCTTATATTTAACTTTATTTTTATAGTTTACTATAATAAAATATATTTTAATACATTATAATATCAAGTGTTGGTGAAGAATCGATAAACATAAACCAAGATATATAACATTTTTGAATTAAGGGTTAGTTTGAGTTCTTGATAATGCAAAATTAGGGATCTGATTATAATAAGTGAATAACAAGAACAAATGTGAAATTTTTTTATGTTAATTAATCCTAGATTACAAGAAAGAATAAAATGCATACTATATATAACATCATACTAAATAACATGACTTGGGCCTATAAAATTTAATCAGACCACTTAATTCAGACATAAATTTTATTTAATTATAATATGCTCACATATTTATATTCCAAAATACATATAATTATAATATGCACATAATTGATGCACCTCAAAAAATTTCAAAAATATTAACATAACCCAAAAAAACCCACAAATATCAATTTTTATAGTTGAGAAATTTTGGACCCAAATATTTAATGCAAGAATGATGCAATAATACAAACATAAGATAAATGGTCAAAATATTTTTTTCTCAGAATTTTGTGATATGCTAATATTAATTTTAGTAAAATATGTAATATATATATATATATATATATATATATATATTATATAGTCAAAGAAGAAACATCATTTTGTACTATATTTTTGCACTTATTTTTCATTCTGTTACGCAAAGAGATATCAGTATTTTCCTCGTGACCATACTTTATAGTCATAACAGTTTTTGTACTACGTCACGACCTATTATTTTTGGCTAAAAATTAATAATTTTGTTGAGCAAATGATAGAAATATGGGAAATATATATATATTTTTTTGTGTAATTCATATGGTAAAATTTATTGGATCAATAAGAAAAAAAATTCATGAGTTGGGTCTTGAACAACAAACATACCAAAACGGAGTAACATTATTAATATATTTATATGATATTTCTTTTAAAAATAACATAAAACAAACTTGATTTAAATCCATAATTAATTTACCTTGCATTTTACATGCTCATGTATGCTATTTTAATTTCCACAAATATAAAATGTAAAATTATTAAAATGCAAGATTTTGATAAATTTTTAGTCCAAACATGATTTGATCGATCACAATTCTTTTTTTTTTTTTTAATTATTATACTTGTCGTATATTTTACTTCAAAGAACATGATTATAAAAAATGAATTTATCATAAAAAATGTAAATTTGTCATGGTTTAGATATTGAACAATAGGGTCTAAAATTCATGGTGATCTAATGAATTTCTATCTTGTCTTTGGATTCCTTAGCTAGGGAATTAAAAATATTAAAATGTTATAGAATATATCTAGAAACCCAAAACAATGTAACATCGTAATTTTTATTAAAAATACATACTAGATTCTTCATATATTGAACTTGACTACATTTGACCAATCAAAAATAAATTTAATGATTTTTTTTTCTTGTGATTAATTACTTTTTCTCGATAAATAGAGTATAATTTAGTCATTAAATGCTTTTTTAAATGTCCAAACCACCCTAAAATAAATTAAAATTTTCCCTAGTTGATAAAGAATATATTAAAACTTGTACTTTGAATAGTTTATTTTCCTTTTCCCAATTCAAAAAAAAATAAAAGAATAGAAAATAAGTTGTTAAAAAAGAGTTGTAGAAAGAGACAAACAGAATCTGTTTTTTGCTCTCAAAAACCGAGATAGAGATAGAAACAAAGAGTGTGGGCAAATTGCACTTTGGTCCCTTAACATTTACTTTTATCAAGTTTAACTCTGTTTATTACTGAATTCTCACATTAAACCTCATAATTTTTAGTTTTTCTTACATTTGATCTCATTGACAATTTTCGTTGATAAGTAGCATCCAACTCTATTGGTCAATAATTTACCGAATTTTATGAGAATTTTGTATGTAAATGGCACGTGATATCAATATATTGTGATATTGAATGCTATATATATATATATATATATATATATATGAAGACTTTCAAACATCAATTCATTTATAAAAATCGATTAAAGTGTTAAGTAACAACAACCTTTACTGTTTTAGACAAAAATCATCAATCAAACCAAAAGGTTATACCATGTTTGTTTATGTTTTCAAAATTCATTTTCAACTTTTTAAATCACAAAATTCAAAATAAACTTAACACACCAAATTCTCATCCAAATTCTATTTTTTCAACTCTACATCCCAATCTCCTATACAACTAATTATCAATCATATATACAACTTTTCACGCATTTATCAATCAAATTAATCATTATTTCACTCTCTTTCATACTTTACACTTTTATCTATATTTCTTTATTTTTTATTTTCATAATCATTATATACACCACTAACACAATAATTCTACACATCATCCATCAACCTATCACTATTGATTTGACATGTCTTACAACTTTTAACCTATTTCTAAAAACATAAACAAACACGTATCAAAATTCAAAATGAACCAAAATTGAAATAAATAAAATTTATAGGACCAATAATGCAATTATTTTAAAAAAAGGAGTTACATATCCCAAGTCCAACAGTGTTGAATGGGGCTTCCCACCATTACCACCCACACGAGCGGTTCTCGATTTCCATGCACACACACACACACACTTTTATAAAGACAAAAAATAACAAACACATTTCAACCTATACATACACATATACATACACAAACAAACTGAACCCAATTTTCATCCACCATTTCTATCACTTCCAAGAAATTTCAACAGATTTTTCTTGGGTTTTTTTCATATGAATCTGATGGGCAGTAGTGAAATGACCTTTATAACCCCACATTCTGCTCCTCAGCCTGGTTTTCAAGAGGGATTGACCAGGGGCAGTATTGGAAAAGTGTGTGTAAGAGGCCATTGGAGACCTCATGAAGATGCTAAGCTTAAAGATCTTGTTTCACAGTTTGGACCTCAGAATTGGAATCTCATTGCTGATAAACTTCAAGGACGATCAGGTTCGCCTAAGTAAAATCAAATTTTGTTTTTTTTATATTTAATTTGTTTACCCATTATTGTTTTGTTAAGCTTTATTTGAAAAGGGAAGTTTTTTTTTACTTGTTTTGGGCCATTTTTTGTAATGTTGTTCAAGATTTGACAAAAAAAAATTATTGCTTATTTTGATCCATTTTTCATCTCCAAAAAGCTCAAATTATTGTTTAATAGTGAGAAGTGAGAACCTTATATATTTTCACTAAAAAAACAGTCTTTATTACTTGTTTGGGGTCATTTTAATCTTCAAAAAGCTCAAAGCATGGCTAAATTTTGTTCACTTTTATGAATTTATCAAGGGTTTGTTTTATAGAAAAACAACTACTATTTAATTTGGGGTCATTTTAATCTTCAAAAAGCTCAAAGTATGGCTAAATTTTGTTCACCTTTATGTATTTTATCAAAGGTTTCTTTCAAACAAAAAACAATTACTACTTATTTGGGGTCATTTTCATCTTCAAAAATCTCAAAGTATCACATTTTTTTATCTTCAAAAAACCTCAAAAAATGGGTAAAAATTTTCAATTTTTTTCTAATTATAGGAAAAAGCTGCAGATTGAGATGGTTTAACCAGTTGGATCCAAGGATTAACAGAAGGGCTTTCAGTGATGAAGAAGAAGAAAGGCTTTTAACAGCACATAAAATGTATGGCAATAAATGGGCTATGATTGCTAAGCTATTTCCAGGCAGGACTGATAATGCTGTTAAGAATCATTGGCATGTGATTATGGCCAGAAAACACAGAGAACAAAACAGTGTTTACAGAAGAAGAAAGCCTGATTCTTTTTTATCCCACATACCAAACAAGGGATTACTATCATCATTCCCTGTGATTAATGATGATAATGATAATATTACTACAAATGCATGCAGTGAATCAACTATTTCTGCTGCTTCAACTTGTACTGATTTATCTCTTACACCTAATTCAGCCAAAGGGCCTTATTTTCTCACCAGGTTTAGCCCTGTGGATTTTGGTATGATATTTCTTGAAAATTATTTCATTTATATGGGTTTTTAATACATTTTTTATATTGTAATGTTGATTTTTTTTATATGGGTTTTTTAATTTGCAGGTGAAAAAAGGGTGTTTTTTTCAGATTCAAACTCTGGGGTTTCTGCATATGAATCAGTAGTAATTGGCAACAAAAATGAGGCCAATCAAGGCATGTATGGGGAAATGAAGAATGAGATTAATGGAAAATTTGAGAAGCCAAACATGGCATTCATTGATTTTCTTGGAGTGGGGCCCAGTTGAGTTTAAAAAAAATTAAAAAAAATTGTGGGATTCACTTTTTATCGTTAAATTAGACCAATTTGGTTGTTTTATTAGAGACTAATATGGGATGGAAATTTTAACAATAGTGTAGCATTTATAAGTGCTTAGTTTTGGTTGAAAATTATTGCATTTATGTCTAATATTGAGATTTAGTATATGCAGAAAAAAGAGTGGGTTTTGCAGTAAAAGAGGTCATCTTGAGTTTGAATGTATAGTAAATCCTATGTATGGAAATTTATTTATTTCAAGTAAAAAAGTCTTGCAATTTTTTGTTTCATAATTGAAATATGGTTATTTTAAGGAGTTTTCGGGATATGGGTCTTGGAAAAATGACAAGAAATAATGAATTTTGAATAATCTCTTAATTTGGCCTTGATCCACTTTCAATTTTGGAATAATTACAATTACCCGAGTAATAAAAATGTAATCTCATTGGTTCGATAAACCATTTTAACTACTTTCTGTGTTACATTAAGTTATAATTATAAAAATAAAAAATACTTATGAAAAAGAATATGTTTTGGTGCCATAAAATGAGGCAAAGCAAAAGGTTTGTTTATTGTCATTTTCTCATCTGTTTAACTGAAACTGACTAATCAATGAATCTGCCCATATTTGATGACTTTTCAATTTGTGGCTTTGGCGTTTGGTATGCTTTTTTGACCGTATGTACGGGGGAATATATATATATATATATATATATGACTTTTGTTGCTTCTCTTTTTGATGGTTTGTTAGCATATTTTTGGTATTTTGTAAACACTTATGTTTTTTTTTAATAACGAGTTAAATTTCGGTCATTGTTGTTAAAGCTGGTATTGAATATATTTGATTTTTATATAATAGTTTTTAAACCATGTAAGAGAGTTAAATCAGTATAGGTTGCTCATAATGGAGACCAAGTAAACATTCATTAAGGGTGTGTTTGGATTGAAATTCGTCAACAATTCATTAAGTTTAAGTTTGTTTGTATGTATCCAAGTTATAATGGATTTCCAATCCCTTGACATTCACTTTGAGTTATTTTCTCCATAACTATGGTGAGTTTCAAATGACTCGTGTCATTTCAAATACTTCTTTCAAAGCCCCTCCCAAATCCAAATCACTTGATCCAAACACACCTTAAAAGAAAATTGAATCCACGATGAATACTACAAGATTCAGCTCCTCCAACCAACCCGACTAAGGGTTGCCCCTAAGAATGTGGAGAATTTTTTTAAAAATACGAAATCACTGATTCGGAAGGAGTTTTGACACTTTTGATCCTAGACATCTCGACTTTTTTTGAGTGTGGAGTTTATGTATTGAACGGTTTTGATGTCTACAAAATCGAGGTTCTAAAATTTCCCAAGTATCTCATTGTTGAATATATACGACAAAGGATTGGCGACATTCGTGGTTCAGGGTCTCATGATGATTTACACCATACACTTATAGGGGTACATAAGCACAGTGTATATATTTTGTATGAAATATGTAGTGTAGATCTCCCGAGACTCTGATTTCAAAAATCACCAAATATCACTTATCGTAAATTTAGTAACACTAATGATTCGGTCTTCTCGATAGGACTCTCGAGGTATTTATCGATATAAAACCGAGTTAAATTGGTTAAGAGTGCAAAACGCCAAACGAAATATAACTCATACTGTCAAAAATGCAACTTATAATATTGCATTGTGCGAGTAATTTGTACTTTGCACCCTAAAAATGTGCTAATAAGCACTTTGCACCCTAAAAGGAAAAAAAAATAGCACAATGCACCCTAGAATTGATTAAGTTTTGGTAAGTTGCACTTTATTTAATTTTTTACTCAAAATCTCATCTCAATAAGGGTAAAAATATTAAAAGAAAAGCGAAAGAAGTTTTTAATTATTTTGCTAAAATCTCCATAAATAGAGCATATAATATTTTTGATATAAGTTGATTATTTTGCCTTTAGAAATTTATTTGTATTTCTTGGATGATTTACCCTTTTATAATGAAGTTTTTGGTTGAAAAGTTAAATAGGGTGCAACTTGCTAAAACTTAATCAATTACAGGGTGCCTTGTGCTATTTTTTCTTTTTTGGGGTGTAAAGGGCCTATTAACCATATTTTGAGGGGTGGAAAGTGCAAATTACCCGCATTGTGCCTCTTTTGTATTTCAAGGTACAATTGTGCCAATTACAGGTTAGGCTTAGGGGTGTTCAAAAATACCCGAACCGACCGAACCGAACCGAAAACCGAAAATTCGGTTCGGTTTTTAACCGAACCGAAAATTTCGGTTCGGTTTTCGGTTTTGAATTTTCCAAAAGTTTGGTTTTCGGTTCGGTTTCGGTGTGTGGTGTCGGTTAACCGAACCGAACCGAAAACCGAATTTTTTTAATTTTATTAAATTAAAATATAGTATATTATTAGTAATTGATAAAAATAAACAATAATTTATTATAGTCTAGTGGTTAAGATGCTTGATCACCCTCCAAGGGTCACGGGTTCAATTCCTGGGAGCAGCAGAATATTTTTTTTTTGGTTTAGAATGAGAAAAGTAGGTATAAAAAAAATTAAAAAAAAACCGGTTATTTCAACCGAACCGAAAAACCGAACCGGACCGATGAACACCCCTAGTTAGGTTGGGCTGGAATGGTTGGGCTTTTTCCATATAAATATTCCAGCCCAATAAGGATATATTTGAACTAGCCCACATATCATAATAGCCCAAGTTGGATAAAAAATTTCTGAGTTGAACTTGGGCCGAAAGATAATGCTTGATCCAGAAACAAGGTTTATAATCTAACAACATATTCAATTTTAGTACTACACTTTATTCATTATTAAATAAAATAGATCGAACAATTATAGTAGTAAATGAATTTACTCGAGTAGAAAAGTTTTAACCCAACACTGCTTGAGCTATTATTAAACATTTAAAATTGGTGCATATTTGTTTTATTTGATCGCAAATTGAAATTCCAGAGTTGAGCAATTTGACGTTTTTGCACATATATTTTTTTTTATTATTTTTTACTAATTGAGTCGAGTTTTAAAATTATTGAATAAAAAGTGTTAAGCTTTGATTTGTTATCTTAATTAGCCAAACTTGAATGAGTTTTTAGTAATCGAGTTTTGAACCAATTATTAGCTTAATTATTTTTTTTTAATTTAAAAAATAGTTGTACTTACTTTATTTAAAATTTGAGTTAAAGAATAGTTTTTCATTATCTCCTTGTTTTAATTCGTCAAATAAGATTTTGTATCATCATTTCTTCAACTAAGAGGTGTCATATTATATGATAAAATAACTAATATATATATATATATATATATATATATATATATATATATATATATATATATATATATATATATATATACTGAAATATGATGCTATTTGTAATTGAACAAAACCTTTTGCCGAATGGTAGCATGCTAAAGTACTCTTAACATTATTTAATCTGTATATGATTTATACCATAATAATCAGTAAGATGATTACTTCAACCTTTTTCACAAGAATTAAATAAAAATTTGTGATTATTATCATATAATAATACATGTAGAAAAATAATTTACTGACAATAAAAAGTATTACAAGGACTTAGTAATTACATAAAATTACCAAAAAAGAGAAAATAATAAAAAAGTGTTAAAGTTGTCACTATTGATATTATATTAAATGATTCCTGATATATATTAAATGTCAAGAATCAATGTATTTTCATTAGTACATTCTCTTCTCTTACTAACTTCACGAAAAATATTATTGTCAGAAAACAAAATATGTTATGAGTTAGTAAATATTATTAATGATAATATCAACATATGTTTTATCCTGTATTTTTTTTTTTTCTCGTAATTTATTCGAATATAGTATATACTCTCCGACTCTTTCGGCTAATATTTGAGTATAACAATTTGATATTAACTACCCAACGAGTGTATAATAGTTCTCATTATTTATTTCTTTATAATTTTACATTCATGTTGATGTTATATATATTGATGAATATTACACCAAAATATTATAAAAAAAAATAAGTTGGAATATGGGCACTCACGAAAAGTGTTTTTATACATTTATTTACCAAAAATTAGATAACAAAACTATTACAAGTCGCACAAGCAATTTGTTAATTCACCTTTCCGCTTCTTCTAATTATTGAGATTCCACAATTGTATTGTATCATTATTAATAAACACAATTTAATTAAAGCCTAAAACTTTGGGTTAAGCTATGATCATCTTCATTACAAATTTAATAAGCACTTAGTTTTTTATTCTATTTTTTTAACTTCCCTTTAACATTATAAGTATATTTTATACTTTTTTAAATTTACATATCCCATAATGGAAAATCAAATAATATGTAACACAAGGATGCTTTTTGAGTAGTAGATATTGGAAGTAACACCCAAGAGATCCTGTTGGAAATCTTGATTGAGTAAATTGTGTTTTAGCACGATTTATGTAAAGATTTAAGTGACTTTCGTATGTCGAAAGTGGAATGTCTTTGGCTCTAATTATTCTATGTCTCGAGTAGATAAAGTTAGAGTATTTAATTACTCAAATCCGATTTCAGGTGAATGAGAAATTAATTAACAAAGTGAATCACTTAAAACGTTATTCATAGGTGGAATTGATTTTTCGATATGAACATACGTAATTAAATGATCAACAAATCATACAATCGACGGCCGCGATTGTATGAAAGAAAGTTCATTTAGTTTGAGGACTAAAATGTTCAAGTCGAAAAATTGAGGGACCAATTTGAAAGGACGTTCGAGATTGAAAAGTTTTGGGGTCAAAATATAATTTATAAATGTTTTGAATGTGTGCAACTTTTGGAGGTTTGATGGAGGGGTGCTTGTCTAAAGGACATGACTCTCCTACAATTTATGAAAAGTTGTAACTTTTGTCTAAAGGACATAACTCTCCTACGATTTATGAAAAGTTGTAACTTTTGTCTAAAGGACATAACTCTCCTACGATTTATGGAAAGTTGCAACTCTTGACCCAAAACTCTTCATTATCTATAAATAGACCCTCCATTTGTGGAATTAAATCACACCAAATATCATTTATCTTCTTTCTTTTTCTCTAAAATACTAATTTGAGTATTTTGAGAGTTCTTTTATTTCTTAAATATTAGTTTTAATATTTTAAGAATATTGTTGAATATTAAATGCTAAATTGAGCATTTGAAATATTCTTGAAGTTCTTGAATAATATTTCGATGAACTTTTTAGTACTAAATTGAGTACTTTGAATATTCTTAATATTAAATTAATAGTTTAAGAATAAGTCTTGCATATTAAATGTCTAGATATGCATTAAATCATACGAGTCCATCGAGAGAGTTTGGAACAAGCATTTGTTCGCTAGACTCGGTAATTTGTAGTGGTACTATTATCGAGACAATGTCGTTGTATCTTGGGAGACAATTGCCGTAAACCGTAACCACCAAGAGCGGGGCAATATTGTCTTAAGGAACTCGGGTATCCCGTACCTCGACATTTCATCATTATATTGCATCTTCATAAACACCGCCCGTTACGCTCCAAGATTTTTCCCAACAACTTAAGACAATATCTTTTACGAGTGTATCTTGAAGATGGTGTTATCCGATGGAAGATGATGAAATTAAGAGATAAAATTTTATTTAATTTTATTGATTGTCATAATTTATAAATTTTAAATATTTTATGACTAATTCAAGTTTGAATATTTTTTGTAGTAAAATTCAAACCAAATGAAGGGAGTTGCGAACTTCTATGGTGTCAAAGATATGATCCAATATATGGAAGCAATTAATGGCGAATTTTGGTTACGAAAACCAATTAATGAGATAAGTTCATTTGTATGAATTTATCATTTGCTCATGTGATTACATATTATGTTGAATAATATTAAATATGATTTAATATTGAAATATGCAACATTAATGATGTAATCCGCCGGATGACATTGAGCAAGCATGCGATATGTGATTTAATATTTCATAATATTTCATCATGGTAAATTATTCTTGATAAAGAATAAATATTTGTGCATGGTTAAATATGACTTTATTTTGCGATGCATACAAAGTAATGATTTGACAAATTTCTTTCGGCTTATGAATAAATGCAATAAGTGTGATTCTTTATTATATTTGACATTCTTTAGAATAAAGTTTGATCACAATGAATGAAGAAATGCATTTTTAAATAGATGATTTAAATTAGATGCATGTTCTTTTCGTGTGATTAGAGACGTTTATTTAAAGAAGTCAATGTGTTGAAAGAATAATTATTGCATTATTTAGAGTTTTTGCCTACAATTTACACTATGAAAGTGATATAATTTGTGAGGAAAAACGAGATGTGGTTTCATTTAGCGAAAGAATATTGAGTCTATTTTTAAGTAATTTAAAATAGACATTATGAAATGTCGTCACTATAAACCAATAAAGTTGCAAAGTGAGAATGATTCTGAATGTTTCATATTGTGAAACATACTATCTTTAAAGATGAAATGGAAATGTCATATTGTGCAATGTACACAACTTAGTCAAGAATAAAGGATGTTAATTATCGGAGTAAAATCGAGAAGGTCGATTAAACGTCCAAAATTAAATCCGAGAAAATGACTTTAAAGCAACAAAGATTTTGGTTAAACCAAAACTAGAGCTAGGTATATTGACAATAGTCGAAATGAAGATAAATCAATTCCGTTTCGAGGGAACAACCACTAAAATGTGGTAAGTTGAATCATACTAGTGATGATCAAAGTCAATCATTGATTGACAACCTGGACCATGTAATTGGTGGGTGTTTTTCTATGATAATCCAAACCATATAAATGGGGTTCATTGTGTAGACAACTCGAATTACACAAATGGTTGGTATTTATCACGATAAACCGAGCTAGGCAAATGGTGATTGATTAAGTTCAGTAAAACCAAGCTAGGCAAATGGTGGGTGATTAAGTCACTAAAACCAAGCTAGACAAATGGTGGGTGGTCGAACCTCATGCTCGAGGCTGTAATATCTAATGCCTTTTATGAAGGGTAACTCGACAAATGGTGGGTCGACACTGTGTTGCACACCGATAGAATATCCAAGATTAAGAGTCTTGACTAAGGAATGGTGGATATTCTTAATTGGCTAGATTTTGTGTCACTAACTCCGATACAGTATGATCATAAGCCGGCAATCGGAAAGACACAAGTTAGCATGTAAAATGGTAATTTTGACACATACGTTGAAGATATAAAACCATTAAGCAGTTGATCTCAAGTGGCAGTCTCTCTAATGATTGTGTAAAATCAATTGAGAAGATATGGATCCAAATGTATGCCTAAAAGATCAAATAAACTGCATATCGATGGGAATGGGTGTAAAATCCTACATATTAAGGATCAACATAAGGGTAACCCTACCTTGTTGACTGGAGATCCCAAGATCTTGGTTCAAAGGGAAAAACAAATTATGTTAGATTCAGTGTCGCACTTGAAGGAGATCAAATAAGCTCCAACCCATTCCTAGGATATACAAGTGCTTAATCCTGCAGAGCGTAGGTGAGGTTAAGCTGAAAAAGCTTTTAATGATTCCTATACTGTCTCAAGGATGGTGAGACGTAATAAAGTGGAGTAAGGCAGGGTACTCTTTATAGGAGATCACCTATACAAGTGAGAAGTAAAGGCCGCTTCAAAGTAAACACTTATGAATCCAAGACGGTCCATGGCCAAAACGGACACAACAGTGAGAACTAAATCTTGTTAGAGAAGTAATTGTGTGTGTATCATTGTCTTGGTTTACACAAAACGCTGATCAGTTCAAGACATCGCGTTCACTGCCCAGCAAGTAAATCCGATGGTACTACACTAGGGAAGGTTCAAAGCAAAAAACTACCTCTCCTGATGCAATTGCTTTTCGCCCGAACTCTCTCAGTGTCTGCATAGTCTGCATCTTTGTCAGCATAGTCTGTTATGAATTAATTTCATTCATGGTGGGTATTGTTGGAAATCTTGATTGAGTAAATTGTGTTTTAGCACGATTTATGTAAAGATTTAAGTGACTTTCGTATGTCGAAAGTGGAATGTCTTTGGCTCTAATTATTCTATGTCTCGAGTAGATAAAGTTAGAGTATTTAATTACTCAAATCCGATTTCAGGTGAATGAGAAATTAATTAACAAAGTGAATCACTTAAAACGTTATTCATAGTTGGAATTGATTTTTCGATATGAACATACGTAATTAAATGATCAACAAATCATACAATCGACGGCCGCGATTGTATGAAAGAAAGTTCATTTAGTTTGAGGACTAAAATGTTCAAGTCGAAAAATTGAGGGACCAATTTGAAAGGACGTTCGAGATTGAAAAGTTTTGGGGTCAAAATATAATTTATAAATGTTTTGAATGTGTGCAACTTTTGGAGGTTTGATGGAGGGGTGCTTGTCTAAAGGACATGACTCTCCTACAATTTATGAAAAGTTGTAACTTTTGTCTAAAGGACATAACTCTCCTACGATTTATGAAAAGTTGTAACTTTTGTCTAAAGGACATAACTCTCCTACGATTTATGGAAAGTTGCAACTCTTGACCCAAAACTCTTCATTATCTATAAATAGACCCTCCATTTGTGGAATTAAATCACACCAAATATCATTTATCTTCTTTCTTTTTCTCTAAAATACTAATTTGAGTATTTTGAGAGTTCTTTTATTTCTTAAATATTAGTTTTAATATTTTAAGAATATTGTTGAATATTAAATGCTAAATTGAGCATTTGAAATATTCTTGAAGTTCTTGAATAATATTTCGATGAACTTTTTAGTACTAAATTGAGTACTTTGAATATTCTTAATATTAAATTAATAGTTTAAGAATAAGTCTTGCATATTAAATGTCTAGATATGCATTAAATCATACGAGTCCATCGAGAGAGTTTGGAACAAGCATTTGTTCGCTAGACTCGGTAATTTGTAGTGGTACTATTATCGAGACAATGTCGTTGTATCTTGGGAGACAATTGCCGTAAACCGTAACCACCAAGAGCGGGGCAATATTGTCTTAAGGAACTCGGGTATCCCGTACCTCGACATTTCATCATTATATTGCATCTTCATAAACACCGCCCGTTACGCTCCAAGATTTTTCCCAACAGATCCATCTCTTTAATCACTTGAAAACATAGAAAATTCAAAATTATACAATATATTCTCCAAATACTTTTTATACTTGAATAGTGAATTTGTGTATTTGATTCTAGTAATGGAACTCTCTAAAGTGTTCATATTTTATCTCAGAAATTTTTTAGGCAGTGTGATTCTAATCAAAATAACATTTTCGCTTTAAGTATGCTTTCGATTTCGAAGTATATCTAACGAATATATTTTTTGGGAGATGTATTTTCATATAATTCACTATAATAATTTTCCAAACATAGTGCTAAATTTTGGATCAATTTATCTAGTTAGAAAATAGTGGATTATACAATATTAGGGTTTTATAGATTATTTAATTATTTCTGTAAATAATTCATTATAATGATATATCATAAAGTAAGATAATTATATTCATTATATATATATATATATATATATTTAGGAGCTTAACTATATCCATTGCCAAAACTAATAAAGTACAAATGATAATATATATGGTGCAATAGGAGTAAATATACAACAAATAAATATCTAGTTGAGGCGATCTGACTACAACATATATGATGCGTTTTATCAAAATATTCGTTTTTTAATTATTTATAATAAATTGACTTAATTAAATCTAATTTATTATAAAATTTTCGATCACGTAAATTGTTTATGTATATGTTACAAAAATGGAATAGAAAAATATTTCTATTCTAGTAGTACGGAGCCGCTTAATAGCTTCAAAAATATTAGATTATTTACTTCAATAAAATTGGACTTTATTAAAAAATCAAATTAAATAATTCAGCCTAATGTTTGGTGGAACAAGTACGAGACCGTATCTCAATATTTTAGTATTATTTCAAAAAGCTGTGCTTTGTGCATTGTATCTTGTGATTTAACATGTACCATATAATATATATATAAATATATCAATATAAGTTCCTTTTTTTCAAGTGATAAGTATCAAAAAGCTATATATTAATGCTATTTATTTATTAAAATTATGGATAATTATATAATTGCCTCAGAAATTATACCAATGGAAAGGGTAATAAAACAATATAACATAAGTTGTATTTTTGAGAAAGGTTACAAGTCAAGATGACTATGATTGTTTGAGGTTTATTGTTCTCCGAACAATTAACTAATCATAAAATGAATATAATTAATTGAATCAGCTATTGTACATACAATAAGTTTTCATAAATCTTTTAATTCATTTTTAGTAATTGCTAAATTGAGGTTTTACATATGATCTAAATTTGATACTTTATTTATAGTTTATATTACAAATATAAGCTATTTATACATTGTATTTATTCTAATATGAATGTAATTTAGGTATAAGTCATTGTATATATATATATGACTTTGATCTAGAAATTGAATGAAAAATAATATAAATTGATTTAAAGGATTAGAAGCTATATGTATGATTGAAACATATTTTATTAATTACTATATTCTATAAAATACTAGCAATGAGTGCTGAGAAATAATAAATTTCCATTAAGCAAGAGATTTTAACAAAATGAAATAACAGATTCAAAATACGAATTAAAAGAGTAGATATCAAGATATTATTATTATTATACTAATCTAGCAATTTTTTTGCTTAATTTACTTTCTAATTGACATAAAGCTCCCATAAGTAACTTGCTTCTTAAATCAAGAATGTCTTGGAACCTGAAAATGAATTGGAGAAATATTAGCCCCTTCTCCATAAAAAATGTTTATGAAAAAAATATTGAACAATATATATATAGTAGGATAAATGGAAAAATTAATAAATAAAAAAACACAAAATACTTTAGTATAAAAGCTTACTGAAATATATAGTATCTTTTTCCACCAAAACCTTTATTCTCTTTCAAAATGTTAGTAAATAATAATCTATTTTATAAAATGATAACAATTAAATTTTTCATTAAGGATGTACAAACCATTACCCCATTTAATAATTTCAAGAACAAGACAATAAAATGCATTAAAAATCACTTTACTATTCTGATCATTAATGCTCTATCCTTTTACAGTAAAATATTCAGATTGTAAGTTTACAACCCACCAAATTAAATAATATTATTTTTTACCCAAAAAAAGAAAAATTTATTTAACAAATGTAGTCTTATTTGAGAGGTTCATGGGTCAAATAAAATCCTCATTTCATAGTGTGTATTTTTCCATATTAAAAGCAGTGAATGATGACAACAATAATGGAATTCAGTGCAAAAATCACATGACAAACGAAAATTTATAATTAAATTTTGGTGGGCTGACGTTCTCTGTGACTCAATTTTCAATGCAAAAAATTCATTAATTAAACAATAATAATATAAAAATATCGAAATTAATTTAATTTATATACCACCTTTTATACACTTATCGAAACTAGTTACAATAAAAAAATTAGTAAATAAAATACTTTTTAAATCAAAATTTGTTACAATTCGATGAAATTAAAACAGTGATATATAAATATTTTTCTGTCGAAACTAATTTCAGTAAAAAAAAAAAATTACTTATAACATACGTTTTAAATTAAAAATCGTTAAAATTCGATGACATAAAAGAGCGATATATAATATTTTTTTATTGAAAATAGTTTCAGTAAAAAAAAAATACTTATAAAATACGTTTTAAATAAAAAATTATTAAAATTCAATGATTTTAAAACAGTGATATATAATATTTTTTTATCGAAACTAATTTCAATAAAAAAAAAATACTTATAAAATAAGTTTTAAATAAAAAATCGTTGAAATTTGATGATATTAAAACAGTGATATATAATATATATTTTTCTATCGAATTTACCAGAAAATAGCTTTCACCATGCTGCAAGCTTTGAACAAGAAATCCATATTCATTGACCTGAACTGGAATTCCAGAACAATGAAATAATACAAAATCTCCACCAAACATTGATTTTATGTCCAAAGGCCCTCTTCCCACTTCAGTTGCTACTCCATTGATGAACACTGTAATAAGTCCTAAAATTGATGGAAAAAATAAAAAATTAATTAAAAAAATTAAACGGTTTTTTGATTTTATGGCATGCATAAGTTGAATCGAAAAAAAAAAAACGAGTTTTGGTCGAGCCCGAATGAGTTATATGAATACCAATGAGTAAAAATAAGTGTTGTAACGTTTAATTATGTGATTAATTGAGTGTGATGAAATCTGATCGGAATAAGAATTTTGAGTTTGAATTATGTGAAATGACAAAAATATATGATTAATTGAATATATGATGAAATGAAATGTAAGCAAATTAAGAATTTCGAATTCAAATTACTTGAAACTATAGAAATATATGAATAATAAAGTAAGGTAAAATTTGATCTAAATAAGATTTTTTTTTGTAAAAATTTTTTTGAGGCGGAAATATGAATTAGTAATCATATACTCAATTTGATTGAATTCAAATAAATGAATTAAAAATTTGAATTAATTTTGATCCTAAGCTATAATAAAAAAATTATAGGTAATTAATGAAGCGAAAAAAAAAAAAAGACAACGAAATAAGAAATATAGTCATGAAAATCTAGAATACAAAAAAAAAAAAAAATACAAAAATATATGAAATTAAGATCAAATGTATTTTAAAACAATTAAAATTTACCAGACTGATAATGCAAACTGGAGCCATCAAACACTGAACTCTGATCAAGCTCTTGGATCCCAGCATGACCCGAAAACGAGAAATAATCATCATTTCCACCAAACCCGCCGGAAGATGAACCCGAACCCGTACCCATGTCATAACCCGACCCAGAACCGCCGCCATAGCCACCCCCACTAACGGCGTTCAAATTTTCATACTGAATTGCGCCGCCGCCACCTCGCGGCGGCTGTTCACCGGCGCTCAAACTGGCCTGGATTTGTCTCTGCCGGCGGCGCGACCTGGACCGGCGGTTCTGAAACCAGTAGAACACGTTGGCATCGCCGACGGGCCCGAATTTCTCGAGCAGCTTACGAATACGACCCGTTTCGTCCTTTGGCGGGTTCACCATGCCACTGTTGAAGATGGATTCGAGTATGAGGATTTGCTCCGGCTTGGGGGTCCATCGCGATCGAACCGGTTCGGATCTTTGATCGGGTTCGGATCCGTGGCGGTGCCGGGTCTGTGAGCCCGTTTCTTGTTCTTGATCGTCCATGGCTGAAAGAAAGAATAGGTTGAGAATTTGAAGGGAAGATATATAGAGAATGTGAAGAAGTTTATTAGTTAAGTCTACATCAAAGGGATCTTTGTAGTATTTAAAGGGCAATGAAAGAATGTCCATGTTTGAAATGACTATTTTGCCCTTCCCATGTTCATTTTTTGTGTCCAAATTTAAATCCAAACATATGAAAACTTTATATTTTATTAGAGAATATAAGATAATTCTACACTGGATCATTTTAATATAATAAGTTTATTATAGGTTATTGAATGAGTTTGGAGTGTTTAACCAAAATAATATCATTCAGTAATATACACCAAATCGACTCTATTGAACTTCACATGTTCATTTTGTCCAAATATAAAATCAAGAAGTGAACTTTCCTAAAGTGTTTGGAAAATTTAATATTTTATTCGATTTTTATAAGCTGAAAAGATAATCTTTTTATATTATAACAATTTTAATAGAATAAGTTTTCTACATGAATTTGAGACGTTTTACCCAAAACATCTTAATATAATGTAGACTTTAATAAAATCGACATAATATAGAATTTTCAAGAAGGATACAATGAAAGTAACTTAATTGCACAAATGTAAGAAAGAGAGATTATAGTTAGGAAGTGTTAACAAGTACTCTATCTACACTAGGGGATAATCATAAGAATAACATATGATGGATTATAGTAATACTAATATATATATATGAATAAGTTTTATTGATTTGAAATTGAAGTGATGTCTTAAGAGTAGACATCTGAAAAAATAATCATAACGTGGTATAGTTTGATACGAATACTTAGGTTATGTTTGGTTCTTGAATATTAATTAAAGAAAGAAATACAATACTTTGAACTTTACTTTTTTTTTTATTATCATCATTTGCTCTATTTTTTTTTTTGGAAATCAAGAAACAAAATATGGCCTTAGTATAGATATATAAACATTATGACTTGTACATTGCTGATTATTTATTTCATTCCAATCAATAATATTTATTTCATGATTGATTATTTTTTGTATATGATACATATAATCAATATCATAATGAAATTAATTAATGAGAAATGGGTTTTTTTGCCTTTTATTTATATGTTAATAATATGATATGGGTAGCAAAAACTTTTATTTAAATAAATATTGTGGAAAAATGTGTCTTGTGAAACATTTGCATGCTTTAGGTTTGATAAGATGTTGGGGAGGAGCCGCAAACATTGAAGTATTAATTACTATATTTAATTGTAATACAAACTTTTTCTGTCTCGTGGCAAATAAGATCACTTCCGTAACTTAATTTATGTCTTTTTTTTTTCCATATTCTTTGCAATTAAGATACCTTTTACACCTTATTTATTGTCCTTTTTCCTAAGTCTGTCTCCAAAAATCAGAATATTTGGTGCAAATATACCTAATAAGTCCATACTGAATTTAGGGATGGAATAAGAATTTAGAGTATCGAAAACGAAATTGAATTTCCAAAAACGAAATCGAATTTCCAATCGATCATATGGAAAATAGAGCGGGAAGATTGCCAACCAACCCGTTCCATTTTTTTAATCACGTTCGACTATAGTAATTTTAAACTTAGTGATCTCGTGAAAGGATTCTCTGATTTACCACTGAGAATTAGTTAACGTCTAATTGGCTCAAATTAATCAATTTTGATACCACTTGACAACAAATTAGTTTGATTGTCCTGAATCTTTGAATTTAATGATAATCACGCAGTAATCGATAGACATAATTCAAGTTAATTCCATTTGCTGTGAATTTAGGTATGCAGTTTATCATTGCTGCGTGAATATAAACCTGTTCTCTTTGTTTTCACGCTCGTATGTGTTAATTTCAAATTTAGTTGTTTCGTGAAGAGTTTTTTCTGGTTTACCACTGAGAATTGGTTAATGTCTTGGCTCAAAATAATCAATTTTGATACACTTGATAGAAAATTAGTTTGATTATATATCTCAAGTCTTCAAACTTAATCACACAGTAATCGATATACATAACTCATGTCAAATTCATTGCTATAAATTTAGGAACACTTTTAGTTTATCGATTACTGCATGAAGAATATCATGAAGTTCAAAAATTTGGGATAATAACTAATTTTCTATCAAGTTATATGATAAGTGAAAATGATTCTTTATTTATTCCGTAATTGCTTTACACTAATTAAGAGAGTGAGCAGTCATAACATAAATAGTATCGATTGATTATATTTACAACCAACTAACTAAATTAATGGGATAGGTATTTTCAAAAAAAATTATAAAGTATTTTATCTTAGGTGCATGCATGTTAATTATTATTCACTATAGTGACATAAAATTAAAGACTAAGCTCCTATACCACCTGATTAATTAGGCTTCTTTCCATATGAAAGTATAGTTTTTTAATGCTTTTCATGTGCTTTTAGCACAAAGCCTATTTAATATTCTTGGACAAACTCCTAACCTATGCATAATTGACTTGTACTTTGTTAATCTTTTGTCTCAAATTTTGTGACCCAAATTTATACAATAATATATCCAAATAGTGAGATTAATAATCCACACATTAACAATTTAAAACTATATTTTCACCAATGAAAACTTTCAAATAAAATTGTGTTTTGAATTTGTAGAGCTCTGTACCACATGGTTGGTTTATTCCAGGGTTGAAAATTTTACATGTTTAATCACTTTGTGTCTGTTAAACCATAGAAAATGAAGAAGAAAAAACGTATCTATTTGATCACAAAAAAATCACGTAAATAATATTATTGGTGATAGAACATTTATACAGAGTTTGTAACTCGACCATCATGACAAAACTAGAAAATGATAAATACAATAAATCATGAATAAATCTACATTAAAAAACATAATTAAACCTAAACTAATATATATACAAATACAAAAAACATAAAGAAAAGATGTGTAAGAAAAAGGAGTAAAATAGAACTGTAGGGTTTCTGCATGAAAATCTGGGGAAAACAAATAACATTAAAAAAAACAACTGTAGATGAGGAACAATCCAAAGTACCTTTTCGAATTCTATTAATTTTTCTAACGTTTTGGCAGACATAAACTCACAGTTTCATATTCTTACAACTCTTTATTTTTTTTATGAAAAAAAAATAATAAATCAAATCAGAATAGAGGGTCACTAAGGTTGTCTTAAAAATCGAACATTTTGTCTTCGAAACGAATCTTTTATCGCACAATATTATATCATAACAATATCACAGTACTTTGTTAGATTGATAAATATTAGTTTATTGAACTATAATTTATAATTTATTCCCACAATGATGCGATTATGTTTGTCTCACCAAAAAATACTATTATGTATTATTATTAATAAAATTAAAATTATTATTATTATTATTATTTAAGAGAAAATAAAGACAACATGAACCGACTTCCTTAGTACTGAAGACGCGGTTTCCTGTCCCTGTTTGCTTCTGTGATTCTACCTTAATTTCTAAGGATTTAATTATAGACATTAACACATGGACTATTTCAAAATTAATTTAATTAATTTGGAGCTTAATTAATATTAATTTTATTTTGTGTTGAGCTTATCGAGATATTCTTGCAGGATGAAATGTGAAGCACATTAGCTACTTAATTTTCATCATAAAATTAGTTAAACAAAAAGTGTTTATATTTTGGTTTAGTTGATGTACCCTATTCCCTGAAAAATTGGAAAAATAATTATTTATTGAACCTCTTTTTTTAATATTATTTTTGGATTATTTTTCTTTTTCTATAATATATATATATATATATATATTTTCCTATTCCCTCGGCATTAACGGATAATTAATAAAATATAATGTATATGATTAATAATTAATGGGCTTCTTGGAATAAGGGTGACTTTATTACATATATAGATGTTATAGTTATTGCAGTAATTATATCCAAAACCCACAACCAATTAAACCCTATATACAATTGTTTTCATTAAAAATTTCACTATATTTGAGTTAGGTTCATTATTCCTATTTAAATACTCAATACATTCAACTTTCTGTATTAAGAAATAAATTAATACCTGGTTCGATATTTCTTTGCTAGGTTAAATTCGAAAAAGTTTGGTCATTATTATATTGACTCAAGAAGACACGGAGTCGACCGTAAGAGTTTGAACTGTGAGATTAAATATGAGAATTTACAATAAATAATACCAAAATTAAATATTGACTAAATTATGAGATGAAAATATTTTCTCTTAAATAGAATTTCGCTTGCATTATGGAATGAGTAAAACCAATTATTTTACCCTACTATTCATCATGAACGAGGCTTCAGATCTCTTATTTAAAGTAGTTTGTTCATCCTATATCTTATTTTAGTATTATATATTATACATAATTAATGTAAACTGTATATATATATATATATATATATATATATATATTATGTAATATATGTACGATACTAAATCAAGTGGGAAAATAAAAATCAGATTGCCGACTATATAATTTTACGCGGTTTGAGCAGGTTTTCAAATCTTAAACACATTCCTTTTGAGGAAAGTATTTATTTATTATTTCTATCTAAATCTAGATTCTTTCTATTGTAATTCTGTAACAAGAGAAAACATTTAAAATTCTCAGGTTGGCCATTTGCCTTGAGTTCATATATTTATATATATATATATATATATATATATATATTCCATGAAACGACTAAAATATAATGCACATTAATTAAGATTTTTTTTTTTTTGCTTTTTTAAGGAAGAGATCTGGATCGGCAAAGTTATGATCCACATGGCATTTGATCTCTTTATCTGAGAATGATGTTTATTATTTTTGTGTATTATAATTATATAATATGTCAAATCAATAATGATAATTTGAATTAAAAAATAATAAAATATAAATAAATAATTTGAAAAAGAAAGATAAATAATGATTAATAATAAATAATTTGATTGGTGAATATGTAAAATTATGTATATATGATTGATAAACATTTATATAGGTGATTGAAAAATAGAGCTAAAATAAGGTGATTTGGATTTTATGATCAAAATTTTTGAAAATTAAATTAAAAACCATAAACTATATATGGAATGTGTTTGGCCACTAGAATCGAATTTTCAAATAAATACCACAAATTGGTTGCCAAATTCGAACCCAAGAACTGAATTAGTGGACCAGACCTTGTCCAAAAATGTCTATTTCACATCATGCAAATTAATTAATTAATTAAGAAAATTTGACTTAGAGAGTGAACTAAATTGATCATTTAAAGCTTGTCAAATATTGCTTGAAAAAAAAAAGGTTCCATTTTCCATATGTTACGTTTCACACTTTGTTATTTTGAAATTTTGGTTACATAATCACAATTGTGTTAGAAATCAACGATTGTAAGTACTGAATATTTATCATCGCGCTTTTGCAAAAAATCCAAACTATATAAAATATGTGAAATAAGCTTTGTATATTTTTGGACGCTGAAGTTGGCTTTGATTTGTTTAAATTTTCTTACAAAATAAAAATTTATTCATATCAACTTTTTACACGAAAAAAGTATATCATATCATACTTAATAATTACATTTTCTTTTATCAAAAAATTCAATCAAACACACAATCAACATCAGATTTCCACTTCCCCAAAATAAAATCATCCATCCAATACTATACTATACTATATATAAATATTATTCCAAACCCATGTAATAAGTAATAACTAAGTAAAAAAAAATAGTACAAAATTTGTCGGCTTTGATTTAATGGTGTCTAGAAACAAATTAAAGGCACACGTTATATGTCTAATTTAGGAGTATAATAAAAGAGGCATTAAGGCATGTAATGTGCCCTAAAAGCTAAACCTAAATGTTTGGTCGGTGTTCATTTTAATATAAATGTAATAACTTTTCATTTTTGGAGGGTTTGGTAGATTTCCACTTTTGACAACTTTACAAGGTTTTCTAGGCTTATTGGACTTTAGCTAGAAATAGAAACTTTCCGTCATGCAACTTGGTTAATTTATTTATAAATAAAAAGTGGTGGGATTTACCCACTTTTATGGGTTATTTCACCGTAAATCGAATTTAATAAAGTTGATTTGTTATAGTTCATTACATATGATAATAGATTATTTTACCTGAAATAAAAATTTCCCACCATGCAACTTGGCAATTTATCAATAAAAAGTGGTGGAATCTACCTACTTTTAAGGATATGATTATATAATAGATCGGGTTTAATATAGTTAATTTGTTTGTTGTAGCTCATTGCAACGTTCAGGGTGTGTTTGGATGGAGTGATTTGGATATGGGGAGAGGATTGGAGGAAGTATTTGAAATAACACTTAAAATGAAGTCATTTGAAATCCACCATAGTTATGGAGAAAATAGCTCAAAGTGAATGTCGAGTGATTTGAAATCCATTATAACTTGGATACATCTAAACGAACTTCATGGATTATTTGACGACTTTGAAATCCATAGATCTCAAATCCTTCAATCCAAACACATTGTCAGTGTTTTACTAAACACCCTCTTATCCGATGGGTGGAGTTTAACCAGAAATAGAAACTTCCTGCCATGCAACTCGGTTAATTTATAAATAAAAAGTGGTGGAACCTACCCCTTTCTACGAGTAATTCTATAATAGATCGGATCTAATAAAATTGATTTGTTATCGGATATGGCAGCTTGAGTTGTTTTACCTGAAAATCCTCTGATTTGAATTTAGCCAGAACTAGAAACGTACCACTAAGCAACTTGGTAATTTAAAAATAAAAAGTGGTGGAATCTACCAACTTTTATTTGATAATTCCACGTATCGGGTTCAATAATATCGATTTGTTGGAACTCATGAGATAGGACAATATGGATGGTTTTACCAAACCATCACCTCATTCAATGATCAAAACTTTATAACATATACCGATTCCATTGGACCTAAACGTTATAACATACCAATTCCACCTCATTCCAGTGATCAAAAATTGTTAGAAGCCTGGTTTGATATATTATCAAATCGAACTCGAATGAGTTTCTAAGATCGAATTCAAATCGAGTTTCAAATAGTAATTGTGAAAGTTTATCAAAACTTGTTTTCTTTGATGTAAAAGAAAGTGCATGCACTCTGATTGACCCTTTTGCTCTAAAAGTCATTGGGCTTCTTGCAAGTGAAATGGGCCTGAGCTGCCCAATTAAGCCCATAAGCCCAATGTTAATTCACTTGTTTTATTATGGATCACATTGAAAGTCTAATAAGTTGCTTTAGTAATTGCACTTTAATTTATATAAATAAAATATGGGTTAGAATCTTACCCAAAATAAAAGTTAACTTGACAATTGATGTGTTCATAATTTTTTTTAATTCAATTGTATAATAATAAAGTGGAATAACAACTCGACGGTGTCAACACAGACTAAAATTTATTGATTTTATACTGAAAACTAGAGTCAGCCAACTAAAAATACTGCTAAAAAAATTCTACTAAAGATGTTTGAACATTTTAATGTTAATTCTCTCAAAATTTTGTTCCTTTTTAGTAAGAATTTCGATCTTTAAAATTAGATAATTGTATAAATCTACAATATGATAAACTATTGAGTTTGAGGATATATTTATCTATACTTTTTTCATGATCCATATTAACAACTTCTTTGTTAATTCTTCATGCAATTTCATTAATATAAATTAGACCTTTTCTCATAGCTTAATAAAATTGAAATTGAAATTGAAATTAAAAATAACCTATTTACTTTTATATCTTTATAACAAATGATATTACATAGTTGTGTGTATAAAATCCGTAGTTATCAATTCTTTTTCTCGACCATCCCACTCTCTATTTAAGTACTAACTTAATATAACAATAATACAAGTAAAAAAAATATCCTTAACTTCTATTGCAAGTAATCATATCATTCTTATCACAAACTCAAATAAAGTAATAATTGTACCAATTTTTATATACCATCAATTTTCATTTCCCTTAATTTTGGTGAAAATCAGTTTTAATTACTTGATTTTAATGAATTTATAACACCCATATTTTTAAAATGAAACGACATTGTAAATCAGTGATACTAAACGGTAACATAATACCATTTTTTATTATTCTAAAGTATAATTACTTATGTTAAACCAAGAAACAAATTTTCTTCACTTTTTTGAATTAATTACCCTACAATTTTTCCTAATTTCTCCATTCTTCCCCGTAAGAACTTCAATCTGTCCCATCTTGATCATAGCATTAACAAAACTTTGCCCAAATAAATTCCCATTTATTGCAAATTTCTTAGCTAATTGTTCACTAGATTTATCCAATGCCAAATCCTGATCAATCTTCATAATCCCTCGTTTAAATATCGTCTGATTATAAAACTGATTATCGACCACAAAATTAGTCCCTTGATCAAGAAACACCGTCGGATCGCGATCCAACGGTCTAGATTTCGTTCCACAAACTTTTAAAAGCTGAGCAGCTAATACCAGGTCCATTGTGGGGTCCGGTTTTCCGGTGCCCTGAAAATTATTAAGCCGGTCCCGGAAAAACCCACAATGGGTAACACCAACGGTGTGTGCACCCAAAAGTGTGACCATTTCATCTAGGGTTAGCTTTTTGGCTTTGAAAAATGTGAATGCTTGTGACACCGTTGATGATGGGCCCGGTAGGTTGACTTCATCGACGGTCGAGATTAGGCCGTCCCGCCTCCCCATGGGTACGGTGTAGGTGGGCCAGCCGGCTAGGGCCACCGCGCCTCGGGTGGCTAAGGTGATGATGTCGGCACATGAGACGGTGGCCGAGCAATTGGCGGCGGCTAGGGCTTTTTTGGCGGCGGCGATTAGGTCGTAGCCTCGGACCGTTAGGTTCGGGCCCGCGTCCTTTTCGGCCGACTTGGTTTTGGTCGAGTCGAGTAGTATTGACGCATCGCAACCCTGATCGAAAATATTTTATAATTTTTTAGTACCAATGCGTTGTAATTTATTCCAAAAACTATACATTTATAATATATATATATGAGTGATGTTATATACCATCAGTCATAGTTCACTCTTTTTGCAGCATTTCTTCACAATATTGTAAGAATCGTATTTAATAAATGCATTTAAATTGATCTATGTAATTTATGTTTACTATAATAAAAAATAGCCTAAATCATATCGAGTGCCATTGAGAAATCAGTGAATAATATACAAAATAACATACCAACTTAAGATTAAGAATCCAAGTTGTATATATTTATTCCCCATATAGAATATGCACCTGAACTAAATATTAAGAAAAAGCATTTAAAAGTAACGATTTGATTTACTATTATTAACCTTAATTAAACAAATAACTAAAAAAATTACTACATTTGAAAATTTTGAGCATCCACAACAAATGTTAGTATCACAAACAAATGAATTTTATACATTTGAATTTCATCACAAACATATGAATTTTATACATTTGTGAAGTGAAATACGTATATTTTGCATGCAATAATAAAATATAAATCAACATAATTAATTATTTAATTTGAAACTTACCCTAACAAAGCAATCATGAAAATGCATTCTGAGCAATGCTGCTGTTATTGAACGATCGATTTTAAATCGTTGCTGCACGACTTCACGAACTATTGATTCAGCCTTGGGACAACTTGTGCTATAAAACCCTACTTTTAATTGAGCTGCAGCATGATGAAAAATGGAAATTATGAGGAAAAAGAATAGTATTTTCTCCATTTTAATTTCTATAAACCCTAATAATAACTAAATTTATGATGATCTAATTTGGGTTCTACAATGAGTTAATAGAACAAATATATGTTGGATATATATAGAGAAAAAATTGATCTTTATTTTCTCCACTTTTTAAATGCTTCAATTTAGTCCCAATATTTTATATGATTTTCTTTGGTAGATGGATCAGTATGTTAGTTAAATAAAATAATTGTTATAAGGATTTTAGTGATTAGAGAAATCCAAGCAAGTATAAATATAAATGAAATTGTAAAAAACAAATTAAAAGTCATACGTCAACAAAAGCAAAGCCCATATAGTGGATACAATTTCTAGATTAATTTAATCATCTAAATGGCTAATTAATTATCAATAAT
Organism: Verbascum thapsus; assembly: GCA_963669365.1. Taxonomy (NCBI): domain Eukaryota; kingdom Viridiplantae; phylum Streptophyta; class Magnoliopsida; order Lamiales; family Scrophulariaceae; genus Verbascum; species Verbascum thapsus. The sequence goes on from OY770114.1 coordinate 7,112,830, forward strand.
TCAATAAAAACTTGCTTTCTAGAGCTAAATAAATTAGCCAAATTAGAAAATATAACATAAAATAATTTAACAATAAATGTGACAATAATAATTAAGAATCTTTGACTACAATATGATTGCTTCAATTTATTCCACTATAATTTGATTATTTAATGATTATGATATTTTAAAACCTAAATGATTAATTAATTAATAAATTATGTTTTGTAGTAAGCGACAGGAAACAGAAAATGAATAACGGCTTTGACATTTGGAGGTGATAAGAAATTAAAATAATAATTTGGAAATTGGAAATATATATATATATATAATATATATATATATAATATATAGATATACTGAATCGTATGAGTTGGTATATACGTATATGGTGGAGGTGTATTAGATCTCTGGTTACATGTTTGCACGTTGAAACAGCAATTCCGGGAAGAGCTTTATTTCATTTTTATTTTTTCTTTTAACACCGTCATCAAAAAAATATTGTATTTTTTATCTCGTAATATAACTCGTATTTTAATTTTGATCTTATTTATTACAAATTTTTCATATTTAGATTCATATAATAACTATGAAAATGTTTACGTTTAGATCCAACCAAAATTTTCTTCAAAATTTTAAATGTAAGAAGAATCCATGCAAGAATGCACTTAAACACGGACTATATTTAGTATGTATCAGTATCAATATCACGTGTCATTTATGTAAAAAAACTTCCTATAAGTCTGGTCAAAATGTAGGATTACAGTTTACATATATTTTATTTTGTTAGGAAGTTTGGCTTAAAATTTAATTATTTATCGTATTTATAATGAAATTAATTGATTTATTATATTTAATGATTTGTTTTAATCATGAGTATATGAATTGCAACATAGTATATTGGTGTCTGTCAAAGAAATTAATGTTTCTTACCAACTAAATTATTTATTTTTGGATTGAAAACCAGAAATTTATAATAATAACTTTGAATCCTATAATTGTTGGGGACAATTGTATATACATATAGCACACATACCTTAATAAGTATATGTATAAATTGTACGTGTCAAAAATCTAATATTTGGAATGGAAAATGGAACATGATTTAAAATGACTCATATTAATTTGGTCACACCCTCAAAAAATATAACGGTCAACTTCGTTATTCAACACTTTGATCGATTTTTTTACGTGAATTATATTCAATATTATGATATTCTTACTCAATATCATGTCTGGTCAAATTGTTGACTAACGGATATAACCGTTAGATTTTAGATGGATAAAACTAAATATGACATATTTTGAAAGTTAAATGCTCTTATTTAAAATGATTAATATTGACATATAATATTTTAAAACTATTTAAATTGGTCCAATTATCAGTGTATAGTTGGGCCAGTTTCATGAAGCCCATTTCTAATGGCAAGATCCAATAATTTAAACTGAATTATTATGGCCTATGGGCCTCCATTTACTCTTTGGATATCTTAATAGGCCCAATAAGTGTCTAACGGGCTTATTGGTCATTTTAAAAGCCTTGAAGTTAGGAAGGGCCCAGCCCATAATTATGACCCTAAGAAAACAAAGTTAGCCCTCTCATAATTTTCCTTTCTCAAAAGCCCATTAAGACATATGGGCCAAACAACCCACCAACAACGGTTTTGGCGTATCACGCGTCATTTCATGATCAAAACAGATGATATTTTATCAAAATACTATCTCATTAAATAACGTATATTAAATCAAATTCATTAAATAAAATCGAATTTTTATCGGGATTTGTGTACATATCAAAAAAGTATCTACTCATAGAGCTATCACCCTTTCTTAATTTGCTTAATACAACACCCACACGACAACTTATTCGTAGAATCTTTGTTAATATCTTCCTACTAGGGAATCTATAAGCTCATTATCAACTCAACTTATCCAATTTGAAAGTGAAAAATAATTTAATTCTAAAAATTACTTAGAGAAATACCTATTACCGAAATTTGTGTGAAAATAATATAACATGTATTTGTATTAATTTTTATTTTTAATAGTTAGAGTTTATGAAATGTATTAAATTATTAGTGATAGGTTAATAATATATGTAGTTAAATAATTGAATTAATTATTAATATAATGATTATGTGAATAACTAAGTAACAAAATATAATTAAATTTTATTAAGTGTGAAAAAATAATGATTAAATTGGATAATTATAAATTTTATTAAGTGTGAAAAATAATGATTAAATTGGATAATTATGATCGATGATGGCGTAAAATTATAGTATGGAGTGACTGATTAATTAGTTATATGAAAGATTAAAACCATGAAGTTGATAAAATAATTATTACGCTAGTATATATGACAACAATTCTTTTAAAAAAATCGAATTTAATCACACTCAATAATCTACATCTCATTATCAATTGCACATTGCGCACCATTATTTAACTAATATAATTCACTTATCACGTGATTAGATTAATTTCAGTCAAAATTCCTGTATAATTTAGATCCTTGTCAAAAAAAAGCAAAAAAAAGCAAGAAAGTAGATTCTAGATAACCCTAGAAATGGTGAACCAAAAACAATCACCTTTTATTTTTAACTAAAAGCATATAATTTAATTCCCTTTAATCAATAAAAAAAAGTACCAAAAGAAATTCAGGTAAAAATACACAATTGCATCACACGAGAATATATATATATATATATATAACGTATACGTATACTCCACATGCAGATATAAATACTTTCTTGAATGAGACTTATCAAATCATTTTTAATCCTTTTTTGAAATGGGTTTTTTGAGTTGAAAATCTGTTCTTGTTTATTGAATCTTTTGTGCCAAGGAATTGAGAAGAATCACATCTTTTTGTGCTAAGAAAAGTTTACAACAAGATCCCACTTTCATGGCGATCATCAAGACAGAGATGACAAGTTCAAATAATGCATCAAGAAACCAGGTCCCTCTCTCTCTCTCTCTATATATATATATACACACATACATAAATGCATATATATATATATATATATATATCAATACAAGTCTTTCTTGAATCAAAATGAACTTATAATACTCCTACTGATTCTTACTAGTTTCTGCATAATCTTCGATTTTTCGACCCATTAACTCACTACTAAAACTCGACGCAAAATCACAGAGGAACCAACTGTGTTTGATATATATATATATATATGCATGTATGTATATATATATATTTGAATCAAAATAAACTTATAATCCTCCTAGTGATTACTACTGGTTTCTGCATAATCTTCGATTTTTCGACACATGCATCAACTCACTACTAAAACTCGACGCAAATCACACAGGAACCAACTGTGTTTGATATATGTATATATGTGTGTGTGTATGTATGTATGTATACATATATATATATATATATTTGAATCAAAATGAACTTATAATACTCCTTGTGATTACTACTAGTTTCTGCATAATCTTCGATTTTTCGACACATCAACTCACTACCAAAACTCGATGCAAAATCACACAGGAACCAACAGCTCAACCACTCGGGATCAAAATCAACAAAAGCACCTTCATCAACACGCTCGTTAAATACGTTTTCTACATACACCTTCTCTTAATCACAATACTCGTAACTTTCCTCACAATCCGTGGCATCATATCATCGACCAAAACCCACAATTTCGACCCAAAAAAGTGGTACTTACCAATCCTCTGTTCAACATCTTTCACAGGAATCATAGCGTTCGTATGGCAAGGTTTTACGAGCTTAAACCCCACAAGAACCCTAAAAGCCACATTCTGGCTTAGCCCTCTTTTTACCTGTGCTTTCGGGATTTTACTCGTCTGTATAGGCACTCCAGGGAGTTTAGCAGCATCTATAATCGCGTTAGTATCTTCTGTACTTCAATCCATATACGCATGTTGGGTTAAGCCCAGATTCGTACATGCTGATAAAATATTAACAATTTCGACCTCATATAAACCCCCAAAACTCAAAATAACAGTACTTATATCGATCATTATCAGTATCCTATATTCGTCTTTCTTGATTACCGGGATAGGTGGGGCCACTGCAACTAAAACAGGGGTTGACAAACTATTCATTTTCCTAATACTAATAAGCTTAGCTTGGACAATGCAAATTATAAAGAATACGATGCAAGTCACAGTATCACACATCAAGCATATGCAGTTTACACACGGTATAGAAGTCGATTTCAAGGATGTAATGCAAAATGCAGCTAAATATTCAATGGGAAGTATATGCATAGGCTCGATTATTGTCCCGATTCTTGCAGTTATACGGGGTGTAGCCAGGGCCGTGAGTTTGATATCAGGGGATGTAGATGAGCACTTGTTCTGTTGTGCAGGGTGTTGTGAGACTTTCGGGTCGAAAATTGTGGCGTATGGGAGTAGATGGGGTTTTGTGCATGTCGGGATTTATAATAAAGGGATTTTGACGGCGTCGAGGGATATTTGGGAGATGTTTAGAAGAATCGGGATTGAAAAAATGATTGATTTTGATCTCACGAGCTCGTTTTGCTTCCTATGTGGGATAGCAGGTGGATCAATATGTGGATTAATCGGGGGTACTTGGGCTCTTTTAATTGAGAAGAAGTATGCAACAGAAGTGTCTATATACGCCTTTTTAACTGGATATTTCATGGTAAGGATGCATATGAGAAATTCGTGCATGCATTTGATCGTACACCAAATATACAGATTATGCAAACATTGACGATGCTGATGTGGCGTAATACAGAGCATTTGTATAGAACAAATTTCATGCAAATGTACTATTTTGGTTTTGTCCTAAATTCCCAATTTGTATAACATTTGGTCATTTCTATCAGTGAAAAAGCCATGTGAAACTCATTTGGTCGTTTACTCTGTGGCGTGAAGTTAACGGCCTCGTCCATTTCACATGGCTTTTAATGCTGAGACTAAAAGTGCATGAGAAAAATGACTAGATATGTTATGAAACTCGAAATTTGGGATCAAAATTAAAGAGATCCCATTTAGTTGGATCAAAAGTGAAATTACAAAAATGCAGTTTTTGGTTTTTGCCAAACTAACCAATTTCGAACTTTCAAAATTGCAGAACAGAGTGGCTATGGCATGGGTACAAGCAAGTGTTGCAGCATATTATGTTGCTTATGCAGAAAATCCACAAAGCCAGCAATTTGACAGTACCATACCGGATTATAAACGGGCGCTACAGAGATCACAAGTATAGCAGTCACAAGATCTTTTACCAAATAGATGCATTCTTAATATCATTTTTGTACATATAAACATGAGTAGTTACGAAACTATGTAGCATTGTCACTGTAAAAATAATGATTTTTGTACTTTTCAGTTAGCTTCAAATCATGCATCTCATTCTATTGTTGTTAAGAATTGGCGAAAAGCAATAAGGGAAGTGAAATAATACTGCAGATGAAAGTACATCAATAAGAAGAAGAATAACTCGTACTTTTAATCAATTTTGCTTTGGTTCATCACATATTTAAAATCTAAAGCCTGTATATCTTGAATGGCAACAAAAATTTACATAAAAGCATACTTATCTGAATTGTATTCAGATATGCATTTTCGTTGCTAGGCGAACCTTGTTATGTATCATAGCCAAGTCAAATATGACCTCGGCCACCACAGTCTGAACACATAGTATTCCCAGTTCCACCACAACCTGCACGGTAAACGAGGAGATATTCAAGCTTGTTACAACTAAGAAATTATAATCAAATCGTCTCAACAAAGCCTTAGGAGTCTTCACATGTACAAATTTAAAGCACTAAAACTCAAAGCCCACAATAAGTAAAAAATTACAGACACTCTATGTTATTTTCTCCAAACAAATGTTTATACAGAGAGTAAAAAATGAATGTGCATGTACAAATTCTACATGTATCATCTATTAGGGTGTGTTTGGATTGAAGGATTTGAAAACTATGGATTTCAAATTCATCGACAAATCCATTTAAGTTTGTTTGGATGAATTCATGCTATCATGGATTTCAAATCCCTTGTCATTCATTTTGAGCTATTTTCTCCATAACTACGGTGGATTTCAAATCCTCCCTCCAAATCCCCTCCCCAAATCCAAATCACTCGATCCAAACGCACCCTTAGTGGCTAGAATCGCGAATAGGAGAAAACGTAATGAAATTTTTGCAAGAAACTATATTAGGTAATTACCTAAGCATCGAACTTTAACTATGATTCCTTGACTCTCCAAGATAGATTCGACATATAAGCCTGATCCTGAACAAGTAGTGCAAAGAATGGCTCCTTTCGTTTGACAACTCAGGCATCGAGGACTTTCTCCAACATTCTTGGCAGCCAAAGATACTCCGACAGGCTTCTCGATTATTTCCTCGGGAATAGGCTTATCATAACAAAAATGAGATTCAAGACTACTCAACTTATGCACATTTGCAGCAGCAGCAGCAACCTGCAAATTACAAAACCATTAAGGGTGTGTTTGGATTGAAGGATTTGAAATCTATGGATATCAAATCCATCAATAAATCCATGAAGTTCGTTTGGATGTATCCAAGTTATAATGGATTTCAAATCACTCGACATTCACTTTGAGTTATTTTCTCTAGATTTCAAATGACTCTATTTTAGGAGTCATTTCAAATCCTTCTTCCAAATCCCTTCCCCAAATCCAAATCACTCAGTCCAAATACATCCTTAAGACATATATTAAATGAATACAGAACAATGATTTTAGATATGTCTGCAATTTTGCTCATCATCATCTTGCTAGTACACAAACACAAGGTTGTATTATGCATAGAACCAAGAAACCTTAATTTGATGACATATACATACATACATACATACATACATACAAACTACAAGTTTGTATCTAGAAAGTGTTTGCAAATGCAACTTCTGATTCTCTAACTTCAACCAGTTCTTAGCCATAATCTATAAGTTGGTGTGATTATGAGTTTTTCATAAATAAATCAAACAAACGATCCACTAACACTGAAATTTGGAGAAATGAACAGCTAAATGAACAATCCAACATAAATCACATCTTGAACAAAAAGAAACCCAACCCTTCAATTAAAATGAGCATTATACTAGTTTCAGTCATAAAAGCACTAACCCGAGTGGAAGAAGAGAGCGATACGACGTCGTTGCGATGAACTGCATAATTTTTTTTCGAAATAAAAATGAAATTCCTGCGGAAATGATGATCGAAAGGGACGATCTTGGGTAATGATCCCATTGAAGAAGACGAAATTCTCAGAGCACACTCCATTTTTGAATTTTTAGCTCAAAAGAAGATGAACGAAAAAAGTGAAATTCGTGAGAAAAAAGTTTATTGATTTTATTTTATTTTTCTTTCGCCTTAAGACAGTAATTTTCGATGATTTCTATAAACGATCATAATTTCGATGTTCCTCGTTGTTAACGACGCCGACGAGAAAATTTTCAATAAAAAAAAATCGTCATAATATAAAAGTCTATTTTTTTTTTTGTTAAAAAATGAATGTAATTTACTAATTTTAATTTATGAGATAATTTCTAAAATTACGTATTATATCAATTACTTGCTAATTTTAGTAATTAATTCCCGCATTATATCTTTTTTGTAAGATTTCTGTAAATATAATATTTAGTGTAAGATCATATATTTGTCACATGAACATAATTGTAGTTCTTTTTTTTTCCACATCTGCTCGATCTGTGATTTATGATCTGTAATGCACGAACACTTTAGATAATCATGTCGGAATTCGGATACTTGAATGGATACAACACTCGTTCGACACTCTACGACACCGTATCCACTATGAAAATAAATTTGTTTACTTAAATAAAATAAAATATGAACATCGTAATTGACACAGTTATAAAGTATGTCTACTATGTATGCATTATTTGTGATACTTGATGTTATTTCACTTATTTTTTGTGATTTTGAAAATTGAAGTATTTATTTTCTTTGAAACATATATAACTTTCAAAATCAAATACAAATTTATAATTTAATTTACAATAGTCATTCTTATATTTTATTTCTCTAACCAGTCATATTTAAATTATAATAAAAATACTAATTCATATATTTTGATATAAATTAATGAATATATATATATGTATATAATATATATATATACATATTTTATTAGCAGTATCGTGACCGTGTCGTGTCCTAATATTTTTAAAATGTCGTATTTCATGTTTGTGTTATGTCGTGCGCTGTGTCCCGTGTCCATACATCTTAGCTTATGATAAAGGACAATTAAGTTAATTTTGCTAAACACTATTTCTATGTCTTATTAGAGTTATTTCTATAATTCACATTAGATATGGAAGGTATAGAAAATAGAACTCCAAAGCCTTACTTGTTTATGTTTTTGAGATTAAATTTTATCGGGAATTATGTACTATGGAAATTTTTGCGAAAATGATAGTTGTTTGTTTATATTTTTAAAAATAGGTTAAAATTTATAAAATATGTCAAATTAATAGTGATAGGTTGTTGGATTATGTGTAGAATAATTGTGTTAGTTGTGTATGTAATGATTATATGAATAAATAATAAAAATATATAGATAAAAAATTGTAAAGTATGAAAGAGAAAATGATATAATTGTTGATTTGATTGATGAATGTGTGAAATGTTGTATATATGATTGATATGTAATTACAAAAACGGAAATTTAGATGAAAATTTGGTGTTTTAAGTTTATCTTGAATTTTTGTGATATAAAAACTTGAAAATGAACTTTAAAACATAAACAAACAAAGGCCTAACACAACCATCATAGTATTCTCGAAATGTAAAGAAAACCCTATTAAAATTGTATTATTGATGTTAACTTAAATAGAGATTATAAATAATAAATAAAATAATAAAGTAAATCTGAATAAGTATAAAATAATAATAAAATATATGAAGACAATCTAAATTAATATATTCAAATAGTGATTTTTCACTCACATTGTGTTGAATTTAGGGGTGTGCACGGATCGACTAACCGACCGAACCGAACCGAAACCGACACATTCGGTTCTAACCGAAACCGAACCGAAATTTTTTCGGTTCGGTTTCGGTTAACATATTTGAAAAAAATCAGTTTCGGTTACGGTTCGGTTATTTGGGGTCGGTTAGTCTAACCGAACCGTAACCGATTTATTTGGGCCAAATATAACATATTTCATAATATAGGGGTCAATTTGAAATATATAACAACTTAACTCATTTAATCCTAATTTTTTTCTTTCAATTTTAAGTTTGTAGAAGAATTGTAAAACTTAATAAATCTCACATAAACAAATAATTATGATCATATTATATGAAAATAAAATTTAAAATGAGCTTTTGATAATGTATTTCGGTAGATTGAAAGTTAAAACTTTATTAATTTACCAATTTCAAGTTAAAACTTTATTAATTTACCAATTTCAAGTTAAAACTTAATTTCAAATAGGTCAAATAGCTCAAAATTCAAATTATTTTTTGCAAAAAAAAAAAAAATTTGCCCGGATTTCGGTTAACCGATTGGTTAACCGAAATTAACCGAACCGATTCGGTTATAACCGTAACCGAACCGAACTCAAATCGGTTCGGTTACGATTACGATTTTTGCCTAACCGAATTTTCGGTTAATCGAACTTTCGGTTCGGTTCGGTTCGGTTCGGTTATAACCGTTTGAACACCCCTAGTTGAATTGCCAAAAAGTGCTTATCATACTTGTATATCAACATCATAGTAATGTCCAAAATAGTTACTTCTAATTGACAATATTATTTGAACAAGTGACACTTATCAATCATTACCCTTTATTTTTTTTTTTATATGATTTTAAATTCTTATTTTATTTATATATTTAAAATATTTAAACATATTAAATATTAAATATATATAGATAAGTGTAATTGTAAATTACACATATCTAATATCTAAATATACAGTATGATGAAACATTTTAAAATAAAAAATCTTACAAAGTGTGTTGATTTATTTATACAAAAATTTAAAAAATCGATCAATATAATAAATAACGAACTTAACATTCAATTTGATGAAAATGTTAACTAAGATTAAATGTAAATAATTTTTTGAAGTCATCAAATTGGACGTGATAATTAAGATTGAAATTAAAATGACGTAAAGTATAAGTTCACAAAATCTGCAAATATTGCACACAGTACACACACAGTGACGGTGTATGGAAAGGGAAATTTGCAGAAATGTTGGAAGCAAACCCTAAATCGAGCTTCCTTCGTCCCCCTTTTGCAATTCAAATCTCCAAAAATTCCGAAAATTCAAAATCTTTTCTCCTTTTATTACCGCTTAATAACGTTATTTGCTCGAGCAAATTTATATTTTCGTTGATTGTATCATCAAATGCTATTGTTCGAACTCTTGAACTCCATTGGTGATCGAGATGGAAGCCTTTTCGTTTGATGGAAAATTTGCATGTTGGTCCTCATAAGTTTGACTATTTTCAGTTTTGGTCTCACTGGTTGCAACATTCTTGTCTCACAACTTTTAAAAATTCTCAATTTTAGTAGAACTTTTCATCCAAAATTAACTGGCATTTTTGTTAGTAAACATTTGAACCCATTTTTGGAAGAATTTGGGCTTAAATGTCACACTCAGATGTTTCTATTCAGCATGACGTGTGTCGAAAATTTAGTTGGGACTAAATATGAGCTTGTTTGAAAGTTGAAACTATATAGTTTGCTGAAATGAGAACCTTTTACTGTGGCGTCCCGGGACTTTGATTCTGTTGTTTTCGTAGAATTAAATGACTATATATATATATATGTATTGGAGAAAAGAGGATACAGATTGATGCTGGTCTGATTGATATATTCATTATGATCTGGTATTTGCTTTGTTGATAATAGATGGTGCAGCTATTGTATCTTTGGTATGTCATTGCTCCTGAAATCGATATTGGGAGCATAGAATTTATCGATCATGAGCTTAATTCTTACTTTTGGATACAAATACCATATCATATGCATGCAAAGACAAATACGCACGTATGCACTTACTTGGATGACATTCATACTTCCTGGAGTATGATTATATTGTCAATGTTTCACGCATTACTAATTTTCTGTCCTTTTCCAATATATGTACTGTATTTTTGTAATCGGACACATAAAAAGGTAGAGAATTTGCTTACCTGCATAGTAAATTATATCCATGGTCGTACTAAAAACGACCATATCTTTTTGTAGATTTCTGTAAATATAATATTTAGTTTAAGATCATATATTTGTCACATGAACATAATCGTTATAGCTTCTTGCAGTTCGTCTTTTTCTTTTTCTGCTAATGAAGGTAATTTTGCTAAACACTATTTCTATGTCTTGTTAGAGTTATTTCTATAATTCACATTAGATATAGAAGGTATAGTAAATAGAACTCTAACAATCGTATTATAGTGACTATTTTTATGTGTGCAACCTTTTCCTTATGTCTGTTTCCAACTGAAAGTCTGGCTGTAGTTACCAACTGAACTTTCTTTCGTTCTTTTATTTTTATTCGACATCCTTTTCTATGTATTCTTCATTATTTCTTTTGTTTGTCCATCCTAAAATCCTTGGAGTTAGAGTTCAATTTAAATACTATTTGCTATATCAAGTAAGGAATGTTATTAGAGTTCAATTTAGAGACTAATCACTAGATCAGGTTACCTAATTGCCCATCATTCGTATCACCTATCTATTATACAGGGTTATTTTGATTATCACAAAAAAAAAATAAAAAAAAATTATGAAATTGAAAGATTGTGTGCTATTTGTGTTGCTATAATAGCAATTGACCGAAAAAGATAGATAAGGATTGAAGTTACAACCATCGACAGCAGTATTATAGCATTGTATCCAAATAGCCACTCCTTTAAACTATAGTGTACTTATCGTCTCAACATCCTTTTCGATGGATTTTTACACCATTAAAGCTCACCACAAAAAGGCCTTCACTCTCTTTCTCAACCTATCTGCACTCTTGTTAATCTCAATCTACATCATTTCAAGCTCTTTTGATCAATCCAAGAACCCTATTACCACCTCACACCACTTACACAATCTTCATGAGACCACCACTACTGGTAGTAAAGATTGCATTGGTGTCCGAAAAATTGCTGATTACAATTCAAAATGTGGATATGTTAAGTCAAACAGCTCTTGCTTGAGCAATGGATACTTAAACTATCTTGAAATCTTTTACTGCACTTGCAACAAACCTGCAATAGGGTACTTTGTACTTCTACTATGGCTTGTGATTTTGTTCTATGTTTTGGCCAACACAACCTCTGAGTACTTTATCCCTTGTGTTGAGAGCCTATCAAGGATTCTAAAATTGTCGCCGGTTATAGCTGGAACGACTCTTATCCCACTAGGAAATGGAGCCAATGATGTGTTTGCTAGTATAATTTCGTTTACACGTTCGAGTGACAATGGAGATGTTGGCCTCAATAGTGTTCTTGGTGGGGCGTTTTTCGTGTCGTGTTTTGTGGTGGGGATTTTGAGTATTGTGATATCTTCAAACCGGATTAAAGTTGATAAACGGAGCTTTATAAGGGATGTCTTATTCTTTCTTTTTGCCCTTTGTTGTCTACTTATGATCATCATACTTGGGAAGATTAACTTGTGGTTTGCTTTGTGTTTTTCCTCTATATATTTTCTTTACATTGGTGTGGTTTGTGTGATGCATTTCTTTGGCCATAAGGAGAAGGGTACAATGGGAATTCCATTATTGGGCTATATTGATGAGGAAAAGGGCAATATATCACAAAAAGATGGTCTTAAAGCTCATGATCAAGGCTCGGGATTGAACCCGAGTTTCAATAAATCGTCATTTTGTCACTATTCGAGTTTGTTTCTATTTGTATTGGAATTGCCACTTAGCTTGCCAAGACGAGTTACGATTCCTATTGTAAACGAAGAAAAATGGTCCAAGCCATTTGCTATAATATCTGCGACACTAGCGCCAATTCTATTAGCAGCCCTTGTTAACAAACAAGGTGAATATGATGATTGTACACGTTTCGCAGTTTACTTGGTATCAATTTTCGTTGGAATCTTTCTCGGGATTCTTGCCTTGGTTCTTACGAAGAACTCGGGCCCACCAAATAGATTCCGATTCCTATGGCTAGCCGGCAGTTTCTTGATGAGCGTTACTTGGACGTACATTATAGTCGAAGAATTAGTTTCACTCTTGGTTGCATTTGGGAACATCCTAGGAATAAGCCCTTCAATCCTAGGATTAACTGTCCTAGCATGGGGTAATTCAATAGGGGATTTGGTATCCAATTTGGGTATGGCGTTTAAAGGCGGTCCAAATGGGGCCCAAGTGGCCGTATCGGGGTGCTATGCGGGCCCGCTTTTCAATACATTGGTGGGATTGGGATTATCGCTCGTGTTTGCATCGTGGGATGAATATCCCAATGGGTATGAGATTCCCGGGAATGAGGATCTTTATGAGATGGTAGGGTTCTTGACCGGAGGCTTGCTTTGGGCACTCGTGGTATTGCCCACGAGGAATATGGAGCTCGATAAATCACTAGGTATGGGATTGTTGGCGATATATTTGTGCTTTCTATTCTTAAGAGTGGTTAAGGGCGCGGGATTGCTCAGACTTGGAAGCTCGTTTTTGTTATATCTGAGTACTTGATAAACGCGACGTGATAGTACTTATTATCGATTGTATATGAATGCATAGTACATAAACATGCTATGGCCTATGGGTAAATAAAATATTGGGCATGCGTACCCTTTTACGTATTGAGTAACTATCATGATGAGATCTTGAAATTTCGAACGTTATCGTTTTGTCACATTTGGAGAACATTGAAATTGTAGTTCTTTTTTTATTAATAGAGGGTGGAATTGTATTATGTTTTTTATAAATAGGTGAAGTTATGATAGTCATTTTTATTTTGAGTGTTTTTCGTAATAGAGTGTCACAGTCTATGTATTCTAGTGTAAAATACATATGTATGTACAAATTTGAGATGATGGTTCATGTTTCCATCAAGGATTGATTTAATTTATTTGGAGTTTTCTTGCCTGTGTACATCACAATCACTTGGTGGAATCTATAAGTTGTAGTTCAATAGGGAAAAATTCTCAGATGCTAGCTTTTGTTTGATTATGTTTTTGAGATGAAATTTTAAAATTTTATTGGGAATCGTGTACTATGAAAATTCATGTGAGAATGATAGACGTTTGTTTATGTTTTTAAAAATATATTGAAAGTTGTAAGACATGTTAAATCAATAGTGATAGTTTGATGTATGATGTGTAAATTAATTATGTTAGTGGTGTATATAATGATTATGCAAATAAAAAAATAAAAAAGTATGAATAAAAAATTGTAAAGTATGAAAGAGAAAAGTGTTAAGCAGCAAGCCACAAATACATAAAAAAATTGCAGAAAACACCAACAACAATGATTCAATCAACCCAAACTTTGTATTATAAACGCAATATCCAAAATACAAACAAAACCCTCAAATTGAACGATTATAACTCCAATAAGTAATTATAGTCCCAGCCAACTTCCTAACACCAGAAATCAACCAATCTGCAATAAATTAAAACCAATTATGAGAAATTGCTCAACAGACGAAAGGGGGAGGAAATGAGGAGGAAGAGAATATTCAGAAAACTGAGGCTAACCTGCAGCACACACTCATGAGCAAAATCTGTCCTTCGTCTCCTTCCTTCTGACATTTAACAGCTTCCGGAGCCCCACACCACGTGTCATTCTCACGAGCTACATTTAGCTAATCTCCACAAAAATGAACGTTTAATTCAAAACACAATTAAACTCTTTTCTTCAACAAAACGACGCCGTACTCTTTATTTAAAACAAAAACTAAAAACGTTTTTCAATTAACAAAAACGCATTCCACTTCCTTAACCGTTAATACAGTTAAGGCATGACAAAGCTTCCCCCTTTAAAGACTTGTCCCCAAGTCTCGATCACCGGAAATTGCTGAGTAATCACCTTCCAATCTTCCCAGGTAGCCTCTTCTTTTGGCAAGTGTGCCCATTCAATTAGAACCTGTCCTACCGCACTGTTGTTTCGCTTGACCATCCTTCGCCCCAAAATTGAAACTGAATAAGCAGTGCATTACCTTCTTCATTCAAAGTGGGAAAATGTTTGGATACCTTGGAGTCTTTAGAGACTGATTTCTTTAAAAGTGAGACATGAAAAACCGGATGAACCTTGGCAGTATCTGGTAGCTTTAATTTATAAGCTACCTTCCCAATTCTCCCAATCACCTCAAATGGCCCGCAATATTTGGCACTCAATTTCCACATTTTCTTATCCCTTAATGTATATTGTCTATAAGGCTGTAGCTTAAGATAGACCCAATCTCCCAGTTGAAACTCCCTCTCACTTCTGTTCTTGTCTGCATTCTGCCTCATTCGGTTCTGAGCACCCTTCAAATACTCTATAATGTTCTGTATGGCTTTCTGTCTTTGTTGCATTATCTCCTCAACCCCTTGTACCTTCACATCATACACAGGACTCAGGCTCAAATGACTGGGTTTGTAACCATACAGAGCTTCAAAAGGGGTCATCTGAACACTAGTATGGAAATTGGTATTGTACCACCATTCAGCCAAACTTATCCAAGATGGCCACTGCTTGGGATTATGATTGCACATGCATCTAAGATACCCTTCCAAACACTGGTTTACCCTTTCAACTTGTCCATCACTTTGGGGGTGATAAGCAGTAGTCATAGCTTGCTTAATCCCCATCAACTGCATCAACTCTTTCCAAAAATGACTGGTAAATATTTTGTCCCTGTCAGTGGTGATGATAGCTGGAAGCCCATGCAGCTTGTAAACCCCTTCCAAAAACACCAAAGCAACCTTGGAGGCAAGTAAAGGATGTGACAAAGTGAAGAAGTGACCATACTTGGTAAGTCTATCCACCACCACTAGAATGGTGTCTTTTCCCCCTGACATGGGTAATTGTTCTATGAAGTCCATACTTGTGTTGCCAGGCTTGAGTGGGTATGGCTAAGGGTTGCAACAGCCCTGGATATGCAACATTCTCCCCTTTGCATAGCTTGCACACATCACAGCTCCTAACAAATTCTTCAATTGTCTCTCTCATTTTTGGCCAATGGAACAATAGTTGTACTCTCCTGACAGTAGCCTTTACCCCAGAGTGCCCACCTACAGTGGAATCATGCATTGATTTCACAATATCATTCCTCAATTCAGTGGCTGCTCCAATGAAAATTTTGCCCTTGTACCTTAGTATTCCTCCATAGAAATGATAGTAAGTTACATTCCAAGGCTCCAATAAGCATTCTGTAATGGCCTCTCTAACTGAATCATCCCCTTCATAAGAATCAGTAACCTGTTGCACCCAAGTTGGTTGAATTCCCAAAACCACTGAGCACTCAGCTATATGTTGGCCCATTGTAAAGTCTTCCATTCCCCTTTTTGATAAGGCATCAGCAGCCTTATTCTCCACTCCTTTCTTATATTCCAACCTATAGTTGAATCCCATCAGTTTGGCTAAGTACTTCTGTTGAATTGCAGTGGTTATCTTTTGCTCTAACAAGAACTTCAGGCTCTGCTGATCAGTCCTAATGACAAATTCACCTCGCACCAGATAATGTCTCCATTTTTAGACTGCTAGAATGATGGCTAAAAATTCTTTCTCATAAATGGACAATCCCATGCTCCTTGGCCCTAATGCCTTACTAAGGTAGGCAATAGGGTGCTTTTCTTGCATCAATACAGCCCCTATTCCTCCATAGCTTGCATCAGTTTCCAAAACAAATTCTTTATGGTAATCAGGTAGTGCAAGTACTGGTGTCTGTGACATAGCCTTCTTCAATTTTTCAAAGGCTACTGTAGCTGAGTCATCCCACATAAATTGTCCCTTCTTCAACAAGGTGGTCAATGGCTTAGCTAAAATCCCATAATTCTGAACAAACTTCCTATAATACCCAGTCAAGCCCAAAAAACCCCTCAATGCTTTGATTGACTTAGGCACTGGCCAGTTCACCATACACAAAATCTTCCCTGGGTCAGCAGCAACCCCCTTTTTGTTAATGATATGTCCCAAGTACTCTATCTGTGCTTGCCCAAAAGAGCATTTGGACTTTTTTGCTAATAATTGATTGTCCCTTAGTTTCTGAAAAACCAGTTGTAATTGAGCCAAATGGGATGCAATGTCTGTGCTGTACACTAATATGTCATCAAAGAAGACTAGTACAAACTTTCTGAGGTAATCTTTGAACACCAAATTCATGAGGGCCTGAAATGTGGCTGGTGCATTGGTCAAGCCAAAAGGCATAACCCTAAATTCATAGTGCCCTGCTACAGTTACAAATGCTGTCTTTGGGATATCTTGTTCCTTCACTAGGATTTGATGGTAACCAGCCCTTAAATCAATCTTAGAATATATGGATGCTCCCCTCAATTCATCAAGTAGGTCATCTATCAGGGGAATTGGAAAACCATCTTTAATGGTAATAGCATTGAGCATTCTGTAGTCCACACAGAATCTCCAACTATTGTCCTTCTTTTTCACCAACAGCACTGGTGAAGCAAATGGAGATTGACTTGGTTGAATGATCCCTGCCTTCAGCATCTCCTCTACTAGCCTTTCAATCTCAGCCCTCTGTATGAAAGAGTATCTATATGGTTGTTGCTTGATGGGATTAGCCTCTGGTTTCAATTTAATCTCATGTTCATGTCCCCTGCTAGGGGGTAAACCCTTAGGTTCTCCAAATAAGTCTTGATATTCTGCAATGATATCATCTATGGATTGATGGTATGGTTGTTCTACCCCCATTGCTCTCCCTTCTTCTTTCATGGATACACACAGCTGGCACAGTGACATGTATGTTCCCCTGCCCAATGTCTTATGTAATTTATCCCTTGAGATCATCTTGAGTTCCATCTCTCCTTGAATGCCCTGTAATGACACAGTTTTTCCCTCTTTTATCATGGTTACCCTTTGCTTGTCAAAATCAAAGGTCACTGGCCCAAACCTTTTCATCATATCAACCCCTAGAACCATGTCACAACCCCCCAACTTCAACTTTCTCATATCTGCTTGGAAATCATGCTCTCCCATCTTCCAAATAAACTTGGAACATTTAGTATTACACTCAAGTTTGTTACCATCAGCCACAGTCACCAATAAGGGGTTAGTGTATTCTAATTCATACCCTGCTCTCTTAGCTACATTGGGATCAAGGAAACTATGTGTGCTTCCTGTATCCACCAGAATAGATATGGTGTTGTTCTTAGCATTGCCCAACAATTTGATGGTGTCTTGTACTACTCTTCCAGCTAGAGCATGTACAGATATTGACATATCCTCATCTGTCTCTTCCTCACTTTCCTCTTCTTCATCATTCATCTCTTGTTCACAGGCCACAATGGTGAACAATCTTTTACATTTGTGCCCAAAATGATAGGGCTCATCACAATTAAAACAGGTACCCTTCTTTCTTCTGTTATCTAATTCTTCAGGAGTCAATCTTTTGATTGGTAATGTTCTTGAAGCTGTTGTGGAAGTAGCCCTTTCAGTGTTTTTACTTCCCTTCATAGCTTGATTGAACAACCCATGGTTACTCCTGCTCCAGCCCTTCTGCATTTTGGTCACAGTCTCCAAAGAGGCTCCCTGCAATTTGGCATAATTGACAGCAGCCCCTAGTGTGTTTGGATGGAACATTTGCACCACAGCTCTAATCTCCTCCTTTAATCCACTGATAAAGGAATGGATGAAGTATTCCTCGGTTAAGTGTCTGTTCATGCTCACCATGAAAGACTTGAGCTCCTCAAACTGCTCAATGTAAGCTGACACCCCTCCAGTTTGCTTGAGTTTGTTAAACTCCCCAATAATGTTGCCCTGTCCAGCCTCCAGAAATCTTTCCAAAACCATTTCAGTGAACCTCTCCCACGGCATGTTTTCTCTTCATTCAATGTAGTCTTGGTACCAAAGGTCAGCCTTGCCCTCCATATTGATTGCAACCAAAACAATCCTTTCATAATCTATCAACGGGTTAACCAGGAAATATTTTGAGCACTTTCTAATCCAGCTCTTTGGGTTGCTACCATCAAAACGGGGAAAGTCCAGCTTAACCCCTTTCGTGAAGTGATTTGTTGGAGTCTGTCCTCGCCCTCTGTCATATGTTCGATTGTTGTTAAGGTACTCAGATGCCATATCTCTTGCCATATTCGACGGTATGGAATGTATCAAGGGTGTTGATGATTGACCCTGCTCCTTCCCTCTTGCATTCTCTAGGTTTCGAGTGAAAGCGTCCATCTGTAAATCCATAATAGTCCTGATCTCCGTTAGGATATCCTCCTTTTGCCTACCCATTCTAGCTTCAAACTTAGCTTCAATCGACGCATTCATTTCGCTCAACTGTTGTTCGAGCTCCTCCATTCGATTTGAGTCTATACGAGTTGTTTTCGTCATCCCAGTTCCAGAATCGTGCTCTGATGGCCAAATGTTAAGCAGCAAGCCACAAATACATCAAAAATTGCAGAAAAACACCAACAACAATGATTCAATCAACCCAAACTTTGTATTATAAACGCAATATCCAAAATACAAACAAAATCCCTCAAACTGAACGATTACAACTCCAATAAGTAATTATAATCCCAGCCAACTTCCTAACACCAGAAATCAACCAATCTGCAACAAATTAAAATCGATTATGAGAAATTGCTCAACAGACGAAAGGGGGAGGAAATGAGGAGGAAGAGAATATTCAGAAAGCTGAGGCTAACCTGCAGCACACACTCATGAGCAAAATCTGTCCTTCGTCTCCTTCCTTCTGACATTTAACAGCTTCCGGAGCCCCACACCACGTGTCATTCTCACGAGCTACATTTAGCTAATCTCCACAAAAGTGAACGTTTAATTCAAAACACAATTAAACCCTTTTCTTCAACAAAACGACGCCGTACTCTTTATTTAAAACAAAAACTAAAAACGTTTTTCAATTAACAAAAACGCATTCCACTTCCTTAACCGTTAATACGGTTAAGGCATGACAAAAAGCGAAAAAATGATTATAATAAATAATTTGATTGGTAAATGTGTGAAGTGATGTATATATGATTGATAGTTAGTTATATATGAGATTGAAAAAGTAGAGTTGAAAAGAGAGGAATTGTGTGTTAAATTTATTTTGAATTTTATAATTTAAAAAGTTGAAAATTGATTTTGAAAACATAAAATAACAACGCTTAGGTCTTTCTAATAAAAGACCTTTTTAAGTAAAGAACATGGAATATAAATATTTACTATGTAACTGACTACATATTGATATACAATTGTTAGATCAATGAAACCTATATCTCCTTTATCTCGATAACAAAGTATGCGTTGTCTAATTTATACCAAATTGAACCCATCAATGATTGCAATAAATTTTGTAGGATATTTGTATCAGAAAATAATATATGATATTACCTTATTATTTCATGCAGAATAAACCAAATATTTATTTTCTCTTTTTTGGATAATTTTAGCACACAATTCCACTAATTTGGGTTTATAGTTTTCACTAATTTCATTTCTTATTTTTTAAAAACCACAACAATGCAAGTTATGGGCCGTGAATGAAATTAATCTACTTGATATTTGATTTGTCATTGATCAATAAATGTTTATTCGAGTTCGATTTGATAACTTATCAAATCAAAGCGACAAAGAGATGAGTGAATCAAAATAATTTTGTTTAAAGTTTGATTTTTTTTCAGAGGGCAATATGAATGTGCTATCATGTTCCATCCACACACTAAAAGGCTTATACAGTTATATGATATATTCGGTGTGGAAGTAGGCCAACATTTCTATTGGCAAATAGGGGGTTTCCAAGTCCATGGCCAAGTACTTATTACTTCTTGGGTTGTAATTGAACATCTTTTCTGTGTTTTATAAGTTTTAAAGTTCGACTCGATTAATAAAATAATAATAAAAATATGTACAAAATATTCAAACTATTCAAACTCGATTCGTATTCGGTTCGATTAATAATTAAACCAAACTCGAATACATTTTTTAAAACTCAATTTTAATTCAAATAATTTTGAACAATTAAGTATTTTATACTGCTTTATTACACATAGTAATTAGTATAAGTTAACTACTAATGGAAACTTAAACCCATGGGCCTATAAATGAAATTTGTCCAAAGCCCAATGTATCATATTGGGCCGTGGCCCATGTAAACCCTAAAATATTATTAATTATTTGATTAAAATTCAAAATATATGCCACCACTTTTCTTTTCTTTTCTTTTCATCTCAGGCAGTGTGGATAAGCCTGCAAAAATATTGCACACACTCCACACACAGTGACGGTGAAGTTCAAGAAAAGCTCCAAAAATGTTGACAGCAAACCCTAGTTCCACCTTCCGCATCCCTCTGTTGCACCTCAAGCCTCCGAATTCTAAGAAATTCAAAGCATTTTCTCCTGTTTCACCGCTCAATAACCTCAATTTCTTTCGTTTTTCGTCATTTGTATCGCCAAATGCTGTTGTTCAGACCTGTAGAACGAGAAAAAGAAGAATCAGAAGTAGTAAAGTGGCGGTTAGAGCTTCTTTGGCAGCGGAACCTGAGCTTGAGAGTGGAGATGTTGCGCAGCAGTCTTTTGCTCCTTATTCGATCAGAATTCCTGTTGGTGATCGACATGTATGGATTTTTTGTTTGATTATAGTTGTTTCGGTGTTTTTCTTAGTTCGAATATAAGAAGAAATTAAGAACATAACTTGACATTGAAAGTGAAAGAGGCTATGCAACAGTATTTTGCTCCTTATTCGATAGAAATTCTTGTTGGTGATCTACATGTAAACGTTTCTTGTTTTCATTACGATTTTAGTGTTTACAGTGTTTGGAAATGTTTGAATATAAAAGAAATTAAGAACATAATTTGACTATGAAAGTGATACAGTGTTTCGCTCCTTACTCGATCAAATTCCCGTTGGTAATCGACATGTAAGACTTTTCGTTTGATTGCAATTGTTTCTGTAGTTTTAATAGTTAGAAATGGACATATAAGAAATAAAACGTCAATTAATAAGAAGACGTAACGATTTATGTGGTTCACTTAGATTAGGCGAAGTCGACTGCCTATACATGAAATGGGTATAATGAGACCACAAGGACTGTCAAGCGTGATAGCAATAGTAGTTCGGGATAGACAGCCATTACGAGTTTAGCTGATCATCTCGTTTTTCGTCCTTCGGAAAGTTCAATTTGAATTTGAGCATTGGGCTTTAGGATGTAATACAAGAAGAAATTTGTAGATTGATTGATATTAGGGCTAAAGTACAATCTAGTGGCACAAGGCTCGATCTTTAGTTTTCTTTCTAAATTTCCATTATGGGACATTTGATTATGTGTTGGTGATAGTTTTGGAGATGCTCAAAGAAGGCTGGTTATCTTTTCTGGTTGGAAAGATAGGTGGAAGATACCTTATTCTTGCAGGAAATGATTATACTTTGCAATTAAATTTAATGCATGTAAAGTCATATAATGTGCTCCAGTCATCATTTTGTATTTTTGCTGTTCAGGTGCTATGATAAAAATTGTAGTTCCTTTAGTATAGAACAGCGTTGTGTATGTTTAGGAAAGGAATGATGCGGAGTGATGCTCTGCTACAGCGATTGTATAATATCATTGTATGATGGACACCTTTAGTATGTAAAATCTCTTGCAAGGATACCATAATGCTGGATTCAAGTTTGATAAGAAAAAGGTTTTAGCACAGATATAGAATTGTGAAGGATTATGTGAAACTGAACTTTCTGGGTAGTTTGCCTTGACAAGAAATGCTAATTGAAGGTGTACATATGCATAAACTATAGAGTGCAAATATGATCTGTCTTTTCTTTCTATTATTTTGAAGATGTATTGGGTTATCTTCAAAGGTTTTATTTAAATATGTTATGGTTAAATTCACCAATGGCTCGGGTTAAGGTCACTTCTGAAGGATCTGTATCGCTTGCTGGTAAGGTGAGAGCTTCAAACTCAATCCCATTAAGTACTGACAAGGTAATCCGCATGTATAATATCAGAAGAATCCAAACTTTCAATTAAGAAATTAAGTGCTGGAATCTTAGGCTTAAACAGACAGGAAAGAGGAACTCTTGTCAAAGATGCGCTGCTTTGTCCCGTGGCACCTGTTTTCTTAGATTGACTCCACTTGGAGTGGCATGGGTGTCAGTGAGTATAATATCCTTTTTAGGGATTTGAGAGCAATTTCGAAGTGAGTGCATTTCATTGCTAGTGAAATATGTTGAGAGGGTTGTCAAACCAACATTGTTAAACTGTCCATCAAATTATTGGGATGAAAATGGTTGCGACTTTTGAGACTGGAACTAGTGAACTAGAGTTTCAGACTGCGAGCCGGCAGCCATCTAGTTCTACCAAGTACTTCGCAAATAAATTATAAAATCCATTTTAAGGAATCTCTCAACCTTCTGGTGATGATTTCATCACAAATCTTCCAGCTAATTTCTTTGCTTGGTTACCATTTTTTCCTTTTTCATTTTTGCATCTGTGTGTGTGGTATGGTCCCTTTTATGATGATAATTTAATCGTCACCTCAGTATGTGATTTTCTGAAATTTCACAGATACTTGTCGAGACAGGTCACATTGGGAGACAAGCCAGTGCTGCTGTTACTGTTACGGATGGAGAAACAGTAAGTTTTTTGCTTGAATATCCTATTCTATTCATGTCGAACCGAGTTCGTTCTAGTAATTTCTCCAGACAACTGAATAATATATTTTCTTTATATCTAAGATCATCATTTGCGAATGTTGATCCATTTGCCTCTTTGTTGTCAACAAGTTCCGCCTCAAACATTTATTTGTTAATTGAATTGGTGTCTAAATTTTTATGCGATAAAGTCGGTTGACCTCCTTGCAGATTATATACACAACCGTGTGTATGTCTGATGTTCCAAGTGAGCCTTCTGATTTCTTTCCTCTTTCTGTACATTATCAAGAACGATTTTCAGCAGCTGGTCGAACCAGGTAATTTCAGCTATTTGCTTTTTAGTAAGCTGGTATTTTGGTATGGAAACTTATTCTTTTTTATCCTGCCATGATGCAGTGGTGGGTTTTTCAAGCGAGAGGGGAAAACAAAGGATCATGAGGTATTCTTGCTGCTGTAATCCGGAGGAATTTTTTTTACTGTAGTGTACTAGAGTGTCATGGTCAACCGTGAAAAAGTCTATATTGTGCCTGACTAAGTGATTGCCCCAAGTTGAAACAAATTCCCTGGGATTTATCTAGTCACTGATATCTGAATCTCTAGAAAATTTGATATGCCACAAAGGTTGACAAATTGTTAAACGATTTTGGAAGTTATGAGGAGTTCAAAGCAGTTATACTATTGGGTGACTAAATTCTGGTATTTGTTTACTGTGTGAAGGCATCTGACTCTCCTGCACAGCCTGGCTATTGACCTCATATCTAATATCATCAATCTCTTCTTGCAGGTTCTTGTTTGTAGACTAATCGATAGACCTTTACGCCCAACTATGCTGAAGGGATTTTATCACGAAACGCAGATACTATCTTGGGTATATTTTTATTTTCTAAATCTTGTGAACACATAAGAGTACACCATGCATTTAATCTCCCCCACATCCATTTTCCCTCTGTCGTTTTCTTTAAAAAAATCATTCTAACCTGAACCAAGTTACCATAAACAAATTCTTGGAGATGGAAAATAGAAAGGAGCGAGGGAAAGGACTTGAAAATTTTGTTTTAGTGCTATTAATCAGTTAATCGGGTGGTGATATTTGTTCTTGAATCATGTTCCTGCGATCATAAATAGAGAATGTGGAAAATTGTTTTTAAGTGATACTCGCAGCTGTAACAGTATGATATATTGGACGAGAAACATTTTGGCATGGATGTGAAAATTGAGATATCTTGAACTTCTATCGATCCGGTTGCAGTTGTTTAAAACTGTAGTTGCTTTGGAAATATTTTCAGATGAATTTTATTGTCAATTGGTTTTGGTCCACTTAAATCAAAATTTTTTGCTTAAACTTCCGAGTGAATCTTGTATGCTGCATCCTTGTTTAAGATCCATTTTAAGTGAGTTCCTCGTTTTCTGTTGTCTAAGTTGCCCTACACAGGCAGTCAGCTTGAGTCTTACAACAACTGGATGCATAACTCGTTTTTTGAACTTCTATCATCCCCATGGGGCAGGTACTCAGTTATGATGGCATACATCCCCCGGATTCTTTGGCAGTGACAGCAGCTGGGATTGCAGTGTATGTTATTGCTTTCATTCTCCTTTTTTTCTGGTTGACTACATAAGATTAGTTATTTGGGTGTAATTGAAAAATTATTGTAAACAATCACATACACCAGAGCTCTTTCAGAAGTGCCAAATTCTCAAACTATTGCTGGAGTTCGTGTTGGTCTGATTAACGATAAGTTTGTTGTGAATCCCACTACCAAGGAGATGGAAGACTCTAAGCTAGATTTGTTGCTTGCAGGGACAGATAGTGCAATATTTATGATTGAGGTAAATTACTAAATCCCTATCTCAAGAGTAGGTTTTGACATGGTGGGATTCTTTTGCATTATCTGTTTCAGTTGAATATCAAATTTTCTTTTAGTGATACTTACTATTTTGAAAGTGTGTTTCAGATTTAGTTTAGGAGTTCTGGTTTTTCTGAGAAGTGCCACCTATGCTATAAGATTTGAAAACTGTACAATTTGATTAACGGATTCTAGATGGTTTACAAATCTACTTGTTTTACAATGGACTATGTGGCCGGAGTTTTGTTGATGGATGTTATTTTTTGACCATAGAAAGATTATTTTGAATTCCATAGTGCTTGCCGAGTTTTCTAATTGACTTCATCCTCTTTTTTGTTTTAAATGGATCATCATAGGGATATTGCGAATTCCTTCCTGAAGAGAAGTTATTGGAAGCAGTTGAAGTTGGACAGGTTTTTGTCTAATTTGGCTGTGTTTCTTGTCTTGATATTGCTCATCTACTGTTTTTTGTGCTTTCAGTGGAGGGCCTGATAACATTTGTGATATAGAAATCTATATAAGTGACCCGAGTTTTTTATTGTTTGCAATGTCAGAATGCTGTGAAGGCTATATGCAAAGAGGTGGAATCCCTGGTCAAGAAGTGTGGGAAACCAAAAATGCTTGATGCAATCAAATTACCCCCTCCTGAGTTGTATAAGCATGTCGAAGTATGTCATCATATTCTCGTGTGCATGAGTTTTGATAAATTTATCATATTGTTTGTACGTGTTTTATTTAGTATATTTGGAATAAGCTTATGTGGAATGAACTTTGTGCATCATAAAAGTAATATCTTGAATTAATACTCTTCTATATTTCTTTTTGTTTTGTTTAACTGGCCTGCGCATTGGTACCTTAGATGCAAGAACAATCTAATGTGATCAGTTAAAAATCTGCACGTTCCCTGGCTTTGTTATCTCTCGTACCAAACAGATACCATTTCTCTTCGCGAGATGCTGGTGAGACTTTCATCACTAGACATATCAAAATGAAAAATAGTTAGCAGTATAAAATTTTGTAGACCAAGTAAAAGTTAGGAGCAGATTGAGAAGGTAGATAAGATGTTGAAGTCATTGGTTAACGGTTACTCTACTTTACGATATCACAAGGTCTCTAAAATGTCTGTTTCTTGGAGGATATCTCTCACTGAACTCATGAGTTTTAATTTTACAGAGATTTCATCACATCTATGTTCATCCTGAATCATAGTTAGATTCTAGAGTCAGCTTGTCTTCCCTTAATGTTTACCCCTTTAAAATATCTTCATTTATTGTGATGATATCAACACTCTCTTAAGTCATGATAATATTTTTTTATAATATTCAGGAAATTGCAGGTGAGGAATTAGTAGAAGCGCTACAGATAAAAAATAAAATCCCAAGAAGAAAAGCATTATCATCTCTGGAAGCAAAAGTATTAAGCATACTCACAGAGGAGGGTTTTGTGAGTAAGACGGAAGCTGCTGCTGTTGCTACTGAATTGTTACCAGATTTACTTGAGGATGAAGAGGAGGATGAGGAGGTTGTAGTGGATGGTGAAGTTGATGAAGGTGACATCCACATCAAGCCAGTCCCCAAGAAACCCACCCCGTTGGTAATTCCTGGCCTTTAAGATGACTTGACACTCTTCTTTCTTTCGGAAATTGTATTGTGCTTGCCTGAAGTTCTGGTGCAGTATTTATTCTTTTCCTTTCTGGGGTTGGGGGTCAGTAGCCACTTATCTGTTGGCTAAAAAGTCCCGAGTAATTTACACACTCAAGTTTGTTTGCCTTTTATCTCTCCATGGCTGCAGAAACTCAGATTGCAAAAAACATTTGGAGCTCAGTTCATCATCCACGAGCTATTTCTTAGTTTAAGTGGGAATGGTGACAAAATACATTTAATGTGCATGCCTTTTGATGTCATTGAAATTCTTAATGTTCTGCCAGATACGCACATTGAAACTAAGAATCTTGTCTGATATACTAACTTCTTTCCACTTATTATTGCTACTTTTCACTTGTTATTGCCACTTTCCCTTTAGGAGGTCTAAAATTAGAGCCCAATTAGCAAACAGAGTAACCTTCTGACAATCAATCCCCCTTTAAGTAAATACTCAATAATAAGAGAAATCAAACTGCATAATGAAAAAGATTTGGATGTTGAATTATATAGCCGATAAAATATATGTTCACTTGCAACTGGAACCAGAACTTGGCTAAATGGTATCCGGGCCATGAGCTTCTGCATGTTCTTAGGTAGAAGTGAAAACTTTAGTTCTGAATTTCAATAAGGTTTTGCCATTTTTCATGTCAGTCAAAACTGGAATTTCAAGACCATTTAAACTCGCATTTGGTGCTGATGTTGACTTTGTGCTTCTGATGAAAACTTGGCTAAATGGTATCTGGGCGATGAACTGATGCCTGTTCTTAGGTAAAAGTGAAATTTTTTGGTTCTGAATTTCGTAAGGGTTTGCCAATTGTCAAGTCAGTCAAAATTATAGTTTCGATTTGATCATTTAATCTCACATTTGGTGCTGATGTTGACTTTGTGTTTCTGATGAGATCTTGTTGATTCTATTAATGCAATTGCCATTCAGATTTTGACATTTAGATGTTACGGTTATGTGACTGAAGTACATATTTTTATATCTCCCAGCTTTTCTCTGAGGTGGATGTGAAGCTAGTTTTTAAAGAAGTTTCATCCAAATTTCTACGAAGACGTATTGTGGAGGTAAGAACTCAGACAGAACAGATGATAGTCTAATATTTGTGCTCAACTTGCACTCTTACATTCTAAAGAAAAAGGGAAAAATTTGCAAATTTTACATCAAGGGATTCCCATCTATTAGTTAATCATCTAAGAGTTGTCCTTTCCATTAATATTGTTACCTTTTTGGGTAATTAATCAAGTTATAACTGAGATGATATAATGGTTTAATTAGAACCAGCACCTTGTATGTTTTGGTTTCTTGTGTTTATAGAATGTGCGACATACCATATTATAAGTGTAATGACATCACAACTCATTTTATTACGAGAGGGTATGTAGGTCTCTGTTGTTTATGCTCTGGTATGAGGCTATCGTGCATCAAAATAGTGATGCGTGGATCTTTGTTTGAATTGTCAGCACTTCTAAGGGTGTATTAAATGGTGCTCTATTTCAGCATTCTTCTTATTGTGGACTGTTTTGTATTATAATGTTGAATGTTCTATGCAGCGAATCACTGTTTTTCATTCATGGTACAATGATAGACTGATATTGATATGCCTTCATTAGCTTAAGAGGTAAACGTAATAAACAAAACCAGAGGTTACAACAAAGAAATTGTTTTGCTGAGGGGATCTCATTTTTGTTATATCTGTAAGATTTTATCCTCACCCCTTGCCCATTCCCACAAAAGTCAGTTTCTATGTTGAATATTGTCTTCATGAAATTTTAAATTCATTTTCTTGAATCGTACTTTGAGCGTTTCCTGTCTTTCATATTTTCGTATAATCAGGGTGGAAAAAGAAGTGATGGCAGAACTCCTGAGGAATTACGATTAATTAATTCACGCTGCGGATTACTTCCTCGAGCACATGGAAGTGCTCTTTTTACACGTGGTGAAACACAGGTCTGCTTATATTTGTTTGTTGTAGAGACCTACTTTAGGTCTTTGTTCCTTTCTTTACAGTTTTCACATTTTTGAATCAGCTGTTTTCACATATAGTATAAAACCCTAAGTTTATTTGCCCATCAACAATCTAATTTTCAATAACTCCTAGTCTTATTTGCTAGGCGTGATTCTTGATTTGTATAACATATTAAACAAAATTAGGCTCATGGTTGGCGTGGACGGTGCTATTGAACTTTTAATCTCTCAGTTGTTCCCCCTCTCTGTAACCGTTGAGCCTTTGTGCTCAAGCAATCTTGATGTAGGAAACTCTTAGGGAGGTGAAAATTTGAGGGAACAATTGTTGTCAAATAAACTAGCACAGACGAAACAAACTATTGAGAGAGTTTTAAGATCCCGAGATTTTTGAATCATGTGAAGAAATTTGTAGAGGAGGAAAGCGAAATAGTATGCACGATGAATCAAATACTGCAACTGCAGTATTTGTAGGATATAGTCGTTCGCTGTCTTCTATAATATAAAATGACCTAAATGCTCATGTGACTCAGAATTTCAATTAACACTGCAATTCACTGTGAAAGAAAGGAACTATGGCCAAAGGGAAACAAACAAAATAATAAACAACTTAAATCACTTTTGATGTAGGTGAATCTCTCTTGTTCATTATTAAAATGTCATTGTCCGATTATGGAATGCTTGTGCCTGCTCAGATATCTATGCAACTTAAATCGAGAACTCCTATATGATCACTTTATCCTATTTGTAGTATTGTATAAAATACCTGCATTCTCCCGCTTCACGCGAGTCCTTCATATCCCACATAACAAGTGTTGACATTGGGACTTACACCTAGAGATATGAAGTAACTTTTCTGCTGATGAAAATCTAGTATTTGTCCTTTACATTTTGTGTGTGGGATCTGTTTGTTTTGTCAAAATTAGAATTGTACCAGTCGCTTGCTGGAACTTGGTAAACTTTACTTTTAATATTTGTGGAAGAGAATTTCCGGCCTTGTCAAGAGTATATGATATTCTCAGAACCTCTTTATGACAAATGAAAAAAGAAGAATCACATTTTTTGAATTGGATTGTTCGATGATTGAATTTGTAGCCCCTTCTGGTGATTTCTATGAATATCTGATGCTTACACCTCTTGTTTTTGTAGTTTATATTGTGTTCTCTTCTTGTTTGTAGTCGTTAGCCGTGGTTACGCTTGGTGATAAACAAATGGCACAGAGACTAGACAACCTCATGGATGAAGATGAGTTCAAGAGATTCTATCTTCAGGTGACATGAAGGCTCATGTATTTTCTAGTTGAAACTGTTAAATAGTCTTTCCCAGTTAGTTATCAAGTTCACATTGGTTTCCCAAAGCTTAAAATAAGCTTACCCGTCTCTGCCAACATCATTGAAAGTGATGCCTATGAAGAATCAGCACATTTGATTATTACAAATTTTGTTGTACTTAAAGATTTCAAGTAATGTTAATTTGTCCTGGCCAGATCTTCCTTTCCTCTTCCTTTCCCTGGACACCATCACACTCATCCGAGTTCTATTTTATGTCGGTTATTTGTGTAGTACACTTTTCCTCCTTCCTGTGTTGGAGAAGCTGGTCGTGCAGGAGCACCATCTAGAAGAGAAATTGGCCATGGAATGCTTGCAGAGAGAGCGCTGGTGCCTATATTGCCTTCAGAAGACGACTTCCCTTATACTATACGTGTTGAGAGTACCATCACTGAAAGCAATGGCTCATCGAGGTAAAGTCTAGTGGTAGATAATTTCTCCACATTCTTAATGCACGCATTTGAGTACTGTAGTACATAGAGCTTGGTAAAATGAAAATAATTTAAACATTTTATAACATTAATTTTACAAGGACTTATGTTGTCTTATTCCTATAAGAGAATAAAGCTTACAAACATTCATGCGTTAATTTTTTTAGTAGAACATGAATGATGATGGGATTTTCATAAGTAGTCCTTGGTTGTGACAGCATGGCTTCGGTTTGCGGGGGTTGCTTGGCATTACAGGATGCTGGTGTTCCTGTGACTGGTTCAATTGCTGGAATAGCAATGGGCATGGTTTTGGATACTAAAGAGTTTGGAGGAGATGGCACTCCACTTATACTCTCTGATATAACTGGGGGTGAAGATGCATCAGGAGATATGGATTTCAAGGTCATGGAATTTTCTATTTTAAGGGATCTATTGTAGTCTTTAATCCTCTTCTTTTTGATTAGTAAAAATCCTTTTCTTATTTTGTACTTCATCTGCATGAGTTAAAATGGTTAGCACATGGTGTTCAGTTGGCTATCATTTTTGATTCTGCAGGTTGCTGGAAATGATGATGGTGTAACTGCATTCCAAATGGACATAAAGGTTGTAGATCATATATTGTCTCTTTAGAGTAATAAATATTTCTCTACATCCAGTTATTTTCTGCCTAGATTTGATTGAGTATGAAACACATTTCCACTGGATTTGAAATATCTTGGTCTGGTTCTTTGTCTTTTAATGATCATTAGTCATAAAGCCTGGGGTAATAAGACTTGATGATAAATATGTCATGGCAGGTGGGAGGAATTACTTTACCTGTTATGCAGCAAGCTCTCATGCAAGCAAGAGAGGGTCGAAAGCAGATTCTTGGTATATTATTATCACCCTAATCATAACGTACTTATTTATGGTTTTGACCCGGATTTCCCCGAAATGCATATAAAAGAATTAATTGCTAACAATGATGCCTCTCCCTTTTGAAAATTAATGAGATGAACATAACTCTGATCAACAATGTTAGCATTACCCTGGTGAAAAAAGTCAAATTTTGTTTAGAGTAAAACTGATTTACAGGAAATATCATGTAGCAGTATGAAGCTCATTATTTGTCATTTCTATTTTTAGCTGAGATGTCAAAATGCTTTCCTCCTCCTTCAAACAGACTCTCCAAATATGCTCCACTTATTCATGTTATGAAGGTTCGTCAGTTATGGATGTCCGTTTTCCTTTATTTATATGGAACTAGTGAATAAAGTTTTCGACAATCATTTCTCTCATAATGCAGGTAAAACCAGATAAAGTAAACCTGATCATAGGATCAGGTGGGAAAAAAGTGAAAAGCATTATTGAAGAAACTGGAGTTTATTCTATTGAAACACAAGACAATGGCATTGTAAGCTGAGGCATATTCTCCATTTGTTAATATTTTGATGCCAATTTCTCTTAATGATGTGATTTAATCTGTGGCTGCTACAGGTTAAAATTACTGCTAAAGATTTAGCAAGCTTGGAGAAGTCTAAAGCTATCATTAGCAACCTGACAATGGTTCCAAATATTGGTGACATTTTCAGGTCCCCCTTTTGACCTTATAATTTTCCTTGACACATACATTATTTCATGAGCAATTTGTGGGTAGAGTAGCTGCATTGAGTAATTGGTTGCTGCTCGATACTGTTAACTAAACTCCCGAGGCTAAGTTTTTGGCATTATTAGTTTCTTAATTGTGATTAATTGTACTCGTTCCATTCAAAATGATGTCCATTGTATCATTTTTATCTGTCCCAAAGGCCAAAATGTATCTCTTAGTATACTTGTGAGTATTTATTGTATTATCTGACTGTATTGTCCTATATTTTAATTGATAAGATTGAATTTATTCATGTTTTCTATAAACAGTAATCATATTTAAGAAAAGTAAGTCATATACATTGATAATAGCTAACATTTTCAAGTTTGATGAAAATCATGGCATGTTTTAGAAGGTAATCTTGTTGGTCCTTTTGTTTTATAGAGGGTTTTTTTTTTTTTTTTGGGAAAGAATGACTCGGAATTGACTTCTGTTAATCTCTAACACTAGTAAAACGAAACATAATTTTTTGGATTGAGGGAGTAACTGATTCTCCTTTGCTACAATGCCCTTCATTTCGATAGCATATTAAGTGACGCCATTTCCAAATTTTTATAATTGTCTCTGAAGCTCAGTTTTCTCAACCAGGAATTGTGAGATCAAATCAGTTACTGCATATGGTGCTTTTGTTGAAATTTCACCTGGCCGAGAGGTAAGCCTCAAAAATTTCATAAGGCATTTGAATATGCAAATCTTACTGAATCACATTATTTAGATTGGCTACATGTGAAAAGATAGTTATATATTGTTTTCTTGTTGACTGCAGGGACTATGCCATATTAGTGAGTTAAGTGCAAGTTGGCTGGCCAAGGCAGAAGATGTAAGTATACTGAACTGGAATTTTTTAGTAACATTCAACGAGAATGTGATGTGGTAACATTAAAAATGCAGGCTTTCAAAGTTGGAGATCGTATTGATGTCAAGCTCATTGAGGTTTGTGCTGTTTTCTCTGTTTCCTAGCAGAGTTTTGGTCTCTGATTATCTGGTTGGAGGATTATTATTTTGCATCATTTTCGTCATTTTCATAATTTATATTTACTCTTGAGAACTCTGGTTGACTTTGAATCGAGCCGGCTCTCAAGCCTCACGAGCCGGCTCAACTAGACTTTTTATTCCAGCTAGAGCCGAGCTTTTTTAACGAGCCGCCACTTTTACTCATGAACCTGTATAAAAAAGTGATATTTCATGTATTTATTTCTTAACATACATAATAATTTTTTAAATATATATTACATATATAATGAAACATTTAATAGTTATCATGATTATATTTAATAATATATAGATTTTTATATAATAATTATATTTTTTCTCTCATCTTATTCTTCTAGCTCTACCATGGATTTCACATTTCACCTTCCCCCCAATGCTGTATTTATAATTTTCTGGCAAAAGAAATTACCTTTGTGTAAAAACTCTTAATTTATGGGAATATATTACAGATCAATGAGAAAGGGCAACTTCGGTTGAGCCGCCGTGCATTACTTCCACCAGAGCCTAACACAGAGAAGCCAAGTTCCAAGCAACGCACTGGTAACCCCGTCAAAGATACTACAGAGGGTAAAACAAAAAAAGCTGTAACTAATTCAAAGGATGATATTGAAGTTGATACTGTAGAACTCCCCGATGATGGAAGTATAGATGTTAAAGTCACAATTCCCTCTAAAACTAAGCCAACGGAGTTTGTCAAGAGATATGTAAACTCGGGAAAGCAAGCACCGGAATCTGACAAAAACAGGCCTAAGAAAAGCAGCAATATTTCCAGAAAGAATGAAAATGCAGTTATAAATGGAGAGGCCAAAATTGGATAAGAAATGTATATCGAGAAAGGAAGATCCTTATTTTTGTAGGCGAAATGGGATTTCTCGCAACAAAGGTATGAGTGTTTGCAGAATATTTTGTTATCCACATGTTTATCTGTCCATAGTCGTTGAATTGAATTTGTGGTGTGTTTGGATCGAAGGATTTGAAATCTATGGATTTCCATGAAGTTCGTTTGGATGTATCAAATTATAATGGATTTCAAATCACTCGACATTCACTTTGAGCTATTTTCTCCATAACTACGGTGGATTTCAAATGACTCCATTTTAGGTGTCATTTCAAATCCTTCCTCCAAATCCCCTCCCTAAATCCGAATCACTCAATCCAAACACACCCTTGGTTTATTCTCGTTTAATGAATGCTTATGAATATTTGTTCATTCAAATGTAGGAATTGTAAGTCAAGAAAGTACAAATTTTGCATACAAATTCTGGTGTTGCTTCAGGATTTTCGTGCTTTGCTAGCCGTTCCATATAGTGAACATCCCTTGGGTTCGTTCGAGGTACGTAGTAAAAATTGACAAGGTATTTATGGCAGCTCATCTTATCTTTTTCGAGAAGCAATGATGTAAAGTCTGTGTCTGCTTAGGGAGGCAATTTTTGATGATAGATCTGTGTGTATGTGTAGAATCTGATTGGTCAATTTGTGGTCTGATAACCTAAAGAACTGATACGAAATTTCTTGTTCGATTAATCAATTATTCGGAGATACATTAATCATCTACAAGTAATGTGTATGCTTCATCTGGTTTCGGGTACAAATTCTTTGACTGGTCCTGTATTATTCGATATATCATAATAGATGCACGATAAGTGTATAAATGGTGTTTAAAATGTACGCTTTGTTGACCATATCCGATTAAGCATATAGTAAGATGCACGTGTGTTGCGCATGTAAGATTATTCATAGTTTTTGTTTAGAATCATCATTGATAAAATACATTAGAAGTTGTATAAATTAGCTTACAATATACATATGAAACTTTTTTTTTTTGATACTCTATTGAGCATTCCTTTTTTTATGTAATCAATGGAAATGTAAGAAAGGAAAAGAAATTAGAAGTTCATAGTTCTTTGAGTTAGATGATAGTCAAGGGTAATCAAGCACATAATTCAAACGATGATCATTATTCGACAAATATAAATGTTACATATGCATAGTTAGATATACAAACAATTAATTTTACGAACTTGTTAGCTATTTCATGTGTATATATATATATATGTACACACACTAGATGGCAATATAGATTGCTCTTTGGCATGTTATGACACCTAAATACGTCTGGTTCCCACCATCCCACACGCCACGGGCAACACAAATTTTGTGCCTTCCCAACATGATTACATCTATTTTATATAACACAAGCACATACATGCGCGTGCAAAGAGACGAGATCATATTTAGTCGATGTAGGCCTATTGAGTCTCTCAATTCGTCCAAAGTATAAGATCTAATTACAGATCTCGAAAACTGTTCAAATAATTTTTCTTGTATCAATCTCGAGATCGACCAAGAATTACTCACGAGTTGGCTCTAGTTCATTAAATCTTCGATAATTATTAGCGAAAAAATTGCACTTTTCATTCTCTAACTTTATCTAACCTTAATTTTAATGTAATTCGTTACAAATTTCTCACAATTATTCCCACAACTTTTAAAATAGCTATATTTACTCTCAATGTCCAAAATTAACCCTCAACCCTGTTATACAACACTTTGATTCATTTTTTTAAGGAATTCATGCATATCACATGTCTCTTATGCACAAAATCTCTCCAAAAAATATGTCCTAAATGTTAACTAATGGAGTTGACTGTTAGATTTTAAACAGTGTGACTAAATATGAGATATCCTAAAGGTTATAACACTATGATAAATTCATATAAATATGAACAAAATTAAAAGTTTACCAAGTTACTAGATGAAAATTACAATTTTCCATTATTCAACACTAATTGTGTTAAATAGCACTAATTAAACTCTCCCAAACCACTCCCTTTGCACATGCATGCAACTCACACACCATACCCTTTTCGTCTCACTCTCTGTTTTACTTCACGAGACTTATGTGTCTCTTCTCCTTAATCACAATTATTTAACACCCTTAATTTTTTCCCTTTTAACTTAATCTTTTTGCTAATTACCAAATCTGCATGGATGAACCACAAGGTGGCGCCTCGCCGGAGAACCGCCGGAGAGGCCCCGGAAAGCGTGCCGGAGATGGGACAACGCCGCCACCGGCCGCCGCCCCATGCGGTGCATGCAAATTCTTGAGAAGAAAGTGTATAAGTGGTTGCATATTTGCCCCACATTTCGGGTCCGATCAAGGAGCCGCCGGTTCGCGGCGGTGCACAAGGTGTTCGGGCGAGTAACGTGTCGAAGATGTTGTCGCATATTCCGGCGAACCGGCGGCACGACGCGGCGGTGACGGTGTCGTATGAGGCTCAGGCGAGGCTCTCCGATCCAGTGTATGGTTGTGTGTCTACTATTATGGCTTTGCAACAGCAGGTTTGGTTGCCAAATTAAGGTTTTTGAATTTGGTTATTTGATTTTCATGCATGATTTTGTGAGCATGACTGAAAATTAAACCAAACTATTCGATACTTGACTCGAGCTCGATCAGTAAAAGCTCGGTTCGTTAAAATCAAGTTTGAACAACTTTTTGTGTTTGACAAATTTTGAAACTCGGCTCGATTAGTAAAAAAAAAAAAATATATCTACAAAATATTCGAACTACTCGAGCTCGACTTCGTGATCGGCTCGATTAAAGCTCGTTTGAGCTCGGCTCGATGAACAATCAAATCAAGTTTAAACATAATTTTTAAAGCTCGTTTATAATTCAAACAAATTTGAATTCTTATGTATTCAACTTGAGACTCATTTGCACTCTATTTGTAAGTGTTCTTTCTATGAAGAATGAAAATCAACAAATAAGATGAATTGGATCATTGGGATTTTGTTACATTTTGATGCACCTATTGAGTTTGTTACCTTAATTTCAATACAAGAAAATCACCACTTGTCTCCTAATAATTGGAAATTATGTGTTAAATCCAGTTCAGTCCAATTTAAACTAATTAGTTTGAAGTGTCAAGTTCACATATTTCATGTCATTTTTAATGGGTTTTTAGTATACTACTTAAAGTAAACAGTGTAGTGCCTGCTAATACG
This sequence comes from Verbascum thapsus, assembly GCA_963669365.1. Classification (NCBI taxonomy): domain Eukaryota; kingdom Viridiplantae; phylum Streptophyta; class Magnoliopsida; order Lamiales; family Scrophulariaceae; genus Verbascum; species Verbascum thapsus. The sequence goes on from OY770114.1 coordinate 7,150,363, forward strand.
AAGATGTGTATATTATATACCACCATTTTATATAATTCAGAATCGAATTTGATTCAATGAAATTTCGATCAATCAAGTAACAAGTAAAAACTACACTTTGGAAAAAAATAATTAATCCATAACTACACTTTCGATCAATCGAGCACGTCTCGTTTTTATATATTTTATAATCAATAACTCAAAAAATAAACTCGTTAAAAATTTCTAACAACATAAGCGTTATTCATTGAATGTTTTTTGTTCCTAACATGTAGGTGGCATCACTTCAAGCAGAGCTATCTATGGTTCAAACCCAGCTCATAAACAGCAGATTTGCTATATCAAATTCACTTCAAAACTCACCAATACAGCATCCATCTTACTCCAACACTTCTTCAGCTTCAAACAATCTTCTTAACAATATGAGTAATTTTAGGGGGCAACCCCCGGTAGAGTTGGTAAGGGCATGTGAATGTTGTGGCTTTGGTCACGGGTTCGAATCCTGATGAAGGAATGCCTATTTGCCTTCTCTGCTGTGAGCCTGTCAGCTATGGGCAACCTAGGGCCCTAGGCTGGTCTTGTGTGGTTTGCACGGTAGCGGCTGCGGGTTCCCTTGTCATAAAAAAAACAATATGAGTAATTTTAGCACCATAGTTTCGACCCGATTTTGCATATCTCCGGGGCCCACATACACGACGAAGAAGATGAAGAAGAAGAAGAAAGCCATGATCCTGCTATTGTATTTGCTAATCACATTTTTCAGTGAAATTTATTCATCAGTGTTAACAAGTAATAAATTAACATTAAACATTGTGCTATTGATATTATAGATTTAGAATTTTTTGTTTGTCACATGCAATTTGAGTCAAATTATTAGTATTTTAGACTAGAATTAGAATTAATCAAAAGGTCCACACAATAGTCTTTAGCCTAATTTATTGTATTTTAATTATGATCCACACAATAGTCTTTAGCCTAATTTTCCCTAAATATATAACACTCATTGCAATTGTTAGCCAGTTATGAAATCGTCACCCTCTTGCAAAATCGATCTATTAATAGTGGCCTTTTTGACTTAGAACTTTTAGACATATCACAACAATTAAAAATCGATAAAAAAGAAAAGGTTTAAAACAAAAAAAGAAAAGAAAAGAGAATGAGCTTTAAACATGGAAGCCATTAAATTTAATAATAGTCGTGGTTTACAGTAGACTTAAGCTGATAGGGCTTAGCAGCCTCTGTTGTTTACCTTGATCTTCGATTTCCCGCCACTTTCTCTCTTCACCATTACAACAATTTCTCACTTTCACTGTGATTTGTGTGTGTGAATTTTGAAGAACAGTTTGTAGAATTTTGATAAGGAGAAAAGATGTTGTGGGTAGATAAGTACCGACCCAAAACCCTAGACAAGGTTCTAGTCCACCAACAAATCGCCCAAAACCTCAAGAAACTGGTAATTTCTAACCCATAAGTGAAATCAATTGTTTTTTTTTTTGTTTTACATGTGTAAAGTTGATTTCTTTTTTTGAATTATTTTGTTTTGATTATTAGGTGACGGAGCAAGATTGCCCCCATTTGCTGTTCTACGGGCCATCCGGGTCGGGTAAGAAAACCCTAATTATGGCCCTTCTCAGACAAATGTTCGGCGCCAGTGCTGATAAGGTCTAATTTATTGTTGTTTACTATTATTTATTTGGGTTGTCATTTCATTTGCTGGGATTTTTGTTTGATAATTTGTAGCTTGGGATGTAAAGTGAATAGTTGAAGGTACTTACAGTACTAATTCATCCAAATTTTCTGTTTGATTTACGCCTAATTATTTAATTCCCAACATGGTACTAGTTGGAGAAAGTAAATACCAGATGAGGTTTTTAATGATCAATTTTCCAATTTGTCTAAAGAGTCTTAGTTAGAGTTGCTTCCAGTTTTTTCAAGGGTATTTTGATCCTTTACTGCATCGTTGATAATGAGACAGATTATTAAAATCTGTGATGTTAATTGTATCTAATGCACATCTGGAAATTGCCGGCCTACGCTTCTTGAACGAGGTTTGCTCTGATTTGACTATTTCCATGTTGATATGCAGGTGAAAGTAGAAAACAAGAACTGGAAAGTTGATGTGAGTTTTTGATACATGCATGTTCTTATTAAGGAACGGCATATTTATGCTTTGAGTTTAATTGTTTTCGCTTTTCCAGGCTGGGACTAGAACGATTGATATAGAGCTCACAACGTTGTCAAGCACGCACCATGTTGAACTGAATCCCAGCGATGCAGGATTTCAGGACCGGTATGTGGTCCAAGAGATAATCAAGGAAATGGCTAAAAACCGACCCATTGACACTAAAGGAAAGAAGGGTTTCAAAGGTAACTCAAGACCTCTTGTATTTGACTATGCTGATAATAGTTGTACATGTGATTCTATGGCTTATACTGTTTTCCTATTTGTCACTGGCACAAAAGAACATATCATCAAACTGTGAGTTGATGAAAAGTTATATTGATAGAACTGATCAGGGTATGAAGGCTATAAAGGTTCTCTTTGTTCTTTTTCTTGGGATATTGCAGTATTAGTCCCATGGGATAGGTCCCTTTGTAAATTTCGCCCCCATGTTTTACAAACATCCAATATTAGTCTCATGGGATGTAAGTGTCTGTATTTCTAGTCCCAATTGTTAAAAAAGTGAACTAAAACCTATATTATGTAAAATTTGCAAAAGAACTCACTTTTTAATTCACGATCAGAATTTAGGGTTATAACTAGGGGTGACAAAATGGTTCCGGAACCGTGGTTCCAACCCAATTAAACTAGTTTGGGTTGGGTTGGTTCCTAAGAAATTATTTTTGGTTCCTAATTGGTGTGGTTCCAAGTTGGGTCCAACTAATTTCAAGTTAGGCCCAAACCGCTTGCCAATAATCTAGGTTATAAAGAACAAAATGTAAGGTATTGAGTCGGGTTGGGCTTGGTTTCCTTTCGGGTTGACTTCGGTTCCATTTTGGGTTGAGTTGGTTCCACCTCAAAACCATTTAAAAACCCAACCAATTTAAGAACCAAACCGTTGGAACCAACCCAAACCGAACCCGACCCACCCGATTGCCACCTCTAGTTGTAACAGTCGGGCTGTATTTGTGCAGTTAATCCAATACATCCTAAACCCTTGTAGACATGTGCATGCCACTTGTGAAATTCCATCGATTTTCCTAATGAGTGGGACCAAAATTGTGAAAAAGAAAACAATGGTCCTATGGGGATATTTTTGCAACTTTGGCAACAATGAGATTAAAACTGCAATAGACCCCATCTTATATGACCAATATTGTAATTGGCCCACTTTTTTCGGTTGGTTAAAAGAACTTTGAGAAGTGTTAATCAAATTCAATCTTTTGTTATAAGTTCTATAGTTTCATTTCCATTTACAACATGTTATGATGGTTGATAATCAGTCCTGGTGCTGAATGAGGTTGACAAACTCTCAAGGGAAGCCCAACACTCTCTTAGGAGAACAATGGAGAAATACAGTGCATCATGTCGACTCATTCTGTGCTGTAATAGTTCGTCTAAAGTTACTGAAGCTGTACGCTCTCGTTGTTTGAACATGCGAATAAATGCACCAACAGAATTAGAGGTCAGTAATATATATGTATATATATATATATATATATTTTTTAAATTAGCCTATTAAGAACGAAGAATTATATTTAATTATGACTTACTTTTGAACGTCAGATCATAGATGTGATAGAGTTTATTGGCAAGAAAGAAGGGTTACAATTGCCACCAGGTTTTGCTGGCCGTATAGCACATCAGTCTAGTAGGAGCCTGAGGAGGGCAATATTGTCATTTGAAACTTGTCGTGTCCAACAGTTGAGTTCTTTTTTACTTTTCAATTGAAATTCTGAAATTGCATTGAAATCTTGCTATATATGAATTGCTGTGTTTTATTTTGTATTGTCGGGTTTTGCTAATGATGTGCTGTTTTACGTTAGGTACCCTTTTACTAACAATCAAGCCATACCCTCCATGGATTGGGAAGAATATGTTTCGGAGATAGCATCGAGCATCTTTAAGGAGCAGAGTCCTAAACGGTTTGATATACATATTTTTTGATGCATGTTTTGAAAATATATAAAATTCTAGAATGACAAAAAGATATAAAATTTTATAAAGATTTAAGTGTAATTTACACTTAGATCTTTGTAAAAAATTGTAAATTACATGAACGTACTCCATGTGAGACCCTAGTTACGAGAAATACTATGAGGTTTGAGAAATTACCATAACTTTTAAGTGAGCGAGTCTGCATGAAATTATCCAAAAATTTTATCAGTAATTTGCAAGAATTGGCTAGATATGTAAACCTGATTTTTTTCCTGATTAATGGTGAAGAGTATGAATAACTTATGCCACTCTAAAGTATAACACCATATTATTCAAACTAGGATCCTATTGGCATTTCCCTTAGGGTGTGTTTGGATTGAAAGATTTGAAATATATGGATTACAAATTCGTCAACAAATCCATGAAGTTCGTTTGGCTGTATCCAAGTTATAATGGATTTTAAATCACTCGACATTCACTTTAAGCTATTTTCTCCATAAGTACGGCGGATTTCAAATGACTTCCATTTTAGGTGTCATTTCAAATCCTTCCTCCAAATCCCCTCTCCAAATCCAAATCACTCAATCCAAACACACCCTTATTCATATAATTTTACATTGTAATTCGTATTATTTGCATCCTGTTTAAAGCCGTGCAATAATTTGTATAGGTTGTTCGAGGTTCGAGGAAAGCTATATGAGCTACTCATCAATTGTATTCCTCCAGAAATCATTTTAAAGGTTCTCTTTTTATACTTTTCCACCAATATATGACTAATGTTTCTAATATAAAGTTGATGAATTTTGCCCATCTATTGCAGAGGCTTGTTTATGAACTTCTTAAGAAACTCGATTCTGAACTGAAACACGAGATCTCTCATTGGGCTGCATATTATGTGAGTTTACGATTATTACTATCATTTTTGACAAGATTATAGTTTAGTTATCATGTTTTACGATACTTCATATTTGTCCAAACTATACGCATATCATGATGAAATTTTCTCGTGTTTACTAAATCAAGAACAATATGAGTTTAAATCGATAACTTGTGTTTTTCTCAGGAACATAGGTTACGTCTTGGGCAAAAAGCGATATTTCACCTTGAAGGTATGTACAATGCAATCTAAAAATTTTTGCATGAATGAAAAAAATTCACATGAATTTTGTGATTGCAATAATGTATATTGAATAATTTTTATTTTTTCGGCTTAATCAATATTGCAGCATTCGTTGCGAAATTTATGAGCGTCTACAAGGGTTTCCTCATCGAGACATTTGGCTGAAATTTGAGAGAAAATATTAACCGAAAAGGATTTCATAGATTGCTATAACCTCTGTTTTTTGTTTCGACTTTATTTTCATTAGAGTTGTCGGTCTAGTAGAAATGTGCTTTTGAATTGTTTAACACTCTTGTTTGTATTTGTATCTATATATTTTTTCTGGCTTGCTTTGACAAATTGCGATTTCAAAATAATCATAATTATTCCATGATTACAAATTATTCTACTATAGAGCAAGAAAATATTTCCAGGCTCGATAAAAAGTTTCGTTCTAACATAAGAAAATGCAATTTCTCAATGTTACAACGCATTAATCAAAGAACAAATTCCCCAAGAACGAAATAAAATTACCTTATTAAATAAAGACCAAAAACATGAAGCAAAATTAGAACTGAAATTGCATTTCAGAGGAATATCCAAGAGCATCAAGATGAGCAGCCATGGCCTTGTTCATCGGAGGTGGCCCACATTGCAAAATCTGCAAAATACGAATAATAAATTAAATATTTAACATTTTAGTGTTTTTTTTGTTTATTTTCTTGTCACGTTTAAGAAATTATGTGTATTTCGATTTGTACCCGAATATCGGAGGCTGGTGAAGGGCAGTGAGATTGAATCATTTCCTTTGAGACGAACCCAACACCACCGTTCCATACTTCAGGAGGCTGTAAAAGTCGAGTGAAAGTTCTTTTAGATGAGATTTAAACGAATTGAAAGTGTTTTCGTGTATTTATTTTTCACATAATTACACTTAGAAGCACTCTTTGAGTTAGTAGTGTCACACCTAGAACTGTCAATGGGCAGGAAATACTCAGACCCAAATCGGACCCACGAATTACCCACCAAAAAATATTTTACCCAACGGGCCCAAAAAAAGTTAGACCCAATGGGTGGGTCGGGTCGGGTCCATGTCGGGCAAATACCCACGGATTAATTATGAGTATTGTTCGGGTATAGACCTGCACGGGTATCCAAAGGGTAAAATTCGGGTAATGTGAAATACCCACGGGTAAAAATTGAATCCAGAACCGAACTACCTAGTGTCATCGGGTCCGGGTCTAAGACCCTATGGGTCGGGTAATTTTTCTATTGAACCTCATATTTAAGCATAACAATATGCACTTTACCACTTATGCAAAACTTACTTTCATAATGGCAATTTTAATTACTTTGATATATTATCATTTAGTTTAATCATCGATATTCCGTATCATGAAAAATTCTCCGTTTTGCGTTTATATTCATCTAAGAACTGTGTATCTGTCAAAATTTGAGCAGCCATTTAATTCAAATGGTAGGCTTGAACAAGCATAATTCAAATATCATGCTTGAAATTTGAGCAAGCATGATATTTTTTGTCAAAAATGTAGGTTGAAATGATGTCATGCATGACATATTTCCGGGCAAAAATCTCCTATAAATAGAGCTTGCCCGAGTGATCAAAATTCATCCCGAAACATTTCTCTATTCTCCCTATAAATTCTCTTCTCCTTTTGTTTGTTATGAAAGAGAGTGTGAGAGTGTTTTACTAGTTCGAGACGGATAAAATTATTCCGGCTTTGTGATTAGTAAAGAAGTTTGTAATTCCTTTCAGATTGATATTATAGCCTTGTCCCGTGGACGTAGCCTAAATTGGGTGAACCACGTTAAATTTCGTGTCCCTTATTTTCTATATTTTATTATTGTCTCAATTCAAATACCGTCATAATCCAACGCTTCCGCAGCGCGTACCGCCTAAAAGTGGTATCAGAGCCACTAGGTTGGAGTACCGTTCACAAGAAAGTTTCCGTTGGTGTATACATAATTTTAGTAGTATAAATTAAATACTATCGGGAAGTTCTGTCCAGTGAGCTTACTCGGGGAAAGTATTATTTATACGGTACTATATTTTGTATACTACGGTTCGAGGTGAAACGGTTGTTTTAAAAATGGCGGCAAAATTTGACATTGAGAAATCAATGGAAATAATTTTTCATTGTGGAAGATGAAAATAAAGGCAGTATTACGAAAGGATAATTGTCTTGCGGCAATTGAGGGTAGGCCGGCGGATATCACTGATAATAAGAAATGGGAGGAGATTGATGGTAATGCTATGGCCAATTTACATTTGGCGTTGGCAGATGGAGTTCTGTCCAGCATTGCGGAAAAGAAGTCAGCCAAAGAAATTTGGGATACGCTGACGAAACTCTACGAAGCCAAATCGCTACACACAAAAATATTCTTGAAGCGGAGACTTTACACTTTACGGATGTCGGAAACCACGTCGGTGACCGAACACATTAACGTTCTAAATACACTATTTTCACAACTCACTTCAATGGGTTATAAAATAGAAGCAAGTGAACGTGGGGAGCTTTTACTCCAAAGCTTACCTGATTCATATGATCAACTTATCATCAACCTGGCGGGAAATTCTACCACGGATTGTCCAGTCTTCGATGATCTTGCGGCCTCGATTCTGGAAGAAGAAAATAGGCGCAAGAACAAAGAAGACAGATTGGCGAATTCCCAGCAGGCAGAAGCTTTGTCGATGGCAAGAGGAAGATCTATGGAGCGTGGGTCGAGTGAGAACCATAGTCGTGGTAAGTCCCAGACACGGAGTAAGAAGCACATTAAATGTTACAGTTGTGGTGTAAAGGGGCACTACAAAAGTGAGTGTCCAAATCCCAAGAAGAATGAAATTTTCAAAGGAAAGAGACCTGAGTCATCTAATGCTCAGGCTAGGGTAGCAGAAAATTTGAGTGATGGCGATATTTTATGTAGCGAGGCATCAATATCTGCAGATGGCAGAGCGAAGTTTGATGACGTGTGGCTGATCGATTCCGGTGCAACATGGCACATGACGTCCCGTAGAGAATGGTTTCAAAATTATGAACCGGTTCGTGGGGGACAGGTGTACATGGGAAACAATCATGCCTTGGAGATCGCTGGCATAGGTACTATCAAAATAAAGATGTTCGATGGTACAGTTCGCACTATTCAAGGAGTTCGGCATGTAGAGGGATTAAAAAAGAACTTGTTGTCGGTTGGACAATTTGATGATCTTGGGTGTGTGACTCATATTGAAAATGGAGTCTTGAAGATTATCAAAGGGGCGCTTGTTGTTTTGAAGGCAGAAAAGATCGCATCGAATTTATACATGCTTAAAGGTGACACGGAGCAGGGAGCTAATGCGTCGATTGCATCGACCAGTTCGGCAGAAGAGATGACAATGTTGTGGCACAAGAAACTAGGCCATATGTCAGAGAAAGGTCTCAAGGTTCTCTCTGATCAAAAGTTACTCCCAGGGCTTACAAAGGTAATTCTACCACTTTGTGAGCATTGTGTTACAAGTAAACAGCATAGGGTTTCGTTTGGACGATCTATCAATAGGAGCAGCTGCATCTTGGATCTGATTCATTCAGATGTTTGGCAATCACCAGTTTTGTCTGTTGGAGGAGCAAAGTACTTTGTCTCTTTCATTGACGATTTCTCGAGGAGATGTTGGGTGTATCCAATCAAGAAGAAAGCAGACGTGTTTGAGTTCTTCAAAGTTTTCAAAGCGCGGGTGGAACTTGAATCTGGGAAAAAGATCAAGTGCCTAAGGACGGATAATGGAGGAGAATATACCAGCCATGAGTTTGAAAAGTTCTGTCAACAAGAAGGTATCAAACGACAGTTAACCACGGCATACACTCCACAACAGAATGGAGTGGCAGAGCGGATGAATAGAACGCTGTTGGAACGAACGAGAGCGATGCTAAAGACTGCGGGCCTAGATAAACCATTTTGGGCGGAAGCGGTCAGAACTGCCTGTTATGTGATCAATCGATCCCCGTCAACATCGATTGATCTGAAGACGCCGATGGAGATGTGGACGGGGAAGCCAGCTGATTATTCTCGGTTACATACATTTGGAAGTCCTGTGTACGTAATGTACAATTCACAAGAAGTCACAAAGTTGGATCAAAAATCCAGAGAATGTGTATTCTTGGGTTATGCTGATGGTGTAAAGGGGTATCGCTTGTGGGATCCCACAAACCACAAGGTTGTCATCAGCAGAGATGTAATATTTGCAGAAGATAAGCTGCAATTGGTAAGGAATGATAGCACTGGGAAAGAAAGGTCAGAGACTACGACGATAATGGTGGAAAATAGTCCAGAAGATCATGATACAGATTCCTCAGAAGCAGAATCAGAGCACGAAGAAGATCCAGTCGGAGGTGAGGCTACGAAAGTCCGACGCTCAACTCGAGAAAAACGAGTACCGGGCTGGCTCTCTGAATACATTACTGAGAGTAATGTAGCATACTGTCTTTTAACAGAGGATGGAGAGCCAACAACTTTCCAGGAGGCTTCTAGAAGCCAAGACGCGGCTCTATGGAGGACAGCAATGCAAGAAGAGATTGAAGCCTTACATAAAAACCGAACATGGGAGCTTATTCAGTTACCACGAGGAAGGAAAGCCATTGGAAATAAATGGGTCTATAAGATCAAGCGTGATGGCAATGACCAAGTGGAACGGTATCGTGCTAGACTGGTGGTAAAAGGATATGCTCAGAAAGAGGGTATTGACTTCAACGAGATATTTTCCCCAGTGGTTCGACTTACAACAGTCAGGGTGGTCCTGGCGATGTGTGCTGCATTCGACTTACACCTGGAGCAGTTGGATGTGAAAACTGCATTTCTTCATGGAAATCTTGAAGAAGAAATCTATATGCTCCAACCAGAAGGTTTTGCCGATGTAGGCAAAGAGAACTTGGTTTGCAGGTTAAACAAATCTCTATACGGTCTCAAACAGGCGCCGAGGTGTTGGTATAAGAGATTTGATTCCTTCATTATAAGCCTTGGATACAATAGACTTAACGCAGACTATTGCATGTATTGCAAAAGATTTGGTACGGATAACTCGTTCGTTATTTTGTTATTGTATGTGGACGACATGTTGGTCGTAGGGCCCAACATTGGTCGGATCCAAGAGTTAAAGGCACAGTTGGCTAGGGAGTTTGAAATGAAGGACTTGGGACCAGCAAACAAGATTCTAGGGATGCAAATTCACAGAGACAGAAATAGCAGGGCGATTTGGCTGTCACAGAAGAATTATCTGAGAAAGATCTTGCGCCGCTTCAACATGCAAGATAATAAGCCAATCTCAACCCCTCTCCCTGTTAACTTCAAGTTATCCTCTAGTATGTGTCCTAGCAATGAAGCAGAGAGGATGGAGATGTCTCGTGTACCGTATGCATCAGCAGTGGGAAGTTTAATGTTCGCTATGATATGCACTAGACCAGACATTGCACAAGCAGTGGGAGCGGTTAGTCGGTTCATGGCGAATCCTGGAAAAGAGCATTGGGGAGCAATAAAGAGGATTCTGAGATATATCAGAGGTTCCTCGGATGTTGCATTATGTTTCAGAGGATCAGATTTTACTGTTAAAGGCTATGTGGATTCAGATTATGCAGGTGACCTTGATAAAAGGAGATCCACAACAGGATATGTGTTTACTCTTGCGGGCGGAGCTGTAAGTTGGGCTTCAAAGTTACAGAGTGTTGTAGCTCTGTCCACTACAGAAGCAGAATACATGGCAGCTACATTTGCCTGTAAAGAAGCAGTATGGATACAAAGATTGGTTGAGGAGCTCGGGCACAAACAAGAAAGCGTTACTTTGTTTTGTGACAGTCAGAGCGCCTTGCACATTGCAAGGAATCCAGTCTTTCATTCCAGGACGAAGCACATTGGTGTTCATTACCACTTTGTTCGTGAAGCAGTGGAGAATGGGAGTGTTGACATGCAAAAGATTCACACTCGTGAAAACCTAGCAGATGTATTGACAAAGCCAATCAGTACCGACAAGTTTGTTTGGAGTAGATCCTCGATTGGCCTTACAGAAACATAGGTAACACAGACGGACAAGGCGAAAGGATGTGTGAAGAACTAATCTGTTATTAGTCTTCAAGTGGGAGAATGTCAAAATTTGAGCAGCCATTTAATTCAAATGGTAGGCTTGAACAAGCATAATTCAAATATCATGCTTGAAATTTGAGCAAGCATGATATTTTTTGTCAAAAATGTAGGTTGAAATGATGTCATGCATGACATATTTCCGGGCAAAAATCTCCTATAAATAGAGCTTGCCCGAGTGATCAAAATTCATCCCGAAACATTTCTCTCTTCTCCCTATAAATTCTCTTCTCCTTTTGTTTGTTATGAAAGAGAGTGTGAGAGTGTTTTACTAGTTCGAGACGGATAAAATTATTCCGGCTTTGTGATTAGTAAAGAAGTTTGTAATTCCTTTCAGATTGATATTATAGCCTTGTCCCGTGGACGTAGCCTAAATTGGGTGAACCACGTTAAATTTCGTGTCCCTTATTTTCTATATTTTATTATTGTCTCAATTCAAATACCGTCATAATCCAACGCTTCCGCAGCGCGTACCGCCTAACAGTATCATCATACATTGCCTATTAGAAGAAGAAAAAAAAAACATTAAAAAGTGATTCGAAGTTTGCCACATAAAAATAAATAAACGGTAAACTTGCCTGATTGAGTACATAGTATATTTTGAACCGATGAGGGTAATTTTTAGCTAGTCAGGATATAACACGACTTAAATATCTCGTGTTATTATTACAACTTAATATTACATAAAAGAACTTTTTTTTTTTTTTTTTTTTTTTCATTTTTACTGGATTTAGCAACATTTCTACCTTATGCCCTCTAAATTTCGACCTTCGGTTATAATAAAGTGCCATATTGGAGTCTAGTTTAAATTTGTTTTTTAAAATAAATCGACAATTAGCATATATAAAACTTTTATGGGAAAAAGTAGATAAAAAGATACAACCTTTAGCAGAATGTCCTCATATGTAACATTGGCGTAAATTAGATGCACCATTGTTTGGTCATTGAGGTTTTCGAGAACTGCTCTAGTAACCTAAAACAGATATCAAGATGAACTAATTACCTTTCGATTTGTCAAAAATAAATTACTTTTAATGATCAATAAATCATTTAAAACAAGAATATATATATATATATATATATATATATATATATATATATATACTGTTTTGTACAAACCTGGAACATTGGTGTAATCCCAGAGCCTCCAGCAAGCAAGCATTCCAAATGCTCTCACTTGTCCTGGCTGATACTTAAAACGACCCGAAAAAGAAAATCCAAAATGAGAAAACTATGTTTTAGTATATATACATAATCCATTTTCACATAAACAACATAGCAGAATATATATACAGTATATACTCTATCGACTACACTTTCATGCATTAAGAATAATAATTATAACAAAAAAACAAGAATAATTTATTCAGATCACCTTAAAGGGTTGAAAAATTGGTCTTAATCACCTTCGCGCATTTCTCTAAAATGATGTGACATTCTTCCTTGTGGACGTTATACAAAATTTATATCAAAAAGCAAACCAAATGAGTAAAGAATATAAGAAAACTCTTATTAAATACCAACATAGACAATTAAATAAATAGATGTCGAAAAATAAGAGAAAAATGCACCTTTATAACTAACTCAAAGTATCCAATATCAGAATCTAAAGTAGTTGGTGTGTATGGTTTTACAACCTCTTCACCTTGACTATCTTTACCCCTGTAACAACACACAAATAAGGCCTAATTATGTTTCTTGCTATGACGATAACAATAAAAATGGTATGATATATGTACACAAAATGTGTTGTCCTATAGGAAGGCCTCATACTGAAGTTGGTGTAGGAAGAGCAAATTTGAACTTTGCCACATTATGGCTGATTTGTGTTTTCTTCACAAGCTTAAAATCCTTGAAATTCTCTGGATCCAAGCACACTGCAAAACACACAATATACTCAAATCATTTATGCAAGAAAACATAATCTTATACTCCATGAGAATTTTAAGCAAAACCCATAAAATCTAATAACAATAATCAATACAAAATATATCATAGATAGAAATTTTGAATTTAAAATCACATAAAAACTAGACAAAATTGAATCTTTAGTCCAAAAATACTGAAATCTACCCATATAGATAGATACTCCATGAGAATTTTGAGCAAAACCCATAAAATCTAATAACAATAATCAATACAAAGAAACTCATAAAGGAAACAATGAATTTAAAATCAAATAAAAACTAGAAAACATTGAATCTTTAGTCCAAAAAATACTGAAATCTACCAATTTAGACTCCCATGCTAACTAACAATCAAAACCCACAAAGAAAATATTCATCTATCAATAGAAACAAGCAAAACAAATGCAAAAATGGGCATTAATTAATCAAACCTTTGGGCTTTTTGGGGGAAAGCAATAAAACCAACAGCAACACCAATAAACAATTGCCCTTCAGATGTTCCTAATAAATCCATAGCTCACCCTGAAATTATCACAAATTAAAAAAGAATTCACCCAATGAGAGCTTTTTTTTTGCTAATTCCTAAATATATAGCAGCAAATTCTGAATTGTCATGAATTGGGCACACATCTTAAAAAAGAAAATATATAGCTTTTTTTTTCTAAGGTTTATCATGAAAAAATTTATTTGAAATGTCATGAATTGGGCACACATCTTATTTTTCTCACATCTTTCTCTTAATTTTCTCTACTTTTTACACAGGCATCGAGTAAATTTCCTGTTTTGCCCCCCCTTATCGCGGCTATATAAACCCTGCACTTCAAAAATTATTAGCGCTCTCCATAACTGCATCTTCAACGGCTCCAAATCAAGGTCTCTCTCTCTCTCTCTCTCTCTCTCTCTCTCTCTCTATATATATATATATATATATATATATATTACAGGTATTATGTAAATACTATATAGATATAGATATAACTCCGATTACCGGTGAAAATAGTTTTGTGATTTCATTTTTCGATCGGTAGAAATGATAACTGAGTATTCTTGCAGCTGTATGATGATTTCTACTGCGATCTTTTTTTGACGGAGAAAAATTAGGTCAAGTACGGTATTCTGGCTTTCTTTTTCTTCTTCTTTGTTTTTCAGTTGAAATCGATACAAAGATAGAATATAACTCCGATTACTAGTAGAAATAATTGTGTGATTTCAATCGATAGAAATAATCTTTGAATATCTTTGAAACTCTATGATGATTTCTACTGCGATTTAGTTTCAACGGTGAAAATTAAGCCAAGAACGGTATGATTCTGATTTTCTTTTTCATCGATTGAAGTTGATATGTGGATATTTTTAGGTTGATTTTCTTGTAATTCGTATGTTTTGATTGAGCATTAATTTTTAGATTTTCTTGTAAGTATACCAGATTTTGCGATTAGGTTAGTGTTAAACCACATAGACGATAGTTGAATAATTTGTTACACCAGAGAGTGAAGAAGAAAAGAAAATTGAGATAGGAAAGAGGAGAGAGGAGTGAGAAGAAAGATGTAAAATGATAGAGATTGTGATGGTTGCTATACGTAGCTGCTGCTCGATATCGTAATCTGTAACAGAACTGCCAAAACTGTAAAAAAATGGATAGATAATGTAGCATTAAAGAGTAGATTATGCCTGAATTGGTTTGATGTATAATCTGGACGATCTTTCATACGATGGATGTTTGTCAATTTTTTGAGTTAGAAACCTTTCATTGTCCTGCATTTCAAACTGAACTTTCATGTTGCAGAACGAAGAACGTCAATAAGTGAAGACCTGAGATGGAAGAGACTCAGAAGAAAGATTCCTCTTCTGTTGTTTTAAAGGAGAAGACTTCATTGCTAGGTATATTTCAATTTGTTCTGCTATACAATTTAATAGAATATGTTACACTCAGAGAAATGGAACTTGGAGGGGTCTAACATGTCCTTTACCTTTCCAATGCGTAGCAAATAATGTTAGAGTGATAGAACAGACCTAGAAAGCCCATAAAAGCCACTGGTGATACTCAAATATCATGTGAAATGAGTCGAGAAAATAGATACATGCTGAATGTGGATAACTAAAATTCCATTTTGCACAACTCTGGGGTTTCTGATAAGAGTAACCTGTGATCTTGAGATTTCTACAGCTGCAAGTGCACGTTTTCTCTGTAAAACTTTTATTAACATCTCTCATGCACAACTTTTTCCGTTGTCTATTATGTTTAACACAGATCTGGACATAGGGAAGGATTTCCTTAGCAATTGGAAATCAATGTCAATGGCAGAAGGGGACGGAATGGATTTTGACCTTAATCCAGTTTCAAAGGGAAATAAGAAGTCATTTGACTTTGGCAAAGCGTAAGATTTATAAGATTCATCATCGTTTTTCGTTAGCTCATTGTTGTAAAAATTTATTTGACTTTGAGAAAGTGTAAGATTTATAAGATTCATCTTATTTCATTTAGCTCATTGTTTTGGGAGGTGGTATCATATTTGGAACTCGAGAATGGAAGTTAGTATTATTTTTCATCTGTTTACTGGTTTGAGCTTTAAGGCCAAACTTTGTTGAATTTACTATTAATCTTTCTACACCATCTTGTTAAATCATGCATTTCCTGGGCGTTTTCTGAGTTTCTGCTCTTGGTAAAACTTCAAAGTAGTCAACAACTGTAGTAGGATGCAGTTGCAGCTGGGTTGGAAAGTACAAGCATATTGTGCTTTTGTTCAAGTTAGGACTAACGAAACTGCTGGCAAAATTTCAGGGATATGGATTTCAATCTGGATGGTGATTTTGGAAAGATGTCATTCAACATGGACATGTCTGATCTAGATATCTCACCCCAACTCAAAAAAGATGGAAAATCCAACGAGAAGTCAAAAGAGTCTTTCAATATGGACATGCCTGATCTAGATATGTCCCACCAACTCAAAAGAGATGGAAAATCCAAGGAGAAATCAAAAGAATCGTCCAGTGGAAAGGATAAAGGAAAAGCTGACCATTTTGGTTTTGCATTCGATTTTGATGAGTAAGTATGCTAAAGCTGACACTCCTGCAAGTCCGTTTATTATATGGAATGTTACATGCTTTGTCGATATCAGTCTATACTCAGCCAACCTGCATTAACAGTATGCTTTTTTGATTTGCCACATATATGATGATGTTACATGCTTTTTTGATTTGCCACATAGGTTGGAAAATTTCAGTTTTGGGTCAAATTTAACTAAAGAAGGTTCAAAGGCTCAGAATGACAAAGATACCAAAGAAAGTTCTCCAAGTGAAAGTGGATGTCAAGCTAAGGAAAGTTCTATGGACCTAAATCTAATTGGAGATATGAGTACCTCAGAAGTCAGGCCCCAAAAGCCATCTTTACCACAGCCTATGATTCTATTCAACATGGATCTGGAACCCAAAAGAAAAAATTTCACTTCAAAGTTGGCAATGGATGATGCTGTTATTTCAAAACATTCAGCTGCAAATGATAAATTCTCATCTGATAAAGCGAAGACCCCTCCAGAAACAACTATCGCTGCCAGGGAGATAACAAAAACCTGTGACTATGAAAAATCGAATCCTGTGAAACCAGTTGATCGTGAAGCTTGTATTGGGAATGATGCCATGAAGGAGTTTTTATCTGATGTGAATTCATCAGAGGCACTGGAAAAAACTGAATTCATGGATAAAATTGCTATAGCCTCAAATGGAGAACAAGATGTTAATGTGCATTCAAGAGATGGTTCAAACTGTAATTACAATCATACAGTGAGTGAAAACTCACATCTGCAGACTGTTGCAATCTCAGAGAAGAATAACGGTAAAAAGAGCCACGAAGGGATTGAATGTCATGCGGTAGACAATAAAGAAAGAACCGATCTAAGTCCAGTTAATCCACATGTTGAAAATACTTGCATCACTAATGCTGTTTCACAGATACTCTCTGGCACAACTTCGCGCCTTAAGAACCCGGAACCCGCTTCAGAGATCCTCAAGTTGCCTTTAGTCAGGTCAGATTACTTATGCATGCTTTGCATCGTTGTACTCAAGCAATCAAAGTCGAACAATTATGATTGCACAAAAAAATTTTGATAACAAATTTCATCTTTGTTTTGCAATAGTGTTGACATGTGATTGCTATATCTACTGCAGTCAACCATCTGATCCATTTTCTTCAAAGAAAGAATCAGAGAGGGGAAGAGAACCCCATGTGACCTGTTTAAGAACTTTTATTCAGTCACAGAAACTTGAATGTCCTGGGAAGAAGGCGTCAACCCAGGCGACACTCTCTTCTTTAAGTAGTAAAAAAATGGGTTTCGAAGGACGAGGGTATCTATCTTAGTAATTTTAATTCAATATTTGGAATCATCAGTCTGAGATAATGTTACCATATATATGCAACAGGGACTGGACTAGTATTCAAAGTGATAAGAAACTGCAACATCCTAAAACATTATTGAGGAGGGAACTTCCCCAAGTACAGAGTCAGGAAAGCTGCAAGGGTCCAAACATTTCTCGGTGAGTTCAATTTAGGCTTCAATTGAAGTTCCATCATTTTGTTGCCAATAAGAAGTTTATGTTTGATACTCTGACTAGGATGTCCATTTTAAGATTTTGCAGGGAGGTGCATAAAGCCGATGGGTTAGAAAACAGGACAAACTTGAATGGTTCTCCGACAACACGAAATAAAGATATGGTGAAAATAACTGCGTTGAGGCAAATAGTAACTAGTGTGAAAGATGCAGATATCAGGTGTGGTATTCTTTTTATATGACAATCTTCTAGTGACTTGACAATTGTTTCTTCTTTTATATAGAACTTTGACAAATAACAAATATTTATTCTCAGAAACAAGTATTATCTAGTTACTGTCAATTATCCTTGATGCGGGATAAAATATGTATCACGTGAATAACACGTGGGGATAGGATCTGACCCGACTCACGACAAACCAGATTAGGTGTTTTTGGATAGTGGGTTGTGCTTGACGATGTCAAGCTGCCTACGTACCTACTTTGATAGGATTACACCTCTTAGTAGTTCAAGATAATAAGTCTCTATTATTTAAGATCTGAATATGTATAGGAAAATTAGGATTATTCTAAGAATGATTAGAACTCCCTTAATTAATTAACTGAGGTAGTATTTATAGTTGTTTGTTGAGCCATGAGCTCGTCTTATTGGGCCCGTCCCCAAAAGACGGAGCCCGAGATGAAGCCTCGGCCGACGTGCTCGACCTCGGGGGTTGAGGCAGCCTCGACCTCTAGGTCGAGGATCGAGCCGCTCGGCCCGACCATGACATCGAGGCTGAGGGGTCCGAGGCTCGACCTTGGCTTCGACCTCGGGGGTTGAGGAAGCCTCGGCCAAGCGAGGTCGAGGCAGGTGCCTACCTGCCTCAACCCAGGAGGTCAATGCTCAGTCCCATGGAGGCTGAGGGGGTCGAGGCGCTCGGCCTCGAGGTTGAAGGGGTGGCCTCGAGGCCGAGGCAGCTAAGGGCTTGGCCTCGAGGTTGAGGGGGCCGAGCTAGGTCTCGACCTCGGGGCCTGATGCAGCCTCAACCTCTCGGTTGAGACCTGGCTTGTTGGCCGAGGCATGCCTCGACCAAGCGAGGTCGAGGCTCAGCCCCTACCTCGAGGATGAGGAGGCTGAGGCGCTCGACCTCGAGGTTGAGGGGGTCGAGGCCTCGACCTGGCTTAGCCTGATGAATTCCTCGACCTCTCAGTTAAGATCTGGCTTGGCGGATGTATGCTCGGCCAAGCGAGGTTGAGGCGGGTGCCTCAAACCAAGAGGTCGTCGAGGTTCGACCCCGGCCTTGGGGCTGAGGGGTTGAGGAGGCAGCCGAGGGCCGAGGAGGCTAAGGGCTGAGGCACTCTGCCCGGTCTCGAGGTTGAGAGGGCCGAGGCGCTCGGCCTCGACCTCGGGGCTTGAGGCAGCCTCGACTAGGTTTGGCCGAGGTATGTCTCGGTTGAGACCTGGCTTGGCCGAAGCATGCCTCGATCAAGCGAGATCGAGGCTCGGCCCGTACCTCGAGGCTGAGGAGGCTGAGGCGCTCGACCTCGAGGTTGAGGGACGGTCTTGAAGCCGAGGGATGAGGCGCTCGGCCTCGGCTTTGAGGTTGAGGCCGAGGCTCTGCCTCGACCTCGGGGGTTTGAGGTAGCCTCGACAAAGCTTATGGGTCGAGGAGCTCGGTCTCGAGGCCGAGGAGGTTAAGGGACGAGGCACTCGGCCCTGGCCTCGAGGCTGACGGGGCGGCCTCAAGGCTGAAGGGTCAAGGCGCTCGGCCTCGAGATTGAGGGGGCGGCCTCGAGGCCAAGGGCCGAAAAGGCTAAGGACCGAGGCACTTGGCCTCTGGAGATCGAGGCGGGTGCCTCGGCCAAGCGAGGTCGAGGCGCTCGGATTTGAGGTTGAGGGGGCGACCGAGAGCTGAGGAGGTTAAGGGCTGAGGCACTCGGCCCAGCCTCGAGGCTGAGGGGGCCGAGGCGCTCGGCCTCAGCCTCGAGGTTGAGGGGGCCGAGGCTCGGTCTCGACCTTGGGGCCTGAGGCAGCCTCGACCTGTTTTGGCCGAGGTATGTCTCGACTTGTCGGTTGAGACCTAGCTTGGCCGATGGATGCCTCGATCAAGCGAGGTCGAGGCTCGGCCCCTGGCTCGAGGCTGAGGAGGCTGAGGCGCTCGACCCCAGCCTCGAGGTTGAGGCCGAGGCTCAGCCTCGACCTCGGGGGTCTGAGGTAGCCTCGACAAGGCTTATGGGTCGAGACGCTCGGCCTCGAGGCCGAGGAGGTTAAGGGCTGAGGAACTCGGCCCCGGCCTCGAGGTTGAGGGGGTCGAGGTGCTCGGCTTCGAGGTTGAGGGGGCCGAGGCTCGACCTCGAGGGCCTGAAGCAGCCTCGAATCTCGAACTAGTTTGACCGAGGAATTTCTCGACCTCTCTAGGTTGAGACCTGGCTTGGCCGAGGCATGCCTCGATTAAGCGAGGTCGAGGCTCGGCCCCTGCCTCGAGGCTGAGGGGGCCAAGGCTCTCGGCCTCGACCTCTCGGTTGAAATCTGGGCATGCACTTGGCCGAGGCACTAGAGGTCGAGGCCGAGGTTCGAGGCGCTCAACCTCGAGGTTACGGAGGCAGACTCGGCCATGCAAGTTCGAGGCGTGTGACTGGCAACCACCTCGGGGTGTTGTGCCTTGAGCGAGGCTGACAACCCGAATTGAGCCTCGAGGCTGGCAGCCCCCATGGAGAGGAGAGGGGCTGAGCCTCGAGGCTGGCAGCCCCTCGGGGGGCTGCGCCTCAAGGTAGCCCTCTCGGGCAGGGGCTGCGCCTCGAGCGAGATTGGTAACCCCTCGGGGGCTGGCCTCGAGGCTGGCAACCCGACCTGAGCTTCGAGGCTGGCAGCCCCTCGTTGGATTGCACCTCGAGGCTGGCAGCCCCTCGGACTCTCGGAGGGTATAGCCTTGAGCGTGACTGGTAGCCCTCGCACCCTCGGGGAGCTGCGCCTCGAGGCTAGCAGCCAGAGCTGAGCCTCGAGCGAGGCTGGCAGCTCTCTAGCGGGGGGCTGAGCCTAGAGTCCGGCAGTCCCGTGCCTCGAGGTTGGCAGCCCGAGATGAGTCTCGAGCCCAAGCCCAGGCTGGTATCCCTCTCGAGGACTGAGACTTGAGACTGGCAGCCCCCTCGGGGTGTTGCGCTTTGAGCGAGGCTTACAGTCCCCTCGGAGTGATGTCCCTTGAGCGAGGCTGGCAACTCGATCTGAGCCACGAGGTTGGCAGCCCTCGAGGGATTATGCCTCGAGCGAGCTGGCAGCCCTCGGACCCTCAGGGTTTCCCCTCGAGCGAGGTTGGTAGCCCTCACGCCCTCAGGGGCTGCGCCTCGAGCGAGACTGCATCCCCTAGGGGCGGCTTACGTCGAGGCTGGCAGCCCCTCAGACTCTCGGGGGATTGCACCTCGAGCGAGGCGGGCAACCTTCGTGCTTCAAGTCACGCAGTCTGAGCGGAGCCTCGAGCAAGCCCGGCAGCCAGAGTTGTCCCTCGGGTGAGGCAAAGAGCCCTCATGGGGGGTTGAATCTTGAGGCTGGCAGCCCCTCATGCGACTAGCCTCGAGGCTGGTAGCCCCCTCGGTGTGTTGCGCCTTGAGCGAGGCTTGCAGGCTGCGCCTCAAGACAGCCCCTTCGGGGAGCTGCGCCTCGAGCGAGCCCGGCAGCCCCTCGGTGGGCCCGCAGCTCGAGCTAAGCCTCGAGCGAGCCTGGCAGCCAGAGTTGAGCCTCGGGCGAAGCTGACAGCCCTCTCGGTGGGCTGGGCTTCAATGCTTGCAGCCCCTCGGGGGACTGGCCTCGAGGTTGGCAGCCCCCTCAAGGTGATGTGCCTTGAGCGAGGCTGGCAACCCCTCGGACCTTTAGGGTTTCTGCCTCGAGGGAGGCATGCAGCCCTCACACCCTTGAGGGGCTGCGCCTCGAGGTTGGCAGCCCCTCGAGGGCTGTCCTCGAGGCTGGTAGCCCGAGCTGAACCTTGCGCGAGCCTAGCAGCCCGAGTTGAACCTTTAGGCCGAGGGGCTGCCTCTTGAAGGCTGGCAGGCTGCGTCTCAAAGTAACCCCCTCGGGCTGGAGCTGCGCATCCAGCAAAACTGGCAACCCCTCGCTGGATTGCGCCTCGAGCGAGGCTGTCAGCCCCTCGGACTCTCGGGGATTCCGCCTCGAGCGTGGCTGGCAGCCCTCGCACCCTCAAGGGAGCTACGTCTTGAGCTTGGCAGCCTCGAGCAAGCATGGCAGCCAGAGTTGAGCCTTGAGCGAGGCTTGTAGCCCTCTTCAGGGGCTGAGCTTCGATGCTGGCAGCCTCTCGGAGACTGGCCTCGAAGGTGGCAACCCCCATCGGGGTGTTGCGCCTTGAGCGAGGCTGGTAGGCTGTGCCTCAAGGTAGACCCCCTCGGGGAGGGGTTGTGCTTCAAACGAAGCTGGCAGCTCTCTTACGGGGCTGAGCCTGGAGTTCAACAGCCCGAGCTGAGTCTCGAGTGAGGCTGGCATCCCTCTCAGGGGGCTGAGATTTGAGCGAGGCTGACAACCCGCTCAGGGTGTTGTCCCTTGAGCGAGGCTGGCAACCTGAGCTGGGCCTCGAGGTTGGAAGCCCCTCGGGAGATTATGCCTCGAGCAAAGCTTGCATCCCCTCGAAGGATTGCGCCTCGAGCGAGGCTGGCAGCCCTCGCACCCTCGGGGGCTTCGCCTCGAGCGAGGCTGGCAACCCCCGTGCCTCGAGGTTGGCATCCCCTCGGTGGGCTTTCCTCGATGCTGGCAGCCCGAGCTGAGCCTCGAGTGAGCCTGACAGCCCTATTGGGGGCTGAGCTTGAGGCTAGCAGTCCCCTGCGGGTGCTTCGCCTCGAGTGAGTCTGCCAGCCCCTCGGACTCTCGGGGGGTTTTGTCTCGAATGAGGCTGGCTGCGAGCAAGCCTGCCTGGCAGCCAGAGTTGAGGGGAGCTCACATTTGGGAGCCTCAAGCCTCATATATGCTCGTATGGGGGTTACACGATGTAACCTCGACCTGGAGTCTTATTCTTATTGGGTGGAGCCCTCACACTTGGGAGCCTCAAGCCCTATACGTACTCGTAGAGGGGTTACGTGGGTTAACCTCGACCTAGTGCCTTACTTTTATTGAGGGGAGCTCTCGCACTTGGGAGCCTCAAGCCTCGTATGTGCTCGTAGGGGGTTACACGAGGTAACCTCGACCCAGAGTCTTATCCTTATTGGATGGAGCCCTCACACTTGGGAGCCTCAAGCCCCATATGTGCTCATAGAGGGGTTACGTGGGGTAACCTCGACCTAGAGCCTTATTTTTTTTAGGGGAGCTCTCACACTTGCGAGTTTCGATCGCATTCCCTATGCTTAGATACTACGCGTGACCGCGGGGCTTTGCTCATTTGGGGTCTTTGCCTCCTTGGGGTGGGCACCTGGCGTGCCACACGAGGTACTCCCCTTGGAGAGGAGTCTGTCGCTCTGCCGGGAGGTTGAGATTCCACTGGAGGGGGGTGTTGGGTAGCATAATGCTGGACTGCCCGCGTCGTAGCTCTAACAGAAGCGTCCTCCCCCAAGGCCAAGAGTGTCTTTTGAGTGATCTCTATTAAGAGGGGATCACCGCCGGAGCGGCTAGTGGAGGACCACCACTAGTAGGGTTTGGTTGGGACATCGGGGTGGGAGCTCTTCTTCCGACCTTTCATTTGGTGGGGCTACTACCCATCCTATCACCGTTGGTACGTGCCTGGGATCTAATTTGCATTCTCGAATCTGTTTCCCACATATGGCACCAAAATGATGCGAGATCAAATATGTGTCACGTGAATAATACGTGGGGATGGGATCTGATACGACCCACGACAAACTAGATCGTGTTTTGATGGATTGGGGGTTGCGCTCGGTAACTTCGAGTTGCCTACGTACCTACTTTGATAGGATCAAGCTTCTTCATAGTTCTTAGATATTGTATTCCTCAATCTTGTATATTCAGAGAGTATTGAATAATTCTAGTTTTTGAAGTGTAAACCAGATAATAATCCTCATTTAGCGGATTATGATGGCATTTATAACATGCTCGGTTGGGCCACATACTCATCTTATTGGGCCGTCGGTTCGGGTCCCATTGTGCGGCCTACGTTGGTAACGTATATGTTACTCTTATATAAATTATCTTATTAAATTACAAAATTACAGGGACCCATCAATAATTGTTTCTTCTTTATATAAAACTTTGACACAAATAACAGATATTGATTCTCAGAAACAAGTATTAATTAGCTATTTACTAATAATTATCCTTAAAAGTGAAGTTTGTCCAATAACAGATGATTGTCAGAAATCAAATTCAGGTGGCGTTTTACATTCTCAAGTTGTGTATATGACTGCTTTTCATAACGTAATTTTGTCTTACTTGTATATTGTTAAAAGTGTTTTGGGTACAGAAGTTACGTTTTCTGTCATCATATTTATAGTGCTTTCGGTATTGTAAATATACATAATCTGAACTTGGTTGCCATTACTCTTTTTATTACATGAATTTTAAGTTGGATGTAGTACTAATGAGTAATGACTGACATAATCTATTCATTTTGCTGATACCCTTATGTCACTTTTCCAGTTCAAGTATGGAGATCAACAAAACAACTGCGGAAGAAGATAAGCATTCTACGTTTGGAGGTGGTAAGAAGACACCTGATCTCCAGGGGCTAAAACTTTCAAAGTGAGTTAATGTTCAAATTTCATAACTCGTGATATGGTTTCATTGGAGTATTATATATTCATTGATCAGTAGTATTACTAATCTTGGACTTTCAGTTTAAACCTTGGCTCAACTAAGTCCCCAATCCGGAAAGACATCAGTCAGAAGAAGGTGTTATTAAGAGACACAAGTATCAATACTTCCCGTTTTGGGGACTTACAGAAGCAATCGCATTCAACCTTATCTATGAAGCGAAAGGCGTCAGAGGTGATGGTTCTCTTTTTATGTTACATTTAGTTCTGGAAATGTACTTGAGATCAATATCTAATATAAATATCTTAGATTATATGGCAAATATTTATGAGAGGAAAGTATAAGCTCCAAAGAGCTTATAAGCTCCTAGAGAATAAGTTGAGATCGTAACTTGTTTTTTAAGATCTTAACATCCCTCTTAGTCAGGCATCTTAGTTACAAACTTGAACCTATAAACATCTTATAAGCTTCATGATTTTATTTTATCAAGCACTTAAAGAGCTTATCTCTAATAAGAACAAACATTTGTAATTTTCAAAAACATCTTATAAGATGTTATAAATAAGATTAGCTGAACATAATGTTGCATAGAAGATGACTACTATATATTTCTAATATTGCTGTTTTCTGCAACAGGAGAACATGGCAGACACTGCCGTTTCACATCCATCTAAACGTCCCTTCGAATCGCCAACCACTAGCAGGTTCATGTTATTCCATTCAACATTTTCATCTCTCGAGTATTACTTTCTCGATGTCTCCTTATGCATGATGATTTTTTGAATCTGCAGAAATATCGTGGAAACATCACAAAGGGTTTTTGACAAAAAGGTGTCTGTAAAATACTCAACATGTTTATTAGTGTAGCAAACAGATATTAAGAAATATAAAGTTTATCAGGGATAAACATTTTACGAGACCATGATTATCTATCCACAGGTACCCAACAGCAATTACATAGAAGATGATCACATCAAAAGTCCTCTCGGAAATTCCCAAGTCTCGACATCTGATATTCCTCATGAGATATCATTCTCATTCGAGAATAATAGCAACATTAAACAGGCTGAAGCTTATACCAAGGAACTTGACGATGTAAGAATAATTTACCTTTAATCTCTCTCTGGTATTGACGAAGTTGCTAGCATCAAAGCATATTTCACTTTGTCCTCTGATTCTAAATGCCCTGTTACTCGTTTAAGTTATGTGAGATAATTACTTTTCTAGAATGAGCTCTTATGCACAGAAAAAATATTCGCGAAAATTGCATGATAAGGAAAAAATTTATCATTTGCAGCTGTGTAACATGTTGAAGAAAAAACAAGAGGTGGCGAAAGAGATGTTCGTCAAAGCTATTGTGAACAGCAATAAACTGCTGATGCTTAACTACCCCCTTCTTGAAGAAAAGATATCCTTTTAATTAAGCTTTCTACCGTATAATCTTTTATTGGTTCAATTTCAAATAGGCATTGTTTGAACCTTTACTATAGGAAACATTCGCGCTCTTTTTGCTGGATTAACACTAAACAGTGTTCATGGATAAACTCAAGAACTAGAGCAGTTACTTTCCAAATGAAGGCAGAATCTCTGTCTCTCTCTCTCTCT
Organism: Verbascum thapsus; assembly: GCA_963669365.1. Classification (NCBI taxonomy): domain Eukaryota; kingdom Viridiplantae; phylum Streptophyta; class Magnoliopsida; order Lamiales; family Scrophulariaceae; genus Verbascum; species Verbascum thapsus. The sequence goes on from OY770114.1 coordinate 7,176,398, forward strand.
CTCACACACACACACACACACACACATCAGCTAGATCAATTATTTGCCATATACAGTAATATGTATGAAATCTTCATCCAATTCTGTAGTTAATTTGATTCTGAAATATGACCATGTGAAAATTACATCAAATTGATTTCATTTTGCAACTTACAAAATGACGACTTTCAGGCAAAACTGGTAGCCGCAGTTTCTTGATGATCTGAGAGGATACTGAGTCGAACCAAATCTCGGGAATTTGAGCATTCTCAGGATGCATGGTCATCACTTTCAGTTCTGTATGCACGTTCATACAGCTCGTGGCCAAGGGCATCAGCTGTATTGCTCTTTATATTGTTTACTCTTTAGCATGAATTGTCTCTAACATCAAGAATCTCATTTCCTATGTTCAATAAACTGTTACTAGTAAGTAGATCAGAAGAAAAAGGCAATAATAAGCGGAAAAGAAATATAAAACATGTTGACGATGTGAATAAGTCATTATCTTTTACGCAATTGCATTGTTAATTCGTGGGATAGAAAGTGCAGTGAGGAACCAAAAGAAAAAATTCTGAATTACTTTAAAATCAAAGGTTGTTGAAATACAATACCTATGTTCTAGACTTTGTTACTATTACTGTATCAGCTTGTAAGTTTATAGAAAATGAAACCATGTTTTGCTTTACGATATGCAATAACCTTCTCATGGCTATTGGTGTGAGATCAACATACTAGCAACGTTTTGAACAAAACCCTCTGCTTACTACCAAGATTAGAAAACACGAATTAGAATCTCATTCTAAACATAGCATCTTTATTGAAAGAAGATCCAAAACTAAGACAAAACGACATGTGTTAGGAACTAAACTTTGACCATTATAGTAAGAGATACTTTCATGTGTATGGCTAAAACCTTTTACTCATAAGTACTTGGAGGATATTTCTTTATCATATTAAGAAGAGTAGGATTATCTTCTTTCTCGTGGAGTAAACTTAGCAACAATTATATCGAGAAACTTGGTTGCCTCATCAAATTCACCACTCTTAAGTATTCCTCGTAAAACAATATTGTACGTAATCCCGTTGGCAAAACACCGTCTTTGTTCCATCTTCGACAAAATATCTTTAGCTTCCTTTAGTAGTCCATTTTTGCAATACCCATTTATTAACGTCGTGTATGTTACAACATTGGGTTCCAATCCTTTAGACGAGAGATCATCAAGAAGGGCTCGTGCACTATCCAGTTTTTTATCGTTGCACAATTTTTTGAGAACAATAGTGTAGTAATGTACATGAGTATTTAATCCCTTGTTCTCTATCTCTTGTAACAATGAAAATGCTTGTTCCACAAGCCCGTTATCACACAAACCATCCAACATATTGCAATGAGTATAAAAGTTAGGTTTATGGCCAGCCCTTTGCATCTCATCGAAAACTTGCAGGGCCATTGAACATTCATGCATACGAAATAGCCCTTGCAATACAGTGTTATATGTGCCTTCATTTGGTTTCAACCCTTTAAGAGGCATCTCTCGAAAGAGATGCATGGCTTCGTTTATTTTCTTCTTTTTGAAGTATCCATTGATCAAAATGCTATAGCTTATACTAGTTGGAATTACGCCACTACCCCGCGTTGAAAAAATCTTTCTTGCTTCATCAGGAGCATTATTTGTGCGAATCATGATGTTGAACACATCATGTGCTTCATCCACAAACCCTACCTTACATAAAGCATCAATCACAATATTGAATGTGACAACATTAGGATATATTTTGCAACCTATCATCTGCTCCCATAACTCTTTAACTTCTTTCCATCGACTCAAAGATGATAAACAATGAATCAAGATATTGTAAGTGACAACATGAAGTTTGATGCCTTTTTGGGACATTTCATCAAACAGCTCCATTGCAGAGTCTACCATTTGATCCTTGCATAAACTATCGATAATCATGTCGTATTCATAAGTACTAGGCTTACATCTCCCTTTCTCCATTACTCTAAGCAGCTCAATGGCCTTTACAGTCTTACCAGCCTTACAGAGTCCATCGATCACAGTGCCAAATACAATATTATCTAACTCGCACATACGTTCTTTAAACATTCTCGTGAACAGTTCTTGAGCCTCGGGGATTTTATTTTCTCGAAACAATCCCTTCAATAATGGGCTCAATGTAGCTTGATCGGGTACATGACCGAGCTTGAAGAACGTGCCCAAAATGGAGAACCCAAAATCGACACGACCCCAGTTGCAATAACAGTTAATAAGGATACTCAATGTGATTCTATTAACTGGAAATCCCAAATTGGATATCATATCTTTGAAAATGGTTACTGTAAGTTCATACATTTTGAGCTTCACAAGGTGCGAAAGCAGACTATTAAAAGGTAACACACTAGGTAAAGGCTTCGTTTTTATCATTGTTTCGTAAAGATTTAGGGCATCTTCAACCCCATTTATATTAACGAACTTAAACCTCTGTTTTTCAGGTGAAATGCCATTTGAGACCAAATTTGTACTCAAACATCGAAAATGAGACAAAATGTGAAGTGGGTTTGTGGAGAGTAGATTGAAATTACCTGATTTAAAGCAAAATTGATAAGAAAAGAAGAACTGAGTGAAACCCCATGTCTTCATCTTCAACAGTCTGAGGGGTAATCAAACAAGTGATGAAGATGAATGGCTCTATAGTTGTCGCATATGTAGATCGGTTGTTAATAAGGAAAAAGTAAGGAATAAATTTGATTAATTGGAGAAAAAATTAATTTACTTTATATTAGTAATATTTTTTGTGAACCAAGTGAAAAAGAGAGAAACAAATCAAACTTAATCACAACTCTTTCACAACAATAAGATGTTCTTTTTTAAGGTAATTTCATAGTAATGAAAATATTATTTTCTTCAAGTAATACTCAAGTTTGTCTTTCTTTGTATTATTGTTGAGCTTATAATTTTGTTTTTGAACTTTATTTTGTCATATTAACAAATCAGTTCGAGTCGAATATCTTAAATGGTCGTAAAAATAAAATAGTTCGAGTCATTTTTCAATCCCAAAAACAATCATTTCATTTATTTTCATTGATACATTAGGAGTTTGTTGGACTTGTGGTTAGATAAATAGGAGTTTTGTTACACTTTTTAATGAACTAGTAAATAATACGTGCGACGCACGTGAATCATATGATCTTGCTAAAATAATTTATATCTAAAATTATTGATCAACTCAGAAATATTACCATTCAAAAGTTCAATAATAATTTTACTTAGTTAATAATTATTCGAGAGATCAGTTATTATTTTAAAGATTAATACTAAATTAGAAGAAAGATTAGATTATTAAATAAAACGTTAAGCTTATTGAAAGCTGAAAATCCAAGTAACATAATAAATTTTAATAAAATCGCATTTCATTTGTTTATTCTTTTTTTTTATAATGAATTGCATTTTTTTCTCGTGTATTCTCCGTTGTCCGCTATTGTACTTGTGTTTTTATTTTCTTTATGATTGAAAATTATGATATTTTTTAATGTTCTGTTTTTATTCGCGCTTCTTTTTCTTAACTTTGTAAAGCAAATGTAACATGTTTTTTAAGATCATTTAATTTGTCTTTATTTTAAACTCAACTACATTCTCGGTAAAATCACAATAGGTTGTTCATATTCATAGATAATACTTTTTGTGTTTAATTCGTCAGAATATATAACTTATAATGTCTAATAGAGAAAATAATAATATAAGGGAATTTTTTTTTATTTCTTAACGTGATCCTTGTATAATCACATTTTGGATTTTTTGGTTGGTATTTTTATTTTCAAACAAAGTCGTAATCATATTCAAAAGAAATATTATTTTGCTAGAGTACTTATAATAGTATCTTTTGTATAGTTTTTATTTTACTATTATAATACAGTAGAAACTCTATAAATTAATACTTTGGGACCACCAAAATTTATTAATTAAAAGAGTTATTAATTAATCGATAAATTAATAATTATTAATTTATACATTAATTAATATTTTATTAATTTATAATGAAATATTCAATTTACAAACACCATTCAAACTTTTACTTAATTATAGTACCATGCATGTACAATAATTAAAAAATATTTTTTATATAAATACAAGATAATAATGCTAACACAAATAAATCATACACATACGACATGCCTTCTAATCTTAAAGGTGTGAAAAAAACAATAATGACCGACAAGATTCGAATAGCATTATGCAAGCACAACAAGGATAATCCAAGTCTCACTCATAAGCAATTGTAAGAATGAATGTTAGCAATTATGCAAACACAATAAGGATAATTCAAGGACAATTGCAAATTGATTTGCAAGGTGAAATTGATTTCAACAAAAAAACAAAAGACAATTGAATCATTTTTCAAAAAAATTAATAAATCATTCATGTAATATGTAGGATATAAGGAATTATTAATTTATATTTTATATGGGACCTATAGAAATTATCAAAAATGTATTATCTTATAATTTTAGCGAATTATTAATTTAGCACCCTATCCCCGAGTCGGGACCGACCAAAAATATTATCTTAGAGAGTTTATTAATTAATCGAGTATTAATTTATCGAGTTTCTACTGTAGTTTGATTTGTTTTTCTCTTTTTCACTCGGTTCACAAAAAATATTACTAATATAAAGTAAATTAATTTTTTCTCCAATTAATCAAATTTATTCCTTACTTTTTCCTTATTAACAACCGATCTACATATGCGACAACTATAGAGCCATTCATCTTCATCACTTGTTTGATTACCCCTCAGACTGTTGAAGATGAAGACATGGGGTTTCACTCAGTTCTTCTTTTCTTATCAATTTTGCTTTAAATCAGGTAATTTCAATCTACTCTCCACAAACCCACTTCACATTTTGTCTCATTTTCGATGTTTGAGTACAAATTTGGTCTCAAATGGCATTTCACCTGAAAAACAGAGGTTTAAGTTCGTTAATATAAATGGGGTTGAAGATGCCCTAAATCTTTACGAAACAATGATAAAAACGAAGCCTTTACCTAGTGTGTTACCTTTTAATAGTCTGCTTTCGCACCTTGTGAAGCTCAAAATGTATGAACTTACAGTAACCATTTTCAAAGATATGATATCCAATTTGGGATTTCCAGTTAATAGAATCACATTGAGTATCCTTATTAACTGTTATTGCAACTGGGGTCGTGTCGATTTTGGGTTCTCCATTTTGGGCACGTTCTTCAAGCTCGGTCATGTACCCGATCAAGCTACATTGAGCCCATTATTGAAGGGATTGTTTCGAGAAAATAAAATCCCCGAGGCTCAAGAACTGTTCACGAGAATGTTTAAAGAACGTATGTGCGAGTTAGATAATATTGTATTTGGCACTGTGATCGATGGACTCTGTAAGGCTGGTAAGACTGTAAAGGCCATTGAGCTGCTTAGAGTAATGGAGAAAGGGAGATGTAAGCCTAGTACTTATGAATACGACATGATTATCGATAGTTTATGCAAGGATCAAATGGTAGACTCTGCAATGGAGCTGTTTGATGAAATGTCCCAAAAAGGCATCAAACTTCATGTTGTCACTTACAATATCTTGATTCATTGTTTATCATCTTTGAGTCGATGGAAAGAAGTTAAAGAGTTATGGGAGCAGATGATAGGTTGCAAAATATATCCTAATGTTGTCACATTCAATATTGTGATTGATGCTTTATGTAAGGTAGGGTTTGTGGATGAAGCACATGAAGTGTTCAACATCATGATTTCGAAAAATCATGCCCCTGATGTATTCACTTACAGTACATTAATGGACGGATATTGTTTACAAGGCCGAATAGATGAAGCAAGAAAGATTTTTTCAACGTTGGGTAATTGCGTAATTCCAAGTAGTATAAGCTATAGCATTTTAATCAATGGATACTTCAAAAAGAAGAAAATAAACGAAGCCATGGATCTATTCAAAGAGATGCCTCTTAAAGGGTTGAAACCAAATGACGGCACATATAACACTGTATTACAAGGGCTATTTCGTCTGCATGAATGTTCTAAAGCCCTGCAAATTTTCGATGAGATGCAAAGGGCTGGCCATAAACCTAATTTTTATACTTACTGTAATATGTTGGATGGTTTGTGTGATAATGGGCTTGTTGAACAAGCATTATCATTGTTAGATGATATAGAGAAAAAGGGATTAAATACTCATATAAATTACTACACTATTGTTATCAAGAAATTGTGCAAAGATAAAAAAATGGATTTCGCACGAGCTCTTTTTGATGATCTATCTTCTAAAGGATTGGTACCCGATGTTGTAACATACACGACGTTAATAAATGGGTATTGCAAAATCGGGCTTGTAAAGGAAGCTAAAGATATTTTGTTGAAGATGGAACAAAGACGTTGTTTTGCTAATGAAGTTACGTACAATATTGTTTTACGAGGAATACTTAAGAGCGGTGAATTTGATGAGGCAACCAAGTTTCTTGATGTAATGATCCGAAGAGGGTTCACCTTTGATCCCTCAACATTACAATTGTTGCTAAGTTTAGTCCACAAGAAAGAAGACAATCCTACTCTTCTTAATATGATAAAGAAATATTCTCCAAGAACTTATGAGTAAAAGGTTTGAGCCATACACATGAAAGTTGTTCCCCTTCATCTTTCGGCATTTTTTGAAGAACGTAACACTTAGGTAATGATCGGTAATCTTGGTCATTGAGTTCCTAATACATGTCGTTTTGTCCTAGTTTTGGATCTTCTTTCAAGAAAGATGCTGTGTGTTTAGGATGAGATACTAATTCAAGCCTTCTTAACAAAGTCTAGAACATAGGTAGTGTATTTTGACAACCTTTGATTAACAAATATATAGGTCTCAAGATTGCACCCAGGCTTGGAAGAAGATTAACAATGTGAAGATTTGTTTGAAACAAGGATTTCACAATAATATATGGCAGAATACTACAAATGGAAGATATACCATTCAAAGTTGTTATGATTGGCTGAGGGGAAGAAATCAGATGGTGCTGTTGTTGGAGTTGCTAACAGTACATGGAAGGAAAGAAACTTACAGTGCGTTTGGATCGATGGATTTGGATTTGAAAAGTGGATTTGGAGGAAAGATTTCAAATGACACCTAAAATGGTGTAATTTGAAATCCACCGTAGTTATGGAGAAAAGAGCTCAAAATGAATGGCGAGGGATTTGAAATCCATCATCGTCCAAACGAACTTAAATGGATTTGTCGATGAATTTTAAATCCATGGATTTCAAATCATTCGATCCAAACACACCCTTAAGGTGTTTTGAAAAAGTTGAACGAACACAAGAAGTAGTTTTCACTCAATTACATGAAGAGATGCAAAGAAGATTTGCTTGGGGTACTCAAAAGAAGCTAAGACCAGGAGAGGAAGCGTATAGGAACAAGTTGCTAGAATAGATAAATCCATTTGTGAATTTGTAGCCTTGATAGGCTGAGTTGTGAAAGATTGTTTTGAGATTTAACGAAATTACAGTTTACCCAAAAAAAAAAATAAAAATATATGGGTCTCATTTTTTCATGTTTACTTTCCAGACCTTTATACATTAGCTGGATTATGGCCAACTGAAGCTAACTCAACTAGAGCACGAACAGCAGCGAGCACGTCAAAATGGCATATTCATTTATATAATCTAGTGCGGGGAGTTCCAATGGTTTGATTTCGTTTACTCTTCATTATTTCGTTTTTACATCCGTCTGTAAGTGATAAGTTCCATAATTCCATTTTCTTCTATTTAGACTTTTTATTAACGTTTGATGAAATAAGAGATTGTTTCATTACCCGGTGTACATATTTATTGCAGAATTTGCGAGTATAACATGAACTATTCAAATTAAACATAAAACCATGATTATTGTGTAACTGAGGATTTGAGAGTAAAATTTTGATCACTAATTTAAAAGCTGGAGGACTAGGGGTGTCATAATAATAAAGATCATTATCTGCTTACTGGAAGATCATGCTAGTGAATATGCAGAAAAACGCACTAGGCAAAGACCACCTAGTAGCTAGACCTAAATCAGATGCAAAAACCATTTTCACTATGAAATTGTCTCGAGCGTACTCAAATCAGATGAATCCAAAATGAAATCGATACGAATTCACAATGCAAATGCGTAAAACATATGACTTATTCACATCGTCGACATGGGAACATGTTTCATATTTCTTCTCCGCTTATTATAGCCTTTTTCTTCTGGTCTACTAGTAACAGTTTATTGAACATAGGAAATGAGAATCTGATGCTAGAGACAAATTTATGCTAAAGAGTAAACAATATAAAGAGCAATACAGCCCCCTTGGCCACGAGCTGTATGAACTGGTCAGAACGTGCATACAGAACCGAAAGTGACAACCAAATGCTCAAATTTCGGAAAATGGGTTCAGAAAGCAGACTCAGTATCCTCTCAGATCATCAAGGTACCGCTACCAGTTTTGCCTGAAAGTTGCACTTTAGTAAGTTGCAAAATGAAATCAGTTTCACATGGTCATATTTTAGAATCAAATTTACTACAGAATTGGATGAAGATTTCATACATATTAATATATATGGCGGGCGAGAGGGGCGCTACTTTCATATGGAAAATTATTGATCTAGCTGATTTGTGTGTGTGTGTGTGTGTTTGTGTGTGTGTGTATGAGAGAGAGAGACTGCCTTCATTTAGCAAGTAACTGCTCTAGTTCTTGATTTTATCCATGAACACTGTTCAGTGTTAATCCGGCAAAAAGATTCTGCGTGGCACGAATGTTTCCTATAGTAAAGGTTCAAACAACGATTACTTGAATGTATTTGAAATTGATCCAAAAAGAAAATTATACGTTAGAAAGCTTTAGAAGGATATCTTTTCTTCGAGAAGGGGGTAGTTAAGCATCAGCAGTTTATTGCTGTTCACAATAGCTTTGACCAGCATCTCTTTCGCCTCCTCTTGTTTTTTCTTCAGCATGTTACACAGCTGCAAATGATAAATTTTTTCCTTATCATTCAATTTTTCACGAATATTATCTCACATAACTTATACGAGTAACGGGGCATTTAGAATCAGAGGACAAAGTGAAATATGCTACAATGTAACAGAGAGATAGTAAAGGTGAATTATTCTTACATCGTCAAGTTCCTTGGTATAAACGTCAGCCTGTTTAATGTTGCTATTATCCTCGAATGATAATGATATCTCCACTTGTTTAATCTTCATCTCATGAGGAATATCAGATGTTGAGTCTTGGGAATTTCCAAAAGGACTTTTGATGTGATCATCTTCGATTTGACTGTGGTTGGGTACCTATAGACAGAAAACGATGGTCTCATAAAATGTTTATCCCCAATAAACTTTATATTACTTAATATATGTTTGCTACAAAACATGTTGAGTATTTTACAGACACCTTTTTGTCAAAAACCCTTTGTGATGTTTCCACCATATTTCTGCAGATTCAAAAAGTCATCAAGCATAAGGAGATATCGAGAAAGTAATACTCGAGAGATTAAAATGTTGAATGGAATAGCATGAACCTGCTAGTAGTTGGCGATTCGAAGGGACGTTTAGATGGATGTGAAACGGCAGTATCTGCCATGTTCTCCTGTTGCAGAAAACAGCAATATTAGAAATATATAGTAGTCATCTTCTATGCAACATTATGTTCAGTTAATCTTATTTAGAACATCTTATAAGATGTTTTTGAAAATTACAAGATATTTGATCTTATTAGAGACAAGTTCTTTAAGTGCTTGATAAGATAAAATCATGAAGCTTATAAGATGTTTATAGGTTCAATTTTGTAATTAAGATGCCAGACTAAGAGGGATGTTAAGATCTTAAAAAATAAGTTACGATCTTTACTTATTCTCAAGGAGCTTATAAGTTCATAACATCTTATTTTTGAAGCTGATACTTTCCTCTTATAAATATTTGCCAAATAATCTAAGATATTTATATTAGATATTGATCTCAAGTACATTTGCAGAACTAAATGTAACATAAAAAGAGAAACATCACCTCTGACGCCTTTCGCTTCATAGATAAGGTTGAATGCGATTGCTTCTGTAAGTCCCCAAAACGGGAAGTATTGATACTTGTGTCTCTTAATAACACCTTCTGTGTGATGATTCCTATTGGTTTGATATCTTTCCGGACTGGGGACTTAGTAGAATCAAGGTTTAAACTGAAAGTCCAAGATTAGTAAGTAACACAACTGATCAATAAATATAATGTTCCAATGAAACTATAGGAGTTATGAAAATTTGAACATTAACTCACTTTGAAAGTTTCAGCCCATGAAGATCATGTGTCTTCTTACCACCTCCAAACGAAGAATGCTTATCTTCTTCCGCAAGATTGTTATTTATGGTTGGAAGAGATGCTAAATTTGTTGGACTATCACTGTTTCTTGCAGTCATTTTGTTGATCTCCATATTTGAACTGGAAAAGTGACAAGGGATTCAGATAAATGAAACGATTAAATCCACGATCTTTATAAATTGATAGATTTCAGTAGATGATGTAGTCATTACTCATTAGTACTATATCCAACTTAAAATTCCTGTAACTATTATGATAAAAAAAAGTAATGGCAATCAAGTTCAGATTATGTATAATTACAATACCGAAAAGCAGTACAAATATGATGACAGAAAACGTAACTTCTGTACCGTAAACACTTCTAATAATTTACGAGTAAGAAAAATTATGGTATGGAAAGCACTCATATACACAACTTGAGAATGTAAAACGCCACCTGAATTTGATTTCTGACAATCATCTGTTATTCGACAAACTTCACTTTAACGATAATTGATAGTAACTAGATAATTATTGCTTGTTTCTGAGAATAAAGCTCTGTTATTTGTCAAAGTTCTATATAAAGAAGAAACAATTGGCAAATCACTACAAGATTGTCCTAGAAAAAGAATACCATACCTGAACGCAGTTCTTTTCACCATATCCTTATTTTGTGTTGTCGGAGAATCATTCAAGTTCGTCCTTTTTTCTAACCCATCGGCTTTATGCACCTCCCTGCACAATCTTAACCAGGACATCCTAGTTAGACTACCAAACATAAGGGTGCGTTTGGATTGAAGGATTTGAAATCTATGGATTTCAAATTCGTCAACAAATCCATGAAGTTCGTTTGGATGTATCAAAGTTATAATGGATTTCAAATCACTCGACATTCACTTTGAGCTATTTTCTCCATAACTACGGTGGATTTCAAATGACTCCATTTTAGGTGTCATTTCAAATCCTTCCTCGAAATCCCCTCCCCAAATCCAAATCACTCAATCCAAACACAACCTAAACTTCTAAAGGGCAACAAAATGATAGAACATAAACATCCTAGTTCGTGTTCCTAACCGAGAAATCTTTGGACCCTGTACTTGGGGAAGTTCCCTCCTCGATAGTGTTTTAGGATGTTGCAGGGGAAGCGGAGCTAGTTTCTTATCACTTTGAATACTAGTCCAGTCCCTGTTGCATATATGGTAACATTATCTCAGACTGATGATTTTAAATATTGTATTAAAATTATCAAGATAGAAACCTTCGTCCTTCAACTAGACTATTTTGAGCGAGACCCATTTTTTTACTACTTAAAGAAGAGACTGTCGCCTTCTTCCCAGGACATTCAAGTTTCTGTGACTGTATAAAAGTTCTTAAGCAGGTCACATGGGATTCTGTTCCCCTCTCTGATTCTTTCTCCGAAGAAAATGGATCAGCTGGTTGACTGCAGTAGATATAGCAATCACATGTCAACACTATTTGCAAATATTATCAGCAAAGATAATGATGGCCAAAACAAAAATGAAATTTGTTATCATTTTTTTTTTTTTTTTGTGCAATCACAACTTGTTCGATTTTGATTGCTCAAGTACAATGATGCAAAGCAAGCATAGGTAATCTGACCTGACTAAAGGCAACTTGAGGATCTCTGAAGCAGGTTCCCGGTTCTTAAGGCACGAAGTTGTGTCAGAGAGTATCTGTGAAACAGAATTAGTGATGCAAGTATTTTCAACATGTGGATTAACTGGACTTAGATCGGTTTGTTCTTTATCGTCTTTATTGTCTACCACATGACATTCAATCCCTTCGTGGCTCTTTTTATCGTTATTCTTCTCTGAGATTGCAACAGTCTGCAGATGTTGTGAGTTTTCACTCACTGTATGATTGTAATTAACATCTGTTAAATGCACATTAACATCTTGTTCTCCATTTGAGGCCGTTGCAACTTTATCCATGGGGTCAGTTTTGTCCAATGCCTCTGATGAACTCACTCTACTTGTCTCATTGTTAGAGAGAGAATCAGATAAAAACTCCTGCATGGCATCATTCCCAATACAAGCTTCACGATCAACTGGTTTCACGGAATTCGATTTTTCATAGTCACAGGTCTTTGTTATCTCCCTAAAAGCGATGGTCTTTGCTTTATCAGATGCAAATTTATCCGTTGCCAACTTTGAAGTGAAATTTTTTCTTTTGGGTTCCAGATCCATGTTGAATGGAATCATAGGCTCTGGTAAAGATGGCTTTTGGGGCCTGACTTTTGAGGTACTCATATCTCCAGTTAGATTTAGGTCCATAGAACTTTCCTTAGCTTGACATCCACTTTCACTTAAAGAACTTTCTTTGGTATCTTTGTCATTCTGAGCCTTTGAACCTTCTTTAGTTAAATTTGACCCAAAACTGAAATTTTCCAACCTATGTGGCAAATCAAAAAAGCATGTAACACCATCATATATGTGGCAAATCAAAAAAGCATACTGTTAATGCAGATTGACTGAGTATAGACTGATCTCAACAAAGCATGTAACACCACCATATAATGAAAGGACTTCGCAGGACTGTCAGCTTTAGCATACTTACTCATCAAAATCGAATGCAAATCCAAAATGGTCAGCTTTTCCTTTATCCTTTCCACTGGACGATTCTTTTGACTTCTCCTTGAATTTTCCATCTTTTCTGAGTGGGGGTGAGATATCTAGATCAGACATGTCCATGTTGAAAGATGACATCTTTCCAAAATCACCATCCAGATTAAAATCCATATCCCTGAAATTTTGCCAGCAGTTTCATTAGTCCTAACTCGAACAAAAGCACAATATGCGTGTACTTTCCAGCCCAGCTGCAACTGCACCCTACTTCAACTGTTGACTACTTTAAAGTTTTACCAAGATTAGAAACTCAGAAAACACCCAGCAAATGCATGATTTAACAAAATGGAGCGGAAAGGTTTAATAAAATTCAATGTAGTTTAACCTTAAAGCTCAAACCAGTAAACAGATGAAGAATAATAATTTCCATTCTTGAGTTCCAAAAAGATGATACTACCTCCCGAAAAAGTGAGCTAAATGAAATAAGATGATGAATCTCATAAATCCTACACTTTCTCAAAGATATATGACTTTTTACAATAATGATTTAATGAGAAACAACGATGAATCTTATAAAATCTTACGCTTTGCCAAAGTCGAATGACTTCTTATTTCCCTTTGAAACTGGAGTAAGGTCAAAATCCATTCCGTCCCCTTCTGTCATTGACATTGATTTCCAATTGCTAAGGAAATTCTTCCCTATGTCCATATCTGTGTTAAACATAATAGACAACAGAAAAAGTGGTGCATGAGAGAAGATAACAAAAGTTTTACAGTGCACTTGCAGCAGTAGAAATCCCAGAGTTGTGCAAAATGGAATTCAGCATGTTATCTATTTTCTCGGCTCATGTCAAATGATATCTGGGATCACCAGTGGCTTTTATGGGCTTTCTAGGTCTGTTCTATCACTCTAACATTATTTGCTACGCATTGGAAAGGGAAAGGACATGTTAGACCCCTCTAAGTTCCATTTCTCTGAGTTTAACATATTCTAACAAACTGTATAGCAGAACAAATTGAAGTATACCTAGCAATGAAGTCTTCTCCTTCAAACCGTCGGAAGATGAATCTTTCTTTTGAGTCTCTTCCATCTCAGGTCTTCACTTATTGACTTTCTTCGTCCTGCAACGTGAAAGTTCAGTTAGAAATGCAGGACAACAGAAATGTTTCTAACTCAAAAAATTGACAAATATCCATCGTATGAAAGATCGTCTAGAATATGCATCAAACTGGTTCAGGCATAATCTACTCTTTAATGCTACATTATCTATCCATTTTAATTTTACTGTTACAGATTAGCAGCAGGCTACGTATAGCAACAATCTTGATTTCTATCATTTTATATCTTTCTTCTCAATCACTCCTCTCTCCTCTTTCCTATCTCAATTTTCTCTTCTTCTTCACCCTCTGGTATAATAAATTGTTCGACTATCTTATATGCGTTTTACCGCTAAACTTATCGCAAAATCTGGTATACATACAAGAAAATCGAAAAATCAATGCGCAATTAAAACATAAACGAATTACAAGAAAATCAACCTAAAAAATATCCACACACTCGACGACTTCAAGTTCCACAAAAAAAATTGATATCAACTTCAATCTGTGAAAAAAAAATCGGAATCATATTGTTCTTGACCTAATTTTCACCGTTCAAACTAAATCACAATAGAAATTATCATACGACTGCAACAATATTAAAATATTATTTCTATCAATTGAAATCACACTATTATTTCGACCAGTAATCGGAGTTAAAAACTATCTTTATATCAACTTCAACTGAAAAAAAAAAACACGGAGAAGAAGAACAGAATCATACCGCTCTTTGACCTAATTTTCACCATTAAACAAGATCGCAATAGAAATCATCATACGGTTACAAAAATATTCAGATATCATTTCTATCGATTGAAAATTGAAATCACACAACTATTTCTTCCAGTAATCGGAGTTCAATTCTCGCAAAGACATAAAAAGCTTCATACATACATACATACATACATACATACATAAATATATATAGAGAGACCTTAGGTTGGAGCAGTTGAAGATGGGCGTTATGAAGAGCGCTCATAAATTTTTGAAGTACGCGGTTTATATAGACGCGATAAACAGGGGCAAACACAGGAAACTTACTCGATGTCTGTATAACATATTATATACAAGGAAAAAGTGAGAGGAAAGAATAATTAAATATTGATATGTAGTGTAATAAGTGTGTTTGAATGAAATTTTTGAGAAAAATATATAATGATTATAATCGATATATAATATATTTTTTGTTGCTATAAATTTATTTGGTTGATACTTAGATATAATTTTTATTATATATTTTTATTAAAATTCATCGGTTTAGATATAAGAAAATATTATAGCGTATTTTATATTATTTTAAATATTGTGGTTTTTTGCACCAAAATACATGATTGATTTGATTTTCGGTGTTGAACAATAGTTGAAAAAACTTAGTTTAGCGATAATGTTAACAATTAAATTATGAATACATTCAATTTTTTCCTTTTTTTTTTGTCAAGAATTTCTTCAAAGTTGTTAGGAATTTCGGGAGATCTTTTTGTTTTTAAGAAATTTTTTGTGATATATGTCAACCAAATACGTTTTTGATAAAACTTTTTTTGGGTAAGGTTGTCAACCAATTGGAGCCGAAATTACTATCTCAACCTTACGATCAAGAAGGCTGAAAAAATGAGGACCATCGGATCAAGGAATCAACATCGAAAGAAATGGAAATTAAAAATCGAATAAATTATGAAAATCTAAAATAAAAAAGCAAGAAATACTAATACTAATAATCTATCCCCTATATAAATATATGAATAACAAAATTGTTTAGTCCTATGTGAAAAGACTTTCACACTCTTTTTTAAATTTAATTTAAAGTCCTTCTAATAGTTGTAAACTATTTAATTAAATATTATTAATAAAAAAAGAGTTATACTAATAATATGACACTATTTATTAATTATAATATATAAAAGAAAATTAAAATTCATTGATAATGGAATATTATTAAATTTAATCTAATTAAAGAAATAGAATTTTAATTTCTTTAGGAATTAGTTCGCATATACAAATAATAACATTTGATTAATTATTATTATTAGTTATTTAAAATCAAAATTACCTTTTATTTTTTGAATATACGTATATTACCTCTTCCATAACTCCATTAGTAATGATTAGCAATATAAGTACATAAAATGACTAAAAACTGAATAATAATAATAATAATAATAATAATAATAATAATAATAATAATAATAATAATAATAATAATAATAATAGTCATATGTAAGCTCAAATTGCAAGTAGGGGCACAAAAGTAACTTGCAGCATCACATATGACAATCTTTCAATATATCAAATATATTATTGTTTGTGAATCTATATATATATATATTTATATAAATAACTAACAAATAAAAAGCTTCTCTTTCATCTCTATTAGTAAATCTCTTTCTAATTTATTTATTTTTAATTGATAATTTCAAAAATTTCTACGAAATCTCTAAAATACACTTTTATAAACTAAAAACTCACAAAATTATTTTTAAATACATCTTATTAGCCTTTAGTTCAAAAACCTAAATCATAATCGAGGGTTGATAATTTTTCTAATAAAATCTTCATAGTAGGACAATATTATTAGTATCAGACTATTACTTCGACTAAGTAACTTTGATTAAGAAAAATATTCTACGAAAGTACAAGAAAAAAATAACAATTATGAGACATATGAATTATTGTATTCAGTATTTCATATTAAAGAATAACTTATATTATGAAAATGTGATAATTATTTTTTTGCACAAATTTTTTTAAACCTAATGTATACATCTTATTAGCTTTTAGTTAAAAAACCTAATGCATAATTGAAGGTTGATAAATTTTCTAATAAAATCTTCATAGTAGGACAATCTTATTAGTATCAGAATATTACTTCGACTAAGTAACTTTTATTAAGAAAAATATTCTACGAAAGTTAAACCTTATTTTGATATGTCCAAACAAGAAAAAAAAAAACATTTGTGAGACATATGAATTATTGTATTCCATATTAAAGAATAACTTATATTATGAAAATGTGATAATTATTTTTTTGCACAATTTTTTTTATGGACTTTAAAATGATAGAGATATTAAAATTATAACATGCTTATGAAATGGGATAAATAATCTTATATCTAGAGATTCATACACATTCAAATGTAGTAGAATGAATAAGTAATGGAAAAAATATGTGTTGAAAATAAGATTATAAAACTTTAGCGAGATAGAATTAATTTGAATATATGCATATAAGCAAGTATGTTATACTAAATACAAAGTATACAAATTTTTTCCTTTCCAATCTCAAAGTACATAAATCTTTATGTTACTACATTAAGAAGTATGGAATAAACATTATAATTCATAACTATCAGAAAGATTGTAAGGAGGGATGAAATAAACGATGATAAATAGGAAAGATACGTAAATTAATAATTTTAAATACTAAATGCTATAAGCAAAATTTTATTATTCACAACATTATTTTAATTTCTTCAATATTTAGGTTTTGAAAACTGAACTACACATATGAAAAAATATAACAAAATAATATTGTAAAAGTGGTGGGTATAAGTATAAAAACATTAAAACAAAAGCTTTATTTTCTAAGATAACATCCATGTCATCCCAATTTTAAAGGTATATTTCAACCAAATAATAAGTATTCGATGAGATTAATTTTAATACATAAAAAATATTTCATTTGCATTTTATTTTGGTTATCATTATTAGTGTTATATCAATATGTTAATAGTAGTTTTGAACTAAGAGTTCATTTAAAGAAATTAAATTTTATTTAACATATTAATAATCGAATGTAAAATATAAAAATATGACAAATACAATATTATATTTGATGTTAATGACATATACTTTTATCTTAAAAATGTTAATATATGTTTTTTTGTCAATATGTGAATGTTTTTTTGGTTTACTCATAATATTTATAAGGATATATAAGTCAAAGCTATATCACTCAAATGGATTACCAAGATGTATATTACTAGAAGTTCACATGTGCTTAAAGTTATAAATTGAAATAGATAAGAAATGTAAAAATGTGAAGAAAATAAAAAAAAACTCGAGTGAGGATACGATATTGATGCATTTTATATAAAATGATTTATAAACATGCATAAGAAATAAATTTACTTGTATGTATAAGTGATAACTTTACGTGATAAATATATTAAATTGATGATCATATGCATGAACATGTTAGAAAAGTATTTAGATTTTTTTAAAGCTTAGTTTACATTTAAATAGAGCAAAACAGTGTGCTTAGACATATCCAAAATATAGTATAATTAAGGGCCCAATTGGTTGGCATGTCCATCTCCGAAAAATTATTTTCATGATAAAAATGAGAAATATTGTTTAAAAAATGAGATTTTTAAGAGAAAAATAAGTAATGATTGAGGTTGATGCGATATGTTTTTTGTTGTGAGAAATTTGTTTGGATTTATATTTAAATATAATTTTTATTAAATCTGTTTAGTCAAACTCGTTGATTTAGAGGTCAGAAAATAGTTACAATGGATCTTATTTTAAACGTTGCATTATTTTGCATTAGAATATGTAATTAATTTAATTTTCGCCTTTGAATGATAGTCGGAAGAATCTTTTAAATTAATTGTATTAACTGTCAAATCATAAATAGTAAAATTAAATTGTTGAAAGAATTTTTTCAAATTATTTAAAATTTTGAGAGATTTTTTTTGTAAGATTTTTTTTCACGATATGCTAAACAAATGAATTTTTTGTAGTTTTTTACTTTGAAAATTTATTTTGGGAGAGCAAGTGGTCATCCAATTGAGCCCTAAGATTTATTGAGAAAAAGACTTCTAACAGTAGAAAATTATTTAGTCAAAAAAATAATACTTAGATCCCCACATTTTTTAAGATTATTTAAACATTATGCTTGTTAAACATAATTATATATGAGAAGTTGTAATATATGATATGATTGAGTTCTTACACTTCAAATTTTTAACCATGAGGTGTCAGGCATATATTGGAAGAAAAATAAATTATGAAAGAAGTTTGTCCATCATATTTAACATATAACTCATTTCATCCTAATTTTATAAGTTTGTTTTAATGGAATCTGAGTTGTAATTGAGATTTGTAATATAAATTTTGTTTAACATTTTATAGTGATTAATAATTTTTAATGAGATTTAATTTATGAATCATTTTACGAAATAAAATATTATCTTGACACCTTCTGTGGAAGAAAATGAGTAATTATGATGAAATATGTAAAGTACAATGTTCCATACTTATATAGACGTGTCACGTGTATTTTGAAAATATTATTGTCTTATACTAAAATGTTTATACTTTAGCTCTTTTTAATTTATCTGTATAATGATGCATAAATTAAAGCTATAATATTCTTGCAAAAATTATTTTTCATCTTATATTAGAAGTTAGCACATCTTGAAGTTATTAAAATAACTTACAAATACAAAAGTATGCATGAAATTAAAATTGAAAAAAATAACTGGAGTGTGATTTCTGCATATAATGTACTCTATGTTCAAATTTATAAAAAATCCATAGTTATGAACTTATGGATACCAATATTGACCGTAATTTCACCTTTATAGTATCACATTAGGACTACACTCTAAGTTATAAATAGATACTATATATTATACTTTATTAGATAGAGTCATAAGAAATGAGAAATAAGTCCATGCAAATTAAGAAACACGAGTAGGTTTTTGTTATTTTACATTCATTTATATCAATTTAAGGATGGAATGTCTTGATATTTAATGACTAAATAATTAAAGCAAAAAATTAGCTATGTTGCACTAATTTTTGTGATCGAATTATGTTACAATAATAACTTAGACAATATTTCAACAAATTACCAATAAAAGTTATTTACTACTAATTGAAATATTACAAATCTTTTAATATGAATTTATAATCATTTATTTAGATTTTCTTTCAATACCGCGAACCACGTGCTACGTGATTTGTTTCTAGTAATATAAAGAGATGATTTGTTTCTAGTAATATAAAGAGAAATGAATAAAATTTCACATTATTTACAATGTTCATACAACTCCCAAATCCCATAAACATAAGCAAGACAATACACAAGACTATGATGTCTTTCATCATCTAACTCAAATTCAACTAAGTAGCAATAACACAACTTAACATATATTCTAGAAAACACGATATAACGTATATCGTAAATCATATATGTTTCCGATATCCGAAACACATCATATAATCTTTCTTTATCGTTAATCTGAGATCGCATATATATGCACATATATATATATATATATATATATATATATATGCCTCGGGAACTAAACTAGAAGCTTCACGTCGTATTATGGCAAAGAGTTATAAGAACTCTAGTAGATTTCGTCAACGTGAGCTGCGGGGACGTAAACCGCATGGTGCAACGAGCTATGTTTGCGTCCATAAAAGACGTAAACGACTACTCCAACAAAGAGCCATATTGATACACGCGTCCAAGTATCGCCACTGCATATTTCATATAAACGACATCAAGGGTTTGGATTGAATAAGATAGAGAACCCGAGAAATAAGCAATTTGATAAGGGGCAAAAAAAATTGCATTTTCGTGAAAATTACGAGTATATAAACATAGAAACCGAGATTTGGTGATTTGAGGATAAATGATGTTGGAATGAGAACGTGTTTCCTCTTAAGTCGTGATAATGGAAGAAAAAATAAACGTATGATTGTTACATCATATTAGGTCGTCAATGGGCGGAATTGCTCAATTCCGGACCCATTCAATAGAAAATTTATAGACCAATCCTGGCATAATTCCAAGTAGTATAAGCTATAGCATTTTGATCAACGGATACTTCAAAAAGAAGAAAATAAATGAAGCCATGGATCTCTTCAAAGAGATGCCTCTTAAAGGGTTGAAACCAAATGACGGCACATATAACACTGTATTGCAAGGGCTATTTCGTCTGCATGAATATTCTACTGCCCTGCCATAAGCCTAATTTTTATACTTACTGAATAATTCGACTCATTCACATCCAGATCATGAATGTTTGGAATCCATATTATGCAAAGAGACATTGCTATTGCTAATTCGAATTGAAGGGTGATATAAAATCTATATTGCAAGGGTGATAATGGTCCGTAATCTTGGTCATTGAGTTCCTAATACATGTCGTTTTGTCTTAGTTTTGCCTTAACAAAGTCTAGAACATAGGTATTGTGTTTTGACAACCTTTGATTAACAAAATATATAGGTCTCATTGCTTCATGCTTACTTTCCAGACAATTGAAGCTAATTCAACTAGAGCACGAACTGCAACGAGCATGTTAAAATGGCAGATTCATTTCGAGCACAGAAGATCAATCTCATGCAAGGATTTCCAACGCTTTGATTTTGTTTATTTCCTACTCTTCATTATTTCGTTTTTACATCCACGTGTAAGTGATACGTTCCATTTCTTCTTTTAGATTTTTTATTAACTTTTGATGAAATAATAGATTGTTTCGAGTGTTGAAATATGAGACCCTCCCTTGTGGGGCGAAATATTATTCATAGATGATTGAGTTTCATTTTAAAGTATTGAAATGAAAATCGGGTTCTGCAGAATTTCTTCTTTTGGTTCCTCACTGCACACTTTCTATCCCATGATAATAGAAGTTGATAGCATTGGCATTTTATTCATCTCTTCGGGTTACTGGAAGATCCTGCCAGTGAATAAGCAAAAAAACACTCTAGGCAAAGACTACCTAGTAGCTAGACCTAAATCAGATGGAAAAACCATTTTCACTACGAAATTGTCTCGAGGATACTCAAATCAGCTAAATCCAAATTAACAAAAACCAAAATGAAATCGATACGAATTAACAATGCAAATGAGTAAAAAAATATGACTTATTCACATCGTCGACATGGGAACATATTTCATATTTCTTTTCCGTTTATTATAGCCTTTTTCTTCTGGTCTACTAGTAACAGTTTATTGAACATAGGAAATGAGAATTTGATGTTAGAGACAATTCATGCTAAAGGGTGAACAATATAAAGAGCAATCCAGCTGATGTATGACGACCATGCATCATGAGAATGCTCAAATTCCCGAAAATGGGTTCAGAAAGCAGACTCAGTATCCTCAGATCATCAAGGTACCGCTACCAGTTTTGCCTGAAAGTTGCACTTTAGTAAGTTGCAAAATGAAATCAGTTTCACATGGTCATATTTTAGAATCAAATTTACTACAGAATTGGCTGAAAGATTTCATACATATTACTTATATATGGTGGGCGAGAGGGGCGCTACTTTCATGTGGCAAATAATTGATCTAGCTGATGTGTGTGTGTGTGTGAGAGAGAGAGAGAGAGAGATTCTGCCTTCATTTGGAAAGTAACTGCTCTAGTTCTTGAGTTTATCCATGAACACTGTTTAGTGTTAATCCAGCAAAAAGAGCGCGAATGTTTCCTATAGTAAAGGTTCAAACAATGCCTATTTGAAAATTGAACCAATAAAAGATTATACGGTAGAAAGCTTAATTAAAAGGATATCTTTTCTTCAAGAAGGGGGTAGTTAAGCATCAGCAGTTTATTGCTGTTCACAATAGCTTTGACCAACATCTCTTTCGCCTCCTCTTGTTTTTTCTTCAACATGTTACACAGCTGCAAATCATAAATTTTTTCATTATCATGCAATTTTTCACGAATATTATCTCACATAACTTATACGAGTAACGGGGCATTTAGAATCAGAGGACAAAGTGAAATATGCTACAATGTAACAGAGAGATAGTAAAGGTGAATTATTCTTACATCGTCAAGTTCCTTGGTATAAGCGTCAGCCTGTTTAATGTTGCTATTGTTCTCGAATGAGAATGATATCTCCACTTCTTTAATCTTCATCTCATGAGGAATATCAGATGTCGAGACTTGGGAATTTCCAAGAGGACTTTTGATGTGATCATCTTCGATGTGACTGTGGTTGGGTACCTATGAATAGAGAACCATGGTCTCATAAAATCTTTATCCCTCAGAAACTTTATATTACTTAATATCTGTTTGCTACACTTATAAACATGTTGAATATTTTACAAACACCTTTTTGTCAAAAACCCTTTCTGATGTTTCCACAATATTTCTGCAGATTCAAAAAATCATCATGCGTAAGGAGAGATCAAGAAAGTAATACTCGAGAGATTAAAATGTTGAATGGAATAACATGAACCTGCTAGCAGTTGGCGGTTCGAAGGGACGTTTAGATGGATGTGAGACGGCAGTATCTGCCGTGTTCTCCTGTTGCAGAAACCAGCAATATTAGAAATATATAGTAGTCATCTTCTATGCAACATTATGTTCATCTAATCTTATTTAGAACATCTTACAAGATGTTTTTGAAAATTACAAGATGCTTGATCTTTTAGAGCTAAGCTCTTTAAGTGCTTGATAAAATAAAATCATGAAGCTTATAAGATGTTTAGAGGTTCAAGTTTGTAACTAAGATACCAGATGGCTAAGAGGGATGTTAAGATCTTAAATGATAAGTTACGATCTTAACTTACTCTCAAGGAGCTTATAAGCTCGTAACATCTTATTTTTTGAGCTTATACTTCATAAATATTTGTCAAATAATCTAAGACATTTATCATGTCTTAGATATTGATCTCAAGTCTATTTGCAGAACTGAATGTAATGTAAAGAGAGAAACATCACCTCTGACGCCTTTCGCTTCATAGATAAGGTTGAATGCGATTGCTTCTGTAAGTCACCAAAACGGGAAGTATTGATACCTGTGTCTCTTAATAACACCGTCTTCTGACTTGCGCTTCCTATCGGTTTGATATCTTTCTGGATTGGAGACTTGGTAGAATCAAGGTTTAAACTGAAGTCCAAGATTAGTAATACAACTGATCAATGAATATAATAATCCAATGAAACCATATCACGAGTTATGAAAATGTGAACATTAACTCACTTTGAAAGTTTCAGCCCATGGAGATCATGTGTCTTCTTACCACCTCCAAACGAAGAATGCTTATCTTCTTTCGCAAGATTGTTATTTATGGTTGGAAGAGATGCTAAAGTTGTTGGACTATCACTGTTTCTTGCAGTCGTTTTGTTGATCTCCACACTCGAACTGGAAAAGTGACATGGGATTCAGCTAAATGAATCGATCACATCCAAAATTTTTATAAATTGATAGATTTCAGTAGATGATGTCAGTCATTACTCATTAGTACTATATCCAACTTAAAATTCCTGTAACTATTATGATAGAAAAGTAATGGCAACCAAGTTCAGATTATATTTACAATAATATGGAAAGCAGTATAAATATGATGACAGAAAACGTAACATTTGTACCCAAAACCCTTTTAATAATTTACTGAGTAAGAAAATATTAGTATGGAAAGCAGTCATATACGCAACTTGCGAATGTAAAACTCCACCTGAATTTGATTTCTGTCAATCATATTTGTTATGGGACCAAATTTACTTTAAGGATTGATGGGTCCCCAATGATGAATAGAGATATATTACTGTAATTTAATAAAATAATTGATATAAGAGCAATATTGATATGTTGCTATTAGGGGTGGCAAAATGGATCCGAAACCATGATTCCAACTCAATTTGGGTTGAATTAGTTCATAAGAAAATGTTATTTGGTTCCTAATATGTTCCAACTTGGTTCCAAGTTGGGTCCAACTAATTTCAACTTACCCAAATCGCTAGCTTGTCAATACTCTAAAATTAAAGAACAAAACGTAAGGTATTGAGTCGGGTTGGGCTTGGTTCCCTTTCAGGCTGATTTTGGTTCACTTTTGGGTTGAGTTAATTCCTTCTTAAAAACCATTTAAGAACCCAATTCATTTTAGAACGAAACCGTTGGAACCGACCCAAAACCAACCCAACCTGCCCATTTGCCACCCCTAGCTGTGGGTTGTCCCCACAGGCCCAAACCGACGTCCCAAGACGAGCTCATGGCCTAACAAACACTATAAATACCACCTCAATTAATTAATTAAGGGGTTCTAATCATTCTAAGAATAATCCTATTAGTATATAATATTTCGAATCGAGGTTCGAGGCTTCCCAACATCAGGACCCCCCATTCCTCCAAAGGTTTGAGACATCCCAACATTGGGAGCCCCAAGAGGACGCTCATCCCTCGAGGGCGGAAGCCTTCAGGCCGAGGCCGGGGATGAGAGCCTTGACCCCCAACCACCGCGGCCCCCTATGCCTCGATGTCGGCCCGAGCACCTCGAAACTTGACCTCATCAATTGGGGGCTGAGCGACTCGGCCCTTGGCCTCGACCAAGCCAGGTCGAGGCCGAGCGCCCGGCTCCCTTAAACTCGAGGTCGGGCCTCGGCCCCAGCCTCGAGGACGCCCCCTTAACCTCGAGGCCGAGCGCCTTGGCCACTGAGGTCGAGGCCGAGCCTCGGCCCTCTCAACCTCGGGGCCGAGGACGAGCGCCTCGATGCTCAGCATCGAGGCCTGTGTCGAGGCACCCGCCTAGACCATGCTTGGCCGAGGCTGCATCAACCCCACGAGTTCGAGGCCGAGCTTTGGCCACCTAAACCTCGAGGGAGAGCGCCTCGCCCCCGGCCTCGACCTCCAGTGCCTCGATCTCGCTTGGTCGAGGCCGAGCCTCTCAAAGAATAAATAGAATTTATTATATGTATTGTTATTTTAGTACAAAAAAGTATAGACAAAAATAATAATTTTTTTAATAAAAATGAATTATAACCTCATTTCCATGTTTAATAAAGTATAACTAATAATGTATTGAATAAACACTTATGTAAATTCAACTTTCACTTAAATAATAATACATAATTATCTAAGTATTTTTTAAAATAATTAAATTAAAATTAGAAAATAATGCTGACATAGCATTTAAATGCTGAGTCAGCGTATTTTGGTGGGCTGTTTAGGAACGCCCACGAAAGTCCCCCCCAAAATCTTCATTGTAACTAAAAATTCTTCAAAAAGCCCCATGAAAACCCCCATTGTGGGTGCTCTTAATGTCCTCGACAGGGGGTATAGGACGAGGGCACGACATCAAAAATAGTGGATAAATTATAGACAAATGATGAGATGCAATGAAAATATTCAATGAAAGACATCCAAAACATCGAAAAATATTCGAGTCATGAGTGGCGAATAATAAAACGAACAAGTTTTATACAGATGGTCTAAAACCAAAATTAAACAAGAGCAAAAACGCCAAGCCGCAAATGGAGGCAAATTAACAAAAAACCCCACAGGCTAGCCAACTATTTTCCCGTGGTGATACTCACACAAGTCTCAATGTCGGTTGCCCTATCGGGGGATTGTTGTCCAACAACTGGTCTCCATGGCTGCCATCGTCCATGGCTCCCTAATTCCCCGAACTCCCAGCCTCTTCTGTTTCTGAGCCATAGTCAGCTGATTATGCATAGGACTCTCGCTACATGCGGAGATAGGAGAAAAGCTATCGGTCTCACTTGGAAGAAAGTGTTCTATCAAGCTCTCACGTCGGGGCCAAGAGGACACTCAGCCCTCGAAGGTGGGAAGCCTTCAGGCCAAAGCCGGAGCTGAGAGCCTCGGCCCCCAACCCCCGAGGTCAGGGCCGCGGCCAAGCACCTCGGCAACCTTAGCCTCGAGATCGGAGCCGAGCGCCTCAGCCCTTCGGGTGGGGATGGGGCCGAGCATCTCGGACCTCGAATTTGACCTCCGATGTCTAAACCTCATGCCTCGGCCAAACCAGGTCTCAATCACGAGATCGAATCATTCCCCGGCCAAGTCAAATCGAGGCCGAGCCTCGACCTGCCGATCCTCGACCCCCAGGCCGAGCCACGACCCCCTCAACCTCGAGGTCGAGCGCCTCGGTCCCCTCAGACTTGAGGCCGAGCGCCTAGGCCCCGTCAACCTCGAGGCTGGGGCCGAGCCTCGACCTCCTGAGATGAGGCACCCGCCTCGACCTTGCTTGGCTAATGCATGCCCCAACCTTGATCGAGAGGTCGAGCCATTCCCTGGCCAACCAAGTCGAGGCTGTCCCAAACTCGAGGTCGAGCACCTCGGCTCCCTCAGCCTCGAGTCCGGGGCCGAATGCTCAACCCTCTCAGCCACAAGGCCTCGACCTTCGGTGCCTCAACCTCGCTTGGCCGAGATATAGCTCGTCTAAGCCAAGTCTCAACCAAGAGGTTGATGCATTCCTCGGCCAAGCCAGGTCAAGGCCTAAACCTCGAAGTCCTCAGCCCCCTTAGCCTCGAGGCTGGGGACGAGCATCGACCTACTGAATCGAGGCACCTGCCTCGACCTCGCTTATCCAGGCATTCATCGGTCAATCCAGGTCGTGGCTGCCTCGGCCCGTGAGGTCAAGGCTAAGCCTCGGCCCCCTTAACCTCTAGGCCCGAGCGCCTCGACCCCCTCAGACTCGAGGCTGGGGCCGAGCACCGCCCTTGGCCACCTCGACCTCGACCTCCAGTGCCTCGACCTCGCTTGGTTCAACCGAGAGATCGAGGCATTCCTCAAACCCTCGAGGTCGAGGCACCTCGGCCCCTTCAGCCTCGAGACTAGGCCAAGCCTCGACCTCGATTGACCGAGTCAAGGCTGCCTCAACCCCCGAGGTCGAGGCCGAACCTCGGGCCCTAAACCTGGAGGCCCTCGGCCCCCTCAACCTCGAGGCTGGGACCGAGCACCGCCCTTGGTCACCTAAAGCCTCGACCTCCGGTGCCTCAACCTCGCTTGATTTCAACCGAGAGGTCGAGGCATTTCTTGCCAAACTAGGTCGAGGCTGCCTCAGACCCCCGAGGTCGAGGCGCCTCAGACCTCTCCGCCTCGAGATTGGGGCTATAGGTAGAGGCACCTGCCTCGACCTTGCTTCGCTAAGGCATTTCCCAACTTGACTGAGAGGTCGAGGCATTTCTCGGCCAACAAAGTCGAGGCTGCCCCAACTTCGAGACCGAGCCGATTCGAGGCTGCCTTAACACTCAAGGTCGAGGCCGAGCCTCGGCCCCTAAATCTCGAGGCCCTCGGCCCCCTCAAGTTTGAGGCTGGGGACAAGCCTCGACTTCCTGAATCAATGCACACGCCTCGACTTTGCTTGGCCATGCCTCGGTCAAGCCAGGTCTCAACCGAGAGGTAGAGACATTCCTCAGTCAAACCAGGTCAAGCCTCAAGGCCGGGGACGAGCGCCTGACGCTCAACCTTGACCTACGGTGCCGCGATCTCGCTTGGTCGAGCAATGGCTCGTCTAAGCCAGGTCTCAACCGAGAGGTCGAGGCATTCCTCAGCCAAGCCGGGTAAGGCTGCCTCAACCCCCGAGGTTGAGGCCGAGCCTCGGCCCGCTCAGCCTCGAGGCCGGAGACGAGCATCAACCTCCTGAATCGATGCACTCGCCTCGGCCAAACAAGGTCTCAGCCCCAAAGGTCGAGGATGAGCTTCAACCCCCTCAACCGCTAGGCCGAATGCCTCGGCCCCCTCAGCCTGAGGTCAAGCACCGCCCTTGGCCATCTCGGCCCTCGACCTCGACCTACGGTGACTCGACTTCGCTTGGTCTTAACCTCACTTGGCCGAGACATGGCTCGTCTAAGCCAGTTCTCAACCGAGAGGTCGATGCATTCCTCGGCCAAGCTAGGTCGAGGATGCCTCAACTCCTGAGATTGAGGCCGAGCCTCGGCCTACTAAACCTCGAGGTCCTTAGCCCCCTCAGCCTCAAGGCTAGGGACGAGCATCGACCTGCTGAATTGAGGCACCTGCCTCGACCTCGCTTGGCCGAGGCATTTATCGGTCAAGCCAGGTCGTGGCTGCCTCGGCCCGTGAGGTCAAGGCCAAGCCTCAGCCCCCTTAACCTCTAGGCCGAGGCACCTCGACCCACTCAGACTCGAGGCTGGGGCTGAGTACCGCCCTTGGCCACCTCGGCCTCGACCTCCAGTGCCTCGACCTCGCTTGGTTCAACCGTGAGATCGAGGCATTTCTCAAACCCTCGAGGTCGAGGCGCCTCGGCCCCCTCAGCCTCGAGACTGGGCCGAGCATCGTCCTCCTAAGTCGAGGCACGCGCCACGATCTTACTTGGCTAAGGCATGTCCCAACTTTGATCGAGCACCTCGGCTCCCTCAGCCTCGAGGCCCGGGTCAAGGCCGAGCACCTCAGCCTCAAGGTCGGAGCTTTGTGCCCGGCGCTCGGCCTCGACCTCGATTGACCGAGGCAAGACTCGTCTAAGCCAGGTCTCAATCTAGAGGTTGTGAGGCATTCCTCGTCCAAGCCGAGTCAAGGCTGCCTTAAGAGGTCGAGGCCGAGACTTCGAGGCCCTCGGCCCCCTAAACCTTGAGTCGGGGTCGAGCATCAACCTCCTGAATCGAGGCACCCACTTCGGCCAAGCCAAGTCTCAACCTAAAGGTCGAGGCAATCCCCGCCCAAGCCAGGTCGAGCTTGACTCAGCTCCCCGAGGTCGAAGCCGAGCTTCGGCCACCTCAACATCTAGGTCGAGCACCTCAGGCCCCTCAGCCTTGAGGCTGGGGCCGAGCACCGCCCTTGGCCACCTCGGCCCTCGGCCTCGACCTCTGGTGCCTCGACCTCGCTTGATCTCAACAGAGAGGTCGAGGCATTCCTTGCCAAACCAGGTCGAGGCTACCTCAGACCCCCGAGGTCGAGGCGCCTCAGACCCCTCAGCCTCGAGACTTGACCGAGAGGTCGAGGCATTTTTCGGCCAACCAAGTCGAGGCCGCCCCAACTTCGAGGCCGAGACAATTCGAGGCTGCCTCAACCCTTAAGGTCGAGGCCGAGCCTTGGCTACCTAAATCTCGAGGCCCTCGGCCCCCTCAAACTTGAGGCCGGAGCCAAGCCTCGACTTCCTGAATCAAGGCACACGCCTCAACCTCGCTTAGCCATGCCTCGGCCAAACCAGATCTCCACCGAGAGGTCGAGCCATTCCCCGGCCAACCAAGTCGAGGCCGTCCCAACCTCAAGGTCGAGCGCCTTGGCTCCCTCAACCTCGAGTCTGGGGCCGCACGCCTCAACCCTCTAAGCCACAAGGCTGCGACCGAGCGCCCGGCCTCAACCTCCGGTTCCTCAACCTCACTTGGCCGAGACATGGCTCGTCTAAGCCAGGTCTCAACCGAGAGGTCGATGCATTCCTCGGCCAAGCCGGGTCGAGGACGCCTCAACCCCTCGGCCCTCTAAACCTCGAGGTCCTCAGCCCCCTAAGCCTCGAGGCTGGGAACGAGCATCGACCTGTTGAATCGAGGCACCCGCCTCAACCTCGCTTAGCCGAGGCATTCATTGATCAAGCCAAGTCGTAGATGCCTCAGCCAGTGAGGTCGAGGCTAAGCCTCGGCCCCCTCAACCTCTAGGCCGAGCGCTTCAACCCCCTCAGACTCGAAGCTGAGGCCGAGCACCCCTTGGTCAACTCAGCCTCGACCTCCAGTGACCTCCAGTGCCTCGACCTCGCTTGGTTCAACCGAGAGGTCGAGGCTCCTCGGCCCCCTCAGCCTAGAGACTGGGCCGAGCCTCGACCTCCTAAGTCGAGGCACGCACCACGATCTTACTTGGCTAAGGCATGCCCCAACCTTGATCGAGCACCTCGACTCCCTCAGCCTCGAGGCCCGGGTCAAAGCCGAGCACCTCAGCCTCAAGGACGGGGCCGGGTGCCCGGCGCTCGGCCTCGACCTCCAGTGCCTCGACCTTGATTGACCGAGACATGGCTCGTCTAAGCCAGGTCTCAATCGAGAGGTTGTGAGGCATTCCTCGTCCAAGCCGAGTCAAGGCTGCCTTAACCCCTCGAACCTCGGGCCCCTAAACCTCGAGGCCCTCGGCCTCCTCAACCTCGAGTCGGGGTCGAGCATCGACCTCCTGAATCAAGGCAGCCGCCTCGGCCAAACCAAGTCTCAACCTAAAGGTCGAGGCAATCCTCAGCCAAGCGAGGTCGAGCTTGTCTCAGTCCCCTGAGGTCGAGGCCGAACTTCGGCCCCCTCAATCTCTAGATCGAGTGCCTCAGGCCCCTCAGCCTCGAGGCTGGGGCCGAGCACCGCCCTTTGCCACCTCGGCCCTCGGCCTCGAC
Organism: Verbascum thapsus; assembly: GCA_963669365.1. Lineage (NCBI taxonomy): Eukaryota > Viridiplantae > Streptophyta > Magnoliopsida > Lamiales > Scrophulariaceae > Verbascum > Verbascum thapsus. The sequence continues at coordinate 7,207,391 of OY770114.1, forward strand.
CTCCAATGCCTCAACATCGACCTCCGGTGCCTCGACCTCGCTTGATCTCAACCGAGAGGTCGAGGCATTCCTTGCCAAACCAGGTCGAGGCGCCTCAGACCCCTCAACCTCGAGACTAGGGCTGTAGGTCAAGGCACCTGCCTCGACCTTGCTTGGCTAAGGCATTCCCCAACTTGATCGCGAGGTCGAGGCATTTCTCGGCCATCCAAGTCGAGGCCGCCCCAACCTCGAGGCCGAGCCGATTCGAGGCTACCTCAACCCTCAAGGTCGAGGCCGAGCCTTGGCCCCCTAAATCTTGAGGCCCTCGGCCCCCTCAAACTTGAGGTCAGGGACAAGCCTCGACTTCCTAAATCAAGGCACACGCCTCGACCTCACTTAGCCATGCCTTGGCCAAGCCAGGTCTCAACCAAAAGGTGGAGATATTCCTCAGTCAAACCAGGTCAAGCCTCAAGGCCGGGGACGGGCGCTCGGCCTTGACTTACGGTGCCTCAACCTCGCTTGGCCAAGACATTGCTCATCTAAGTCAGGTCTCGGTCGAGGCGTTCCTTAGCCAAGCCCGGCAAGGTTGCATCAACCCCCGAGGTCGAGGCCGAGCCTCGGCCCCCTCAGCCTCGAGGCGGGTGACGAGCATCGACCTGAATCGAGGCACCCGCCTCGGCCAAGCAAGGTCTCAACCCCCCAAGGTTGAGGAAGAGCTTCGGCCCCCTCAACTTCTAGGCCGAGCGCCTCGGCCCCCTTAGCCTTGAGGCTGGGATCGAGCACCGCTCTTGGCCATCTCGGCCCTCGACCTCGACCTCCGGTGACTCGACCTCGGTTGGTCTCAACCGAGAGGTCGAGGCTGCCTCAAACCCCCGAGGTCGAGGCGTCTCGCCCCCTCAGCCTCTAGCCGAGCCTCGACCTTGCTTGGCAAAGGCATGCCCCAACCTTGACCGAGAGGTCGAGGCATTCCTCTGGCAACCAAGTCGAGGCGCCCCAACCTCAAGGCCAAGCCAGATCGAAGCTGCCTCACCCCCGTGGTCGAGGCTGAGCCTTGGCCCCCCTAAACCTCGAGGCCCTCGGGCCCCTCAAACTTGAGGTCGGGGGCCCCAACACCTCGGCGCCATCAGCCTCGAGGTTTGGGACAAGCCTCGATCTCCTAAATTGAGGCACCCACCTCGACCTCGCTTGGCCTTGCCTCGGTCAAGCCAGGTCTCAATCGAAAGGTCGAGGCATTCTTCGGTCTATCCTGGTCGAGGCTGCATCAGCCCCCCGACGTCGAGGCCGAGCGCCTTGGCTCTTGAGATCGAAGCCGAGCATCGGCCCGCTCAACCTCGAGGCCGAGGCTCGACCTTCTGGGTCGAGGCACCCACCTTGACCTCACTTGGCCGAGGCTGCCTCAACCTCACGAGGTCAAGGCCAAGCGCCTCGTTCCCCTCAGCCTCGAGGCTAGGCCGAGCCTCGACTTCCTGAGTCGAGGCACCCGTCTCGACCTCGCCTCGGCCAAGCGAGGTCTGCCAGGCTTGGCAGACCTCGCATGGCCGAGGCTGCCTCACCCCCCCGAGGTCGAAGCCGAGCTCCTCGGCCCTCTCAGCCTCAAGGCCGGGGACGAGCACCTCAGCCCTCGGCCTCGACCTTCGGTGCCTCGACCTCGCTTGGCCGAGGCATATGGCTCCGCCAAGCTAGATCTCAACCGAGAGGTCGAGGAATTCCTCGGCCTAGCCAGGTCGAGGCTGCCTCAACCCCCGAGGTCGAGGCACGTCGGCCAAGGCTTCGTCTCACGCTCGGTCTTTTGGGGCGGGCTTAATAAGACGAGCTCATGGCCCAACAAACGGCTCTAACTACCACCTCAGTTAATTAATTAAGGGCTTTCTAATCATTCTGTGAATAATCCTAATTCTCCTAAACATATCCAGATCTTAAATATTAGAGAGACTTATTATCTTGAACTACGAAGAGGTTTGATCTTATCAAGTAGGTACGTATGCAGATTTGACATCATCAAGTGCGGCCCTTATCCAAAAATACCTAATCTGGTTTGTCGTGAGTCTGGTCAGATATGGCCCACGTGTTATTCACGTGATACATATTTGATCTCGCATCAAGGATAATTGATAGTAACTCGATAATTAATAATTGAGAATAAATATTTGTTATTTGTATATAACGAAGAAACAATTGTCAAGTCACTAGAAGATTGTCATTGAAAAAGAATACCACACCTGATGTCTGCATCTTTCGCACTCGCTACTGTTTGCCTCAAAGTTGTTCTCTTCACCATATCCTTATTTTGTGTTGTTGGAGAATCATTCAAGTTCGTCCTGTTTTCTAACCCATCGGCTATATGCACCTCCCTGCACAATCTTAACCAGGACATCTTAGTTAGACTACCAAACATAAACTTCTTATTGGAGGCTAAATTAGAAGTTCATGTTCCTCACCGAGAAATCTTTGGACCCTTGCAGTTTTCTACTTGGGTAAGTGTTTTAGGATGTTGCAGTGAAGCTAGTTTCTTATCACTTTGAATACTAGTCCTGTCCCTGTTGCATATATATGGTAACATTATCTCATACTGATAATTCCAAATATTGAATTAAAATTACTAAGATCTCTACCTTCGTCCTTCAACTGGACCATTTTGCGCGAAACTCATTTTTTTACTACTTAAAGAAGAGACTGTCGCCTGGTTTGATCCCTTCTTCCCAGGACATTCAAGTTTATGTGCCTGAATAAAAGTTCTTAAACAGGTTACATGGGGTTCTTTTCCCCTCTCTGATTCTTTCTCTGAAGAAAATGGATCAGCTGGTTGACTGCAGTAGATATAGCAATCACATGTCAACACTATTTGCAAATATATCAGCAAAGATATGATGGCCAAACCAAAATGAAATTTGTTATCAACTTTTTTTTGTGCAATCACAACTTGTTTAAGTAATCTGACCTGACTAAAGGCAACTTGAGGATCTCTGAAGCAGTTTCCCGGTTCTTAAGGCGCGAAGTTGTGTCAGAGAGTATCTGCGAAACAGCTTTAGCGACGGAAGTATTTTCAACATGTGGATTAACTGGACTTAGATCGGTTCTTTCTTTATTGTCTACCACATGACATTCAATCCCTTCGTGGCTCTTTTTATCATAATTCTTCTCTGAGATTGCAACAGTCTGCAGATGTTGTGAGTTTTCACTAACTGTATGATTGTAATTAACATCTGTTATATGCACATTAACATCTTGTTCTCCATTTGAGGCAGTAGCAATTTTATCCACAGATTCAGTTTTGTCCAGTGCCTCTGATGAATTACATCTACTTGTCTCATTGTTGGAATTCAATTTTTCAAATTCACAGGTCTTTATTATCTCCCTGGAAGCAATGGTTGTTTTTGGAGGGGTCTTCGCTTTATCAGATGCAAAATTATCATTTGCAGCTGAATGTTTTGAAATAACAGCATCATCCGTTGCCAACTTTGAAGTGACAAACTTTCTTTTGGGCTCGAGATCTGTGATTCCTCCGCTTAGACAATCCATGTTGAATGGAATCATAGGCTCTGGTAAAGATGGCTTTTGGGGCCTGAGTTCTGAGGTATTCATATTTCCAATTAGATTTAGGTCCATAGAACTTTCCTTAGCTTGACATCCACTTTCACTTGGAGAACTTTCTTTGGTATCTTTGTCTTTCTGAGCCTTTGAACCTTCTTTGGTTAAATTTGACCCAAAACTGAAATTTTCCAACCTATATGTGGCAAATCAAAAGCATACTGTTAATCCAGGTTGTCTGAGTATAGACTGATACTCGATAAAGCATGTAACACCAACATATAGTGAAAGGACTTTGCAAGAGTTTCAGCTTTAGCATACTTACTCATCAAAATCAAATGCAAAACCAAAATGGTCAGCTTTTCCTTTATCCTTTCCACTGGACGATTCTTTTGACTTCTCCTTGGGTTTACCATCTTTTCTGAGTGGGTGGGACAATTCTAGATCAGGGTCCATATTGAACGATTCTTTTGACAATTCTAGATCAGACATGTCCATGTTGAAAGATGACATCTTTCCAAAATCACCATCCAGATTGAAATCCATATCCCTGAAAATTTGGCAGCAGTTTCATAAGTCCTAACTTGCAACAAAAGCACAATATGCTTGTACTTTCCAACCCAACTGCACCCTACTTCAACTGTTGACTACTTTATCAAGAGCAGAAACTCAGAAAACACCCAGCAAATGCATGATATAAAAAAATGGAGCGGAAAGATTAATAAAATTCAATGTAGCTTAGCCTTAAAGCTCAAACCAGTAAACAGATGAAAAATAATAATAACTTCCATTCTTGAGTTCCAAAAAGATGATACTACCTCCCGAAAAAGTGAGCTAGTGAAATAAGATGATGAATCTCATAAATCTTACACTTTCTCAAAGACGAATGACTTTTTACAACAATGATTTAGTGAGAAACAATGATGATCTTATAAAATCTTACGCTTTGCTAAAGTCAAATGACTTCTTATTTCCCTTTGAAACTGGAGTAAGGTCAAAATCCATTCCGTCCCCTTCTGCCATTGACATTGATTTCCAATTGCTAAGGAAATCCTTCCCTATGTCCAGATCTGCGATAAACATAATAGATAACGGAAAAAGTTGTGCATGAAAGAAGATTGCAAAAGTTTTATAGCGAAAATGTGCACTTGCAGCAGAACAAATCTCAGAAGAAAAGAAAAGATCACAGGTTACTTATAAGAAACCCCCGAGTTATGCAAAATGGAGTTTTTGTTATCCACATTCAGCATGATATCTATTTTCTCAACTGGTGTCACATGATATCTGGAATCACCAGTGGCTTTTATGAGCGTTCTAGGTCTGTTCTATCACTCTAACATTATTTGCTACGCATTGGAAATGTAAAGGACATGTTAGACCCCTCCAAGTTCCATTTCTCTGAGTGTAACATATTCTATTAAATTGTATAACAGAACAAATTGAAATATACCTAGCAATGAAGTCTTCTCCTTCAAATCAACAGAAGAGGAATCTTTCTTTTGAGTCTCTTCCATCTCAGGTCTTCACTTATTTGACGTTCTTCGTTCTGCAACATGAAAGCTCAGTTCGAAATGCAGGATAACAAAAAGGTTTCTAAATCAAAATTGACAAATATCCATCGTATGAAAGATCATCTAGATTATACATCAAATCAAGTCAGGCATAATCTACTCTTTAACGCTACATCTATCCTTTTTTTACAGTTTTGGCAATACTACCATCACAATTTCTATCATTTTATATCTTTCTTCTCACTCACTCCTCTCTCTCCTCTTTCCTATCTCAATTTTCTCTTCTTCTTCACCTTCTGGTATAACAAATTGTTCGACTATCATCTTGCTGTTTACCACTAAACTAATCGCGAAATCTGGTATACTTGCAAGAAAATCGAAAAATTAATGCACAATCAAAACATAACCGAATTAAGAGAAAATCAACCTAAAAATATCCACATACTAAATTCGACGACTTCAAGTTCCACAAAAAAATTGATATCAACTTCAATCGATGAAAAAGAAAATCAGGATCATACTGTTCTTTGCTTAATTTTCACCGTTGAAACTAAATCGCAATAGAAATCATCATACAGTTGCAAAGATATTCAAAGAAAGAAATCACACATTATTTCTACCAGTAATCGGAGTTATATACTATTTTTACATCGATTTCAACTGAAAAACAAAGAAGAACAAAAAGAAAGCCAGAATCATGCCGTACTTGACCTAATTTTTCCACCGTCAAGACAAGATCGCAATAGAAATCAACCTGCGGATGCAGAAATACTCAGTTATCATTTCTATCGATTGAAAAATGAAATCACAAAAAACTATCTCTACCGGTAATCGGAGTTATATCTATATCTATATAGTATTTACATAATACCTGTAATATATATATATATATATATATATATATATATAGAGAGAGAGAGAGAGAGAGAGAGAGAGAGACCTTGATTTGGAGCCGTTGAAGATGCAGTTATGGAGAGCGCTAATAATTTTTTGAAGTGCAGGGTTTATATAGACGCGATAAACGGGGGCAAAACAGGAAACTTACTCGATGTCTGTATAAAAAGGATTTGAATTAAAATTAAGTTATGTAGAAGTAAAAAATAATATAAGGAAAAAGTGATAGGAAAGAATAATAAAACTAGAGAAAAATTAAGAGAAAATGTATAAAATAAGAGAAGAGAGAAAAACATGTGAGAAAAATAAGATAAGTGTGCCCCCATTCATGACATCCCAAATAAATTTTTCATGATAAAAATTAGAAAAAAAATATTTTTAGCGATAAAAATTATGGTGTGATAATTGTGTTTGAAATATTTTTTAGAGAATAATATGTAATAATTATAGTTTATGTAATATATTATTTATTGCTATTAATTTATTTGGATTAAAAATTAGATATAATTTTAATTACATATTTTTATGCAAACTCATAAATTTAAACCTAAAAAAATGTCACTACAGATTTTTAATTTGAACGTTGTTTTTTTATTTGATTTTCGGTGTTGAAAGATTGTCGAAAAATAAAATCTTGAATACATCCAATTTTTTCTCTCATTCTTTTCAAAAATTTCTTCAAAATTATCTAAAATTTTGAATTCTTTTAAAGAAAACATTTATGATTTGTCCACCAAATACTTTCTTTTGAAATTTTTAACTCTAAAATATTTTTCTTTTGGGTATAGTTGCCAACCAATTAGAGCCGAAATTACCTAGTTTTGATCTCAACCTTACAATCAAGAAGATTGAAAAAAATGATGATCATCGGATCAAGGAATCTATATCGAAAGAAATGGAAATTAATGATCAAACAAGTTATGAAATTAAGGCAAGGAATAATATTAATAATAACAATAATAATATAAAGGGAAATGAATAACAATTTCACATTATTTACAATATTCATACAACTCCCAAATCCCATGAGCATAAGCAATACATATATATACACAAGACCATGATGTCTTTCATCATCTATGACTGAAAATTCAACTCAATACCAATAACACAACTTAACTTAACATATATTCTAGAAAACACGATATAACGTATATCGTAATTCATATATGTTTCTGAAATCCGAAACACATCATATAATCTTTTTTTTTATCGAGGCATTAATCTGAGAGCGCAGATATATGCCTCGGGAACTAATTATCTATTATGGCAAAGAGTTATAAGAACTCTCGTAGATTTCGTCAACGTGAGCTGCGGGGACGTAAACCGCATGATGCAACGAGCTATGTTTGCGTCCATAAAAGACGTAAACGACTACTCCTACAAAGAGCCATATTGATACGCGCGTCCAGGTATCGCCACTGCAAATTTCAGATAAACGACATTAAGGGTGTGTTTGGATCGAGTGATTTGAAATCCATGAATTTCAAATTTATCGACAAATCCATTTAAGTTCGTTTAGATGATGATGGATTTTAAATCCCTCACCATTCATTTTAAGCTCTTTTCTCCACAACTACGGTGGATTTCAAATGACACCATTTTAGGTGTCATTTGAAATCATTCCTCCAAATCCACTCCTCAAATCCAAATCCATCGATCCAAACGCACCGTAAGGGTTTGGATTGAATTAGATAGAAAACCCGAGAAATAAGCAAAATTTGATGAGGGGAAATTGCGATAATGGAAGAATAATTGTACGAGCTTTTTAGGGTGTTTTACAAGTAAAAGGCTTTTTAATGGCCCTATATGTAACAACCGTTTGATATTTGTTGAAAACGAAATCAATGGTCCACGTTTAGTATCCTATAACGTGTAACTTAGATGTAGACACGAGTTACCTTGCACATAATCGGTACTTAATTTAATGATGTGTACAGTCCGCATGTGAAATTCATTTGTTTCATAACGAGAAAACGAATTCTGTGTTTTACAACTTTGGAAACAATGGGACTAAAATTGTAATAGGCTCTATCGTATTGGAGAAAGATTACAATTTCCCCTTATGTGGGTGTATGTCTCTATATATATAGTAACGGAAAAAGAACGTACTAATACAATTGTTACATCATATTAGGGTTGTCAATGGGGCGGGGATTCCCCAGATCCGAACCCGTTCAACAGAAAATACTCGACCCGACCCGACCCGATGACATTAGGTAGTTCCGGCCCAGGTCGGGTCCGAACCAATTTTACCCGAAATTTGACCGAAATTTTCCTTTTGAAAATACCCCGTAGGTCTAAACCCGAACAATACCGACCCGAAATGTACCTGGCCCGTTTGGTCTAACTTTTTGGACCCGTCGGGTATGCAATTGGGTCCGGGTTGGGTTCGGGTAAAATATTTTTTTGTGGGTATTTCGTGGGTTTCGGTATTCCACACCATTGACAACTAGATATTAGTATGCGCGTGCGCGCGCGCACATATATATACACATATATGTACAGTTATGTGAGTGCAAAAATCGAACCAGCAAAGATGAGTACAGTAAATTCATACTAAAATAGGAAATTCATTACCAACCAAATAGCTAATAAATCGTCTGGATACTCATTACTCACCCGAGATTGATTAATAAGTAGACGTTGATCAGAATGCAGGCAATAGGTAGCAACGGCACGAAAGGGCAAATGAAACCTGAAAAAAAAAAAACAGCTCATATAAATATATAGGGGTGTTCAAACGGTTATAACCGAACCGAACCGAACCGAAAATTGGGTTAGGCAAAAATTGTAATCGTAACCGAACCGATTTGAGTTCGGTTCGGTTACGGTTATAACCGAATCGGTTCGGTTAATTTCGGTTAACCAATCGGTTAACCGAAATCCGGGCAAATTTTTTTTTTGCAAGAATTAATTTGAATTTTGAGCTATTTGACCTATTTAAAATTAAGTTTTAACTTGAAATTGGTAAACTAATAAAGTTTTAACTTTCAATCTACCGAAATACATTATCAAAAGCTCATCATGATGCACTTTTACATCTATTTTAAATTTTATTTCCATATAATATGATCATAATTATTTATTTATGTGAGATTAATTAAGTTCTACTTAGGGAAGATTAATTAAGCTCATCATGATGCACTTTTTACATCATGATCAAACTCACTGTTTCGTAAATAATTAATTAAGTTATACTTAATATTTATGAATTTCCATCAAATAAATCGGTTACGGTTCGGTTAGACTAACCGACCCCAAAGAACCGAACCGTAACCGAAACCGAAATAGGTTAACTGTAACCGAACCGAAATAGTCGGTTTCGATTCGGTTCGTTCAGTTAGTCGATACGTGCACACCCCTAAATTATATACTGTTTTATCATACAAGACAAGTTATATGCATCACCAAAAAAATACCTCCTGTGTGTCCAAATCTGTGCCTTGCATCATCTTGGTCGATCGAGGTCAGCAATATCAAACCCGACAACAGTAGAAACCCACCAATCCCACAAACCGTAAACCGAATAGGGCTGATATAAAAAAGACATATTTTCGTTTAGAAAATTTGTTTATATAGAAAAAACGAGATACCAAATCGGGTTATGAATTATACCGAGAGAAGTGATTGTTGTAAGAAACGTTTCGTATACCTATAAAGACTCAAGCTTGAAGCGGCGGAAGTTAGAAAAAGCACGCCAATGCAAGTAACCATGATTGCCCATCCCGCAATCTTCCTTCGATTCCCCTCGTTACCAAGAACTGCAACGTATACAAGAGAAGCGGTCGTGTATAAATGGACTTTTCAATACAACACATTTAAGAACAACACAATCAATTATAAGATCCTTCATTTTGCAATAACTCGTAACCAGACTGTAAATGAGTTGAGTCGAGCTGAATAATAGATGTTCAAGCTTGTTTGAATGCTGTTGAAAATTGCATTTGAGCTTGGTTTGATTGTTAGCCGAGACGAGCACAAACGAGCTTCAATCGAGCCAATCATGAGTCGAGTTCGAGTAGTTTGATTATTTTGTCTATCTTTTTATTACTTTTTACTAATCGGGTCGAGCCCGAATCGAGCTTCAATATTTATCAAACATAAAAAGTTGTTTGGGCTTGGTTTAGTAAGTTATCGAGCCGATCACAAGTCGAACTCGAGTAGGCTGATTATTTAGTACGTATTTTTTTTTTGTTATATTTTACTAATCGAGTTGAGCTCGAGCCAAACTTCAAAATTATCAAACACAAAAAGTTATTCAAACTTGGTTTGATAAGTTATCAAACCGAACTTTCAGCGATCGAGCTCGAGTCAGTATCGAATAGTTTGATTTAATTTTCAGGCTATAAAGCGGCGTATTTTAAAACCCGAAAAACTTACAAGTGAGAAGAGGATATTCCACAGTTGTTTCTTTACTGACTAAAAGCGGAGCTCTATCCTCCGAAGTAGTAGAATAGACTTCCGATTTCTCCACATCTTCGGGACTATTGCTAATGTTATACCTAAGTGAAACTGAATCTATTGCTTCTTGTAAAGATGCTGGAAGTGGGACCTCATCTGGTGGAACGTATCTCAATATAAGCACGGAAATTGCCACCATTGTAAACGCGAGAAGCGTGCCAACGCTAACCTGCAAGAAAAATGTTATTATGTTAAGACATTGATTGTTGTTATGTTTTTATGTCTCAAAATGGTTTTTTCTGGATATTAAAGAAGGCATCGATTGTGCTATGTGGCTATTTTATTAAATTTTTGAGAAAATTGCAGCAAATTCAACATAAAAGTCTTGTTGCAAGTTTAGTCTCGTTGTTTACAAACTTGCGGAATCAATCCATAAGATGTATATTTGCAGATCTCCTAATGGTGTGTTTGGACTAAAGCATTTGAAAGTTATGGATTTCAAATCCATTAAGGGTGTGTTTGGATCGAGTGATTTGGATTTCTGGAGGGGATTTGGAGGAAGGATTTGAAATGACACTGAAATTGGAGTAATTTGAAATCCACCACGGTTGTGAAGAAAATAGCTCAAAATGAATACCAATGGATTTGAAATCCATCATAACATGAATTCATCCAAACAACTTAAATGGATTTGAAATCCATAGTTTTCAAATATTTCAATCCAAACACACCATAAAGTTTGTTTGGATGAATTCGAGTTACGGTGGATTTCAAATAACTCCATTTTAGAGTCATTTGAAACCCTTTATCCAAATCATCTCCTCAAATTCAAATCACTCAATCCAAACATGCCCTAAAAGTATTTTTATCACTACGTAGTAGTCTTATTTTCAGAACAAAGTTTTCTACGAATAATAGATGATATATATGAGTCAAACTAAAATTATGTCGCTGTTTTTATTCTCTTCTAATCTATGATGCACGGATACTCCAAAAAATGACTCCGTGCAGTATCCGATATTTACCGAATACGGATACGGATACGGGTAGGATACGGGGTGGATACGCACGGGATACGGATTTGAAGTATCCAAAAAAATAAAATAAAAAAATAATTCGGATACGGTATCGGATACGGAAAATTGAAGTATCCGGTACGTTTTGGATACGGCTGTGGTTTTTTTTAATTATTATTTAATACTTTTTGGTCAAAAATTAATTTTTTTTTTGTTTTGTAATGGCTTTCCTTAAAAACTATAAATTAAAAACATAATTTAATTAAAAAAATCATGATTAATTGGAAAGATATTTAAATTAGAAACGAGAAACCCTTATTTCACCTTTTGATATTTATTGAGTAATTGATCGAACTACTTGATTATTTTATTGCACATATTTATGGTTATTATTTTTAAAATTTCTATATATTTAGTAATTATTATAATCAATTGATTATCAAATTCATTAATAAGGATTGTAAAATAATTCAATTTTTTTAATATATCATCGTATCCTCATCGTATCGTATCCTACAATTTTAGAAATTTCTGTATTTCGTATCCGTATCCCCGTATCCGTATCCGTGCATCATAGCTTCTAATCTATTGGTGACCCATCTATTTACGAAACCGGTATTTGTGGGAGAAAATAACAACTCAATTAATTCCAAAAAATGATGTTCTCAAACAAAAGTTCATTTATGTATATAAGAGAATGAAACGGAATTATATTTAGTCGAAAAATTAAATAAAACGAGAGAAACATACCATTCCCGACAACTGTTCTACATCCATGGAGAATGCCAAAACTGCAGCAAGGATACCACTTGTTACTGTGCTCTTTACAGGCACTTGAGTGCTTTTATTGACATCTGAGAAAAATGACGGCAGCAATCCATCTCTAGCCATTGCCATTAGTATCCGTGGCTGAGTATAGACACAACGGTAAGATTTTATAAACGTGAGCAATCTTATTTTGAAATTCGATTCCAATTTTAATTAATTAGAACATATTAAACTTTGGTTAAACTCAAATCGTTCGAAGCTATTGATTTACATGGTGTATGCACAAATCCCGTATAACATTTGGCGATAGTAACCGAAAGCATAGTAGCCAATATATAATAACAAGGGAATAACTATTGAGCGAAACAATAATAACTAACAAAAAAGACAAATTTAACTTCAGTGCAATGTGCATTTTTCGAAAAGAAAATTACTTTTCACAAAAATTAACAAGAAAAATGTTTAACCATCAGTAGGCTTGTTAATGGGCGGGGAATGCCCAAACCCGATCCCGTTCAATAGAAAGCTTACCCGACCCGGACCCGATCCCACCTAGGGTCTGAGACCCGGACCCAACCCGGACCCAATGTCACTAGGTCGTATGGGTTCGGGTCTGGTCCGGGTCCATTTCTTACATGCGGGTATTAACCAAAAAATACCCGAAATTTACCCTTTGAAAATACCGGCATCTTTACCCGAACAATATCCGAAGTCTACCCGTGGACATTTGCCCGACACGGACCCGACCCGACCCGAAACGTACCCGGCACATCGGGTCTAACTTTTTTTGGACACGATCGAGTCCGGATAAAATATTTTTTTTTTGGGTACTTCATGGGTCAGATCTGGGTCTGGGTATTCCCGCCCATTGACAGCCCTACCTAACAGTGTGAGGCTATGAGCATTAATCATGAAATATGGAACACGAGCAAAGACACATCCACAACATGCTGAAAGACGGATATAAAGAGAATTCACAAGAACGTAGTCAGTTACCTGTGGAAGGATCGAGCCCATCAACGTTGAACAAAGAGCGGTACAAGCTCCAACAGTTATTATATACCTGCATAAGTAAAGTAAAAGACAACAATGAATAAACAAATTCGGGAATAATAAAATTCACAAACGAAATAAAGAAACAAAGATGGAGAAAAAATATCGACTCACGATGCCCAATTAACTCCATGGCTAGAAAAGGCAGAAGAAATGGGAGTATCTGGATCCATTGCATAATAGGGTACTAAACCAACTATGACTGCAGAAACCAACATATATAGCGTGCAACATATCGAAAGTGCAAAACCGATACCCATTGGCAGATCCCTTTGAGGGTCTTTCACCTGCGAGTGAAAGAAAATTCACTGTGAAATTTCCAATTCATCGTTGTTATATTTTTGGAAAAATGGAAGTTTTTGGGAGATACTATTACTATTAACCAGACCATGAAATACCCACAAAAAATATTTTACCCGAACCAACCCAGACCCGATCGCATGCCCGACGGGTCAAAAAAAAAGTTAGGCTTGACAGGCCGGATACATTTTGGGTCGGGTCGGGTCCGTGTCAGGTAAATGCCCACGGGTAAAATTTTGGGTATTGTTTGGTTATAGGCCCGTGGGTCTTTCTAAAGGGTAAAATTCTGGTAAATTTCAGGTAATGTTTAGGTATTTTTTGGGTAAAATACCCGTGTGTAAAAATTAGACCAGACCCGATCCGGACCTGAACTACCTAGTGTCATCAGGTCCGGATACCCTACGAGTCGGGTTGGGTCTGGGTCAAGTAAGTTTTCGATTGAACGGGTCAGGGTCTGGGGAATCCCCGCCCATTGACAAGCCTAATTACAAAAAATACCTCTTCTGCTGTACTAGCGACTGAATCGAACCCTATATATGCAAAGAAAACAGTTGAAGCACCGGCAAGCATCCCATCAGCCCCAAACGGGAAATATCTAAAAACAACACAGAAAAATTTATAAGTTAACGTCGTATTGAAATAAAAGAATCCCGTTTTACGGTAAAACTAAAAGTTTATCCGGTACTGTATAAAATGCTGCAATTAGTTTAAATAAAATTATTAAACAAAGACAAACGATAAATACCCAGACGAAAGTTCATAACCGGGCCATCCAGTTTTGAAGCCTAAATATCCACCAGCTATTATGACGAAGATCATGGCACATATATTTGCTGCAGTAACAATCCCTTGAACAAAAGTACTCTGCATAAATCATGTTTTTAAGTTGGTAAATTTTAGAAATATAATTTAGGGATGTAAATAACATTTTTTTTCAACTAAGCGCAAAGATTAGAAAAAAACCTCCTTAATCCCAACACATAATAGTCCAGTGACCACTAAAACTAAGATGGCTGCACAAGGATCGACCACAATGCCAATTCCCGGGATGGTTTGACGAGCTAGAAAAGAAGGTAGACTATTTGGACCTCCAAAAAGCAAGGCCTGATAGAGAATAAACGAACAAATTAAAACCAAGTTAAACAAACATAGAATTATCATCTGATAGAAACAAAAATATTGAGATGTAAATTGAACGAAAAGTGTTTTTGAGCTTATTGATGAACTTAAGTTTTCTTTTTTTTTATCACTTGATTGTGCTTTTGCTTCTCGAGGAAAAAAAAAAGTGAAAATAGGTAACAAGTAAAAGCATCTCTAAATGTGTTTTTACTAACTTTTTCTGTTAAACAATCCCAACTTTAGCTTTTCTGCACATTTACGACTTTTTCAGCATTTCTTTTAAAAGTATAAGTTTTTTCGAACAGGCTTGTTGTATAATGAAGTCGTATTCTGGATTCATGAGAAGCCTCTAAAAATAAGCGCATTGTGTAATAGCAAAAAGGCCTTCAATTAGAAGCATAAAATCCGATAAACCACAACAAGAACATGAAAATTAGGACTAAATCATCTAAGCCTTTAGGGTGTGTTTGGAATGACACCTAAATTGGAGTCATTTGAAATCCATAAAATAGCTCAAAGTGAATGTTGAGTGATTTGAAATCCATTATAACTTGGATACATCCAAACGAACTTCATGGATTTGTTGACGAATTTGAAATCCATTGATTTTAAATCCTTCGATCCAAACACACCCTTAACGAATTCTGAAGCTAACATTATTTAAAAGCATAGTAACAACATCTAAGGAAATAACGATAAAACTTAAGAGAATGAAGTTTACCAGATTAGGAGATATGCCACGAGCAACTGCAGAACCTCCTATAGTGTATTCCAATATCAACGCCCAACCGATCAACCAAGCAACACTGCAAGAAACAAGTATATTAAAATCAATTACCATATTTATGATTCAATTTATTTGCAGTGAACTAATAAGATAGGCCTGTTTTCCAATCAGATAAGAGAAAAAGATTTACAAAACGAACATTTTATTTCAAAATGATATCGATTTGTTTTTACTAATTCAATTAGTCAAGAAGCTTTAGAATCAGAAGTTTCTTCAGAAATAGAGGTGAAAATTGAACCAAGCTACTCGATACTCGACTCGAGCTCGATCACTGAAAGCTCGGTTCGATAATTTACCAAACCAAGCTTGAACAACTTTTTCTGTTCGATAAATTTTAAAGCTCGGCTCGATTAGCAAAAAATAACAAAAACATGTACAAAATATTCAAACTACTCGAGCTCGACTCGTGATCGGCTCGATTAGAGCTCGACTCGATCAACAATCAAACCAAGCTCAAACACAATTTTCAAAGTTCGATTGTAATTCAAACAAGCTTGAACATCTATGCGTTCGGCTCGACTCGGCTCATTTTTACCCCTATTCAGAAATGCTTAGAAACAGAAAGTCAAATAAAAGACAACAAATTTATAAGGGACGAAAAGACATTATTACCCTTCTCCGACACATATGTAAGAATAATGATAGGCACTTCCGGCTGAAGGGCAACGACTTGCTAACTCGGCATAGCAGAAAGCAGAAAGAGCAGCTGCTATTCCGGCTATCAAAAACGAAAAGGTAAGGGCGGGCCCCGCATGCTCTCGTGCAACGGTACCCACAAGAATGTAAACCCCAGCACCAATAGTTGAACCAACTCCTGCAAGATCGAATAAAGTACACAAAAAAAACATTGGTTTAGTTAGCTAATATAATTAATCACTCTATCTATGTTAGTGCATTTGTACCATAAAAATTCAGTAACTTGAACTCATATTTCATTTCATCTCAGCCCATAAGTATCAGTAATTAGCAAAAACACGCCGGATCAATCGAAACACAGATTAGCCAAGTTTTCAATAAATGGGAAGGAAATATAATAAGGGTGTGTTTGGATTGAGTGATTTGGATTTGGGGAGGGGATTTGGAGGAAGGATTTGAAATGACACCTAAAATGGAGCCATTTGAAATCCACCGTAATTATGGAGAAAATAGTTCAAAGTGAATGGCGAGTGATTTGACATCCATTATAACTTGGATACATCCAAACGAACTTTATGGATTTGTTGGCGAATTTGAAATCCATAAATTTCAAATCCTTCAATCCAAACACACTCCAAGGGATTACAGTCATTTAAAACACAAAAGATCCAAAGATCCTTCCACAATCAATGAAAAGTAATTGATCCCATAAACAATCTATAACAAAAATGATAACAAGATCCAACCAAACAGAGAGAAAACAGAAGGATTGCAAAATCAAATCTATAAAAAAATTAAAGACATAATAAATTGGGACTAATAAATAGATTCTTACCTATGGCAATTAAATGAGGAATAGATAAAGCCTTGGCCAACTGGTGATGACCACTTCCAGCGGAAGAAGAAGATGACTTTGTATGAACAGAATCAACTTGTTTTCTCCTCACAAGTGTTCTAAAAGGCCCACCACCGCTGTTGTTCTGATTATCAGAGATAAACCCCATAACAAAAAACCCACAATTTTTTTTTCAAATCGGTGCCTAAAGATTAAATTTTTTTTCACCAAAATTGAATAAACAAAAACCCCACAAGATGTTTCTCAAATGGGTGCCCAGAGATTCAATCTTTCTCACCAAAATTGAAAAAATAAATTAAACCCCACAAAACCCTTGGGCGAATATGTATATATCCTTTATATGAATTCAACTTTTTTTCTCAAAATACTTCAGGAATCCATATAATCAAGAGAATCTTGAAAAGGGTGGTGATTAAAAATCCCCAAAGGCTATGCAGATGAAGATAGAATCTTGATAGATTTGGGCCTTTGGGAGATTTTGGGGTTGGGTTTTGTTGGGGTGGTGTTGCAACTTGCAGAGATTCAGCTAAGATTATTATCTCAAATGAAGGTGACGGAGAGAGAATCTAATGGAATTTTGGTTTGATATTAATTTAATATTACCCAATGCTTTGTTTGTTACCGAATCATGAATCATCATGTCATCAATTATTGTTGTCACAGTAATGACTATAGAGGGCTGGTCCACTTGTTTCCATTTTTGTTTATCATAAGATAATTTATATTATATCTATATATGTATGTATTCATTTTTCTCTTTGATTTGTAGTTAAAAAAATGAAAATTAGTGTATCAATAGTAGAAACAAGGACATGTAAATTTTAGCTAGGAGGGATATTATTTATTATATTTGTTCGTACGATTGATTGATGTATAAATTGGGTCGAACATTAAAGCCCTCTCGATTTCTCATATCTAGTATATATATTAAAGCAAAGCGGTCCATTCTTGTATATATATTTATATATATATATATATAGATATGAAAGTGGATTAATTTCATATTGTACATTCAGACTCAATTTATGTGTCCAACAAACTCGTGAGTAAAAATAGATATAATTAGGTACGTGTGATAAAGTTCTACACGTTTGAGAGCACATTTATAGCACTTACAAAATTGCATCCTCAATATTAGGAGCTAAGATTTGATTGGGAACTAGGTGTACGATTTGCGATTTTACACGTCATGCAGTATTGATATGGGTGATTAAAATAATGGTATGTTAGGACTGAACGATCCGTTAATAGCAAAGGGTTTAACAGACGATACGAACCATGGTCGGTACAACCTATGGGCTCTGTGATGAAATCAAGGCTGACGTGGACTAAATTGCACCACAAGTCCCTATCATTCTTGTAATTGCATTACACTACAAACCCCGCGTGTTTTTAGTGTACGGGTCAAGTACCAGAAAGGACCCGATAAATCCTCATCGTACAAGGAGGACACGTGTACGGTACTCTCTCAGATGTCGCTATCAGTCCGTACAGTGAAGTTTTCCTATAAATACCCGCACTGTTCGTCGGGAAAATGGACCGCTTACGTGAGATTTGTCAGTACTTACCTACTCTACTACCGAGCTATCACGATTACGACCTTAACTTTAATCTTTGAACTACGTTAGACTTGATCCTTATATAGGTACGTAGGCAGCTTGGTTCGTACCCAAGTGCAGTCTATAATCTATTTCTGGACTAGGTCGTGCACCCGTGGCTCGGGTTGGTTTAGTTCGTTTATTTCGACCTAGATCAAGTATACTGTGGAAGATACCTTTGAAAACGTTAAAATGACATCCTTAACACTATTTTTTTGTTAATATTATCAAAGTTTATAGTATCTATTGAACATATACACAATATTTTTTCATGTATCATATTTTTTCTTAAAAAAATATATAATTATCTATATCATTAAATCAAGACAATGAAAAGGATTCGAAAAATTAAAATTAATTTTAACTCAAAGACTCAGAGTAGACGAAACTCAAACTTGTAGAACTCATAAATTTTTTCCTAACATTTTTTTTTTGAGATTTCAATTTTATTATTATATGTGTCATTTTTAGAAGATTCGAAATACAGAAAATACATCATACTCATAATTGTATTTGATGCACTTAGAAACCTATTTTACATAAAGTGGTGACTATACTTTAATTTCACTCCAAATCAAATCACCTTAGTTTTCAATAAATCATTGATTAATTGGCCCATTTATTTCTTATAAAAAAAATAATGAAATCATAACATTTGGTCCCACGTTTCGAATTAGCATAGAAAATGAGTCAATAAAGCTAAAAAGAAATAATACATATATTTTGACACAACTCATGAATCATGATTTAATTAGTAGAAAAATAATAACTGTGACATAGATTTTGTTATAGTACTTTATTCTAACTTTCTGTTTATTTATAGTACACACACTCACACACATAATTGTTCTGTCACAAAGATTTATGCATGTGCACACACATCTATAGATAAGCATATGCATTGATGAAGAAGAAGTATTTATTTAATTATTTTAATTTGAATTATTTAATTGAATAAGAAATTTAATAAATATTTTTATTCACTGAAATAATGTTTTTAATATTTTAAGGGTAAAAGAGTAATTTAAGAAATCATCAATTTAATGACAAATCGAACCTTAAAGTATGTGAGGAATCTCAAATATGTCAAAAATATACTAAAAAAGTGTTAATTTTACTTAAAAAAAGTAAAGTGGAAAAAAATTCTATAAAATAAGAAAAAAAAAGTAAATAGCTTAGAAGGTTAAATAATATTATTCTTTATTATAATTAATTAAAAAAAATTAAAAAAAAAGAAAAAAAAAAGTAAATAGCTTAGAAGGTAAAATAATATTATTCCTTATTATAATTAATTTTACAATTCTCATTGTTAAACAGAAGAAATATAATATACTAAATTTTAATATATAATATATAATTATTTAAAGATGTGAAATATTATTTTTGTATAAAATAAACAAAAAATTTCATTAATTTTGTTAGAACCAATTTATTAAATTTAAAGGGATGATGCCATCATTAATTGGAAGTAGATTTATTGACACGTGCTGTTATGGATTAACGGTTCGGATGATAATATTGTTCGAAGAGAATGTTATCCAACGGCTCAAATGATATTATTGTTCGAAGAGAGTGTTATCCAACGGCTCGGATGATATTATTGTTCGAAGAGAGTGCTAGTGTATACAATTTGGAACATGTTTATATTAGTTCGGATCCATTTCTTCAGATTTTATATACTAGCAACTCGCGCACGTGATGTTCGTGCTTATAATTTTTTAAAATTGTAACGAATATAATTTATATTACTCATCGAAAGTGATATTTACGTTTGAGATGATTATGATGGTAGTGGGCGAGAATGGGAATTTCAGTTTTTTTATAATGCCAAATTATCTATATAATCTCATTTCAAATATTTGCATTTAGTAAGTTTTAGGGTAAAAATTATATATTTTTTATTCGTGAAGTACCACATTTTTACTCTTGTCCTGATTTTACCGTCCAATTTACTTTGGTGTTTTTAATTTATAATTTGTGTAAAAAAAAATATCAAAAAGAACTGTTAATTTAAACACAAATCGACATTTTTTTTCTAGAATAGTATACATATCTACTTTTGTAATCTTACACTTTGATATAAAGGACAAATTGTTAGTATTAGATTGCTTTTAGATGTCCAATTAGATGAGTATAAATTATTATTTAATGATCAATAATTATAGATAGATAACAAGTCAAGTAAATTAATCAAATATTTTGATGTGCACGTCTCTTATCATTATAGAATGACGCAAATCAATTGAATATTTTACATTGAATTCGACATTCTCACGACTGTATTCCCAAGAAAAAGTTGAATAAATTATCTTAATCTTCTTTTTTATAAAAATAGAAAAAAGAAAATAGAGAAAAACACGTCTTTTTTTCAATAACAAACTCGACTTTCACTCTTAAGAACTAGTTCTTTGAAGATTTAAGCAAAAAAAAATATCAATTGTATTATGTTATGTATAATGAACATAGTTTTGAGACGTCAATTTTACTTAATTCAGAAAAAGCTTTGATTTTAATTTTTAAGAAATCGAAATAATTACCAAATACAAACTAAAAAATATAACATCAAATCATGGGTTCCCTCACTAACAATAACTAAGTATGGCTCGAGATTTTCAATATATGCAATAATATTATATATATATGTATGTATTGCTAGCAATAAATCCAAAAGTCACAAGATTTTGTGGTCTCCACAAATATATCATATATATTACAATAGTTGCCCATGCCATGATACAAAGACTGAAATTTCAATAGTATCAATATCTTTCATTTTATTTATTATTAGTTAGAGCATCTCCAATGGAGATCTCTAAAATAGCGTAGGTTTTTCGCCATTTTAGTGACTGCTACAGTAATGCTGCTCCAATGTATAACACTATATCTCACTCTAAAAGTATATTCCACAGAATATTCCTTTTTAACCTCATTTACTATTATTTCTTATATTTTACAAATAACACCCTACATTTAATTCTTTATTACATATTCATCCAAGTTAATATTTTTTTTATATATTTTATAACTTATAAAATTATACAATGATTATTTAATAATAATAATAATAATAATAATATGTAGTATATATTTTTTTAATATTTTATCGACGAAATTAAATATCAATAAAATTAAAATTGTACGTAATATATAAAGCTCAAATTATATTTAAATAATTAAAAACGATAAAATTATATTTTAAATTATATTTATTATTGTATAATCAAATATAAAAAAATAACATATATAAAAAAATATATATATCTAATCGTAACATTTATAAAATTTAGGGGCTTAATTGTAAATGGACTAAATTGTACTAAATCATAAATATATATACTAAATTCAAAATAAAAAAAACCAAAAAATAATTAAAAAAAATTAAAACCCACGGCATTTTTGCCGTTGGTGAACAGTAGAGCGGCAAAATTGCCGCTCTACTGTTCACCCACGGCAAAAATGCCGTGGGTGGGCTCCTTACATGCCGTTCCATTGGAGTGGCAATTTGGCCCACCAACGCCAAATTGCCGCTCCATTGGAGTTGGCTCGAAACCATTATTCTATTGTACAAGTGGATAACCATATTAATTCCTTCGCCATAACTTGAACGTTCATGATCTATTATTTTATTGTTTTATCCCTTCTTTTTTTTTAAAAAAAAAATAGAGAATCCTAAAAATTTGTGTGTTACATATTTTTTTTTATTAGAAATTTAAATTTCCTGACTTTTTGGAATTTATAGTCACATATTGAAAACTTATATAACACACTGATCTAATTGAGCTAATAAGTAATAAATCATTAGATTATATGATATTTTAATAAAATATTTCATATTAGCATATACTGCAATAAACCGACTTTAGTTTAAACTTTAAATTTGTTGTAAAATTATCCTTAATACACACCAAATCGACTTAATTTGACCAAATTTGTGGTAAAATTGTAGTCAATATCGAAGAAAATATAAGGCCTTGTTTGTCTATGTTTTCAAAATCCATTTCAAATTTTTAACTTACAAAATTCAAAATAGACTTAACACACCAAATTTTCATCCAAATTTCCTTTTTTCAACTCTACTTTTTCAATCTCATATATAGCTACCTATCAATCATATATACAACTTTTTACACATTTATCAATCAAATCAACCATTTTTTCACTTTCTCTTTCATACTTTACAATTTTTTTTATCTATATTTCTTGATTTTTTATTCATATAATCATTACATCCACAACTAACACAATTATACTACATATCATCCATCAACCTATCACTATTGATTTAACATATTTTACAACTTTCAACCTATTTTTAAAAACATAGACAAACAACTATCATTTTCACACAAATTTCTATAAGACACAATTTCCGAGAAAAATTCAAAATTTCATCTCAAAAACATAAATAAACGGCATTTCAGACTTTGAATTTTACACATTTTATAAATAACTAATAGCAGCCCATTGCTCATTTATGAAGGACTATTCTATTTTTAGTAAGAACACGAGGCACAGACTGAAATCTCCATTTTCCAACATCTATTTTTTACCAATTCTATTTAACAGTCAAAAGTAGTGGTCTAGAATCTCTCTGACACACGGAATCAGGCTGTATTTTCAAAATAAAAATTAAATTACTTGATATTCGATTTAATATCTATTATTAAAATTAAATAAAAATATTCAAATTGGGTTCATTGAGACAACACAAAAAGGCTTTTAACACCGTTTTATATTTGGTAGATTAGAAATAGAGTCAAATTTGACTCGATTAATTCAAAAATAATAAAATTTACACAAACATGAAGCTACTCGAATTTGAATAAAACTTAACTCAATAGAAGAAAAATAAATCAGTCTCCAAATATAAATTATATACTTATCGGTTCTAGTATTACGCAAAACCAATTGAATATTACACGTTGAATTCGACATTCTCACGAGTTAATTTCCAGGAAGAGTTGGATAACCAGTGTAGATCTTTCTTTTAAAAAAGAAAAAAGATGGAAAAAAATAACTTCCTTTCAACGATGAGCTTCGTTTCCAACCCATGAGGAAGACTACTTCATTTGGAGTTTTTGGCATTTTAGAAATAGATTTTGACTAAGCTAGTCAATGTGCGGATTGTTCAGACCCGGACCGTTCAATAAAAAACGTATCCGACCCAGACCCAGACCCAACCCATAAAGCATAAGACCCGGACCCAATGACACTAGGTAGTTCGGGTCCGGGTCGGGTCCAATTTTTACCCACAGGTTTTCCTCGGAATTACTTGAACATTACCCATTGAAAATACGTGAGGGTCTATAACCAAACATAACCCGATGTTTACCCGACGCAGACCCGACCCAAAACGTTTCTGGCCCGATGGGTCTAACTTTTTTAAACCCCTCGGGTATGTGATCGGATCCGGGGTAAAATAACTTTTTGTGAGTATTTCATGGGCCCGGTTTGAGTTTGATTGACACCCCTAATTATAACTATTATATCTAATCATGTACAGAACATCTCAAAATTTTGATGAGAATTTGGCCCTCAAACAAAAATAGCTAAATTTCACCTTATTCTAAATCGTCAAAACTGGCTTATAACTCAAATAACACAAAAACACAATCACAATGAGGTTACGAGACCGATACCTAATTCATCTGCAAGCTCATCCCACACCGGGAGGAGTGTCATCATTACAAGTATCATCGACGTCACAAAAACCGCTTTTCGCCAACTTCCAACCTCTGTAACGTCGTTTAAGCATGGTTTTTCTGGTACCCTCTGCATTATTTCATGTATACAGTAAACATGAAAGCTTCTAAGTTGATAATCCAAGAACTATTTCTATAATTGCATTCTTATTCTTTATGATGTAACTGTTTTGTATTTGTTGTGATTCTGACTATTGCATACCTGACATATCAGCACGTATAATCCCCACGGAAGTGATAGGGGCCCACCGATCTGATAATTAGACGATAAGGAGATGTTAGTGATACAAATTGCATTTCACAGCAAAGGTCTCCAAAAGATGTGATTTTTGACAAGAAAAAGATGGGATAAAAATGCTCATCAAATGACCGAGTAAAACAATTAATTGTTTTCGATTATATGGAAGTTATATATTTGACAATATAACAAAGAATGCAAGCTTATGAAATTCGCTAAAACGTAATCAAAAGCAAAGAAGAACATACCACTCCTAACCCCAGCAAGGCATAAGTTGCCAAACCAGAAGCATTTAGTGCATTTTTTCCGAAAGCCCCCTGACAACAATATCAAGGAATTCACCAAATAAGCAAGCATGATTTAAAAGGTGTACATTTTGATCTTCCTTTAATGGGTTGGGTTTGGGTCGGGTCCATTTGGGTTGGGCTTAAAGTGGGTTGGGTCCAACTGGGTCAAATGTCAAAAAATATGTATTATAGTTGGACCCAACAAGGACCCAAAGTGGACCCAATAAGGACCCATTATGAATCAAAGTGGTGTAAGGAGTTGTTGTAGAGTGTAAAATGTAGATTATTGACTCAAAGTGGAGAATAGGTTGGACCCAATTTAGACCCAAATTGAACCCAACTTGGGCCCAATTTAAGACCCAATTGGACCCAAATACTGGTACCTGCATGGCTCTTCCACCGTCGAGACATCCAACTGGTAGCATATTAAGAGCTGATGTTGTTAAACCACACCTATGAACCAATATCATAACATTAAGCACACTCATCGAAGGACATACTCCATCGGGCCCAAAAATAATGATTCCCTTGCTATGTCTAGCTGACAAGTAATATTTAACAAAATCTCTTGGTGCAATAATAATAAGTAGTATAATCAATATTTAGAATTGATTCAACAAAATGACAAATGTTGAGATGTGAAAGTTAGTCACATCAATCTTGAAAAAGTCAGTATGATAGATTAGTTTAAAAAAAATCTAAGAGATTGACTTTGTAATCTAGCAAAGGAACCATTATTATGGATACAGGAAGATATATTTAAAGCGTTATGAAGATATATCACCAGCCAGCAATCACCAAAGGATGGATAGGCACTGTTGACGCATGCATATTCCTGTCAAACAACTGACTAATCAAGCTGATATAGGAGACCAGATGAGTTGGATGATGAGCATTTGAATAAATAGATGCAACATAATAAGGGAAAAAGAGTGAATTACATAGTCAACCACCCCGAGACAGTAGTTACAAAAAACACCCCGAGGTTTGAAAAATTACCATAATTTCCCCTATCAGTAAAAACATATTAAAATTTCAGCCCCCTGTAAGTAAAAGCATATTACAACTTCAATCCCTATTTTTCGAGTTGTTAGAGGGTGTCTTAGGCTGTGTTTGTTTATGTTTATAGGATGAAATTTTAAATTTTTATCGGGAATAGCGTACTATGGAAATTCGTGTGAAAATGGTAGGTGTTTGTTTATGTTTTTAAAAATAGGTTGAAAGTTGTAAGACATGTCAAATCAACAGTAATAGGTTGATGGAAGATTTGTATGATAATTATGTTAGTGGTGTATACAATGATTATGTGAATTAAAAATAAAAAATTATAAAGTATGAAAAAGAAAGTGAAAAATGATTATAATAAATGATTTGATTGGTAAATGTGTGAAGTGATGTATATGTGATTGATAGTTAGTTATATAGGAGATTGAGAAAGTAGGGTTGAAAAAAGGTAAATTGAGATGAAAATTTGGTTTGTTAAGTTTATTTTAAATTTTGTGAATTTAAAAGCTTAAAAATGAAATTTGAAAACGTAAACAAACAAGGCCTTAGCAATTTGCAAAAACTCATGGGCTCATGGTATCCGATCTATTATATTCTAGTTTTACTGAAATTTCTTACCCGAGAAACTGTTGGAAATCTTGATTGAGTAAATTGTGTTTTAGCACGATTTATGTAAAGATTTAAGTGACTTTCGTATGTCGAAAGTGGAATGTCTTTGGCTCTAATTATTCTACATCTCAAGTAGATAATTTTAGAGTATTTAATTACTCAAATCCGATTTCACGTGAATGAGAAATTAATTAACAAAGTGAATCACTTAAAACGTTATTCATAGTTGGAATTGATTTTTCATATGAACATAAGTAATTAAATGATCAACAAATCATACAATCGACGGCCGCGATTGTATGAAAGAAAGTTCATTTAGTTTGAGGACTAAAATGTTCAAGTCGAAAAATTGAGGGACCAATTTGAAAGGACGTTCGAGATTGAAAAGTTTTGGGGTCAAAACATAATTTATAAATGTTTTGAATGTGTGCAACTTTTAGAGGTTTGATGGAGGGGTGCTTGTCTAAAGGACATGACTCTCCTACAATTTATGAAAAGTTGTAACTTTTGTCTAAAGGACATAACTCTCCTACGATTTATGGAAAGTTGCAACTCTTGACCCAAAACTCTTCATTATCTATAAATAGACCCTCCATTTGTGGAATTAGATCACACCAAATATCATTTCTCTTCTCTCTTTTTCTCTAAAATACTAAGATGAGTATTTTGAGAGTTCTTTTATTTCTTAAATATTAGTTTTAATATTTTAAGAATAGTGTTGAATATTAAATGCTAAATTGAGCATTTAAAATATTCTTAAAGTTCTTGAATATTATTTTAAGAACTTTTTAGTACTAATTTGAGTACTTTGGATATTCTTAAATATTAAATTAATAGTTTAAGAATAAGTCTTGCATATTAAATGTCTATATATGCGTTAAATCATAAGAGTCCATCGAGAGAGTTTGGAACAAGTATTTGTTCGCTAGACTCGATAATTTGTAGTGGTACTATTATCGAGACGATGTCGTTGTATCTTGGGAGACAAGTGCCGTAAAACCGTAACCACCAGAGCGGGGCAATATTGTCTTAAGGAACTCGGGTATCCCGTACCTCGACATTTCATCATTATATTGCATCTTCATAAACACCGCCCGTTACGCTCCAAGATTTTTCCCAACAGCAACTTGGAAAGTTATAAGAAAAAGAACTTACGCATAACCAAGGATAGTTCTGCTGATGAGTCCAAGAAGCAAAGAACCTTGAAAAAGCGTGCTTGGGACCTGAACCAAGTCTCCAGCCATAGCTGGGTTTGAAGAAAGCATCATGCCAACAGTGAACAACGAGATAGATAACGCAGCTCCTGCAAATGGACCCGCCAACGAAATATCTATTTGGGCTTTCCGATCAGGGAGAATAGACTTGAACTACAGATAAAGCGGGAATAAAGGAACAATTGAAGAACTCCGAAAAGCCAGTAACCTTAATGCCACTAAATCAGAATATAAATATTTTTGAGTGATTTAACTGAGCCTCAGAAAAAGATAAAAGAAAAGAAGACGAACATAATGGATTGTGTGACTATGAATTCGGGGAGGAAATTGTTAGCTGATCACAGAAAATTCTTTTGACATCGTTATGGTACTCAATTTGTACATATAGAAGTTTTCAGTCGGTTTTTCAGTCAATCATGAGCTCTAACTTATAATTTTATCATGTTAGGAGTTAGCGTGACTATTACACATTAACATTCTGCAGAAACATGATTATGTCATGCATTTTTCATGGCAAAAGTTAGGCCTGTCAATGGGCGGGCAATGCCCGTACCCGGCCCAGACCCGCACAATACCCGCAAAAAAAAAAAAAAAAATTACCCGACCTAGACCCGGCCCGAACATTTACCCGACGGGTAGATTAAGCGGGTATACCCGACCAAAATTAAAGTTTCGGGTCGGGTCAGGTACGGGTCGGGTCTTACCCGACCCGGTCAATTTTTTTTTTTTTTTTTTTTTTGTTTTTTCATTACTTTTTCACATACTCATCAAATTTCGATTATATAAAATTATATAGAAATGAATAACTTTATTAGTGTGACAATAAATTTAAAATTTTATTCGGATTTACACTTAACTCTATATTGATCGTAAATTCGTAATGGTACTTTATATTTAGAACAATGTAATATGGTCACTAAAAAAACTCATTAATAATATAGACTATAGTTTTGGGAGAAAACCATTCATTTTCACATAGAAACTAAGATGTTAATTTATTTACTAATCAAACCAAACTTGGATAAACTTTAATCGAAACAAATAAAATTATGAATAAAATCTTATCTATAGACACCAAACATAAAAAATATCCGAATACTCGATTGTCAACAAAACTAAAACAAATTCAAATATTCGATACAAATTCGAATTTTTAATACAAATATTCGATTGTCAATGCTAAGAAGGATTGAAGTTTGGGGGAATTGGGAGAGAAGAATTGGAGGAAAAGTGAAAAGTCTAATTCTCACGGGTAAAATTCGTGTATATTACCCGCGGGTAAAGTTCGAGTAAATTACCCGCGGGTAAAATTCGGGTAAATTACCCGCGGGTAAAATCCGGGTAAATTACCCGCGGGTAAAGTCCGGGTACGTACCCGACCCGGACCCGAATATTAAAAATAATCGGGTCTGGGTCCGGGTCCGGGTATAAATTAATATAGGTCGGGTCTGGGCAGGGTCTTAGAGCGTTTTATTGGGTATGGGCCTGGGTATTGCCCGCCCGTTGACAGGCCTAGCAAAAGTACTGAGTATGTTTCGCAGTGGAAAGGATCTAAGCATGATGCTGAAGCAAATACAGGAAAAAAATAGCATGGAAGATACTCCCACTCACGAGGTATAAAAATGAGAGGACCCAAATGACCTAAATACGACAAATATAACCATCTTTTTTTCCCAATTAAGAAATAGTGAAGTAGGAAAAATATACAAACATTGTCTTTTGAGAAAATAATTGATAGACATCAAATAATCTTCTACAAGACAAGGAGGGAAGATAAAGGGAAAGTGTAACACAATTAAAGGGGCCGTCAAAGTTCACATGTGAACCAACTAATAGAATCAATAGGAAAAGGAATGCTTGCAAAGAAACTACCATCACCTCTCAAACTCAACAAAAAATTCATGCATGGGTCAGGCATTTCCAGAAAAAATGTGCTGTGGCTATATTATACCTGAGTTATTGCTCCAAAACTCCCGAGGGTACTGTTTGGAATGAAAAAAGGAATGCTAAGTTTCACTTTCCTCGGAAATGCAGCAACAAAATGTCCAACTTCCTGCAAGAATCAACTTCTTCATGTACAGATTCAAAAGAGAAAAAGTCACCTCAGAATGACCGTATAAATAGTAGCAGTTATCCTGGGATTGAGCAGCATCCTGCATATTCTAAGCTTCAAGTTCTGAAAGTATTTTACAAACTTCGAAAAGTAACATTTATGCTGTTTGCACGTTCACGAGATTTAATGAGAGGGACAAAACATTAAACTGAACCTATATAGTGCATGTAACTCCAACTTTATTTGGTTGATGTAAAACCATAGATCCTGAATCAGACTAAGAACTGATGTCTTCTTATCTGTCGATTCCAAATCATAAGTATTTGATAGCTGAACGTTAGCACAAATTAAACAACTAGATTGAAGAGCATTGGAGTGTTGCTTAACTAGTTAATTCTTAGCGTGGTGACTTTGTAGACTTCAATCAACATTTTCATACTTCAAGCTAATTATATACTAACCTGAATATACAGATCCAAAATTGTATCTCATTTGTGATTTTAGCAAAAACTGATAGAATTAGTTTTCGTCTGTTGAGCTTGACTTATAGTAACTGGAGTTCACAACTTCACATGGTTGACAAAACCAGAGGCAGACCATGCATTGTTGAAAAAACTCATTATGAGAGGCAACCACTATGTTTTAGGTAACAATATCTCATATCTCTCACCATTAATTACTGATGGTAATTGGTATTCCAAACCAGGATGATAATTTTTGGACACTAAAACTATAATAATAAGATATAAATCACTAAATAAAGGCTGATAGATTATTTTCAGTATAACCATGATAAACGAAGAAAAATCTTTCGCCTCTTCTTCTGTTTTTGTTCCTTACTTTCTTATGTTGGTGGTTGGGGGGGGGGGGGTTGCAGGCTAAGTAAAAGAAGTTCCGTCTTTTGTCTTCACGAACATTCAATAGAAGGAGAAGAAAATGATGCTTACATGAAATAGCTGAACTCCCAATACGCCATAAGCTAAAGGCAAAGCAGCCTCCACAAATGGATATAATAGTTTCACATCTGGCGGTTCAATAGCATCGGGATCTGTGAAGTATTTGACTGCCTCTGGAGGAAGTCTATTTATCTGCTTCGTGAAAAATCAAACTTTAATCCATTGAAAGTAAATAGTGTGCATGAAAACATTATTAAAAAAAAATCATAAAATATGCCATCATACAACCAATGTATTCATGCACATTAGCGTACCTGAGATGCTATTCCTAGCTCCAACGATGAGCCAATAGTAAAAAGAAACAACAGAAGTGCAATCACATATTGCCAAAGAGTTGTTTGATCTGGCTCCGATACCTCTTTCCGGAGAATGCCAAAGCTGACGCGGGGCCCACCACGTGGGTCCGCTTCTTCAGAATTTGGTTCTTCCACCATGAATAGGTTGTATTTATCTCCCATTATCTCAGATAGCTGACTCTGAAGTTTTGTAAAAACATCTTCTCTCTTTCCTCGCAGATTGCCGAGAAAAAGAATGCCTTCTTCTAAATCACCAAATGGCTCTTCTTTAGTTACCCAAAAGGTTGAATAGCCAAAAAGCTTTTCCTTAATAACCTTTACATCAGCGGGATCAACCCTTTCTGGGCCCAGAAATTCCATCAACTTAAACGAATCTACCTGAAAATTACTGAAAGATGGTCCATCTGGCGAAATTGTCGGCAGCTGAGTAATTGAAAAAAATCAATTACAAGAGACATCAGTTATCCTAAATTGTCAGTGAAGTGAACTTCAATATTGTTAAATATCATATTATGTTGAGAATAGTGAAGAGAAGAAAATAATACAGAGATTACATGGTTCGTTCATTTGGTCTTCATCCACTAAACAGGTTCACACGGAGCTGCATCTTATTCATTCTCTTAATATGACATTCCAGTGACCACCTTATATATTTATATTGGTGAATTACCGATACTAAGAAGTAATAAATGGAGGAACTCACTCCAATATAAAATATAAAATCAAGAATATCACAACAATAAATCAAAGAGATATTGTTGTGATTTATCCATTATATCTTTGCACCCAAAATGAAGTGTCTATGGTTGAACAATGAACACCATACTTTGAAGTATTGTATTTCCTGTACTACTGCCATCACTACTACAACTTTTCTCTATCTTCCGGTTGCAAAATTAAGATCATTTCATAGTCAAAAAGTAAACTTTAATAATAATATCGCCTCTTCTTTCCCCACTCCCAAACCCATTCCTCCAACAGTTAGCCAACATGATTGATACTAAACACATCAAAGTAAAAACCTCAATTTCTCTAAACACAGCATATCTTTTACAAGACCATTTCAAATCAGAATCTCATGCACTCTAACAGCAATCTTCTACCTAGAAATTTACCTGCCATAATGTTTAATGTACTAAACATGGACACCATTTTAAGCCAATGAATTTACTGAAATACAACCAACAAAGGGAGGCATCCGCTTCAGGCACTCATACACAAGAGGTGTAAACGAATTGAATCGAACCAAACGATTTATTATTGTTTGAATTACAATCAAGCTTCAAAATCTGTGTTTTAACTTGTTCGATTGTTGTTAATCAAGCCAAACTCAGGTAGTTTGATTCTTTTTACATGTTTTCATTATTTTTTAGTAATCCAGCTTCAAAACTCATCAAACAAAAAAAGTTGTCCGAGTTCGGTTTGATATGTCAATAAATCAAGCTAAGACGAGCTTTTAGCGATTGACACGAGTCAAAATATCGGATTAATTCAGTTCGTCTTCCAGTTCTAACATAAACAATGCTAAAAAACTGTTACTTCCTACAACTAATTGAAAATTACATAAACTTTAAACCAACATAAATAGTACCAAAATAACAATAAAATATTACTCACTCGTGAAGACGTTGAAGCCTGTGAATTATCAGCATTACCATCGGATTTCTGCTCAATTGTAGCCATATTCGAGTTCTCATTACTCTCTCTATCGCCATTATTAACACTAGTATTAT
Source organism: Verbascum thapsus (assembly GCA_963669365.1). Classification (NCBI taxonomy): domain Eukaryota; kingdom Viridiplantae; phylum Streptophyta; class Magnoliopsida; order Lamiales; family Scrophulariaceae; genus Verbascum; species Verbascum thapsus. Next base: position 7,239,933 of record OY770114.1, read on the forward strand.
CATCGTTCTCATCGTTGTTACCATTAAGACATGACCTAATTACAATATTAAACCTAAAATTCCCCTTGGAAATCAATCTTCGCCGCCTGTTAACCACAAATTCACCGCACAAAACACAGTTATTACGATTGTTACGAAGTATTTCTCTGAAAGCGCTCCGATTGGGAGGGCTCAAACTGAAACTACAGCTAGATAACGTCCCCATTTTCAATCCTTAAATGATACAATTCATGTATGTATGAATATAACTATACATATATCTTCTTTGTCCATGGTTACACCATTTCAAATTATCTCATTTCCTTTTTTTCTTTTTTTTTTACCCTTTTTACTTGGTGATAAATAATAGAAAAACATTACAATATATATTTTTTTCCTTTTTTATATTTATTAAAAGTTAGGGCTAAAAACGAGTCGAGTAAAATTGGTATTTTTGTTCGAATTTGTTTTGAAATTTATCAAGATTTGAAATTTGTATTTGAGTTTAATTTACTTTTTATTGAGCCGAACCCGAACAACTATGATCAAGCTGAACATAATTGGAGATTGAGTAACTTGATTTTCTTTTTATTTTATTATTATAGAGAAGTTCCAGCCATTTATTTATCGAATACAAAATGTTGATCAAATTAAGTTTGATATATTAATAAATTAAATTTTAATAAACTTTCAGTGATCTATCTTAAGTTAAGTAATTGGCAAAATTAATTTGATATATTAATACGTTAAATTTTAATACACTTTTAATTATCAAATCTCAAATTAAATATCAAGAATGTATTGGTTTATCTTTATATCTTACATTGCCATTGAAACACAAAATTATTGAATGTACATATTTCAAAGTGAGCCATTTAAATAAAGCATAAATATGCGTTAATTTTTAATAAACTTTCTATTGGGAATTAATATTTTTTTTTCTTTTGGTATTTTCTTTAATATTTGAAAATGGGCTTTCTGTCCGCCAATATGTCGGGTTTGGGCCAGCCCATGTTTGAAGAATCTGACTTTTTTTTATTAAACCTTATATACGGACCATTAGAAGGGAACATGGCCCAAGTCCAGCTATTTTAAAACTTTGGAGAAATAATATGGGTAAAATAATATTAAAAAAAAATATATGATGGATGGATACTAATTCAGATACTTCTACATAGATATTAAATACGATAATTTGTAAAAGATTTAGGATTTCATACGATTTCAAAACCATAGTTCGACATGCATATACATATACATATAAAATAAATATTTGACTAGAATAAGTAAATTAGATGTTCGATTTCAATTTTAATATAATTTGTCCGCATATAAACTTCAATAAAAATTGTTGGTTATAAATTTAAATTCCTCTTTTTTAAGCTCTACATGCATGAACAATAAGATAAACAAATGTTAAATAATAACATAATCCTCAATTAAATATAAAATATATATACTTTCAATCATATATATATATATATATATGTATGACTTAAACGAACATAAGTACTTTATTGTCTGGATCTCTGTCGTAAATCAGTGAAATAATAGTCAAATATCATATAAATAATGCATGACCGTGAATATGATCTCTTATGCACAAATTAGATATGGATTATTGATTTTTTATTTTATAAATTGACCTCATTTTTTTTTTCACAAATCAGAATTCTATTATTATTTTATTTAAAAACAAATATTTTGTATTAGAAACGTCTTAGAGGTGTATCGAATTTACACAATATTGTGATATTTTGAAGTATTCATACTTTATAATTGAAAATATTTGAATTCCAATAATGATTGAATTATTTGATATCGAATCAAATTTGTTTGGTGGAAATAAATGAATTTACTATTTCTCCTTCAATTCAATTTATAAAGGACATTGTCCAATATCATTAGGACTTTGATAGTTTGATGTATAATAATATAATAATATTAATTTTAATTATCAATATTCAATTTCGCCACCCTGTGCCCACATTCAATTGTGTGTACTATTTATTAAAGGAAATAAAGAAGAAGAAAAATTATATCATGAACCGACAATGAGGACAATTATTTATTTACTTATAAAAATTTAGTGTTTTTTTTAATTTCACCAAGACCAAAAATTTACAATAATGTTAATAATACAGTATGATAATATTATCGAATATAGTAATCGGGCAACATCTGAAAATTTAGACGTGAGATGATAATAAATATTTAAAGACCGAATTAATGTACACCATTAAAAATTACTCATTAAATACTAAATAATGTAGTGATATCGAGTTCAAATTTATCGGAGCGATACGCAAAAGCTCGAAGAAAGTTGTTTTAAAAAAATGGAGTTATTCGAAGTAACAATGTTAAAATTTAAAAATAATAATAAAAAATTAAGTGACAAAAAGTTACTTCAAATAATTTTAATTACCGAATTTTTGGACTTTTTGTTGGCTCGGATGAGATATATTTTTTAATATTGGATATATAGTCAAGATTATTGATCCCGAATAACTTAGAACTAGAATAATTGTTAATTATTTTGTTATCTTTAGTTGTTTTCCATTATAAATACTTAGCTATTAAATAAAATTAAAATGAAATCAATAATATTGAAAAAAATAAACAAAATTTTCTGAAATAAATGTATTTGATGTGAGGTCTGTCTCATTATGTAACATCAAAACTTTCATCTTCAAGTTTGGATTTTATCTTCTAATCAATTGGCCCTCCAATACTGTAGTAAGCCTAATATCTAGGCTATAATTAAGGGAAATAAATGCTGTGAAAGAATTAGGAAGAATTAAATATTTTTCTAACTAATGTCCAATCAGTCACAAATTCAGTTGGTTGTCACCTTTTTAAAAAAAAAATTAAAATATCTTATTCATTATACTGGTTAAGAAATTAGAGGGGTTTTCATGATATGATGAATTACCTTAAATTTTGATTAAATACTGTGTTTTTCGTTTCTCAATGTATTTTAGTTTCGTAAGTCTAAGATTAAGAAACGACCCACGACAGATTAAGTAGTATGTTACTGGATAGCGGGTTGCGCTCAGTGATTTTGAGCTGCCTGCGTATCTATTTTGATAGGATCAAGCATTTTTGTAACTCATATTGTACTCCTCAATTTTAGAAGACTCAGAAAATATCAAGTGTTTCTAATTTTTAGAATATAAATCAGATAATGAATTTTTAGTTGATTAAAATGGTATTTATATTACGTACCAATATTGGGTCATGACTCTGTCTCACTGGTTTCAATACACAACCCAAGATAATAATAATATGTTAATATCATACTTATATATAATCATTTAATTAAATTACGAGAATACTTTTGTTATTAGATGAAATATTACTATCGAAGGATTTAGTCAAAGATTCAAAGGGTCCAAAAAGAGCCTCCACATGGAATTAAATAACCTAAGATTATATACAATTATGATATTTGTAGCTTAGGTAATTGATTTTAATTTGGACAATAGACATTACCCGGGGCTCTCCTTTTGTTTATGTGGCCTCTTAACTATTTGCTATGTGTCCTAAAATAAGTTTCAATTAATGGACTTATATATTGACTTTTCTTATTACATTAATTACTTCCTTTTATGTGTATCAGATAATATCATATTTGAACCTTAGATTTTGGTATGTGTTTATAAACAATCACTTTTAAGTGAGAAAAATGATCAAGTGTAATGAAATTAATTTTATTGTATATAAATTCTAGCGTCATGTTAGGGTAATTTGCACTTTACACCCTGAAAAGAGGGCTAATAGGCACTTTGCACCCTAAAAAAGAAAAAATAGCACAACGCACCCTGGAATTAATTAAGTTTTGGCAAGTTGCACCCTATTTAATTTTTTACTCAAAATCTCATCTCAATAAGGGTAAAAATATTCAAAGAAAAGCGAATCCCCTCCGTTCTACCTTTCAAAATAAGAAATTTGAAACCATATTCAAGCTGCAACTTTCTTTTTTTTTTTTTAATTTTAAAAATATAAATTTTGAAGACGATATTTGAGAACTTTAGAAATGGGGAACTTTTATTTTGCTTTATAATCGTATTATTTTGAGAACTTTTTATTTATTTTGTTAAAACCTCCATAAATGTAGCATATAATATTTTTAATATAAGTTGATTATATATTTTGCCTTTAGAAATTTATTGGTATTTCATGGCTGATTTTCCCCTTTCAAAATGAAATTTTTGGTTGAAAAATTAAATAGGGTGCAACTTGCCAAAACCTAATTAATTCCGGGTGCGTTGTGCTATTTTTTCTATTTTAGGGTGCAAAGTGCCTATTAGCCCTCTTTTCAGGGTGCAAAGTGCAAATTACCCCGTCATGTTATATAACATCGGTTATAGTTTACTGTTTTTTCACTTCTTTCAAATATGATAAAATTAGATTGCATCCAATAAATTCATTTAACTTGATTTACATAATTTATATTTACTATAACAAAAAAAAAATGATATCATATCAAGTTCAGTGAGTAAAAATTGTGAAAATAGTATTTTTTTTTCTATATTCCAATAGGACTTTGAAGTAATGAACTTGTCCAATAAATTATAAATGTGACATGTCCAACATTCTTTGATATGAAAGAACTCTCGTGGTAACGTTTAGAAAATTGTTACGCTGATCGTGTAATTTTTACTTTTTTTATTATTGAAAAATGAAATACTCTTTAAAAAATTGTTATGCTGATCGTTTATTTTTTATTTTTTGTCATAAAAAATAATGACATAATCGTATTAGCATTTTAAAATAATAAATTGAAATCAAAAAATATCAATTAATCTTTGGAGGGAGTGGTCCCTAAACAAAATTTTTCATTCATTTTTTGGGATAAAGATGGATTATTCATGAGGATCATAACTAGAGGAGGGGAGGGGGAACTCTTGTATCACATGCATTGCCAACTCATGACTATCGTTAGGTAGCTTTGATTATAATGTGTGGAAAAGGATGTAACAAATTTTAAAATTTTATTATCTTGTGGTGATCATAATTATAAAACCAAATTATTTCATTCAATAATAAATGAAGATATTTTTTAGGCACTATTTTGAGATTTTTTTATATAATTTTTACGTTTATATTAAGTGACTCTGAACCTTGATATTTGAATTTTAGCGAGAAAATGTAGGGAATATTTCAAGATAACATCAATTAATGGTACTTATATTTTTACTTTTATATTCCTTTTTATATGAGAATCAACAAGCCAAACATAAAAAAAAAAAATGAATATGTATGCATGTCTATAATTATGGATTTACTTAGCATTAAGAAGCAAGATGAACAAGATAAATAACCAAAATTTAGACTTGAATAGACAATTTTTTTTTATCATGAATTATGATTAATAATTAATTTCAATTTTTTCTCATGAAATGAAATTGATTTTGTCCTACTTAGGGTTTGTGTTCCGAGGAGAAGGGAAAGGAACATGAAGAGTGATCACCCAAATTTGTCCAAAACATTTGTTCCAAATTAACCTACACACATATACATATACATGCATATATATATATATATATTTCATGGATTTAATTTAACAAAAATAGATCAATACAAAATAAACCACAATTTCGAAGCATATAATCCCATAAGCACCTAAATACAAGTGGTAACAAATTTCTATTCAAAATCGTCTTTCATCTTATATTTTACTCCAAATTACAGATACATATATACACACAATCATGTGTACACAATTCATCAATTCATTAAATTTACGAGACTTTTTTATATATATAAAATAAAATACGAGACAAAATATCAAATTTCGTATATATATAATATCTCTATTTTCTGCACCGAAAGGTGAAGAAATTCACATGCATGCAAAGCTTCCCTCTTTGTGAAGGAGAAGTCTGCAAATTAAACACAGCATTTGCAAGACTTTCGTGACACTGTACCGTCCAATATATATAATCCTTACTGTCTTTTTACTTTCTTTTTAATTAGTTCTTATTGTTATTGTATACTTTTTGTGATATATATACATATATATATATATATAAACCCTACTTTTTATTTATACATCGACCATCTAATACTTCAGCATGAATCCTAGTCACGTCCAAGTCTCGATTTTTTTTTTAAAATTTTGAACGTATAAGTAAATAGAAGATAGATTTTTTTTATCTCGCTCAATAATTTAGGAATGATTCACTTATTTATGTTAGTGCCAAACCCTAATCTTGGATTTGTCACTTATATGTAAGTATTTACACGATAAGTTATGCGAATGTCACATTTCGCGTTACATATATGCACTAAAATTATAAACACACATTATATTTTTCTTAAAAATTGTTATAAGCACGAGTTAATGCTATTTTATCTCTTATTATGGAATAAAGAAAAAGAAGAATAAAGAAGGAACGATCAGTATAACAATCCTCTTCTACATGATCATCGTAACTACTACTAGAAAAAAAAAACGCTATAATATGACATTAATGCCATAATAACCCTCTTTTAACTTTTGATTATATCAAATTAAATATATATATATAATTTGTGTCCTATATATATGTCTAACAAGAAATGTGACATTCGTAGAATTTATTATGAAAAAAGGAAAAAAGAAGAATAGATAAGGATGATTAGTATAACAACCCTATTGTATATATGTACGCTATAACAACTACTAGGAAAATAAAAACCAAATTTTTTATAATATCACATTGATGCCATAATAACCCTCTTTTAACTTGTGCTTATATCAAATTAAAAAATATATAATTTGTGTGTATAACTTTTAGCACATGTAACAAGAAATGTGACATTTTCGTAGAACTTATTATGGAAAATAGAAAAATAAGAATTGCCGATCAATATAAAAATCTTCTTTTATATAGTAGTCATAACTATTATTAGAATAAAAAACACAAAAATGTTATAATATTATATTAGAATAAAAAAATGAAAATGTTATAATATCATATTAATGAAAAGTTGGCATTGACAGTTTATATTTCATATGTAGCATATCAAATCATTTATTTTTATAATTATTGTGGGGCTACTAAAGTTACATTCAACAATTTGATCATACACTCTCTTTCATTTGGCCACGGATTTAATGTTATGCTTTCGGTTTATTTAATGTTCTTATTTCAAGTCCCCATCTCTACTCGTCGGCTATAATAAATATTTTCAATATTGCATTATGTAATTATTAAATTTATCAATAATTAATTATTCAGATCAGTCAAACATTTACCCAATTATCATCACTAATCAGTATCAGCTCTATTATTTATAGCTAAATTCTATATAGCGTGATACTTAGGGGGGGAAAATTAAATGAAACAAAATATATGTAGTTTTATTTTATTTCCCTTTCTTTTTCGAGGAATAATTATCTAAGAATTTCTTTTCTTTCGAAAATATTAGCTTCATTAGTACATTCGGTTAATGTAATATTTAATTTTAATTATTCAATGATTCAATAATCTTTAATAATATAACATATATCAAGATCGAATTATACTTTAAAAGAACATATTAATAATATCATTAAGGATTAACTCAGGAAAAGACCAATAATTTTTTAAACAAAAACAATATTTAATTATAATACAAAGAAATTAAAGTGACAGAAGAAGCATTTAGCAACAATGTCTATTAAATTACAATTTTCTAATTTAAATTAAGGAAAGAAAAAAAAAACAATAGAGTGATCCAATTTTTGGAAACCCTAACAGATAATTAGTCACTATTTCTCCATCCAACATAAAATTCAAATTTTTTTTTTCAAAATTCAGTAAAATATTGGTGAGAATTAACACCTTCAACTTGAGCTGCATTCTCATCAAGCAACCATTTTTCCAGAAATGACAATGGATGATTATAGTTATCGTTATCGATCTTCGGTTTATTCTCATGCAGAAAATGAGCCTTTTCTTGATCCATAAATCCACTATTTTCAGAGCCCTTATGACTTGAATCACAAGATGATAATTTCTCACTTACCAAATTGTGATTATCAAAACTTAAACCACATTCAAATTCATCAATTGTCAATCCATTTGTCCCTTGATTATAATCATCACTCGATCCAATCGGGTTTTTCTCGATTTTACTATAAAATTTGTCTCGATTTTCGTTGATCGTGTTGGAAGTTGAATCGAGGGGAGATGATCTCATCCATCCTTCCAATAGTCTTGATATATTCTCGGCACTCGAGGCGTAAATCGACGAATTTTCGCTCGATTTTGTGGTATTATTCTCTATAATTCTTCGATCGGTACTATTATAAGTACTTTTCGACATGAAGTGATGATAAGAAGTTGAATGATCATAAGCCATTTGGGGTTCCATATTTGTAGATAATTGGAACTTCTTGAGCTTCTTCTTGAGATGCGTATTCCAGTAGTTTTTAATGTCGTTATCTGTTCTTTGTGGCAAGTATGTGGCTATTGCAGCCCATCTGCAAGAATAAAATACGAACAGTTATAAAATAATTTTTTATTTTGTTATCGATGATAATCAAATATTAGAAAAAAAATTACTTGTTTCCCAATAAAGCTTGGAGATGGATTATCATCCCTTCTTCGTGTGGCGTGAAATTGCCCCTCTTGATCCCGGGTCGAAGATAATTCGTCCACCGGAGCCTGCAACTCTTGCTACACCTCAACAAGCCTAAACGAACAATGAAAAACACGAAAAAACTATAAAAAAACCAGCGAATTTAAAAGACTAAATCGATTATATAAATAACACGAAAAACTATCAAAACCCGCGAACTTAAGAAACCAAATCAATTATATAAGTAACACGAAAAACTATCAAAACCCGCGAACTTAAGAAACTGAATCGATTATATAAGTAATACGAAAAACTATCAAAACCCACGAACTTAAGAAATTAAATTGATTATATAAGTAACACGAAAAACTATCAAAACCCGTGAACTTAAAGAAACTAAATCCATTATATAAGTAACACGAAAAACTATCAAAACCCGTGAACTTAAAGAAACTAAATCCATTATATAAGTAACACGGAAAACTATCAAAACCTGCGAACTTAAGAAACTAAATCGATTATATAAGTAACACGAAAAACTATCAAAACCCGTGAATTTAAAAGACTAAATCGATTATATAAGTGCAAAAAATACCAGTATTTGTAGGTATAGCTCTCCAATTTCCAGGGCCATGTTCTTGAATATATGACACTAAAATGATGTCTTCTTCAGGAGTCCATGGACCTTTCTTGATTCCAACTTTATCACAACATGGAGGCCTTCCCATTTTCTTGTGTTTTTTTAGGGGGTGTGGGGTGAAGGATAAGGGGTGGGGTGGGGTGAAGGATAAGGGGAAAATAAACTTAATTGATGAACTTTATATAGCTAGTGATATGAAGTGTTGTTCAACTATAAAGGGGTGGTATATATATGATAAGAGGCCAAAAAAGAAATAAGGGTAGCCTAGTTATTCACTTGGTTATTGGTGTTATAAATACATAAAAAGTCAATGTGGCTAGCTATACCCCATATCAATGAGAAAAATCTGGTTTGAATCGAGTTTGATTGGATCGAAACTGATCACGTAATGAGTAAATTATTTGTGTTTATAATTGAATTTTAAATTTTGATTAGTTCTAGAACGAGGCGTATCGCACTATATTCCGCTTTCATATGCACAACAAGTATATATAATCTTATTTCGGATTTTCTGTGCTGAAATATATAGTGTATTATTTTGTATTATAGTTTACTTATGCGCGATATGTATATATATATATATATAATTGAAAAATGTTATATACCAATATTTTTATATCATTTATTTTCAAGCCGCTTGAATAGAAAATTTAGATGTAATAAATTCATTAAAATCAATTAATTGCAAGTGATTTCTTAGTAAAACAGAGGTGAAAAGTAGTGATATATAAAAAGTAGTATATAGCATCATTTTATATAATTTATGTTAATTTATATTTTTTTAGATTTCTTTATACATCTATTATAAATAGGTGAAGTGATGTAACAATATTTCTAAACGATACATCCAAAGTAGTTAAATTCCATGTGCGTCAGTCAAACTTATATTCTTGAAAGTTTTTATTTACACAATTTGTATAAATAAAATGGAATACGAATTGATAATCTTTGAATCGAAGATAGAAAAATTAACAAATTATAACACAAATATCATCAACATTTTCTTGTAATTTATTGGTTATCCAAACTCGAACCCAATTATATTTTCGAAGATTATAACTTTAATTTTTTTTTTTTTTTAATTTACCCCTCTTATGGGATGACGTGGCGGTACAACAATCTTTATTTTTTGTTGACCTAAATGAATAAAATAAACTGTCCTACTTAATTTACTTCTTGATTATTATTGTCCATTATTGAGAAGCAATCAAATATTTTTTCCGCCAAAGACAATAAAGTACCCTCTGCCATTATGTTTGTACGTTTGAAAAAGGCATCCAGGCCCCCCTATGCAAATGCAATAATATATCCTAGTATATATATATATATATATATATGTATATATAGATATGTGCTACTGTTTGACTGTTTGTTATCTGTATATTATGGCAGTTAATATGATGGTTGTTGAACATTAATTCACTATCAATATTTGATTTATTTTTGTAATCTTCCTTCATTTTTCTTGCCAAAAGAAAATGATTTGAGAGGTTTAAATGCCTCTTGGTTAATAATTTAATATGCAACTTTTCGAATTAATATTATTTTGCTAAGCATAATGATTATCAGTGTGCAATATATAATACTAAGAGATTACAACTTCTGTGCTACTATATAAAATATGAGTTTATAGTTTTGTTGATTTTTTTTTTTTATATATAAAAATCCCAACCGTACCAAATCGCCCAAAACCACACCCTTGATTTTTTTTCAAAAATGATAATCTAAAACTTGTGTAACATAAAATTGCACATAAAAATTCGATTTCCGAAAATAAAATAAAAATCCAAAATCGCACCAAAAACACTCTAATTTTTTTTTGGGGTTAATTTCAATTGTATTAAAATAACCTAATTTTTTAATTACCAAAAAAAAAAAAATTCTAAAGGTTGAATTCCGGCGTTTGCCATTAGTAAGCAAAAATAAAAAAGAAATATAGAAAAGAAATTCAGGTAAACAAAATACCCAAAACCCAAATTATATTCATCCCAAAAATTGCATCTTTAATTTACAGCAAATCTTCAATCTCATGGCTGAGGAGAAAGAGGACTCAAAAGTCAACCCTCCCCATCAATCTCTACCCGTGAGCTTTCTTTTTCTTCTTATGTTTTCGGTTTGATCATACAGTTCAAAATCCAGTCTTTGAATGATAACTATTTGAAGATTAGTATTTGATGTATTTATTCAGTATTTAATCTGTCCCTTTTTGTTCTGTTTTATGCCTGCCTAGCTTAGAGACTATTTGATAATGGGATTTCGGTATATATGTATACATATATATATATATATATGTTTTGTAATTATTGGATTATGGAAAATTTGTAGTTTTTGGAGGTATTGTGCAAGAGTTCAGGCAAAATTAGGCGATTTTCAATTGGAACTGAAGCGGGTTTTGCGGTTAATTTGATAAACAAAAAGTTGCTCAATAATGGTGGTGATGGGGATGGTTTATTGGTATCTCACATTGAGGCAGTTAAAGAAGGAGATGAAGAGCCTATTAGCTTTGGCCCCAATTCGTTGCTCATTGATTATGGATTCGGTTGGAAATTGCAAACGGTCGTTGAATCGAACGGTGAATCGCTTTCTGTTTTTGGTGAAATTTTAAGAATTTTTTTCGAAATTTTATCCTATGAAGCTCATGAAGATTTGGGATATAATTGGAGTTTGTATTTGTATGTTTGATTGTTGGTATGAAGTGTAATGCTTATTGTTGTGTTTTCTTGTTGTAGGTGATAAAGGAGTATACATTGGCACAACAAGAGTTCGAAAAGCGTCTCCTAAAGTAAGAGGCTTTTTGTTTGAGAAACTTGGATTTTGTGGTTGATGGATTTTTTTTATCGAAGAAACAAAACTCAAAGTTTGGGGTTGTTAAATATTAGAAACATTTCGAAAAAGTGGTTAAATTAATGTCTCATTGTGGATTAGGTGGAATAATTTTATGTACCGAAAAATGTTGAAATCATAAACCAGGTGCAATAACTAAAGGTAAAATCAGAAATGAAGATAGTGGCATGAAAATCAAATGCAAGAAACTATTCTTGAATGAGATGAAGGTTATAATTCTTGATACGAAATCTCGGGTTGTGAATAGCTGTCTAGCAAATATGTACCTCGTTTTGTTTCAATTTCGTAAATGAAGTAGTCCATAGCAAAAGGGATTTTCGATTTGGCACTCAAAAATTCATTATTTGTTAGTGTTAGTAGTAGAATTTTAAGCCCTAATATTGTTCTTAATGCACGATTAATTAACTGTTTTCGTTTACGAAAGTTTAGGTTGTAAGATGACATTAAGGGCTAGCTTTCTTATGTCGTTTCATACTGATATGCGCCTTTTTGTTGTAGATCCCGTATAACGGGTGGCTAAATTTTTAAATAACTAAATAAAATCATTTTTACTTTTGCTTGCATTATGCAACAAATTACCTAATATGCTCATAGATGATTTTGGCCATTTTTGCTCATTCATTTTTACTAATCTTTATTAGCATACTTTTATAAGTTTTGTTAGAATATATTCACGGCATTTACTTGACAAAACGAATCGTGGTTTTAGGATACAACTCATACTTAGGTCGTTTATCTTTTCGATTTTATATTGGAAGTGAATCTAAAAACTCTACTTGCAAATGTATAACGGTGTTCTAATTCTCGTAATTGTGAAAATCTAGTTTGCAAAAGGCTCGTTTGATGTTTTATCGTTTTTTTTTTTTTTGCAGGAAATTGATGATCCAAATTCGACAGGGATAATAAAAGGAAATCCCGTCACTCTCGTGTACATTGCAAAGATATTGTTTGCTTTTGTTCTACTATTTGTTTTTGGCGCGGTTTTCACTTTGGCTCTCGAAAACCTCCCGAGATTCATCTTATATGTCAATTCATCGGTATGATTTTGGAACGTATTATGTAATATTGCTTATATACTCTGCAGATAAAACAGTAAATAGCGATTTTAAGTGGAAATTTTGAATGGATTTAATGCCATTGGATATGTATTTAATTTTCATTTCATGAACATAATTTGATCCCATTTTGTGCTCAGCCAGTTCATGGCTAGAGGGTTTTTACTCTACTCTTCGTCCCGATTTTTATTTTCTTGCGTCTCATTTTTTCTGTCGATTTGCTCGAGGGAATTTGTGGGTTTTATGCATTTAATGTACAGTTGCATTATTACATCTAATATCGAATAAAATTTTCTATCACAAACTAGCCTTTTGACTAGGATCGAGTTTAATCTTTATTTATGCGATTATGCGAACATCATGAAAATCAAAAACACGAGAAATCATGCAATTCATGAAAATTAACGTATGACATACTAGTCTTTCGACTAGGCGAGTAAAATAGGATTGTGAAGAAGTCGAGGATATTTTCAAAAATATAGATCGGATTTGCAAACGGACACGAACAAGATGTTTTTTTTTTTTATAGATATAATACGTTAACTGAATTGATCGATATATTGTTACATTTGCACAATTGCTATAAATAGATGTAATAAGTGGACAACATAAAATGATCCAAAAACATCTATTCTTACCCTGTTAAAACTAGTTCGACAAATCCGGGCTAGTATTCTACTCTTCGTCCAACTCGTGCTTAACAAATCAAACTCAAACGAAGCTCTAATTTCTTCATCTGGTTCAACTAATTCATGCGCAATATTCAAACTATTCTAATAACCCTGATGAAGGCATAAATCTCAAGCACCAATTCGATGTTTTTGAGCATCAATTCACTTGGATAAGATTGGTTCGATACCATCAACCAACGTCTAGTTTCGTTTAGAGTTAAAACTCAAACTTGCCCACGTATTTAAATTTGATATCGCCAAATTTGTAAAGCAAGTCTCAAGCTCGTACCTGATGCAGTCAAAGGTTGGTTTGATATTGCATCTTCATATCTGTATCAAAAATTCTTGATAAAGTCGAGATTAAATATTATCAAAGCTTCAACACAGCTATAACTAGATCCCTTTGAATAGTACATTTTAGTGAGAGTGAAGTAAACCGAACAAAAGGGAATGAAAAGTAGTTTTAGTTTTTACACGATACCCGAAATTTCTGCATAATGGTATCGAGAAGTTCAAGGCAAGAGAAAGTCAGTTCGAGTATTCCAAATTAAATTCGATATTACCAGACAATAAAAGACTAATTGTTGTATATTTACATAGTAATATTAATAATATGTAGTCCCACATGAGATTTTTATGTATGTTGTGTCCCACATTTATAGTGTAAAATGAGCTCCCATGTGGCACTACATATTATTAATATTACTATGTAAATATACAACAATTAAAGTGAGCTCCCAATGAGCTCCACAATCAATGTGGGATACATAAAAATCCCATGTGGGATTACATATTATTAATATTACTATGTAAATATACAACACTAGGAACTTACAGTTGAGGAATGTTTCGACTTTTTACTTCTAATCCGGCACTCTTTTAGTTGGCAACTACTGCTGCTAAAATCTTGCAAAGGGTGATATTTCACTGAAGCTAGCTGTTCTTTAGCAACGTCAAGCCTTCTTTTCTCTACTCGCTGCAATGGGCCATAAACCAAATCGATAAATATCTAACAAATAGCACAATATTAAACGGAAAGTTAAAAAGATATATACTTACAAGGGCTTTATCAAACCCTGCAATCTGTTTTTTGCAAAGGCTAAGTTCCATCTCAAGTGCATTAATACGAAAGTCAACTGGCACGTTGTTTTGCTGTATTATCTGCTTTTGACTACCCCGGATAATTTCCGGCTGCCAAACATTCAATGCAACAGAGGCTCGCCTGACAATATCAGAAATAGAATATTTGAACTTTTCTGATAATAGGGATCGACGAGTAAAACCAAATGCAAGATACAAAAAGGCTAAAAGAAAAACACATCAAATACAATATGCTACAAAATACAATATACTATGACAATGCATTTGGAATCGTAACCTTTTCATGGGCACAGAAAAACCACTTAAAAACGCTGTACTCCGCGATTCTCATGTCATCGGTAAAACTTTTATCATAAAACCCAAAACATCAATTGCAAACTAGCTCAAAAAACAACTTTCTATTTGTTCCAATTACATAACATGAAAAGTAAAACACAAGTATTTCTACGTAAAATTTCCTCACTTCTCACAACATTACGCTGAAATACCATGCCAAAAAACAAAAAATTGGCTCATCTTTTTCTTGTCAGCAACATGACTAAAGCTCTATTAGAACTCAATTATGAAACTAAAGCAATTACACAAGATAACAAAGTTGTACATGTAACTGTAGCTACATTCAAAATAAGAATCCTTTATTACCTTACTCTTTGGAGATTCACCAACTCGGTGATTGCCTTATTCATTTTATCCTTCTCCTCGGAAGATTGGAGCTCTATATCCTGAATTTTCCTCAAACGGTCAGCTATTTCGCTCTCGATTCTCAATACAACTCGTCTGTGTGCTAGGCGTTTTTGTTCCCTCTCCTTCTCATACCTATAATCATTTTTACAACCAATCAATCCATAATAATGTACATAGTTATATTACCGATATAAAGCAAATGTTTTCACAATCAGATAATAAAAGGACGACCTATGGAATGAAAAATTTCCTTCTTTAGAGAATTATCAAATCATTTCAAGCTTATAAGTTTTGCACCTCATAGTACAATAACAAGCATCATCATTTCTAACTTCACTATTAAACCAAACAATTTAATTACTTATCCATAGGGCCGAATGAAAACCAGTTTACTCGATAACTCGAAATTGTTAGCTGAAAGCGAAAAAGCTTGATTCCTTGACATCTCAAACCAAACTTTAAGCGCGTTATGTGAGTTTGAAGCTTTGTATGAGCCAAAAAATCAAATTACCCTAGTTCAACTAGATTAAAACTCGTTCAATTAATAAAATCAGAACAGTTCATGAAAATAAATGGCGAAAAGAAAACCGTAATTAAATTACCTGATTTTGTAGAGGCTCTTAAACTTGCAGTTGGCAGTTGAAGACGAGTTAGAACTGGACTCTCGGATATAGCAATTATGGTTATTACTCAGATTAATATTGTGTATGTATGAAGGGAAATCGGAAAGAAGAAGAGGCGACCAAAGAGAATCGTCGCCGGCGAGTCTCCGGAGGCGGCGGCAGGTGATGGCGAGGCAACAGAGGGATTTGTAGTCTAGGGTTTTGCCTTCGATTCCGATTTCCATTATTCTTCTCCATAGCTCGTCTGGTAGCACCGATGACATTGTCCTCTCTCTGTTATTTTCTACAACTCTCTATTTACTATTTATAAATTATAAACCAATAGTTTTAAAATTTTGCAATAAAATATAATAAATAACATAAAATATAAATATAGGAAAAAAATATGTATTTATATTTTAAAACTATTTATATATACATATACGTTAATACTTAAAATTATATATATATATATATATTATTTATAAATTATAAACCAATAGTTTTAAAATTTTGCAATAAATAATAATAAATCATAAAATTTAAATATAGAAAAAAAATGTATTTATATTTTAAAACTATTTATATATACATATACATTAATAATTTAAATTATATATATATATATGTTGATATTAGAGTTGAAAGTAATGTGATAATAAATATCATAAAATATAAATATAGAACAAATATGTATTTATATTTTAAAACTATTTATATATACATATATGTTAATAATTAAAAATATATATATGTTGATATTAAAGTAATGTGATTAAAACACAATCTTTGAAAACATGTCTTGATTCCAATATTTATGATTCAATTAGTATCAACTATCAAGTAACAACATACTTTACATATTTGTCCATAATATTATATACATTGGGCTAACATTAAGATATGTGTATATGTTCATAATTGGTGCATTAAAAGTAACAAAGGGAAAATAAGTTGGAGTCATGATTGAAAACTCAAATCCTACTTAACACAAAATTAAGTTACCAAACAAATCATGTGGCCTTAATAAAACTTGATTTAATTCATCTAATCCAATTCAATAATACTAAATTGTATGGGAATTATTGAATGTCGATATAATGATATCATAAAGTGAAACGATAACACTAGATAAATCAACCAAATAATAATAACTAGAGAACATTGAACCTAACTCCAACCTTGCCAACACAAATATAGATCATGGGTTTTCGAGTTTATAGAATTTTAAAACAATTATGATTATAATTCACTTAAAATTTATCGTACATAAATGATTGTAGTTGTAATAGTTTGTTTAAAATCTTCTAAAAAAAATAAAATTACATAGAATTTAAGAATTCAATTGATTCGAATTTAGTCGTTCAAAGTTTGTCTAACCTTGATTGTTAAGATAACAAACCAACCTTAAAACATTTCTTTTCTGCTCAATGAAGCTCGAGTCGAACTCGACTTATGTAATAGAAAACCAGACTACTTAATCTCGAGTTCTCGACTTGACTAACGCGCTTTCAAATTCCATTAGAATAACAAGCACTGAAATTTTGATACTAACTTAAATAGATACGAGCAGAATCTTATTCGACTCACGTCAATTAAAATTATAACAATTCAAATCAAACTGTTTTTACCTTTTCACGATGTTAATACTTAGTACGGACATAATTTAATTTAAATAATGTATACAAGAATTTTTGAACTAGGGTTCCTCATGTCTTACCAACTTAGGGCAACTAGACAATAGTATCTTTACAATCCTTGACTACCTAATAAACAATTGACAACCCTTTTTTTAGCCCTTTATGTTCATGCATGAATGATTGCCATTTTTCATCTCTCTTTCTCAATCTCCTCAAAACTCGGAAGTTAGCTTAATTGCCCACCATAACAATGGAACTGCAACAAAACCATATCTCTAATTTCTCCAAAATTAGCCCACAAAATGTCATTAATCTTTAAAAAGATTCAATCTTTACCACAATCCCCTGTTTTTTTTCCTTTTATTTGTACTAATAGGAATTAAATTGATTCTTTTATATGGACCCTGTAATTACTTTTTGTTACAATGAATAAAATAAAATGAATATTAATGTTTGTTTAATAATAAAGGTTAATTAATGTCTTTAAAGTTCATATGCTGATTATACTCTGTTTTTTTTTTCCTTTCTTTTTTTAGCTTCTGTTAGTGATAGGCACGCTTGTCACCCAACGTACTATAATCATTCCCTCCATTCCCATTCCCACATCTCTCTCGCACACATACTTTTTCTCTTTCTCTTCTATCTCAACAGAACATTGTCTGTCTTTTGATTTTATCTTTTTTTTTTGTGTTGTTTTCTCCTCGTATTTTTCTTCATAACCCATATTTTTTTTTCTTGGATTTTTGGGACTTTTTTTGTCGATTGAGCTTAATTGAGTGATTATATTGGATCTGTTGGATTTATTTTCAAGTGGGCTTGAAGGGACTAATCGCAATCCTCCAGAAATAGAAGGTAATTAGAGTAACAGAATGCGGCTGTTTTTTCCTATGTTTCTTTGTCAACTTTGTTTCATGAAATTGTAATGTTAGATTGGTTATGTAATTCAATGCCCAATTGTCGTAATTTATGCGGGCTTCTCAATGTGTATGGGTTAGTTGGTGTATTTTAAGCGTCTAAAAATCGAAACTTGATTGTCATTTCATTTGGGAATGTGCTTATGCATTGGAAACTGTATTTCTGAGTTTTGTTATGTCTAAATGTTTGAAGGCAATGTAGTTTTGGTAAATTGTGCAATTGGCACAGAGTTTGAAGGCAATGTAGTTTTGGTAACATGCTCTTGTCAATGTGAAAATGAAGTGATGAAGAGAACTTTCTGATATATATATATATATATATATATACACACATATATACACATATATATGCACAAATATGTACCCTTTTCTCCACTTCTTCAAACGAAGAGAGTAGTTGTTAATCTAGTAATCAATTTGCACTAATCTTGATCAAAATGGATATGAAGCTAGTTCGGTTATTACATGTGGAATTTTTTAACAAGGTTGTCTATTTAGATTGGAGGTTAAACTTTTGCCGAGTAATTTCACTTCTATATAACATACTTGGAAATATCATTAAGCAATTAAGGGCATACATGCACATTTACAATTGAAACTAACTATTTGGTTGCTTATAATATGAGTATTTTGAGATTTTTCAAAAGAAAATTTATACTTGCTAGACAGTTATTTCGATGACCCCAATAGGGAATATGGTAGTTAATAAGAAATGGTATTCGTTATGGAGAGACGTTTTATTCTATAATTGCTGGAAAAATGTTGAACATTTGCTTATTCTGAGGTCAAATTCACACTGTTTTGAGATTTTTCACTCAATTTGTTTAGTTTTGCTCTATTTGTGTTCAACTTTAATAGTATTTTTGCTTATATTATGTACTTGTCTCTTCGTTTTTGTTCTTATTTTGCCGAGTTTATGACTATAGAAGGTTTTTCCATTATTGATTCAGGTCGAATTTGATAAGTGACAATTC
Organism: Verbascum thapsus; assembly: GCA_963669365.1. NCBI lineage: Eukaryota > Viridiplantae > Streptophyta > Magnoliopsida > Lamiales > Scrophulariaceae > Verbascum > Verbascum thapsus. Next base: position 7,259,587 of record OY770114.1, read on the forward strand.
TAATGTCTGCTTCAATGAAAGATTTGGATCCAGCTTTTCAAGGGGCAGGACAGAAGGCGTATCCTCGTTTTTTACATTTGAATTTTGCATGTCATTATAGAATGCATGTGAAATGTCACAAAACGAAATATAGAGCCTATTATGATAGAAATTACAATTGTTTTTGATACGATTTCAATTTCAATTTCGTATTATTATTAATATTGCTGAATTTACATCTTTATTGTCTATGAATCTACACATATTTGCCTCCTTAACTTACTGTAGTGGCATTGAGATATGGCGAATCGAAAATTTTAAGCCGGTTTTGGTCCCAAAATCTTCGCATGGAAAATTTTTCACCGGAGATTCCTATGTGATTTTAAAGGTAAATTTTGAAATTTTTCGATTATCGCGCAAATCAAAATTAGTACTTAATTTGACGTCTTAAGTCTCGTTTCTGCAGACCAATGCCTTAAAAAACGGTGCTTTACGTCATGATATTCATTATTGGCTCGGTAAAGACACCAGTCAGGTTAGTCCTTTATACTCCACTCCCCATTTTTCGTTTCAAAATTTAACCGCCTATATTAATTATCACTCCATTTATTGTCATCCGCAGGATGAAGCTGGCTCTGCAGCGATCAAGACCGTTGAATTAGACGCAGCTCTAGGTGGACGGGCTGTTCAATATCGTGAAGTACAAGGCCACGAAACGGAGAAATTTCTCTCTTATTTTAAGCCGTGTATAATACCTCAACAAGGTGGAGTTGCCTCAGGCTTCAACCATGCTGAAGCCGAAGAGCATCAAACACGTTTATACGCATGCAAAGGAAAACATGTTGTTCATGTGAAAGAGGCAAGTTTTATAGTTCCTTATACATTTTAAACGGGGTAAATTGCTTTTTTCGTCCCAAAAGTGTCACCATGTACACTTTTAGTCCCACGCTTCTCACTTTCCTCACTTTTAGTCCCATAAGTCGTCAAACTTATAAGTTTTGGTCCCTTGACCAAATTCCGTCCAAATTTAAACGGAACCATGCACGTGAGTGGTGCGTGGCCGTTACTGCAAGGTAAAAACACGGGAATTCTCCCTAAAAAGTACAAAATCGCAACAATTTTAAAGAAAACTTACAATAATTTGGGGGGTGGTTGTCTCATCGTGACATTCCTTGACCAAATTCCCCCCAAATTCCCGCGTTTGGGACTAAAAGTGAGGAAAGTGAGAAGCGCGGGACTAAAAGTGACACTTATGGGACGAAAAAAGCAATTTACCCATTTTTAACGATTAGTGATTTATATTAATTTTTTTTCTTAGTTAACGTCCTTTTTATTTATATAGGTTCCATTTGCTAGATCCTCTCTAAATCACGACGACATATTTATTCTCGACACGAAGTCTAAAATTTTCCAATTCAATGGCGTAAACTCGTCTATTCAAGAGAGGGCTAAGGCTCTCGAAGTTGTGCAGTATGTTAAAGATACTTATCATGATGGGAAATGTGAAATAGCTTCTATTGGTAAACATGCTACTGCAAATTTTGTCCTTTTCGGGTGTCGATGACTGAGTAATCGATGGATTATATTTTCGTTTTTTTCTCGTTTTTCTGCAGAAGATGGGAAATTAATGGCTGATGCAGATACCGGAGAATTTTGGGGTTTTTTCGGCGGCTTTGCTCCACTTCCAAGGAAATCGAAAACCGTTGAACTCGAGAGTAGCAATGGTGTTTCTTATAAGCTTTTTTGGTAGTAATTTTTCTCGTTTATATTATCTTTTTCATGCATCTCATGTTCATAATATCAATTATTATTATCGTAATTATTTTTGATAATTGTCGTTAATATTCAAGTCTTGAGAAGGGCGAGGCGGTACCTGTTGAAGCCGACTCTTTGACAAAGGAGTTATTAGACACAAATAAATGCTATATTCTCGATTGTGGGGTCGAAGTCTTTGTTTGGATTGGTAGAAGTACTTCACTTGAGGAAAGAAAATCAGCAAATGGGGTCGTTGATGTAAGATCCAAGATCCAAACATGGCAGTAAACTTCTCCGGTTTTTATTTTCGAGTCGTAATTTCATCAACTAACTCAATTGACTTATAGGAATTGCTTCAAAAACTCGATAGATCAAAATCTCATATAATTCGAGTGATTGAGGGCTATGAGACAGTGATGTTCATATCGAAGTTTGATTCATGGCCTCAATCCAACGATACAGCTGCGTCTGAGGATAGTAGAGGGAAGGTTGCAGGTACCTAATTGGGAAAATTTTAATTTTAATCCCGTAAGATATCGTAATTTTAGTTTTAGTTCTACACTTTATGGGATTTTAGAAGACGTCCCAATATTTCACATTAGTTACAATATTAGTCCTTTTTTATAATACTGTTAGTCCCATACTTTATTTTTGTTATTTTAAATTGCATTTATCCCCTTCAATTAAACAAGATGTATTGAACAACCGTTTAAACGAATAATGTTTGCCTCTAATCCCCTTGAAAAATAATTTAAAATTAAAAAGAAGAACATATATGTTTAGCCGGGATGTTGAACCATTTTTTATTTACTTCTAATTTTTGTGGGGGGTAAGTGGCAATAATATTTTTTTAAGTGTGTGTTTGATAACATTGTGTATAGTTTAAGGGGCAAAATGCAATTGTAAATAACAAAAAATAAAGTATATGACTAACATTGATTAAAAAAATGGCTAACATTGTAACTTTATGATTGTTTTCGAATTTTCATAAAACGTGGAATTAAAACTAGAATCGTAATATCCTGTGAGACTAAATTTGCAATTTTCCCTAATGATACATAAGGAATTTTCTTTTTTCTCCTTATCTTCACTGATCTTTGAGAAATATATTGTCATAATCTGTTAATTTCTTATTGCTGCTTTTATTTTGATTTTTTTGTAGCACTTCTAAAGCGCCAAGGAGTCAATGTTAAGGGTCTTTTGAAAGCCGATTCGCCCAAAGATGAACCTCAACTATATATAGACTGCACCGGCGATTTACAGGTGATGGCAAAAATCTCGGGATTTTGGTGATATTTATTTTATCTTTACAGTAAATTACATAAACACCACGTGTAACCTTCGTTACTAATTTATTAGTTTATTTGCTTACGTGGGCCAGGTTTGGCGCGTGAACGGTCAAGAGAAGACTCTTCTAGAAGCTTCTGATCAGTCGAAGTTTTACAGTGGAGATTGCTATATCTTTCAGTATTCTTATTCCGGGGAAGAGAAAGAAGAATATCTCATTGGAACATGGTTTGGAAAGCAAAGTGTTGAGGTGAAGTTTTTATCAAAAATACTTAAATTTATATTTAGCCTGGTTTATGGGATTTCTATATGAACAAAAAGAATGCATATAATGCATCTAGGGGTCGATGAGCAGGGATACCCAGACCCAAACCGGACCCACGAAATACCCAACCAAAATATTTTACCCAGATCCGACTCGGACCCGATCGCATACCCGATGGGTCCAAAAAAAGTTAGACCCGACGGGCCAAGTACATTTCGGGTTGGGTCTGTGTCGGGCAAATGCCCACGGGTAAACTTTGAGTATTGTTCAGATATAGACCCGCGGGTATTTGCAAAGGGTAAAATTCTGGTAAATACAAAAATTGGACCCAAACCCTAACTACCTAGTGTCATAGGATCCGGGTCTCTGACTTAGGAGCCGGGTAAGTTTCTATTGAACGGGTCCGGGTCTGGACAATCCCCGCCATTGACAAGCCTAAATGCATCTGAAGAAGAATTTTAAAAAATGAATAGGGATTCATGTCGTTTTCATCTCGGTTTCTTTTAACGATCAATTTTTGTTACAAATTTATTGAATAAATTGTTGCAAAAAATTTAGTAGCCGTCTTTACATATTTAAAATGGAAGAGTTTATGTTATGGAATAAGACGACACTATAAAATTTGACCCTTGTAATTGTCTTTCGAGACAAAATCTTGAACGATCTTAATTTATAAATTTCATTGCAAATTTATTGATGAAATTATTAATCATGCTTATTTTATACTCTATAGGAAGATAGGTTATCAGCGACTTCACAGGCGAGCAAGATGGTCGAGGCACTGAAATTCTTACCAACTCAGGCATATTAACTTCGTTCAATTATTTCATTCCGCTTTTACTTCTTAATGCTAACTTCTATCTTTAATTTTATATTAATAGTTTATTTTGCATGAATTTTCAGACTCGCATTTATGAAGGACACGAACCGATTCAGTTTTTTGCCATTTTTCAGAGCTTCATTATTTTTAAGGTTCGGTAGATTTCAAATACATACAGATTTAAAATTTCTCTTGTTTTTTTTTCAATTATTTTGATGTAAATTTTATTTGCTTTTACCAGGGTGGTCTTAGTGAGGGATACAAGAATTACATAGCCGAGAAGGAAATTCCCGATGATACGTACACAGACGAGGGACTTGCTTTATTTCGTGTCCAAGGAAGTGGCCCCGAAAATATGCAAGCAATTCAAGTTGAACCTGTAAGTTATTTGCAATATATCAAGGAAAAAAAAATCTGGAAAACGATTTTTAGCAGTAATTCTAGTAAAATTACGCATTTAGACTTTGTTTATGTTTTTGAGATAAAATTTTAAAATTTTCTTGGAAATTGGGTACTATAGAAATTCCGTTGGTGTTTGTTTATGTTTTTAAGAATAGGTTGAAAGTTGTAAAATATGTTAAATAGTTGTGTATATAATGATTATGTGAATAAAAAATATAGATAAAAAATTGTTAAGTATGAAAAAGAAAGTAAAATAATGATTATAGTAAATGATTTCATAGGTAAATGTATGAAAAGATGTATATATGATTGATATGTAGTTGCATAGGCGATTGAAAAAGTAGAGTTGAAAAAAAGAAAATTTGGATGAGAATTCAGCGTGTTAACTTTATTTTAAATTTGTGATTTAAAAACTTCAAAATGAAATTTGAAAAACATAAACAAACAAGTCCTTAAGTCTTCAAAAATGAACTTTTTTTGATCCCATTATTTCATGACCTCTTTTTTGACCAAATTTAAATTTTTAAAATTTAAATTTTTAAAATTTAAATTGCAAAAGGATATATATAATTTTTTTAATTTAATTCATTCAGGTGGCATCATCATTGAACTCCTCCTACGGTTACATACTACACAGTGGATCCACTATCTTTACCTGGTCCGGAAATCTTACAACATCTGAAGACCACGAGCTCGTTGAGAGGCTGCTCGATGTTATTAAGGTCTGATACTTGTAATAAAAAAACATCAAAAAATTCGAGATTTTTTCAGTTCGTCACTTAAACATATTATTACATAATCTCAAATATCATATGTAATAATATTTTAATCACTAGTTTTATTCTTGCATGTCGTATTTTGTACATGCAGCCGAATATGCAGTCTAAAACGCAAAAAGAAGGTACAGAAATGGATCAGTTTTGGGAATTATTAGGCAAAAAAACGGAGTACTCAAGCCAGAAAATCGGAAGAGAAGATGAAAGGGATCCTCATTTATTTTCGTGCACTTTATCCGAAGGTATTATTGTGTATTCTTCGTTTATTAGTTTTGAGTTTTTACTATTTTTTTATTTGTTTACATAAATTGAATTAACTTATTTCTTTTGCTCGTTTCTTGTTTTAATTACGACGAATTGTCATGCCGGTTTTCAGGAGATTTCAAGGTGTGTATTTTTCTCTATCATGTTTCTTTAGTAACAGAGGATTAAAACACTAATTCTTGATTAGTATTTGTTTATGTTTTTGAGTTAAAATTTGAAAATTTATTGGGAATTGTGTATCACGAAATTTTGTGTGAGAATGGTGTGTGTTTGTTTATGTTTTTAATAATATGTTGAAAGTTGTAAAACATGTCAAATTAATAGTGATAGGTTGATGGATGATGTGTAGAATGATTGTGATAGTTGGGGTATATAATAATTATATGAATAAAAAAATGAAAACATATAGATAAAAAATTGTAAAGTATGTAAGAGAAAGTTAAATAATTATTACAATAAATGATCTATAGGTAAATGTGTGAAAAACTGTATGTATGACTGCTAGGTAGTTATTTAGAGATTGAGTAAGTAGAATTTGAATGAGAATTTTGTGTGTTAAGTTTATTTGGAATTTTGTGATTTAAAAACCTGATAATAGAATTTGAAAACATAAACAAACAAGGCCTATATTTTTCGACTAAGACGTCAAAGGATAATTTCTTATTGCAGGTGACAGAGGTATACAATTTCAACCAGGACGATCTAATGACTGAAGATATATTCGTCCTTGATTGCCACTCGGACATTTACGTCTGGGTCGGGAAACAAGTCGAATCCAAGAATAAGACAAACGCTTTAAATTTGGGGGAGGTAATATATATATACATATATATATATATATTCGATTTTGGCTCTTGAAGTGCTTTATGTTGATGTTCAATAACTTATCTCATTATCGCTTTTTAACAGAGATTTCTAGAGCGTGATTTCCTTCTCAAGAAAATATCGATGCAAGCTCCGATTTATATTGTTACGGAAGGGAACGAACCAGCGTTTTTTACTCGTTTTTTCTCTTGGGACTCCGCAAAATCGGCTGTAAGTTTTCTCTCTAGACCTTGAAATACTTCTCGCGTTTCAAAGCTTTTTGATGACGTAATCGGAAAATTCTATGTTTGCAGATGCATGGTAACTCGTTCCAAAGGAAACTCGCCATTCTTAAAAACGGAGGCACTCCATTGTTGGATGTAAGTTTCTGTATTTCTGTTATCCCTTCTTTTCCTCACATCCTGAAAACTCGAAACATAAGGGTAAAATTGTAATGTGTTTTTTACTGTGGAAAAATGGTCGCATAAGATATCATGATTCTAGTTTCGGTCTCACGCTTTAGTAAATTTTGATCTGATAAAGTTGCAACATTAGTCATTTTTTAATCAATTTGAGTACAATACTATATTTTTGTTATTTAAATAGCATTTTAACCCTTAAACTATACAAAGTATGTCAAACACTCACTTAAACAAATATAATTGTCACTTACGCCTTAGAAAAATAAGAAGAAAATAAATAATGGTTGACGAAGATGATGATTGGGCCATGTTATGAGCATTATGGCTAAACCTATATGTTTTTTTTAATTAATTTTTTTTCAGGGGGTAAATGATAAATAATATTTGTTTAAGGTCCGTTCTTGAGGCAACATGCAATTTATAATAACAAAAATAAAGTATGAGACTAAAATTATTAAAAAATAGGATTAATATTACAACTCATGTGAAATGTCGGGACGTTTTCTGAAAATTCCGTAAAGTGTGAGACTAAAACCAGAATCGCGATATCCAGGGACAGGATTTTCCCTTTTACCGTCAAGGGGTTTAATTGCAATATCCTTTTATGTAGAGGGAAATCACGGTAAATTGTGAAAGCTCGGGGTGTTTTTCGTAATTAGCGTCTCATATTCGTTTTTTTATAGAAACCGAGGAGGAGAACACCCGTCTCTTACGGTGGGCGCTCATCGGCGCCGGAAAAACCACAACGTTCTAGAAGTGTGTCGTCTTTTAGTAATGCTGATAGAGTTCGTGTAAGAGGTAGATCTCCGGCGTTCAACGCTTTAGCGTCTACGTTCGAGAACACCAATTCACGGAATTTGTCGACTCCTCCTCCAATGGTGAGAAAGATTTACTCGAAATCAGTAACGCCAGATTCAGCTAACCCGAGATCAGCTGCTATAGCGGCAATAACGTCGACTTTCGAAAAACCGGCATCTGCACGGGATATCCTTATACCGCGTTCTCTTAAAGGTATGTACATAATTTCGTTTAAAGAATGATTACATGCACACCACTTCGTATGTTGAAAAATTAGAACGAAAGTCCGCAGGTAGGCTTGTCAATGGCTGGGGATTGCTCAGAACTGGACCCATTCAATAGAAAATTTACCCGACCCGTAGGAGACCCGGACCCGATGACACTAGGTAGTTTGGGTCCGGGTCCGGGTCCAATTTTTACTCGCATATTTTACCTGAAAAATACCCAAACATTACCGAAAGTTTACCCATTGAAAATACGTGCTGATCTATACCCGAAGTTTACTCGTAGGCATTTGCCCGACACAGACCCACCCGAAATGTACCCGGCCGGTCTGACATTTTCTGGACCCATCGTGTATGCGATTGAGTCCAGGTAAAATATTTTTTTTGGGGGTATTTCGTGGGTTCGGTTTGGGTTTGGGGTATTTTGTGGGACCGGTTTGGGTGTGGGTATTTCGTGGGTCTGGTTTGGGTGTGGGTGTTTTGTGGGTCTGATTTGGGTCTGGATATTTGATGTGCCTAAACCGCAAGCGCACGGCTTCGGTGCAGTACAAAAGATATCGTTCCCACGAGGACCGAATAATCAAGCACTAGCCTATCAATTATCAGTAATCTAAGCCTAACAAAAACACGAGGTAGATTGTAAAGAAAAACAGAAAACAAGAAAATTGATTTAAGTTATGTATGATTGGAAATTCCGGACTCAGGGTTCACCACGATAAACATTATCGACTCAATTATATTACCAATGAAACTACTATCGCTACTTATGAAGGACACTATCCAATTGTACTTACTATCTTCTGTCGAAGTATAACAAATTACCCAAAATAATTAATCAACTACTTTCGTGATGATTAGATTAAACTCAGATTTATTAATCTCTATGATAGTGTATCGATTCCTCAAAAGACCTAAAACTACTTTCGTGATTTAGGATCCTAGGTTTGAATTTTAGGGTTCCGATATAGATGTCACCTTTCAGAATTTTCACCTAATATCTATGAACATGCAAATAAGTGGCCAGCAAATTCACAAGCATTAATAATCAAGAATTCGAATCATAAGCATACACGATGTAATATCCACGGTTCTATAATCTATATCGATAACATATTATCGGGCTATTCCCGGTTCCAGAATAAGATGGATTACTCCATAGATACGAAAGCACGATAAACAATTAATAATGTAAACATGATAAAACGACAAGAATTAAAAGAGATTAAAGAAAATAATTTCGATTAAACCCGTTGTCGAATCAAATTGTCTACACAAATCTTGAATCTCGTCTCTCGATCTCCAATCCTTACAACTCAATTCAAGAAAATAAAAGTCCGAGCCAAAAATAATGTTTGGAGGGGGTATTTATACCCCAAAAGAAGAAGAAAAAGCCAAAAAGACGGATCTGGGCCGCGCTTCAGCGCGGAGCGCTTGAGCGCTGAGCGCTGGAGCGCCCATCACTGTCTTTAGCGCTGGAGCGCTTGATGCAGATTGTTTTTGCCTTCGGTGTCTTCTACAAAGTTGTAGATCTATGTCTTAGCTTCAAAACCCCACTGATTTGGATCCAATCCAAGTTGTAGAACTCGAGTTATGATCGTTTTACCAGGACTGCGCCATTTGGTTCGGAACAAGGCGTATTTATAACTTTTGAGTCTTCAAACGTTTGAACCGGATCTTGTCCTCTTCATAAGACTTTTAGGTAATTGTCTTAGCTTTCTAACCATATAAGGCTCATTAACATTGGAGGTTTGTAGCCCAAGATATGATTGTATTTCCAAACAGCGGTCATGTATCTCCTTTCATACGTTTTTCGTTACTTTCTCGAAATTAATGATTTTACCCTACAATCATGTAACAAACCTATAAACGTATATGGGGTATAAATCATAATATAAAATGATATAAAAACGACTAATCTTAGGCTAGAAAACACGTATAATTGAGGTTTACAACACTCCCAAACTTACTTTTGTTCGTCCTCGAACAAACGGTAAAGCAAAGAAAACAAAAAATAAAAACTAAAGATAAACTCATTTTCGTAGAGTATACGATTGCACTTAGCATGTGCAACAAGCTTTTAAACCTTCTTGTTCCCCAAAAAGGACGAGTTATAGTCTCGTGAGGGTTTGCAGAAGATGTACCCACAAAATCTATGAAATTTGAGCTATGTCCAGATAATACAACTTATAAAAATTAACAAAAGACTAATGGCATAACATTATTAACAATTAAGCTCAAAAGTATGTACATATCTCTCAATTTTGCCACATATTAACACTAAGAGTCGAATTAACTTCCAAAGTGGGGCATGTAATCATAGGCATTATAGTCGAGTGGCATCCTTACCAAATTTTGGATGTAATCCCCATTTTTATTAACTTTTAAATTCAAAGGCACTAAGTTTTATAGGCAAAAATACACACTTCAAAACTAAAGTTTTTAAGAATTTTTTTGACTTTCTACACAGTATGTGCGGATTTCTGTTTAGCTCATTAGACCATGTGCAATGCTTGTTCCCTTAGGCTTTCTATGACACCCATGTAACGAGTTTTGGGCCAACGACTCCGAAGCTAGATAGCCATTGGGCGTTAAGTTTTAAGAGACTCCTTCGGACTTAATCACTCGAGTGTCAAAGGCCACGAAACAAGCTAGGTCTTTATTTGAGTTAGCTTCACATTGTCATAATAATCCGACACAACAATATTTTCAAATTTTAAGCATACATTATGAAGTGTACATGTGACCATGGAACTCTATACCTTATGAGAATTTTAGTTAATATCTTTGGGAATTACTCCTTAAGTGTCTCAAGATGTAACATCCACTCAACTCCTCTCCCATAGATTGTGTGTAAATATCTAAAGACGCAAATCCTAATCTTAGGTCGACATGAGCAAAAATCGAGATATGCTTGTTCCATTAGTCCAGATTATATTGAAGTCATGCCATCTATCTTAAGTTAATTCTAGCAAATTGTACAAATGACAAGCTAAAACTCATAAAAGAAAAAAAATTGCATGACATATGAATAGCTCAAACGCCCCCAAACTTAAGCGAAACAAACTCATATGATATATAAATATGCTAAGTCGAATTCCACCCCCAAATTTAAACTATACATTGTCCTCAATGTTATCACACATAAGTAGTGGGAAAGGAAAACTTAACCTATCGGGATGTTGAAAAACATGCCCGAATACCGAAGGAGAATTTTAGTTCCAAGTGAAGGTGGTGTAACATCTTTATACATCCAACGAGAGCTACTCATGTACCTTGTACGACAAAACAAAAACAAAGCATGCAAATATATATATATATTTTATAAAAAAAAACAGAAAGAAAAAGAACAAAAACAAAAATAAAAAAAAGGAAAACACTTGGGTTGCCTCCCAAGAAGCGCTTGTTTATAGTCATTAGCTTGACTTTACCATGTTAACTCAGTTTTGTAGATCCCGAATCGGACCCGACGACTTGGCAACTCTCCAATCGACTTTATAATCTCGATTTATAGGTAAAGAAATGTCTGGTGCTTGTCGAATAGAAGAACGAAATCGCCCCTTATTGAGTTTTTGTCGAGGGATCTTTTTCTCATGCAATACCTTGATACCGTCCTTTTCAATCCTGGCACTCTCATGCGCATCAAATTTAAACTTATCTGGTTCACGACGTCGAAACTTCCTCTCCTTTCTAGTGATGTTTGATGTCAACGATGGATTTTCATCAAACAGTCGAGCAATATCAGCGACAACTTCATCTTCCTCCTCAATTGAGCCACCACTCAATAATCGTGCTTCTAATGGATCTTTATAGTCGTGCTTAGCAAGCTTGCCTGTAGTTATTTGATTAATCTCATCAATCCTGCAACAAGAGTTCTTGAGAGAGCAGTTAGCAACAGATTTATATAAACTAAATTCAACTCTCTCATCCCCAATATTCAAGGAAAGCCTTCCATTTTTAACATCAATAATAGCTCCTGCTGTAGCTAGGAATGGCCTACCAAGAATAATTGGGATTTGAGAATCCTCATTTATATCGAGAACAATGAAATCCGTAGGAATAAAAAACTTACCAACCTTGATAGGTACATCCTCTAACATACCTATTGGATACTTAACAGAACGATCGGCTAACTGTAAAGTTATGGTGGTAGGCTTTAAATCACGTATGTCTAATTTTTTCGCAACAGACAATGGCATGAGACTAACACTAGCTCCAAGATCACATAGAGCATTATTAAAACTTAAATTGCCAATGACACAAGGAATTGAGAAACTACCGGGATCTCTAAGCTTAGGAGGTGATTTATTTTGAATTATAGCGCTACACTCCTCAGTTAAAGCGATAGTTTCATAATCCTCTAGCTTCCGCTTGTTAGATAAGATTTCCTTCAAAAATTTAGCATACGAAGGCATTTGTGCAAGTGCATCAGTGAATGGAATATTAATGTAAAGTTTTTTCAAAACTTCTAAAAATTTTCCAAACTGTTTATCTAATTTCGCCTTAGCTAATCTTTGAGGAAAAGGTACGGGTGGTTCATATGGCGGTGGAGGTACATATGCTGGCTCTTTTTCGCTTTTATCAGTTGTTTTATCAATAGAGTTGTCGGGATGAGACGATTTTTCCTTTTCGACCTTCTCAGTTGACTCAGTTTCACTAATCCTAGTAGACATTTTTGGACCTTCATAATCGGTTCCACTCTTTAAAGTAATCGCATTACAATGTTCCTTCGGATTTGTCTCAGGTTGTCCGGGAAAGGAACCTGAAGTCCTATTCGAGTTGCTAGCCTGTTGTGCAATTTGAGTTTCTAGCATTTTGTTATGAGTTGCTAAAGAATCGACCTTAGTTGCTAGTTGCTTAATTGCATCATTTACTACCTCGTTTTGCTTAGTTTGGGCTACTACGAAACTCTCAAGAAGGGACTCTAGGTTCGATTTCTGTGGTGGAACAGGATTGTAAGGCTTCTGTTGGAATCCAGGTGGCTGCCTAAAGTTAGGATATGGAGCTGCGTTTTGGTTTGTATTGTACGAAAAATTAGGGTGATTCCTCCAACCAGGATTAAAAGTGTTTGAAAACGGGTCGTTCTTTTGGTTGAAATTATTCACATAATTAGCTTGCTCTATAGAGGGATCGGTCGGTATACTAGCAAATTGACACTCTAAGGCAATATGACCAACTGTACCACATATTTCACACATGGGGTGGGGTCGTGACAGAGTTAACATGCATATTCATGGAATCGAGTTTCTTAGACATAGCTTCAACTTGTGCAGAAAGTAAAGTAATAGCATCAATATCATACTTACCTGGTGTCTTCTGTGGAATCGACCTTTCGCTAGACCATTGGTAGTGATTCAATGCCATATCTTCGATTAAGTCATAGGCTTCATCGATACCCTTATTCATCAGCGCTCCTCCAGCTGCTGCATCGACTGACATCCTCGTGGTGTAAATCAGTCCATTGTAGAAAGTGTGAACGATGAGCCACTTCTCTAATCCATGATGTGGGCACAGTCGGAGAAGATCCTTGAATCGTTCCCAAGCTTCATACAACGATTCGCCATCTCGCTGAGCAAAAGTAGTGATTTGGTTCCTCAGTTGTGCAGTCTTGCTCGGTGGAAAATACCTTGCTAGGAAACACTGCATCAGTTGATCCCATGTTCTGATGGAACCAGTTGGTAGAGAATGTAGCCAAGCTCTCGCCTTGTCTCTCAGTGAAAACGGAAATAATCTCAGCCTGATAGCATCCTGAGAAACCCCGTTCATCTTTAGAGTGTCGCAGTACTCTAAGAACATGGACAAGTGGAGGTTTGGCTCTTCAATAGGTGCACCCCCAAACTGATTCTGCTGAACCATTTGCAAAAGGGATGGCTTGAGCTCAAAGTTATTCGCATCTACAGTAGGTCTGTTGATGCTCGAGTGAAGGGTCTGCGCATTGGGCGTTGCAAAATCCTTCAGAGATCTCGCATTTGCGTTTGCGTTTTCGTTTGCATCTGCGTTTGCATTCGCGTTAGCGTTTGCTTCAGCCATTGTTGCGCTTCTCAGTTCAACTCGTTTCAGTCTTTGTGATTTTCTCCTAGCACGAAAAGTTTTCTCGATTTCTGGATCTAGTTCGAAATCGATCTTACTTCGCATACAAGAGAAAAACCGAAATCCTGAAATAAAACAGAAAAATAAAAATTAAAAACGAAAAATAAAATAAATGGCTTAGTCTCACTAAAATCTGATAAAAACTAATATTGACTATTCAAGTCCCCGGCAACGGCGCCAAAAAACTTGATGTGCCTAAACCGCAAGCGCACGGCTTCGGTGCAGTACAAAAGATATCGTTCCCACGAGGACCGAATAATCAAGCACTAGCCTATCAATTATCAGTAATCTAAGCCTAACAAAAACACGAGGTAGATTGTAAAGAAAACTAAACAGAAAACAAGAAAATTGATTTAAGTTATGTATGATTGGAAATTCCGGACTCAGGGTTCACCACGATAAACATTATCGACTCAATTATATTACCAATGAAACTACTATCGCTACTTATGAAGGACACTATCCAATTGTACTTACTATCTTCTGTCGAAGTATAACAAATTACCCAAGATAATTAATCAACTACTTTCGTGATGATTAGACTAAACTCAGATTTATTAATCTCTATGATAGTGTATCGATTCCTCAAAAGACCTAAAACTACTTTCGTGATTTAGGATCCTAGGTTTGAATTTTAGGGTTCCGATATAGATGTCACCTTTCAGAATTTTCACCTAATATCTATGAACATGCAAATAAGTGGCCAGCAAATTCACAAGCATTAATAATCAAGAATTCGAATCATAAGCATACACGATGTAATATCCACGGTTCTATAATCTATATCGATAACATATTATCGGGCTATTCCCGGTTCCAGAATAAGATGGATTACTCCATAGATACGAAAGCACGATAAACAATTAATAATGTAAACATGATAAAACGACAAGAATTAAAAGAGATTAAAGAAAATAATTTCGATTAAACCCGTTGTCGAATCAAATTGTCTACACAAATCTTGAATCTCGTCTCTCGATCTCCAATCCTTACAACTCAATTCAAGAAAATAAAAGTCCGAGCCAAAAATAATGTTTGGAGGGGGTATTTATACCCCAAAAGAAGAAGAAAAAGCCAAAAAGACGGATCTGGGCCGCGCTTCAGCGCGGAGCGCTTGAGCGCTGAGCGCTGGAGCGCCCATCACTGTCTTTAGCGCTGGAGCGCTTGATGCAGATTGTTTTTGCCTTCGGTGTCTTCTACAAAGTTGTAGATCTATGTCTTAGCTTCAAAACCCCACTGATTTGGATCCAATCCAAGTTGTAGAACTCGAGTTATGATCGTTTTACCAGGACTGCGCCATTTGGTTCGGAACAAGGCGTATTTATAACTTTTGAGTCTTCAAACGTTTGAACCGGATCTTGTCCTCTTCATAAGACTTTTAGGTAATTGTCTTAGCTTTCTAACCATATAAGGCTCATTAACATTGGAGGTTTGTAGCCCAAGATATGATTGTATTTCCAAACAGCGGTCATGTATCTCCTTTCATACGTTTTTCGTTACTTTCTCGAAATTAATGATTTTACCCTACAATCATGTAACAAACCTATAAACGTATATGGGGTATAAATCATAATATAAAATGATATAAAAACGACTAATCTTAGGCTAGAAAACACGTATAATTGAGGTTTACAACACTCCCAAACTTACTTTTGTTCGTCCTCGAACAAACGGTAAAGCAAAGAAAACAAAAAATAAAAACTAAAGATAAACTCATTTTCGTAGAGTATACGATTGCACTTAGCATGTGCAACAAGCTTTTAAACCTTCTTGTTCCCCAAAAAGGACGAGTTATAGTCTCGTGAGGGTTTGCAGAAGATGTACCCACAAAATCTATGAAATTTGAGCTATGTCCAGATAATACAACTTATAAAAATTAACAAAAGACTAATGGCATAACATTATTAACAATTAAGCTCAAAAGTATGTACATATCTCTCAATTTTGCCACATATTAACACTAAGAGTCGAATTAACTTCCAAAGTGGGGCATGTAATCATAGGCATTATAGTCGAGTGGCATCCTTACCAAATTTTGGATGTAATCCCCATTTTTATTAACTTTTAAATTCAAAGGCACTAAGTTTTATAGGCAAAAATACACACTTCAAAACTAAAGTTTTTAAGAATTTTTTTGACTTTCTACACAGTATGTGCGGATTTCTGTTTAGCTCATTAGACCATGTGCAATGCTTGTTCCCTTAGGCTTTCTATGACACCCATGTAACGAGTTTTGGGCCAACGACTCCGAAGCTAGATAGCCATTGGGCGTTAAGTTTTAAGAGACTCCTTCGGACTTAATCACTCGAGTGTCAAAGGCCACGAAACAAGCTAGGTCTTTATTTGAGTTAGCTTCACATTGTCATAATAATCCGACACAACAATATTTTCAAATTTTAAGCATACATTATGAAGTGTACATGTGACCATGGAACTCTATACCTTATGAGAATTTTAGTTAATATCTTTGGGAATTACTCCTTAAGTGTCTCAAGATGTAACATCCACTCAACTCCTCTCCCATAGATTGTGTGTAAATATCTAAAGACGCAAATCCTAATCTTAGGTCGACATGAGCAAAAATCGAGATATGCTTGTTCCATTAGTCCAGATTATATTGAAGTCATGCCATCTATCTTAAGTTAATTCTAGCAAATTGTACAAATGACAAGCTAAAACTCATAAAAGAAAAAAAATTGCATGACATATGAATAGCTCAAACGCCCCCAAACTTAAGCGAAACAAACTCATATGATATATAAATATGCTAAGTCGAATTCCACCCCCAAATTTAAACTATACATTGTCCTCAATGTTATCACACATAAGTAGTGGGAAAGGAAAACTTAACCTATCGGGATGTTGAAAAACATGCCCGAATACCGAAGGAGAATTTTAGTTCCAAGTGAAGGTGGTGTAACATCTTTATACATCCAACGAGAGCTACTCATGTACCTTGTACGACAAAACAAAAACAAAGCATGCAAATATATATATATATTTTATAAAAAAAAACAGAAAGAAAAAGAACAAAAACAAAAATAAAAAAAAGGAAAACACTTGGGTTGCCTCCCAAGAAGCGCTTGTTTATAGTCATTAGCTTGACTTTACCATGTTAACTCAGTTTTGTAGATCCCGAATCGGACCCGACGACTTGGCAACTCTCCAATCGACTTTATAATCTCGATTTATAGGTAAAGAAATGTCTGGTGCTTGTCGAATAGAAGAACGAAATCGCCCCTTATTGAGTTTTTGTCGAGGGATCTTTTTCTCATGCAATACCTTGATACCGTCCTTTTCAATCCTGGCACTCTCATGCGCATCAAATTTAAACTTATCTGGTTCACGACGTCGAAACTTCCTCTCCTTTCTAGTGATGTTTGATGTCAACGATGGATTTTCATCAAACAGTCGAGCAATATCAGCGACAACTTCATCTTCCTCCTCAATTGAGCCACCACTCAATAATCGTGCTTCTAATGGATCTTTATAGTCGTGCTTAGCAAGCTTGCCTGTAGTTATTTGATTAATCTCATCAATCCTGCAACAAGAGTTCTTGAGAGAGCAGTTAGCAACAGATTTATATAAACTAAATTCAACTCTCTCATCCCCAATATTCAAGGAAAGCCTTCCATTTTTAACATCAATAATAGCTCCTGCTGTAGCTAGGAATGGCCTACCAAGAATAATTGGGATTTGAGAATCCTCATTTATATCGAGAACAATGAAATCCGTAGGAATAAAAAACTTACCAACCTTGATAGGTACATCCTCTAACATACCTATTGGATACTTAACAGAACGATCGGCTAACTGTAAAGTTATGGTGGTAGGCTTTAAATCACGTATGTCTAATTTTTTCGCAACAGACAATGGCATGAGACTAACACTAGCTCCAAGATCACATAGAGCATTATTAAAACTTAAATTGCCAATGACACAAGGAATTGAGAAACTACCGGGATCTCTAAGCTTAGGAGGTGATTTATTTTGAATTATAGCGCTACACTCCTCAGTTAAAGCGATAGTTTCATAATCCTCTAGCTTCCGCTTGTTAGATAAGATTTCCTTCAAAAATTTAGCATACGAAGGCATTTGTGCAAGTGCATCAGTGAATGGAATATTAATGTAAAGTTTTTTCAAAACTTCTAAAAATTTTCCAAACTGTTTATCTAATTTCGCCTTAGCTAATCTTTGAGGAAAAGGTACGGGTGGTTCATATGGCGGTGGAGGTACATATGCTGGCTCTTTTTCGCTTTTATCAGTTGTTTTATCAATAGAGTTGTCGGGATGAGACGATTTTTCCTTTTCGACCTTCTCAGTTGACTCAGTTTCACTAATCCTAGTAGGCATTTTTGGACCTTCATAATCGGTTCCACTCTTTAAAGTAATCGCATTACAATGTTCCTTCGGATTTGTCTCAGGTTGTCCGGGAAAGGAACCTGAAGTCCTATTCGAGTTGCTAGCCTGTTGTGCAATTTGAGTTTCTAGCATTTTGTTATGAGTTGCTAAAGAATCGACCTTAGTTGCTAGTTGCTTAATTGCATCATTTACTACCTCGTTTTGCTTAGTTTGGGCTACTACGAAACTCTCAAGAAGGGACTCTAGGTTCGATTTCTGTGGTGGAACAGGATTGTAAGGCTTCTGTTGGAATCCAGGTGGCTGCCTAAAGTTAGGATATGGAGCTGCGTTTTGGTTTGTATTGTACGAAAAATTAGGGTGATTCCTCCAACCAGGATTAAAAGTGTTTGAAAACGGGTCGTTCTTTTGGTTGAAATTATTCACATAATTAGCTTGCTCTATAGAGGGATCGGTCGGTATACTAGCAAATTGACACTCTAAGGCAATATGACCAACTGTACCACATATTTCACACATGGGGTGGGGTCGTGACAGAGTTAACATGCATATTCATGGAATCGAGTTTCTTAGACATAGCTTCAACTTGTGCAGAAAGTAAAGTAATAGCATCAATATCATACTTACCTGGTGTCTTCTGTGGAATCGACCTTTCGCTAGACCATTGGTAGTGATTCAATGCCATATCTTCGATTAAGTCATAGGCTTCATCGATACCCTTATTCATCAGCGCTCCTCCAGCTGCTGCATCGACTGACATCCTCGTGGTGTAAATCAGTCCATTGTAGAAAGTGTGAACGATGAGCCACTTCTCTAATCCATGATGTGGGCACAGTCGGAGAAGATCCTTGAATCGTTCCCAAGCTTCATACAACGATTCGCCATCTCGCTGAGCAAAAGTAGTGATTTGGTTCCTCAGTTGTGCAGTCTTGCTCGGTGGAAAATACCTTGCTAGGAAACACTGCATCAGTTGATCCCATGTTCTGATGGAACCAGTTGGTAGAGAATGTAGCCAAGCTCTCGCCTTGTCTCTCAGTGAAAACGGAAATAATCTCAGCCTGATAGCATCCTGAGAAACCCCGTTCATCTTTAGAGTGTCGCAGTACTCTAAGAACATGGACAAGTGGAGGTTTGGCTCTTCAATAGGTGCACCCCCAAACTGATTCTGCTGAACCATTTGCAAAAGGGATGGCTTGAGCTCAAAGTTATTCGCATCTACAGTAGGTCTGTTGATGCTCGAGTGAAGGGTCTGCGCATTGGGCGTTGCAAAATCCTTCAGAGATCTCGCATTTGCGTTTGCGTTTTCGTTTGCATCTGCGTTTGCATTCGCGTTAGCGTTTGCTTCAGCCATTGTTGCGCTTCTCAGTTCAACTCGTTTCAGTCTTTGTGATTTTCTCCTAGCACGAAAAGTTTTCTCGATTTCTGGATCTAGTTCGAAATCGATCTTACTTCGCATACAAGAGAAAAACCGAAATCCTGAAATAAAACAGAAAAATAAAAATTAAAAACGAAAAATAAAATAAATGGCTTAGTCTCACTAAAATCTGATAAAAACTAATATTGACTATTCAAGTCCCCGGCAACGGCGCCAAAAAACTTGATGTGCCTAAACCGCAAGCGCACGGCTTCGGTGCAGTACAAAAGATATCGTTCCCACGAGGACCGAATAATCAAGCACTAGCCTATCAATTATCAGTAATCTAAGCCTAACAAAAACACGAGGTAGATTGTAAAGAAAACTAAACAGAAAACAAGAAAATTGATTTAAGTTATGTATGATTGGAAATTCCGGACTCAGGGTTCACCACGATAAACATTATCGACTCAATTATATTACCAATGAAACTACTATCGCTACTTATGAAGGACACTATCCAATTGTACTTACTATCTTCTGTCGAAGTATAACAAATTACCCAAGATAATTAATCAACTACTTTCGTGATGATTAGACTAAACTCAGATTTATTAATCTCTATGATAGTGTATCGATTCCTCAAAAGACCTAAAACTACTTTCGTGATTTAGGATCCTAGGTTTGAATTTTAGGGTTCCGATATAGATGTCACCTTTCAGAATTTTCACCTAATATCTATGAACATGCAAATAAGTGGCCAGCAAATTCACAAGCATTAATAATCAAGAATTCGAATCATAAGCATACACGATGTAATATCCACGGTTCTATAATCTATATCGATAACATATTATCGGGCTATTCCCGGTTCCAGAATAAGATGGATTACTCCATAGATACGAAAGCACGATAAACAATTAATAATGTAAACATGATAAAACGACAAGAATTAAAAGAGATTAAAGAAAATAATTTCGATTAAACCCGTTGTCGAATCAAATTGTCTACACAAATCTTGAATCTCGTCTCTCGATCTCCAATCCTTACAACTCAATTCAAGAAAATAAAAGTCCGAGCCAAAAATAATGTTTGGAGGGGGTATTTATACCCCAAAAGAAGAAGAAAAAGCCAAAAAGACGGATCTGGGCCGCGCTTCAGCGCGGAGCGCTTGAGCGCTGAGCGCTGGAGCGCCCATCACTGTCTTTAGCGCTGGAGCGCTTGATGCAGATTGTTTTTGCCTTCGGTGTCTTCTACAAAGTTGTAGATCTATGTCTTAGCTTCAAAACCCCACTGATTTGGATCCAATCCAAGTTGTAGAACTCGAGTTATGATCGTTTTACCAGGACTGCGCCATTTGGTTCGGAACAAGGCGTATTTATAACTTTTGAGTCTTCAAACGTTTGAACCGGATCTTGTCCTCTTCATAAGACTTTTAGGTAATTGTCTTAGCTTTCTAACCATATAAGGCTCATTAACATTGGGTTTGTAGCCCAAGATATGATTGTATTTCCAAACAGCGGTCATGTATCTCCTTTCATACGTTTTTCGTTACTTTCTCGAAATTAATGATTTTACCCTACAATCATGTAACAAACCTATAAACGTATATGGGGTATAAATCATAATATAAAATGATATAAAAACGACTAATCTTAGGCTAGAAAACACGTATAATTGAGGTTTATCAATATTCCCCGTCCGTTGACAACCCTACCCGTGGGTTTTGCAAATTACCAAAACACTCATATTGTATTATGACAACTCGAAAAACATGGGGCGATATTGTAAATACAATCTTATACTGACCTTGGTTGAAATTGTAATTATGGTAGTTTTGTAGATTAAAGTTTCATGCAGAGGTGTCTATGTAATTTACCCTAAAATGTTTTTTTGGCAATTATTAACTGTCCATTTTCGGAGATTTTAATTGAATTTTTTCAATTTTGCTAAAGTAAACCGTGAAGTACCGAAACCAAAAACCGAGACAATTTCTAGGGAAAACTCGGTAGAAGGGCCGAAACACAAGCCCGAGACCATACAAGAAGATGTAACCGAAGGTGAAGCTGAAGATGACGAAGGACTTCCAGTATACCCGTATGAGCGTCTTAACACGCTTTCGACTGATCCAGTTGAAGATATCGACGTGACTAAACGAGAGGTATGGTTTAGTTTTATTCCCACACTTTACACGATTTTAAAATATATCCCAATATTTTAACTAGTTGTAATATTAGTCCTTTTGTTTAATAATGTCAGTCCCATACTTTATTTTTTATTATTATCAATTGCATTTTGCTCATTCAACTAAATAAATGTATTAAACAACCCCTTAAACAAATATTATTTATCTGTTAAAGAATAATTCAAAAATTAAAAAGTAGAACATTTATGTTTAGCCAGGATGTTCATAACATGACCAATCATCATCTTCTTCAACCATTTTTTTTATTTTCGTCTAATTTTTCTGGAGTAAGTGACAATATTATTTATTTAAGGGCGTGTTTGATACAGTTTGTATAGTTTAGGGTGCAAAATGCAATTTTAAATAACAAAGATAAAGTATAAAGGAGTAACGTTGCAACCTTAACAGAAACTATTTCCAAAATTTCGTAAAGCGTGGGACTAAAACTAAAATCGTGTTACAAATTTGCGATTTTCCCGTCCCTAACATTATAATTATCATTGTTTTTCGCAGACGTATTTATCTACCAAGGAATTCAAGGAGAAATTCGGGATGAATAAAAGCGCTTTCCACAAGTTGCCCAAATGGAAACAAAACAAGCTCAAGATGACACTTCTATTGTTCTAAATACTCCTCTTAAGGAACACGTTTACGCCTTTTTCGCTATCTATATTATCCAAATACGACCATATTTTCCGTCTTTATACAGAAAAAAACAACACTCCGAGTCTGAGGGGAAGTATTTTTGCACTTTTTAGCCGCTTTTTGCTTCTCCGAGAAGGCTAAACAAACAAGGAATAAACTTTCTTGATTTTTCTTCATTTTCTATGTTAGTTGATTTATGTAAGCTTGTAGTTTTGTTTACTTATATTGGAGTTAGTTCGTAGCTCAGTTACACTCTGTTTGGTTCAAGAATTTCGGTGAAAAAGAGAAATCTATAAGGAAAAGATTTTTGTGTTTCGACCAAATGGTGACGAAAATGAGTTGTCCCAAATTAGAATTACGATTTGTTTCGTTTTTCTTGTCTCTAGTAATCGAATAAGAGAAAATGATTTTCCTTTGGTTTTCTTTTTGTTTTCGATTTTCTCTGCCAATTTCTTTGAACCAAACAGAGTGTTAACGATATATAATATAGTAGTACAAGAATGGGGAGTGTGTGTACATGATTGTAAACCCGTCAACTCATTGTTTGAGTAGCAAATAAAGTTCGATTTTTTTTCTTTCAAATTAAATGTTTTCTACGTGGAATAGATTTTCCATAATATTTTGGTGTGCTATTTTGATGTTAAACTAATATATAATAGTCACATGGCTGTAATATTTAAAATGAAATATTAATAACTATTATACTCTTATCGGGTATTTATTGGTGTAACACCAAAATAATATATTGAAATGTTATGAAGATCGTTGTCGTACAGTTACGTTTGCAGAGAAAAGAATATTAAGGAGACTTTTATTCAATGTGAATGATTAGCTCTTTTTAAGACATTTTCAATTTGTATTCTTAATTTCTTAAATATTTTGATTCAAATTCAAAGGAAATGAAAAAAGGATTAATTATAATTGGTGGTATATAATATCACTCATAAACTGTGATATATATCACTCATAATTCATAAATGAATTACTGAGATCGAGTTAAATGTATTTATTGAATATAATTCTTATCATATTTGAAAGAAGTAAAAAATAGTGAACTATATAACCAGTAGTAATGATCTTTTTTTATATTAATTATATACAAATAAATATAAAATTAATAATATATATTAATAAAACTATTATCTTTTAAGCTTTAGCTCGGCTCAACTCAACTCGAGCTCGTGTTTGAACGAGCTCGAAAATCATGACTCAAGCTTGAGCTGAGAGTTTTTGACAAGCTCGACTCGAGCTCGGCTCGTGACACCCCTAATAATCACTAACAAGACTGTTAAAAAATGAAAGATAAAACATATAAATAGTAATTAAAAATACCGAATATATCATTCAATAATATTCTTGATAGTAGTAGTATAAAAAATTAATTGTATCTCATAGATAGGTGACAACAAAACAAACTCCATTTTAATGTTATAGGTAGGGTGTACACGGTCGGATTCGGGTGGTTTTAAAGAAAAAAATCAACTCGACCCGTCATGAGCGGGTGGACAAAATAGCAACCCAAAAATATAAAATTATCTTTTTAAACCGCGCGGTTCGGTTCGGTCGGGTTAATAAATTTGGCGTGCGGATTTGCGGTTTTAGCTTTTTTTTTTTTTTTTTTTGTCGTTAACAAGTTACTAGTTCCCTAAAAAAATATATCACTCCTTCTAGATTTAATTCAAAAATTGAGTTGATGGATATAAAAAATCAAGTGGTGTTATTAATAGAATTTATGTAATCATAATTTATAATGAGTAAAAATTCTAATATTATTAAATCTAAAATATCATAAAAATTTAATCATAAATATGTATAATCTATTTTCTTGGTAATGAAAATAAAACTTTGTTCAAGTAGAATATAAAATAAGTATTCAAACAAGATACTTAATTTATTTCACCAAATAAAAGTAAAATGTGTAATTTAAATATGAATAAAATTATCGTTGCTATAAAATATATACTTATATATTATTTTAAAAACTTGTTGTTAATCTTTATAATATCATTTGTATTCATTATATATAACTAGCAGTCGGGTTACGGTTTAGGCAGGTTGCAAATTATAAACCCACCACCGACTCAAAAGTGGCGGGTGACAAGAATATCAAACCGTCACTATTAATTAAAATTTTAAAACCAGCGGTTTACGGACGGGTTGGATCGGTTTGAGCGGTTCGGGCGAATTAGGCGGGTTTATGTACACCCCTAGTTATAGGCAACAAAGTAATTTTATATAAAATCTTCATGTCCTTAATATTTCAAAAGTTTGACTCATAAAGTATTGACCTTTTTGATAGATTTTATAGTTCAATGATCTTTTGATGTATTTTTTAGTTCAGATATCTAAAGTAGATAAAATGAATAGTATAAGGATATAAAGTGTATTTGCCTTTGCATATATATACATATATATTATAAGAATAAAAAGTGTTTCGATCTAACATAATTACAAATGAGATTAGATTTATTCTTAAACTTATATGTACCCTTTGAATAAAGTCCTCATAAAAATACAAAAGAAAATGACAGATTGATAATGAAGCATGATGGTTCCTCGGACCTACTACCTTTTCAAGAGAAATTATGACCATATTTGATATTTTTGAGATGAAAATTATTGAGATTTGTATAAATTTAATATGGAATATGGTACGCTTTTTTTTTTATAATGTTTTTAAAAATATGTTAAATTAATAAGATTGATTAATTTGTAATATTTAAAAAAAAAAGTGACGAAAAAATCGTATAATTGAAAAAAGAAAAAAACAATATTGGTGTATTTAACATTTATTTTTCTTCTCAAAATAACAAAAAATAAAATAAAATAAATAATCCAGTAAATAATGAAAAGGGCACCCCACCATTACAATTTACAACCACCTCCATATACAGTGAAAAGAGTTGAGAGAAGAATATGCTAACACACGCCATCGCTTCCTTTTTCTTCTTCTTCTTCTTCAATACCCGATAGGATTTTGCGATCCCAGTTGGGTTTTTCACAATTCTCATCATAATCGCCCATGAATTTTGAATCCCATATGCTCCAATTGTTGTTTTAATTCCATCAATATACTAATTCTTCGGTAAGTTCTTGATAAAATCCCATCTTTTTTTATGGGTTTCAATTTTGAGGTTATATAATTTAACATTCTCTAATGTTTTATTGTGCAGGAAGGTGAGAAAAAGAGAGAGGAATAATAATGCAGAGTCAAATAGTGTGCAGCGGGTGTAGGAATCTTCTGATGTACCCGAGTGGAGCAAGTAATGTATGTTGTGCATTATGTAATGCTGTCACAAATGTACCCCCTCCAGGTTATTTTCAGTGTTTCTTGAAATTGAATTTTGCTTTTTTTTTTTTATGTTGTTTTTGTTAATCATTTTATTTGTTTTGGGTATATGATATAATGTGTAAGTATATAAGGAATAGCTTCATAAATTAGATGGGCTTTAATCAAAACAAATGAAATTTGCGACTCTCATCTTGTCGTTTTAACGAAAATAATCATTTATATTACATCTGGATTTTGGAAATGGGAGTTTTGTTTATCATGCTAGTGTATGGTGAATCTAATATACAGGTCACTTTTGAAATGCTTATTAATGTGGAGTAGGTCTTAATTTTTAGAGTGGTTAATTATGGCGTATAAGATGATTTTTTGGTGTATAACTTTCGGGGTACTACGATATGTTGGAAGTTTATGTTTAGATGCTTAGATGCTCATTGTCAATAAAAAATTTCATGGATTTATTGTTTCGGGTTTTGATGGTTCTAGTAAGGTAAGTTATTAATGTGATCATTTATCGTTCATATGCTATTCCAATGAATTGGTCTCTAAGATAATGATCATTTGTTTCATCAGGAATAAAGAGAGCTTAGTGTGTGAGCGATTGTTCTAAGAAGGTGTTTGGCTAAGCTTATTTGGATTTCTAAATCATTTTTAAGGAACTTATAAGCTCCTTAATATCTTATTTTGAGAGCTTATAAGCTCCTCCATAAAATATATTCAAACACCTATATGGATCTTATAAAGTCCTAAACATCTCATAACATGTTTCGAGGAGTTTATAAGCTCACCAAAACACTATTAAGCGTGAATAGAATGATAGATTAGTGATGACTTGGCGTCGCATTGGGTCAACATTGAGACACTTAATGGTTGACTCTGGTGTGAGTATCTTCCAAGTCCTTTTGGTCAAACCAAACCTCATCAAAAGATTTCACTTGAATGTCATCAGAGCAAGGTTGTCGTGCTTTTTGACAGTTTGCATACGTAATTCGGTCATTTGGCATATCATTCTCTTTTAATTTTAATCATCACAATGATCATCTATATATACGAATTAGTTACACATGTGACTAAATATTAAATGGAAGAATATCAAAACAATAAATGAGATAGATATTATTGTAAACTTTTGATTTTGTCAATGAATTTGGCCTTGATCCTTAATCTACCAATTATTTAACCCTCTCGCTGTCTTAAAACTTGGCCAAAACTTATGCTGGATAGTAGACATCCATAAAATATATATCGTGTTCCCAATTATAATGATCATTTGTTCTTATTACCATAT
This sequence comes from Verbascum thapsus, assembly GCA_963669365.1. NCBI lineage: Eukaryota > Viridiplantae > Streptophyta > Magnoliopsida > Lamiales > Scrophulariaceae > Verbascum > Verbascum thapsus. The sequence continues at coordinate 7,286,590 of OY770114.1, forward strand.
ATAAAGTAATCCAAGCATCATTTATCACATAATTGATACAATCTTTTCTCAAGGAATATTTGTTGCGAATAATTAATTTTCATGTGTGTATATTGCATATGAGGTTTTAGGCAATGATATGGATAATTTACCGACTTTGTCTAATTCACCATATTTATTTAGAATCAATGGTTTTCACACAGAGTGGTATATTCATAATAATGAGTGATATTAGAGCAGGGCAAGGATCGTTTTTTGAGTTGTGAATGTTCCTTATAGTTGCATATTCTGACATATTTGCACGTAATTCGCTATGGAATCAAATAGAAATGCATTATATGCAGCCATATATGTTGATATTTTGTGTATATTTCCCTTTTTTTCATTTAATAAACTTAAATCTAATTCATCCTCAGGTTTGGATATGGCCCAATTGATATGTGGAGGTTGTCGTACATTATTGATGCATACTCGTGGTGCTACAAGTGTGAGATGCGCCTGTTGTCACACGGTGAACCTTACACCAGGTAAAAAAGATAATGTCTTTGATAAATATTTATAAATTCTTATAAATTACCAAAAGACTGTACATTGATAAGAGTATAGGAGGACCCCAAAAGAAAGGTAAATTACATAACAGCCCTCCTCCTAATTATGAAAAACACCCCGAAGTTTTGAGAAATTACGATAATTCCCTAAACGGATTACAATTTTCACCCTTTTGGTGAATAAAAGGAGTAAAAACAGGTTACCATTTCACTACCTTCTTACCAAGAGCATATTGCAATTCCACCCCTCGTTTTTCGAGCTTGACAAGGTTGTCTTGGTAATTTGTGAAACCTCGTGGCTAGGGGTGGCAGTTGGGTCCAAACATATATTTGGACCCAAACCTAACTAAGTTTTCAATGGGTTGGATCCTAATATTTTAAAATTATAGTTCCAATTGAGTTGGTTTTTAATAGTATTTGGGTTCAATTGAGTTTTTAATTGGGCCCTGGGTACAATTTGGGTCCTAATATTTTAAAATTATAGTTCCATCCCCCGTGAACTTGCACTTAGAAGTTAGAACCTAATTTTCTAAACTTATTTAGAATATTTTATATTCTAAATTTGGGTCCTTGTTGGGTTCATGATTGGATCATTATTGGGTCCTTGTTGGGTCTAATTTGGGTCCTTATTGGGCCAATAATAATACATGTATTGTCATTGCACCCAATTGGACCCTACCCAAATGGATCCAACCCAAACCCGACCCCAATCAACCAAATTGCAACCCCTGCTCGTGGTAATTATCTAATAAGTGAGAGGTATGCATGTAATTTTCCTTAATATATTTATTGGGTTTTCATAGAATTTTCGTCTTAATATATTTGTTTGAATCTCGATTCGGGTCTTATAATATATTTATCGGGTTTTCATTGTCTGTGATTAGCAACAAATATGGCTCATGTCAACTGCGGAAATTGTCACACGACACTCATGTACCCTTATGGTGCTCCATCCGTCAAATGTGCTGTATGTCAATATATCACAAATGTCAATGTAAGTAATATTTATATATATTTTATTTGTTATCTATACACAATAAGTAACATTATCAGCTACCTCGTTTATACCTGAAATTCATCTGATCTTAGATTTTTGTATAGCCCATATAACACTCTTTTCGGTTCATAATTATCTCTTTGCTTCACACTAGCAGATGGGAAATGTTAGGGTCCCAATCCCCATGCATAGGCCAAACGGACCGCCTTCTTCACCATCGATGCCTTCAAGTTCGGTAAGTTGCTCGATATCGATTAATTTCTCAGTGTGTGTTTCGATCGAATGATTTGGATTTTAGGAGAGAATTTAGAGGAAGGATTTGAAATGACACTAAAATTGGAGTAATTTGAAATCCACCTGTTATGGATTTTGGAAGTGAACCTCGAAAATCAATTATTGATATTTTATTATTTTCATTCCTTTAATTAGGTTTCCTAATTCGTAGGATTTTAGTTATTTATTTTCTTAAGTCATAGGTTTCCTAATTCGTAGGATTTTAGTTATTTATTTTCCTAAGTCATGAGTCTTTATTTTTGGTAATTAGGGTTAGTAGTATTATAAATAAGGTGGCTAAGGTTTATTATTCCTTTTCAAATAATTGATCATAGAATTGGGAGCCTCCTTTGGCTTTGGGATCAAGAACGTCAGTTGTTGGTAATTTGGGATAAGAACTATTAGTTCTTGTTTATTTTCCTATTTCACGTTTTAATAAACTATTTCATTATTTTAGTTTGTATCACCACCATAGTTGTGACGAAAGTAGCTCAAAATGAATACCAATGGATTTGAAATTCATCATAACATGAGTTCATCCAAACAAACTTAAATGGATTTGTCGATGAATTTGAAATTCATAGTTTTCAAATCTTTCGATCCAAACACACCATCAGAGAATTTTATCGGGTTTAGTAGATTATGAGTGAAACTCTTCCCAATAGTGTTTTTCGTTTTTGGTTTTTTTTTTTTTTTGAATTTGTTTTGGCTATTGCAGGCAATACCCAATTCTCAGAGCCAAACGGTTGTTGTAGAAAACCCTATGTCCGTTGACAAGAGCGGGAAACTGGTATGGCTTTTCTTTTATCATGTTTGAAATTTGAATTTTTCGGTCTTAATAAGTGATTCTTAGGAGGCTTGAGAACTCGGGAGACGATCATAGTCGTTAGTTTATTGTGGGTCCTACTAGATCAACCATCATGATTTACCCTGAATATGGATACCTTCTAATAAACACTATCTGAGATGAACCAATAATCTAAGGGTGTGTTTGGAATTGGAATTGAAAGATTTGTAAGCCATGAATTTCAAATTCATCATTGAGCTTGTTTGAACGACAATTTCAGATTACAATGGGTTCAATTCCCTTACAACTTATTTTGAGCCGTTTTTTATTCATTATGTCGAGTTTCAAGTTATTCCAATTCGGAGTTATTTGAAATTCTTCCATCAATCCAAACAGAACCTAAGAATATCTAAAAATTTGCAGGTAAGCAATGTTGTCGTCGGTGTAACTACAGACAAAAAGTGATTATTATGCTCTCAAGAAGCCAAGAAGTCTTTCACTAGTCGGCATTTTGAGGGATGAGGTGTGTATATTCAACGGGAATGTATCTTATTTCGTTGTTGTGTGTGGCTTATCGCCTCTATGTTATTAAACGCAATTGTGATGTTGTACATTAAGAGCATATATATATATATTAGTATGAAAAAAGCTAGATATTCCATCATTTGTGTCGATATATATCGTGTAATTGCAGGGGAAAAAGAGTATGATCATTGTTCATGATTTGTATGTAATTGTTTGTGTAGACATCAAGTGTTAATGATGTAATGAGGAAGCATCTTCTTTATTTAGTGAAGCGGCATTGAGTGGGTCGAATCCAGACCTGAAACGACCCAATAATTTTTTTAATTGGGTGTGGGTCAGACCATAGACCCAATGAAATATTTAAAGTAAAAGTTGATGTTTTTCAGAATTTTCACTTTTTTTTTGCTTATAGTAATGTATTTTTACCTTTTCTTTGAAATTTAATATTTATGTTTTTGACAAGTTTTTGATTCAATTTCGAGTTTCAAATAAATTGTTGATGTATTATTCAATATATTCGATATTTTGTTGAATGCAATATAACTAGTTTTTGTAATGTTTTTAAAGCCTTGAATAATACAAATTGGATTAAAAAAACACAAGGAAGAGAAAATGAAACATTGACCCACATTCAATCGCGAGACCATTGGGTTGGGTCCAGGTCTAGACCAAAACTTTGGATCAAATAATTTTGGGTTTGGGTCCGACCAATCCAATGCCACCCCTATAGTGACCAATTATGGGTATTGGTAATTCCTCTCATGGGTCATGGGCTGGATCTTTAATTTATAGGCCCGTTAGAGAAGTACATAGAAAGATGGGTCATTTGTATTCCGGCCCAAATAAATGTTTTTACTACTTCAAAAAATATTTTATATACTTGATGAATAGATATAAAGAATAAGATAAAACATACTTTTGCAACAAAAAAATTCAACTGAACATGGATTTCAAACTTACACCATCACATTTGAAAACATATAAAATAAAATTATAGCAAAAAAATTGAACTCGAACCGTATTCCACTCTACACGCTTTTCCGGCTTCACTAATAACAAAAACTGAAAGCGTTGAAAACTCGACTCGAGATCGCACAGGGTACCTAATTGTTCAAGTTCCAATATATAATGTTACTTGTCATGTAACATAATGAAATGTCACTAATATTTAACCATTTTGCGTATCTCTGATTTCTATAATTCACTAGCAAAAACGGGTGAATTGATGCTACCGTGGACTAGTCCATTATAGAATTTTCCGAGGAAAATAGAGTGTTAAATAATGAATTTACAAAAACAAAGTATTAAATAATGAATTTTCACTAGCAAAAACGGGTGATCCTACTATGGACCAGCCCATCATAGAATTTTTCAATGAAAACAGAGTATTAAATAATGAATTTACGAAAACAGAGTAATAAATAATGAATTTTCCTAAACAACAACATTGGTAGAAGAAGTGGCATTTGACTTCTCTCGTTGCACCTCCTCCTCCGTCCCCTCGCCAGTGCCGGGAATCGTGATCCGATGTTCCAGGCGATCCTTGTCCTCCGGCACTGGCTGCTGCCCGTCTTTCCCGGGCACTTCTAAACTCCTGCCGGGATTTTCCGCCAATGGCCTGGCCTCGTTCACACATCTATGCGTGTAACAGGAATTTGACATCCTGCCCTGATTTTCATCCAACTGTCCCGATTTTCCCGCTTCGTCCCCACATTTATGCTTGTTACATGAAGTGCTACACGAAAACGTTAGAGAAGATTTGGACCGCTTGAAGTCCAACGAAAACCTCACTCGGGAATCGTGTCCCGGGTTTTCCACTACGATTTTTAGGGAATTTCCACTCTCGCCAGCGTACGAGTGCCGCCCGGAAATCCTGGCGTTGCCGCTAATCTTAAGATTGTTGTTTCGAGATGTATTCTGATTGTGACTGTACTGAGACTTATCCCATCTGACGGAGAATAATACGTCCTTAGGTTCGATCCTACATCGACATAACGGGCACGTGGAGTGCTTGTTGAGCCACGCGTCCATGCAATCGACATGGAACGCGTGTTTGCACTTGGGTAGTATCTTGACGAAATCGTGGGGCTCGAATTTGGTCATGCAGACTGCGCATTCCATGCCGTCTTTCGGGTCTCTCGGGCCCGAAAATCCGTACATTGGGAGTGATTTGACAACTTTTTTAGGGTTCATTTTTGGTGGAGCGTGATTCGTGGAAGTGTTTCTATAGTGTCTTATAGCTTTCCGAGCAATTAAAATAAACATTATAAAGGAGACCATCATTGCGAGTATGATGGCTGAAGTTGCGATCTTACGATTGAGATCCGATTTGGCAGGTATTGATCCATCCACCGCCGCAGACGGCGGCGGAGCTTGTTGCTTATTCCCATAGAAAATGGCCATATGATTGAAAATATGAATTAGTTGAGCAAACAGGGCAAATTAGGGAGATAGTATTGATATGATTCGATCAAAAAACAAGAAAATACAAAGAGGAAAAGACAAAGGCATCAAAAAGATTGAATTTATCTTGATACTATTATAGTCATTCAAATATGAAATGACATTTTGTAGTGCACATAAGCTAGATTTTATGTGGGCTTTATATATATATATATATATAGATATAGACAAAGAGTATATTACGCGCTGAATTCAACAGATTTAATGTGTATAACCACACATTTGGAGAATAAATCGGTGTTAATGAATACTATCTGCTTCACTAGAGTTAGTTATAAACCATATGATAAGGGATATGGATAATAATTAGATGTATATTTTGTTTGTGATTTAGATAGGAGTTTGAACGAATAAATGGGATCTAAATTCTTAAAAAATTAAAAGAAAGAATGATATGTGATGCTATTATGTATATGTATACATAATTATCTAGTATTTTCTATTTTTTTTTTTTATCAATTTAGACAAAATTATAACGGATTAAGGGATGGCAATACCAAGAGTTTGACAAAATTTGTAAACATAATTGGATCTGGAATAACAAAATTGGATATCAATCACATAGCAAATGTTTAGTTGATCGTACTCCATTATTACTCATTTCTGATCAAAAGTTAAAAAATGCTTGGCAATTTTTCCAAATTCAAGCTCGTCGAGCTTAATTTCGAACTCAGGCTCGAGAAAAATCTTCTTGAAAATTTAAATTTTGACTGAAAATTTTGAAATTTGAATTTTTTAGATTTTTTATTATTTATTTAATATATATTTATTAATATAATAATAAAAATAATAATATATTAAATAAAATAGCTCGCGAGCAAATATTAACTAACAAAATTGACCATTAAATTTTAAACGAAATATTTAATTAATTTAATGAATTATAGTACACAAATTGATATTTAAATAAAATTCAGGACTAAGAATATACTAGACACACTTACAGTGCACAAAATGAGATTTTCCTTGGAAAATTTCTAATCTAGAGTCTAATATATGATTGAAACATTTTTTTAAGGATTCATAAATAGTTTTTATCCCCTTGTAAAAATTATCACATTGGTAGCTTCAAAGTTTGATTTATATATAGATATGCACATAACACAAGTACCTGAACAAATCAATATAAAACTTTTTCCCCTCTAACTTCCATGTGATCTACAAGTGTGCTTCCTTCTCTTTAGTCAACTTTTTACCCTTTTTCACAATATTTTATTCCTCAATCTCACAATATCTGATAATTTTATGGCTTATCGAGTTCAACAGGTCCACTGAATATATCACATTCTTATGGTGAATCGGGTGATTTTCATTGCTTAATCACCACCTATACACTAATATATATATATATATATATATCACAACTAATTTGTTTGATTTGATGTGACATACTCTTACCCCGACACCATCCAAATTCAGATCATTTATAGCAAAATTGTGTTACATTTCTTATGACATATATACATACATATAATAAGGATATACACGACCATCCCCAAATAGAGAAAATAATGTGAAATGTGAAAATTAGAAAATTTTCCTCTGAACATTAATCACTTGTATATATACTTATGACAACTGCTATACATACAGTAGAAACTCTATAAATTAATAATAATGGGACCACCAAAATTTATTAATTAAAAAAGTTATTAATTAATCGATAAATCCAAATTCAGATCATTTATAGCAAAATTGTGTTACATTTCTTATGACATATATACATACATATAATAAGGATATACACGACCATCCCCAAATAGAGAAAATAATGTGAAATGTGAAAATTAGAAAATTTTCCTCTGAACATTAATCACTTGTATATATACTTATGACAACTGCTATACATACAGTAGAAACTCTATAAATTAATAATAATGGGACCACCAAAATTTATTAATTAAAAAAGTTATTAATTAATCGATAAATTAATAATTATTAATTTATATATTAATTAATATTTTATTAATTTATAATAAAATACTCAATTTACAAATACCTTTCAAACTTCCACTTAATTATTGTACAATGCATGTACGTATATCAAATGAATGACCCAATTTGAAGGAACCCTTCAATCTCCCACTTTGTTATGCTTCTTTGTTTAATTATATCACTTTATGGACATTAAAAAAATATTTTATATATAAATACAAAATCAAATATGTTAACACAAATAAATCATACACACAACATGGCTTTCCATCTTAAAGATATGAAAAAAACAACAACAATGGAGTTATTGAGAGCGTTATTGGAACTGATAAAGATGATGATGATGAAAGTTCTACCATGGAACCCCTTTCACGAAACGAGCTATTAAAGCGGCAATCATATTGAGTAATTTCTTGTTGAGTTATGAGAAAACAACACTAGAAGTTTTTACAATGATAATGGAAATTAGAGACGAGATTCAAGTTGAAATTGATTTCAATAAAAAACAAAAGACACTTGAGTCATTTTTCAAGAAATCTTCATAAATCATTCATGTAATATGTAGTATATAAGAAATTATTAATTTATATTTTATATGGGGTCTATAGAAATTATCAAAAATGTATTATCTTATAATTCTAGCGAATTATTAATTTAGCACCCTATCTACGAGTCGGGACCGGCTAAAAATATTATCTTAGAGAGTTTATTAAATAATTGAATATTAATTTATCGAGTTTCTACTGTGTAACAAAAACAATTATACAAACTTATTAAAGGATTTGAACTCCAATCCCCATTCAAATTGATAAGATATTATATTACAAACTTTGTTTTTTCTTCCACATATGTAAATAGCTGACACGTGTCAAAACATTTACACATATTAAACATTTGTAAGTGTAAATTACATATATCAGTCATCTACACATATACGCAATAAAAACTAAAACATAATTTAAAATAAAAAAATTTATTCTCCACCCACCCCTCTCATATTTCTCTTACAAAAACAAGAAACCCTACAACCCCATCTTCCCTTCATTTCACACACATCTTTCTTAATTAACCTTCCCTAAAAAAACCCCAAAAAAAAATGATCACCGGAAAAGATATCTACGATGTACTCGCCGCCATAATCCCGTTATACGTTGCCATGATCCTAGCCTATGGCTCCGTCCGGTGGTGGAAAATCTTCACTCCCGATCAATGCTCCGGCATAAACCGTTTCGTTGCCGTTTTCGCCGTTCCGTTACTAGGGTTCCACTTCATCTCCACCAACGACATTTACGCGATGAATTACCACTTCATAGCTGCAGATTCACTTCAAAAAGTCGTGATTTTAGTCGCCTTAGCTTTATGGCACGCTTTTACCAAAAACGGCAGCTTGGAATGGTTAATCACGCTTTTCTCTCTCTCTACTCTCCCAAACACGCTTGTTATGGGAATCCCACTTCTCAAGGCCATGTACGGCGAGTTTTCCGGCGACCTCATGGTCCAGATCGTCGTCATGCAGAGTGTCGTGTGGTACACGTTAATGCTGTTGTTGTTTGAGTACAGAGGGGCTAAGCTTCTTATTACAGATCAGTTTCCTGAAACTGCTGCCTCTATAACTTCATTCAGAGTCGAATCTGACGTTATATCACTTAACGGACGTGAGCCCCTTCAGGCGGAGGCTGAGATCGGTGATGACGGAAAACTTCACGTCGTCGTTAAAAGGTAATAATATTTTTTTTGAAAAAATTGACATGATTCTTGTAAATAAACGAAACTTCATGATGTTCACGTAATGGGTTTTTACTTTTTCTTACCAGGTCCACGACAGGTTCGATGATTTCTTCTTACAATAAAGGGTTGAATTCGAGTGCGATAACGCCACGGGCTTCGAATTTGACCGGAGTAGAGATATATTCCGTTCAATCTTCTCGCGAGCCGACGCCTAGAGGGTCGAGCTTTAACCAGACAGATTTTTATGCCATGTTTAACAGTAAAGCTGCTAGCCCTAAACATGGTAATAATAATAGCTTTGGTGGTGATGTTTTTTCATTACAGTCGTCGAAGGGGCCCACTCCAAGGACGTCGAATTTCGACGAAGAGATGATGAAGATGAGTGGTAAGAAGAGGAATGGCGCTGGGAGGAGTATGAGTGGTGAGCTCTACAATGGCGGTTCAATGCAGTCTTCTTATCCACCTCCAAACCCTATGTTTTCTGGTCCTAGAAGAAAGGAGAGTGGAAATAGCAATAATAGCAACAATAATAGTAGCATTAATAATAGTAATAATAATGGTAATAATCCTAATAAGGAATTACATATGTTTGTTTGGAGTTCAAGTGCTTCACCAGAATCTGAAGCTAATATGAGAAATGCTGTTAACAAAGCTGCATCAGCTGATTTTGCCAACATTGATTCAGCTCCATCAAGAGGTTTTTTTTTTTTTCATCAATTATTTTTTTTATTTCATATTTATTTATTTTTGATGATTATAAAATATGGGTTGTTCTTGATTTTGCAGAAAATGGGAGCCCATCTAGGAAAATGAATGAAGAAAAAGAGACTCATGAAATCGAATCGACGAAATTCCCGACAAATGCTTCGCCATATTCATCGTCGTGTCAAAAGAAAATTGATTTAGAAGAAGGTGAAACAATGGAGAAAAAGACACAAATGCCTCCTGCAAGTGTTATGACAAGGCTTATTTTGATCATGGTTTGGAGAAAACTCATTAGAAATCCCAATACTTATTCAAGTCTTTTTGGCCTTATTTGGTCCCTAATATCATTCAGGTTTAATTCTATTTTTTTTTTTCAATCAAATATGTTATACATTTTCTAAATATTATGTTAAATTAATTACTATAATTTAATTTTTTTTTGATAATTTTTCAGGTGGAATATTGAAATGCCATCAATTGTGAAAGGGTCAATATCAATTTTATCTGATGCAGGTCTTGGCATGGCTATGTTCAGCCTTGGTAAGATATAATATAATATAATATAATTAATTATTGTTATTACAATTTGAGGGCAAAAAAATTATAATAATTTAAATTTTTTATTGCAGGTTTATTTATGGCATTGCAACCAAAAATAATAGCTTGTGGAAAATCAGTAGCTACATTTTCAATGGCTGTTAGGTTTTTAACAGGTCCTGCTGTAATTGCTGCAACTTCCATTGCTATTGGCCTTAGAGGGGTTCTTTTGCATGTAGCCATTGTCCAGGTCAAAAAAATTTAAATTTTTTTTTCATAATAAATTGAAAAAAATATTAAATTTTAATACATAAAATATTTTATTCATTGTCTATATATACATATTATTAAAATGTTAATCTGATAGATTTGAATTTGATTTGAATGTGAAATTAATTTCAATTTTTTATTTGGTAACAGGCTGCACTTCCACAGGGAATTGTTCCCTTTGTCTTTGCTAAAGAGTATAATGTTCATCCAGACATATTAAGTACTGCGTAAGTTTTCACACACATAATATTTATATAATTATATATATATATATATATAAGTATATTCAAATTCATTGTTATGAAAAAAATGTGAAATTTATATATCAAATTGTTCAACATTAAGTCATGTCAACATGTATTATTATGTATATACGAGTATTATTTTCCATTCTCATAATGAAACATGCACAAATTTACCCGGTTAATTATATATATATATATATATAACTATAATATTTCAAAAAATTATGAGATAAATGTTACAACCCTTATCTTGTAATTGGTAGAATATTGTCAAATCAGGTCTGTACACAAATTTTCACAAAACGAGATTATTATACATTCGATTTAGTTGATGAGACGTGACCAAAACCCGAATTGAACAATTTTTTTGTGACTAATTAACTCAAAATATATTCAAGTTTTAACCTAATTTCCTTAATTTATTTTGTCTTTTGCAGGGTTATTTTTGGAATGCTAATTGCTTTGCCAATAACAATTTTATACTATGTGCTTCTTGGGGTGTAATTTTATAAATTGCATTGCCAAATCAGAATATAAAATTATTTTGATTGATGAATCCAAGAAGAGATACAGATAGATATATGCATGCAGTGGATTAAATTATATGCCTTTGGAGTCAGTGTACAACTTGGACAGCATATGGTACTCCTCATGTGGGCTCTTGTTCAAGCTTCTGATACAACTGATTTATTGTCTTACTAGTTGTTCTTTCAAATTTTATTTATTTATTTTCTTGCTTATTTTAGAGAATCTAATTAGTATATTTAGAGCAATTTTATTGCAAATTTTAGAATCTTTTTTTCATGTATTATTCACTGATAAATAACATCAATAATTATTAGAGTAATATTTTGTTCTTGTATTATTTTATTGCTAATTTAATTTATTTGTCATGTAATTAGTCGACATTTTAGGTTTTGGGTTGGATTAAGAATCCAGTTAATCCAGCTAAGGAAGACAAAGTAATCTAATTTCTGACAATTAAGATGCAAAAAGATACTAATTAGATTGTTATTATCTCATCATTAATTAATTATTGTTTAATTTGTATTTGAAGACAAGATCTTATTACACGGAAGTCAAACAAGAAAAGATGAGTTGAATTCGATTTGAATTGATTCAATTTAATTATTTAATTAATTGTTGATTTTATTATTACATATTTATCTGACAAGATAGCTCATACTTAACCTTCATGCATGTGGATGCTTTAAATATAATTAATTAATTAACTAAAACTCAATATTAATTGTGCATTGGAAAAAGATAATTAGGCTAATTACTTCAATGCCTTATTCCAACACATAAATATATTAAATTGGATTTGCTGCAAATTTTAGCATCTTAAAATTTATTATAATGGTTAATGCATGTGAGAGATTGATTATTAAGGGGGCAAAGGAGCATTTTTGCATATGATTAGTTATAAGTCTTTTTTTTTCCATTGGATGATTTAGCATGTTACAAGTATGTTTTAAATACCAAACTCTAAACATGCCACATCATTAGTGACATCATTGTATTGTTTTGTGGGTAAAAATAATTTCTGTAGAAATTAAATAATGGAATAGACATATTGTAAAGATGTTATCTTTTAATCCATATATTCCTCTCATGTGGATTTAGATGGTTTTCGAGAAATACACTTTAAGATACAAAAGTCTACAACTTCATTCCAAAAATCTACACCTTAGAACAAAAAATCGAACAAGGATAAAAACTCAAATAAAGAAGAGTGAAAAAAATTTTGAATATTTTTTTGGTGAAAAGTAGAAAGTATTTATAAACTTCCATTAGATCACACAAAAAAAACCACAATTTCATCCGAAATTATATATCTAATCAAAATGCACATACTTGGTTAAACCACTTGACCATTGAACCCAGAATGGTGTAAACAACCATTTCACGGACCGAAATATTTGAACTAAAAGGAGCCAATATTCCAGTTTGTTCAGCAATTATATTAAATATTTATTTATTTTTCAATATATATTATATAGCATTTTTATATATAAAATTTAAATTATAAGCTACTATATGTGTTCCACTATACTAAAGTGAAACTCTCGATCAGATTGTTTTAGAAGCTCAACACTCGCACTTATTTAGTGTAGAATGAGTTCAAAAGCTTATTCACAACTAATATTGAACAGATTGCATGAGCAAATATTTCATAATTTATTTTATTAGTTTGCAAATATACAATAATTATCACTATATTAATTTGACTTCATCCAAATTATTTGGTATATCGAAGATTCGGTGCATGTAACATTTTTCGAAGATTCGGTGCATGTAACATTTTTCGAAGTTTCAAAATAGTTGGCTTAGAGTACAATTTAAGCTAAGATATTTATATGATTATTGGACCTTTAGGAACAATATCACAAGGAAAATTGATGTTCCCCTTGCAAAATTGAAACTGTTGTGGAGTCCACTAGTTATGGTTCTAGTCTAATTTTTTTTTTTAGGTAAAAAAGTTTTAAGTTTTTTTGTTTTTCAATTTATGGAAAAAAAATTATAAATTATTTTAAAACTCTCAATCTTTCTAATGTTTCCACGAAAACCATAGAAATATTAATAGTTTTAAAGCTCATTTTGGGAGGGAGAATCGTTGCTCTAATTGCTCAAACTATATCTTTGAATCTTAGAAAAGAAATTAAAACAGAATAAAAGAATAATAAGTTTTATGATTTACCAAATTAAGTCACTCGAAACTTTGAAATTATATGATTTATGATTGCTAAATTTGATTCTAAGTTATCCAACATTATAACTTTCTTTATTAGTGAAATTTAATTGATTAATGGTATGTATATAACAATTTTGACGCAAAATATTATTTTTTGCTAAAGATTAAAAAAAAAGGAGCAATTCTCCTTTACTTCCCTTCTTACCATTATCTCTCGTTTCTAGCATTTTGTAAGTTTTCTAACAATATCTTCAAAACATTTCGGATAAATTTATAATATTTTAACAACTCAAAAATTATCATCTAAACGAAATCTTAATCCTTAGTCCTAACACAAAGACATTAGGAGATTTAGAAATGTTGGGATTTAATAAAAACAAAAATAAAAAGTATTTGGACAAGAGGGAAAACCAAAAAAAAAAAAAAATTGAAAGACTAGAATAAACATCATGAGTATAGATTCTCACTTGTATTAAGTACAAATTAGTATCTCAATAAATAACCAAAGCACAAAATACAGGCAATCTACACTAATTGAAGAATCACATTTACAAGCCTTTTTAACACAAAATTTCGCCAAATTAATCGATAAAACGCCCCAAATAAATACCCGATATTTGAAACATTACCTATTGGAGTTAATCGAGTTTCACATAAAAAAATCGAACTCAAAATTGAAATTAGTAAATTTTCACTTTCATCTCGTTTAGTATATATCACACATGCTCCTCTTCACCACCTTCGGTATTATCGTCACCATTTTCTTTTCCGAGCTTCGATTTCGATAGTGGCAATGACGATATTTTGGCTGATTGGTGTTTTGAATGCAAGTTGAGGTATGTGTAAAAAGACATACCGATAAGGGCTGTGGCTGCCCCAAAAACGCTTATCTGCCCGGGATTGGAACCAAAGAGAAGAAAGCCTCCAAGAAGAATGACGCAAGTTTTGAACTGCCCGAGGACTACATGTGTCGTTGCAGAGGTTGCCCTAATGAGAAAAAATGGTGCAACGGGTCAATTATGTCGTATTAGTAGCATTTTGAAGTGCCAAAAAACTTTTGAGATTAGAGTAAAGTTACAAAATAGACGTATACTTATGGGACGGGGGAGCATCTCGGAAACTCACTGCACGAACTTAAACCAGCTCAAGAAAATCTCAGGGTGTGTTTGGATCTAGTGATTTGGATTTGGGGAGGAAAATTGTAGGAAATATTTGAAATGACATTAAAATGGGGGTAATTTGAAATCCACCATAGTTGTGAAGAAAATAGCTCAAAATGAATACCAATGGATTTGAAATCCATCATAACATGAATTCATCCAAACAAACTTAAATGGATTTGTCGATGAATTTGAAATCCATAGTTTTCAAATCCTTCAATCCAAACACACCATCAGTTATTTGATAAATATACGGGAAACTTGCAGATTTAGTCATATCATGATTCTAGTTTTAGTCCTACACTTTACGAAATTTTGCAAAACAATCCAATAATCTATAAAGTTGCAACATTAGTCTTTTTTAATTAGTCCTATACATTATTTTTGTAATTCAAAATTGCATTTTAACACTTAAACTATAAGTATGTCAAACACCCCCTTAAACAAATATCATTGTTACTCACACCCAAGAAAAATTAGGAGAAAATAAAAAATAGTTGAAGAAGATGATCATTGGGCAATGTTATGAACGTCCCGGCTAAACTTATATGTTCTCTTTTTTAATTTTTGAATTATTTTTCAAGGGGTTTGTTTAATACATCTTGTTTAGTTTAGTTGAAAGGGCAAAATGCAATTTATAATAATAAAAATAAACTGTGGGACTAACATTATTGTAAAAAAATGACTAATATTATAACTCGTGCGAAATATTGAAACAGTTTCTAGAATCGCGATATTTTATGGGACTAAAACTAGAATCGCAATATCTTGTGGGACTAAAATCAGGATTTTCCCATAAACATACACATCAAGCACACTTGAATCCAACTTGTTTACTACAAAAGCAACTAAATCGTCTTAGCATCATTAGACGCCATCAAAGTAAATATAGCTTCAATATATAGAGATGCATCGAAATATTGCACGAAAAACATAAATAATAAATTGAAAAACGCAAAAGAAACCTACCCAAGAGCTAAGGCTCCAGACCACTGAAGCAAGAACCCGAGAACGGCTGAACCACCAATAATTGAACTATTATAGAAGCTCCAATCGAAAGACAATACGCCAGGCGGGTCGAGATATGGCATCAATATCACCAAGAAGAACAAAGTAATAGGCGTCGTTTTCCACATTAGCCTGTCACGAGGGCGTTCAAAAATGAAATCCCATATATATATAAATATATTTATTTTTTAGGATGTGTTTGGATAGAGTGATTTGGATTTGAGGAAGGGATTTGGAGTAAGAATTTCAAATGACTCTAAAATGGAGTAATTTGAAATCCACCATAGCTGTGGAGAAAATAGCTTAAAATGAATGCCAGGGGATTTGAAATCCATCATAACCTGAATTCATCCAAACAAACTTAAATGAATTTGTCGATGAATTTGAAATCCATATTTCAAATCTTTCAATCCAAACACACCATAATGAATCCAAACTATTTATTAAATAAAAACGATGACTTACGCCAGGGCGCTCCAATTATCTCGCTGTTGAAGATTAGACCATAGTATTTTATTTACTGCACTTGGTACAATCCATGCTACTGCTATGCATGCACCGAAAAAATGAAACTGGAGATCGGTTACTGTAGCAATAGCAACACCGGCTGATACTACAGTAAGTGCAATTACCTAGAAATAGCATAGATTAGTGAGTATAATAAATACCAAGAAAAAACAATCATGAAATAACTTGTCTTATTTAAGCAAAAAAGTATATTACATGCAAATATTCTATACTTATTGGGTATTTACATTGAGCACCCTGAGGTTCTGCAAATTACGAAGACGACTCTATCGGGTTGGATCCTAACTACTCGGAAAAAGAGGGGGGCGAAATTGTAATATGTTTTTACTGATGGGGTGGTCAAATTGCAATATAAGAGGGAGCAAAATTGTAATATGTTAATATACTCTAGGGTGTCGGACCCAAACATTTGTTTGGGTCCGACCCTGACACAAACCCAATAAAAGAATTTATTGGATCTGGGTCCAGGTCCAGACCCATAGACCCAATGATATTTTTTAAGTAAAAATTGATATTTTTTTATAATATTTATTTCCTATTTTGTTGCTTACAACAATTTATTTATTTATCTTGTACATTTTATTTGGGTCTGGATCTGGGTCCGACCCGCCCAACGCCACCCCTATTTTACTCTCTTGTGCCACAAACCAAACAACGAACAAAGGATAGGTGTTAGAATATGGAGAGAAAAATAATTGAAAAACTATAGTGAGGAGAGTGGAGGAAACTTGTATTTTATATTTCAATACAACTTCATTTTTTGGGATGATTACAAATGAAAAACAAGACCTCTATTTATACTAATACAAAGCCTGAACCAACGGTTAAGATCGATTCAAATTTAATGGCTAAGATTTGATGACTCTTTAGCTACATGACTTATGGCCTTTCAACTACCAAACTCTTCAACTTCTAATGAATCTAGACATGACTCTTCACTTGAGTAATGAATCTAGATTATTAATATCATATTATTATTATTATTATTATTTTAACAATAGGTAGCACAATATGCGTCAATTATATCATCCTCAATTTTAAAAGCCAATGTGGCGCGTTAAAAGACGCCACATTTAGAAATTTCTGATGATTTTCAACATGTTTTAAGGTATATAAAAGAAAAACTTGAATTATTTTTTCGAGTTCACATGTCAAGTATAGTTACCTTTTGCGTCGAAATTATTTTCCTGAAGAGGATGAACTCAGCTAAAACAATAGCGGGCGTCACTGCAATCTTGGCCATCTGATAAAATCCAACGCTGAAAAAGTGTGTCTCGATTATTAACTTATAAACCAATCTACCTAATTTAAAACCAAGTAAAAATAATAGGACGATATAATGCCTCACCTGTTATATTTCAAGCTCACATTAGCAAGACCAGTCGAGAGAGACATAACAATACCGAGAGATAATAATGAAGAATATTTTGTCGACTTCAATGGAGGAGTTAAAGGGAGAATTGAAATGGCTTTTAAAAGTGCCATTATCAACCAACTACATACATAGTGAATAAAAGTCAAGAAAATCGGATAATTAAATCCAACACGAACAAGTACCTGAAATTGGAAAAAAAAATCAGAATTTAAATAATTAGATAATTTGAACATAGAATGTGACAAAGAGATGAGTGGTTTACCAATTTATTCATCAAAATTATACTAACGGAAACTAAAAAATTAAACGTAAGCGCGATTGTGGGGCCCCATATGGATTGTTGACGCCTGGCCCCACTGAACGAATGTAATTTGTTGAACATCGAAGCTCGTAATTCCTCCAAGGCTCTACCTAAAAGATGGGATATATATTAGTACCGATATTTCGTATAGTAATGAAAATCTTAAAATTTAGAAGAATCATACACAAATGTTGGAGAAAAATCAACAAAAATGAGTTCCCAAAATATGTTCCACAGTATAATGTATCATAAAATCTGCATTCAAGATATTAAAGTAAGTAATTTTCTAAATAAAAACCAACATTAAATTGTTCATCACACTCTAAGTAAGCAATATTTAGAAAAATAAAGCTCGCCTTTTACTAACACTGGCAACAAAATCACTATTCAATCAAGAAGAGTATTCGAGCATTAGCCTCTCTAAATCTAAATATCCTATATTTCAAATTTAGTTTCAAATAAAAATCTATAAGCATCTGTCACAATTTATTTTTCCTTATTTATCAAAACGAATAATGAAAAGAAAATCTTTTTGGTCTAAAATGTATAATACTCTGATAAAAGGATGTTGAATTAGTTGCACATATGGGATTAAAATATTTAATGTTAAAAATCTCAAGAAAAGATACATACTTCCTATTCAGATAATTAGAGTTATTATGATCTGTATTTTTTTACTAATTTTTTTTTTCCGATTACGTGTGCTTTTACAGTAATTAATTCACAATATTTCTTATACATAATAGTTGGTTCTACACATTTGTTTTGTGAATTTCTGGTGTTCCTTTATTCTGTCAATCCTAAAATAGCCTCCATTTTCTATAGCCCTCTCATAAGCAATTAAAAATCCAATCTTGCAAGCCATTTAGACCTCTAATTACAAAAACTAAAACAATCTGATTGTAATTACCAAATCCTAAAACAGCCTCCAATTGTCAAGGCCCCTTTTTTCAGTAATTAAAAATCAAATCTTGTTGACAATTAGAACATTAATTACCAAAAATTAAACAATATGATTGTAGTAACACTAATATCAGATGTTTTTCATTTTGACTTGTCCCTCTTTTAAATAATTAAAAATCCAATCTTGCTGACAATTTACAGCATTAGACCTCTAAATTTCAAAAAACAAAATTAAACAATATGATTATAATGACCAGTATCAGATATTTTTCACTTCACACAACAATGAAAACCCACTTCACATTAGAACATAGGTAGAACAACAATTAAAACTGCTTTATTGGACTAAGATCAATGAAAACCCACTTCAGATTTCTACTAATTTCGAGCATTAAATCCAAATTTAAAGTATAAATTGAAGTACCTTTTTCACCAGCGTCACTGTCCTTACGCTTGAGGATTTTTCTAACATCTTTTCTGAGCAAAAAACCCAACATATCTTTTCACTTCTAATGCTACTAATTGTGTGTGTTTTAGTTTATCTATGAGAAGAAGAAAAAGTTTATGCATTTATGAATTATGGGATGTGAATCTGCAAGCACTGCTCTTGTTATTCAAAATATATAAATATAAATGACAAAATTTTTGTAATCGGCAGATTGAAAGAGAGAGAGAAATGGAAAGGTTTAGTTTTAAATTGGATGAAGGTTTATTTCTTAAGAAAAAGTAAAAAGTATTATTTAAATAGAATAGAGGTATGGTTATTAATATTATAGTATTTATGGATTAAAAGAGCATAATGATTTAGTATGTATTGATGTGATATGCTGTGTTCTTTACCGTTAAAAAAAATCATTTTTAGTGAGAAATTGGTACAAATTAATTTTTACTTTCTAAGAAAATTTCAACAAATCTAACTTAAATTTAATTAAAATATAAGAAAATATGCAAGTGCATCATATTTCGTACATTATGTCATTTTCAATCAAGACGTGTAAGATTTTTTATAGAGTTTTCCATCTTCAAAGAGCTCTCATTGTTAGGAATATGATGCCAGTGAATAAACGCACGAAAGTAAAACGACAATGAAAGGACACACGAATTGTTTACCCAGTTCGTCAAAGAATTTGACTACGTCTGGGGCACTACCAAGCCAGGATTTTCACTATAGGAGATTACATTGTGATTCCAATGAGAGTCGTAGGACTCTAAGGGTTACAATGATATTAGGGTTATTTATAATACAATATACCTAACCCTAATAGGAGAATGACATAAGCCCATCAAAATACTCTTGGGCTTATTTACAGTCTTTCAGGCTCCATAACTCAACAATCTCCCACTTGGAGACTGAACTCAACAAACAACGTAGCCATCTCTCGATCTTCTCATTCAGTAGCCCACAACATGATCCCGGCAGCGCCAAGCCTCTCACCTCAAGTTCCGAGGCCAATTGAAGCTATTCATAGCTTCAATTTCTTTGATTCCGATCTGCCTCTAATTTCTGTATTCAGAACTGATCCCGAAGCTATATTCGATTATCTCCTGCGAATTTGCTCGCTCATAATCAAATATCTTACTTCATCAGATTTCAACATCTCTTTCCCTGCTGAAGACGGTAACCGTTCCACTCCAACTTTCTGGGAACCTCTCTTTCCCTGCTGAAGATGGTATCCGTTCCACTCCAACTTTCCGGGAACCTCTCTTTCCCTATTGAAGACGGTAACCGTTCCACTCCAACTTTCCGGGAACCTCTCTTTCCCTGCTGAAGACGGTAACCGTTCCACTCCAACTTTCTGGGAACCTCTCTTTCCCTGCTGAAGACGGTAACCGTTCCACTCCAACTTTCCGGGAGAGAAGACAACAGAATTAGGGCTCTAACCTCCTCATCAAAATCGAATCACACTCATCGCCTTCCTGTCAAGCACCTTCCACTCTTCGTCTTTCATATCCGACGACTTATCACCAAGAGGCTCATACAAATCTTTACCATACAGGTAATCTTCGATTTGCATCTTCCAGAACCCAAAGTCAGTCCCGTCAAACTTTTCAATTGTTGTTTTTCCTACACCCATCATATTCGCTCCCGCTCAACCCGAGCTCTGATACCAGTTGTTAGGAATATGATGCTAGTGAATAAACGCACGAAAGTAAAACGACAATGAAAGGACACACGAATTGTTTACCCAGTTCGTCAAAGAATTTGACTACGTTTGGGGGCACTACCAAGCCAGGATTTTCACTATAGGAGATTACATTGTGATTCCAATGAGAGTCGTAGGACTCTAAGGGTTATAATGATATTAGGGTTATTTATAATACAATATACCTAACCCTAATAGGAGAATGACATAAGCCCATCAAAATACTCTTGGGCTTATTTACAGTCTTTCAGGCTCCATAACTCAACACTCATAATTACGGAAAATATAGGCCGAATTGAATATGACATGTTTATTTCAAAAAATTATGTTCATAATAAAAATGAAAGAAGTATTTTCTTTCATAATATGTTCATAATAAAAATTATGTTCATAATATGACATGTGATAAATCCAATTTTCAATGTTGAAACATAATCATTTTTTAACCAGTTGTATTAATTGTCAAATCATTGATACTAAAACCTGTATTTTCTTTTGTTTGTAAGAATTTTTTTAAAATTATCTCAAATTTTAAAAGATTTAAAAAAAATTAAAAAATGCCAACCAAATAACCTTTCTTTATATATTTTTTTTTCTTTGGAGTACTTTTTTTGGTAGATATTGTCAACTAATTGAGCCATATATTCTTTTGTTGTGACAACTTAGGCTCCGTTTGTTTGACAGGGAATGAAATCTAAAATGGGAATAAGATTTCTGGTAATTTGATTACTAGAAATCTGATTACATTAATAGTGTTTGGTTTCTACAAAAAAATTGGGTAAGGATGTATAGATTTTTTCCTTTTTTATGTTTGGTTCAAACACATGTAATAAAGAATGGAATTTAAAATTAAAGTCTTTGACATAAATACCCTTATTTTAAACCATATTTGTATAATCTAATTATAAATTTTCAACCATAGTAGAATATTTGATATTATATATATACATAAGTGTATATACACATATATATTTAATTTGGTTAAATAATAAAAAATAAATAAGATATCAATTTGGTTCAATTGCATTATCCTCTTTTAGAAAAATGATAATTAAATTGAACATGCTTCTTTTTATATTGTTTGACTTTTAAAAATTTTGATACATATATGAATTTTTCATATACCAATGCATTGATAATTATTTTAAGTCGGAAACATAATATTGTTAATAGATAAAATATTTTAATCATATGTGACCAACAACCATTTCAAAAGTACTATCACAAAAATAACATAACAATTTTTCAATTTTATTTAATAAATAAATATCAAATAAAATAAAATCCGATATATTTTAACAATAAAAATATTCAAATAAATTAAAAATACAAAACTATTTCTTAATAAATAATAACTTAAATGAAATGCATAATAAATAACTATTTTTGTTGATTTTATATTTATTATATTTGATATAGGGGTAGTAAAGTCACTAAAGTATTTTATTTATGATTACCTTGAATATGGGAATCACATTACCTCAATAAATAAGGTATTGTGATTCCCTTATTTGAGGGGATAATTCTCACATTTTGGGAATTAGATAGCATTCCATTGTATTGAATAAAAAATACCAAACAAGGTTATTTGATTTTTGGGAATCATATTCCCCATTTTGATTCCATTCCCTTGACAAACAAACGGAGCCTTAGGTTTTAATACAATACTACAAAAACTTATTTTGTATCATCAATAGTATCACATTCGATGTGAAAATCAAAATACTAAACTGTGATGATACATAGAACATCACATTATATAGTTGTTTTATTCATCCCAAATAAGTACAAACACAAAACTTTATTTTAGTATTACAAGCAACTCTATATGTTGCACATATTTTTCACTTCTTTTTATCTTCTTCTCTAACACCCAAGATTATTGCCTGGATCAACACCAAATTTATTACAATAATCTCTATAATATCGAATTCTCGAGGCCACAGCATCGTTGTTTGGTCGATTGCATTCGAGATTGCCATTTATAGCGCGAATAGTAGCCCCAAAACCTTGTCCAGAAGTTATGGCATCATGACAATCATTCATCCAAAACCACAAGGCCGTTTTGAATGATATGATTGGATTTGTAGCTACAATCTCGGGATTATTCAACCCATCGAACCCTATACTCTGGCCTGCTGCACCGTAATTGTAGTTCCACGAGAGTTGTAGTGGACCCCGCCCGTAGTAACCCTTGTTCGGTGCACAAGGATATTGACGGTTAGTCTTGTCACAATAGTTTTTGGATGGACCATTGTTCTCTACTCTAGAGCACATATCTATATATTTCGAAAATAAATATGTTAGGCGTATTTTTTTAATAGACATATGTATAAATATTTCAAAATAAATATGTCATGCGTTCTCAATTTAATCGAAATAATGTTGCAAGTATGAAAATTTTTGGATCGACCATTATTCTCTACTACATAGAGCACATATCTATGTCAAAAATAAATATATTATGTAACCAAAAAAAATATGTTAAGGGTATTTCTTTTATAGACATATGTACAAATATTTCATCTATTTCAAAATTATTATATAATGTTATAGTGTTGTTGATATTTTAACAACCTCTAATGTTTAGTAAATTTATTTTGTCATGCGTTCTCAATCTAATCGAAATAATATTGCACGTAAGAAAATTTGATATTAATGTTTCAAGTATGAAGATTTGATATTAATGTAGTGTAAAAATGTTCATAGAAATAAGGGTAGATAAATTAGTAATTAAATTTATAGACTAACCATACTGTTAGAATATATTATCATATTTTCATTAGTTTTGTATATAATTTTTAATTTCTTATGTATTATATTTTAATATATTTATATTTTCTTAGTTTATAGTTAAATTTTATTTGTTTACCAAATTACATGTATCATATTTATATAAGTAACTCAATAATACAAGTTCCTATAACCAAATTTTCTCTGATCTAACACACACGAACATGAACAACCATTATATATATGCGACTCTAATTAATAAATTTATTAATTTTTTGATTATGACGACTTATTACTCTCCGACTTTTTAGTACAATTTTTTGTTACAACATTTTTTTTCTAAAATTCATGTTGATCATAATCAATATCGAACTATATTTATTATGAATATTAAAATCGTGAAAAAATTGTAACGATGTGACAACTTACGTCCAGTCTCATGTGTAACATGCGCGAAAAACGCAGCTATCTCGCGCTTAGAATCTTCCCTCGAACCTGCAGTCCCGAAATTGGGATATGAGCCAATCGCATTGAGAAATGCAGCCCTACTATAGAATCTCCTTCCAGGGCAACTGGGGTTCGCCTGATACAAAATCCCGTTAAAAAAATCATCAGTGACTATATCCGAAACCCTAACTCCGTTATTGCCACGTGGCGCATTGCACGGTCCAGATTGACAGCCGTTGCCACAATAGTCGTTGCCCGTCCCACAATAGCCATATTTGCTGCAACATAAGTTAGCTGCACAGCCACAGTTTTGGCCATAAACCCTTTTGTTAGTAGCCAAAAGTATGGCTAGTAGCAAGGTATAAATTGTTATTAGGGTTTTTAGTGTCATTTTTGGTACAAAGGAGTGATTGTGGAGATTGAATGATGGGTATTTTATAGTGCAATTTGAAGTAGTTTTTAGTGACATTGGAAAGTTGTGTTGAGAGGATGGAAAATTTTACTCCACTTTGTAAGTGATTTGAGGTATTGGTGCTTAGTTTTTCTTTTCAACCCACTTAGATAAAAAATCTTTTAATTTAATTAATTGTGGGATGATAGGATTTGGGATTTGGACTTATTGAATAATATGGATGAGATTATGTTAGATTGAAAGGAAAAATTCGATTTAGTATAATTAAATATTTTGAGGCGTGGTTTTTTCTACCCATTATTCCAGAAAAATCATTTCAAATACGAAAATATGTGATATTTGCTTGACTAGCATAGAATTTCTCTAGATAGTAGGCACTATGACGATGAGAGTCATATAGAATTTATTGTATGAATACGGATATGGTACACAAACAAGACATGACACAAGGGTATGAAATGCGATTATTCATTGTGCTATAAGTTTAATTTGATCGGTGACAATTTGAACATTTTAATCATAACTAATAATGTATATGTGGACGATTATAAATGAGATATGAAATATAAGGATCAACCCATTAATCATATTGACTAAATTAAAAGTTAAGGAAGTATGAGGAGATAGAGTAAACACCACTATAAATATTAAAATAATCAGATCATTTAGAAATTATTCCCTTATCACTATAAAACCTTTGCTAATCCGTATAACATATTGGATATATATTATATAATTGTAGAAAAGTGAGGTAGAATCAGTTTTTTCAAATTAGTTCCTGGGTTCATTCAATTTTTATTTATTCTAATATATATATAT
Source organism: Verbascum thapsus (assembly GCA_963669365.1). Classification (NCBI taxonomy): domain Eukaryota; kingdom Viridiplantae; phylum Streptophyta; class Magnoliopsida; order Lamiales; family Scrophulariaceae; genus Verbascum; species Verbascum thapsus. The sequence continues at coordinate 7,312,107 of OY770114.1, forward strand.
ATATATATATATATATATATTATATATATATAAATTCCAAGCCACTTATCCCATTATCTACAAAATATTGCTATATATATCCACTTATCCCATTATCTATACAATATAGCTATATAGATATTATATAGTGCGTTTTGTGTTGATTTTTCGATTTAACTCATTTAATCTCAACCTCTAAATCCAAGAGCTTTATATTTTTCTTTTAAAAATAAACAGTAAGACTCCATGGTCCAAAGCGTACGCAAAACAAAATCAAACATAGTCGAAAACTCACTCATACTCATGTTTTCAAAACTATCATACCATACATTTTTATATAAAAACATTCATCATTAATCGTTTAAATAGTATAACACTATCTCTCAATAATTATTAATTTATTATTTTTTACATCATATCTCAATAAAATGTCATATTTATATCACAAAGCATTACTTCCAACTATTTTTAAAAATCACAAAAAACTCAATATTTTTATAATATCATATCTCTTTGTTTTACCCATCTGAAAAATTGAGTCGAGCATTGAGATTATAATTATTTTGGAATTCAAGGAGAAGATGTGTATTGATTAAATGTGAAAGAATCTGAGAAAAATGTAAAGAGTGATTACCAAAAAAGAAAAAAAAAAGGGGGGGAAAGAAAAAAAGAAAAAGATAGAAAAAATAAAGAAAATTAAAGGGTTTAGACCGAGAAAGAAATTGCAAAAAGAATGAAGAATGATGGATCGAGTTCGAAAAATGATGAAAAGAGGTACTTGGGTTCTTATTGTCGTATCTACCCAATAGTGCCTTGATGCTCTTCGAAATTATCAGACTTAGCTTTCATTATCCTTTTATTCCTACCCCGAGCCCTAGCCCCATTACAACCATGAATAAAAGACTTTGATTCTTTTGTGGACATTCTTAAAAATAGTGACGATTTTGGTGTATAAGCAAATTTATGGGATTACATTGACATGTTAAGACTTGAGCAACCCTATACACGAGTGATTGGGGAGGATTGTGAAAAAAGGCGACTAATATCTTGCAAATCGTTGTGTTGGTATTGATCTAATGTGGTATAGAGATCTTCGATTATTTGCATGCGTTATCTTGCCAAGTTTGACTTTAGTTCACTTGTTCAGAACTTTCTATTTCTTTTATGCCGAGTGTTTGTTGAAATCTTGATAATTTTGCGATGCTTAATCTTAAACATTGCGTGAGGACGTGCAATAGCATAAGTATGGGGGTATTTATTAATGTGTATTTTATACACATTTTACATATTTGAAATTGTGTTATATGTCATGTTTATGCTTCCTATCTCATACATTTGTACTATTATTGATTTGTTAGGTGTTTGTATGAAGAAGGAAGGAGAATGAGTGAAGATGGAATTGCCATGTAGAAAATGCAGCAGAATGTTTTGTAAAATTAAGTGTGCCCATGTTTAATTTTGGGGACCAATATGCCGAGGAATGAACTGCTGGAATTTAACGACTTTGGAGACTGAAACACGATTTCTCTGCATTATTTCTAGAAGATTTTATTTCCCAAATCTGTTGGGAATTATTTCCTTTTCGAATTTTATTTCTTTTTAAACAATTTCAGTTTTACTAGGATTCTTAAAATCCTATTTTAGTTAGTTTACTACTTTTACTAGAACTCTTTTAGATATAAATAAGGGGAATTTATTCCACAAGAGACATCTAGGTTTTATTTCTCAAAACATTGTAGACGTTTTCTCTGCCATGTGTTGCTAAACACATTTTCTAGCCAAATATTAATTGAGGTTTGATTTCTTTAATTCGTGAGATTTAATTGTGTTTCTACATTCATTGTTTCTTTAAGCATTTACTTTTTCGCTGCGCTCGTTGATAATATATTTCATTCAATTAGGTAACTTGATCAACAAGTTAATTGTTGAAATTATATTAAGCTAATTAGGTCTCAAATGTGTAATTGTTTGGTTAACCTTAATATTTGTAGCAATTAGTGACGTCGATTATGGACAAGTTTTCGATTATTGTTATGGGAATTAGTAACCTAGTTTAAATGAACCGAGCTTACGTGTTTGTAAACTAGAATTGGTGTCTTTCTAATACATGAATGCTATCGATATTCTAAATCCTAAGAGCTTGTTTAGAGTTGTCTAATTGGTAAGAGGAGTAATCAAAGAGCTTGTTTTGATTATCGAACACTTAAGAAAAGACTAGGTTATTAGAACTTGTTAATAACTATAGCCAATTTACTAAAGAACATTGAAACATCATTGCATCAATGATCGAATTATATAATCAACACCAAGATAATCTGAAGGCTAGAATTCCCAATCTTATTGAACTCGAATTTAACTTATTTGCAATTTTAGTTTACGTCATTTAATTTGATTTAAATTAAATCTGAAAATCCCCCCTTTTTTAATTGATATTGGTAATTTATATGATATTGATTTTACACAATAGTTGCAAAAGTTTTTCTTACGACAATCACGAACGACATACCCATACTCATGACACTCATAGCACTGGACGCGACTGGGATTAACACGAGGCTTTGAAGTTGTATGAGCTGCTACCATTGCTGAATCTAGGAACGGGGAATTGATAGAATTTTGAGTTTGAAGTCGAGTCTCTTCCCGAAGCAAGTCAGACAAGACCATCTCAATATCTAGGAGTGTTTCTCGATTAAGAAGATTTGCCCGTACCGCCTCATATTCTGGACGTAATTTCATTAGAAACTGAACAACTCTTGTTTGGGCACGATGTTTTATTATCTCTGCTAAAACCGTAGGAGATAATTTATCTTGAGATAGCATGTCTTGTTCGGACCACAAATTTATTATTCCAGAATAAAAAGAACAATCACCTTGGACATATTCAGAGAGTTCACGCTCGATCTGAAAATGACGAGCATGACGAGCATGACTTGACTGAGTATAGATTCTTTTTAAGTGCATCATCGTTTCTGAAGCATACCGAAATGAGCGGAGGCCCATGCTGATTTCTGGCATTCTTGACAGCCCATTTAGATTTTTCAACACTATCAGTAGGTTCTTTTGTTGAACCATCAAGAATACCAAGTAGGTCTTTACCTTGTACAAAATTCTGAAAATGAAATTCCCATATGGCAAAGTTTTTGCCATCTAGTTTAACAAAAGCTGAATCTGATTTGTCCTCCATTGATGAAAGGAAGTTGCTAACTTGGACGGATTTATTATGAACGGAGAGATATCTGAAAAATCAGAGAGTGGCCAGAATTCTAATTAAAGGGATTGAGATTTATGGCTCTTGATACCATAAAATATTTAGCTAGAAAGAAGATACATTAGAAAACTGAAATCTGTATTTTTCTATATAACATAATGTACATTATATGGCTCTATATATACATATTGTTAGGAACATATATAAGGAAAATATAAATGTAATCCCTAAACTAAAGGTAACTCCTAATTTTCAGAAATCAAATTATTACTAACTTATTTGTAATCCCCCAAATTCAGCGGCCTCATCAACTCTAAAGCAAGAATCAAGGGATTATATGTTAACAGTAATGATGTTTCATTTAGTTCACATTTTGTGACAACAAATTGGTTCGTTCTTGTGCATTGATGTAATGATGATAGGGTCTTTAATGTTGGACGAAAAAGAAGATAATCTTCTTCACTCATAAAAAAATTTATGCAATTCCAATTACTTATTTTCAGGAGGAAGAATTATGAAGTGGAAATTAGCGAGTGACTAGAGTTAAGGTTTGCGACATGAATGTAGATATTCGTTTTTTTATAAATATTTTTACCCTTATTGAGATGAGATTTTGGGTAAAAAAAAGTATATAGGGTGCAACTTACCAATGTTAACCCAATTCAAGGGTGTAAAATGTTATTTTTTCTTTTTTTATGGCATAAAGTGGCTATTAGCATTATTTTAAGGGTGCAAAGTGCAAATTATCCATATTATGCCATGGTTTTGAAATCCAGCCCGGACTGGTCGGTTCAACTGCTTTTAAACCGGAACCGGCCCTTAAAGCGAGTCAGTCAGACCCATAAAACTGTTTAGGCTCAAGATCGATGGAACTGGTGACCCGATAAAATCGGTGATGGGTCAATCGAACCATCCATTTTTTGTAAATACCAAAATTCAAACCTAAAACTTATTTTTTTCCAAAAAATCACACACCCTCTCAAATCTCATTCTATTATTTTGCTCCTCCAACATAATGTTCTCAAGAAACCTTTTGAACTAATTAAATCAAATCATACTCTTTTTTGTTTTAGTTTTTGTTGGTTTGTAAATTATTAGAGCTCTTTTAATTTTTTTTTTTTTTTCAAAATTGTTGGTTTTATTATACAATGATGTGGTAGTTATGTCATTTGTGATATACATTTGATATTTTGTTCCTTGAATTTCGAAATTATATCACTTGAACATAATTTTGTTTGTTTACTTAAATATTCTCAATTTTTCATCAATTTTAGCATAAATGTATGCACTAAAAATAATTTTAATATAGTAAAACAATTTTTGTGTAGAGATTGTCAACTAATTAGAGTATATATTGTGAAAATTTGATGAATTTTAGGCGTTTTTCAAAGGTTCTTTTCTACGAAAAATTGTTTCGTATAATCAATATATAGGATAACATTCGCTGTGAAAATCAAAACATGATACTTAAGTACATTATATAGTTGTACATAGTTTATACATTATATAGTTGAACTATGTTACATAGTACATTATATAGTTGTTTTATTTATCCCAAATAAGAATAAACAAAACTTTATTTTAGTATTACAATACAAGCAACTCCATATATATGTTGCTTTAATGAAGCTTTATTCAACCTCTTTTTATCTTCTCTAACACCCAAGATTACTGCCTGAACCAACCCCAATTTTTTCACACAAATCTCTATAATAGTGAATTAGAGTGGACATGCTGATGATTCTTGTTTGATTGCATTTGAGATCGTTAATGGCGCGAATAGTAGCCCCGAAACCTTGTCCCGAAATTATGGCATCATGACATTTATTCATCCAAAACCACAAGGCCGTTTTGAATGATATGATTGGATTTGTAGCTACAATCTCGGGATTATTCAACCCATCGAACCCTATACTCTGACCTGCTGCACCGTAATTGTAGTTCCACGAGAGTTGTAGTGGGCCCCGCCCGTAGTAACCCTTGTTCGGTGCACAAGGATATTGACGATTAGTCTTGTCACAATAGTTTTTCGATAGGCCATTAGGCTCTTCTACGAAGCACATACCTAGGTCAAAAATAAATATGTTAAAAGAGTATGTTTTTTGTAGACATATATATATATATAAATATTTCTATATGTATTTCAAGATCATTATAAATGTTATAGTGTTGTTGATGTTTTAACAACGTTGGAAAATTTATTTTGTTCTGTGTTTTTAATCTAATTGAAATAATGTTGCAAGTATGAAGCTTTGATATTAATGTTTGTAAAATGTTCATAGAAATAAGAGTAAATATTATGATAGTAATAAGATTTACAGAGCAACCATACTGTTAGACTATATTATCATATTTTCATTAGTTTCTATTATATTTTCATGTATTTATATTTTATTAATTTATAATTAAGATTGACTTATTTAGCAATTATATTACATGTATCTCTGTAAATATATATAAATATACCTAACTTGATAATACAAGTTCCTACCCGAATTTTCTCTAATCTAAGTATCTAACCCATATAGACATGAACAATTACAAGTCACTCTAATTAATAAATTTCTCTTATTAATTAATGGTTGCTTGCATATTTATTTTTCACAAAATCACTTAATACTCTTTTAACTCTCTATAGTAAGAAGTTTGTTACATGCATGTAGTAGCACATATATTAAGAGAAGTGTCGTATGTACATATATATACCACATCTGAATATGTAATTATCATTTATTGTTACTACAAGTTTTCTAAAATTCATGTTGATCATAATTAATATCGAAATATATTTATTATGGAGAGTAAATGTCAATATTCAGTAAGATATGCGAAATTCATTTTTGATTCCACAGTTTACAGATACCAAATAAAAAAATTTTAAACAATTTTCATATCATCGTTAATTGACTAACGGTGAAAGCCACGTACGAGTCATATGCCTGTTAGTGTCTAACATTTGGGTCGGAAAAAACGATATAAACCTAGTTCTCTCCAACAAACTCCCCCAAATTCGCCCCCAAAATTTTTGTTGAAACATGGCAATGGCAAAGTAAGAAAATTGGTTTCTGCATTCACAAGTCGAATTTCGTTCATGAAAATGAGTCTACGCAACCTGAATGCGACTAATATCCTCATCCAATATACAGTAAGTTGTATTTGGAACTTTTAGAGTTTAGGATTTATAAGTTTAGAACTTAATTTTTCTGGGTGATTGAAAGGTTATATGTTTAGAGCTGAATTTTCTCGGTAAGTTACTAGTTCAATAACATCATTTTTGGTGTCCATAAGTAAAATTTCTTCCTACAAATGTATTTTTTTCACAATTGCGCCTGCTCGAGTGGGAAGAAGAAGATATCGATATTTGGAAGGAAAGTTGTAAACTATGATGCATGAACACGGGACATGAGACACGGCACACGACACGACACAGATACGAAATATGGCATTTTAAAAATATTAAGACACGACACGGCCTCGAAACTGCTAATAAAATGCGTATTATATAAATTAATATACATCTATATATATTCATTAATTTACGTTAAGATATATAAATTAGTCTTTTCATTCTAATTTAAATATCATTGGTGAGAGAAATAAACTATAAGAATGACTTTGTACATTATAAATTTGTATTTGATTTGTAAAGTTATATATCTTTGAAAGAAAAATAAATACTTCAGTTTTCAAAATTACAAAAAATATGTGAAATAATATCAAATATCACAAATAATGTATACATAGTAGACATACCCTCTAACTACATCCTCTAACTGCGTCCATTATGGTGTTCATATTTAGTTATTTTATTTTATTTACGTAGACAAATTTATTTTTATACTGGACACGGTATCGGAGAGTGTTGGACGGGTGTTGTGTCCGATCAGGTGTCCGACACGACACATTTTAATTTTTTGAAGTTTCTGTGCATCACAGGCTGTAAATTTTGAAAATGAAGAACTCAAATAAAATAAAAGACCCAAATTTGGCTATAAAAGCAATTAAATTCAAATTTTCCTCAATTTTGACTGGTGAATTTCCCTTCACAATGATTATATTATGTGGTTAGGCTCACAAAAATGGCAAAATTAACGTACTAGTTGCTTTGACCATTAGTCAACTAACGGCATTAGGAAAATTCTTTAAAAAAACTTATTTGGTACCAAAAGTTGTACATGTGTAAACTGTGGTATCAAAATGAATTGCTCATATTCTCTATAGTATGAAAATTGATATTTACTCTTATTATGGATGTTAAACTCGTGAAAAATTGTAAAGATGTGACAACTTACGTTCAGTCTCATCCATTACATGCGCGAAAAATGCAGCTATCTCGCGCTTAGAATCATTAGTCGAACCTGTAGTCCCGAAATTGAGCTATTGTTGTTGATCCTGCAGAGTCTACCCAAAGGCTCAGGCCGGATTGTAGGAAGTGGTTGATACGTTTTTGTATTTCTATAAGAAGATATGAACCAATCGCATCGAGAAATGAAGCCCTACTATAGAAGCTTGTTCCACGACAATGGGGGCGCACCTGATGCGAAATCACGTTAAAGAGAGAATCAGTGACTATATCAGAAACCCTAACTCCGTTATTGCCACGTGGATCATTGCACGGTCCAGATTGAGAGCCGTTGCCACGATAGTCGTTGCTCGTCCCACAATAGCCATATTTGATGCAACATAAGTTAGGTGTACAGCCACATTTTGTGCCATAAACCCTTTTGTTAGTAGCCAAAAGTATGGCTAGTAGCAAGGTGTAAATTGTTATTAGGGTTTTTAGGTTCATTTTTGGTACAAAGGAGTGATTGTGGAGATTGAATGATGGGTATTTTATAGTGCAATTTGAAGTAGTTTTTAGTGACATTGGAAAGTTGTTTTGAGAGGGTGGAAAATTTTACTCCACTTTGTAAAGTAATTCAAATATTGGTGCATCGTTTTTCTTTTCTCCCAACTTAGGAAAAAAGATCTTTTAGGCTCGATTAGATGTTATATCCGTCTACTAAAATTTATTTTCATGATAAAAATGAGAAAAAAATATTTAAATGAATTGTAAAATATGCGTTTGGACGAGTTTTTTTGGAAAAAAAATTGTAATGATTATGATTGATGTGATATACTTTTTGTTATTAGAAATTTATTTGAATTGATATTTGAATACAATTTATAGTAAATATGTTTAGTCAAATTCATTGATTTAGACGTCAAAAAATAGTCACAATAAATTTTATTTTAACTGTTGCGTTATTTTATATTAGAATATGTGATTAACTTAAATTTTTGAGTTGAAAAGTAGTCGGAAAAACCTTTCAAATCAATAACGTGAACTGTCAAATCATGAATAATTAGAATCATATTTTTATTTATTTTCAAGAATTTTTTCAAAATTATCTTAAATTTTGAGAGATTGTTTTGAAGATTTTTCTTAAAACATATTAAATAATTAATATTTTTTTAAAAAAAATTACTCTAAAATATTTTTTTATGAGTTGGAGTATCCAAACAATTGAGCCATTAATTTATTAATTATTTGTGGGATGAGAGAATTTGGGATTTGGGGCGAAAGTATGTTAGACTGAAAGCAAAAAATCCTATTTAATATAATCACACATTTCGAGGCGTTATTTTTTTATGCCCGTCGTTATAAGAAAAATCATTTCAAATACGAAAATGTGTGATATTTTTTTGACTAGCATAGAATTTCTCTGGGAAATAGGCACTACGTTGTGAGTTATAGAAAAATCATTCCAAATACGAAAATGTGTGATATTTTCTTGACTAGCATAGAATTTCTCTAAGTAATAGGCACTACGTTATGCGTTATAAGTTTGACGATGACAATTTGAACATTTTAATTTAACTAATAATGTATTTGTAAAGAGAAATAATAATTATAAGGAATGATTTTGATTGGTGAATATGTGAAAAATATATTTATGAGTGATGGGTAGTTATACACGTGACTGAAAATATAGAGTTGATAAATGATAAATTTGAATTAGAATTTAGTGTGTTACATTTATTTAGAATTTTGTTATTCAAATACTTGAAAATAAATGAAAAAATATAAACAAACAAGGCCTATTTTGTGGTTACAACATGAATGATCTCAGAGAAAATGTTAAACTATAAACTCCACCACATAAAAAGAATTTGGAAATTTCTATTTCATTAACAATTTTGTTTGACATGATATATACATTAGATATAAATTAAATTCTTGTTCTAACATGGAATATCCTCCTAAATCAATATCATTAAGAGACATTTCATCAATACATAATATACCCAATATAAAATTCTGTAGTATACCAGAAAATTGCCTTAGGGTTTCTTTACTAGTCCTATTAAATACCTGCATTGTCAAATCACAAGTGTATATATATATATATATATGTATATATGTATATATAGAGAGGGGGGGGGGCATGGGAATGCAGCAGGAAAGAATGAAGCATTTTTTTCCATTTTCTACAATTTTCACTAAAATCCCATATTTAAATTCTGTCTCATTTTCTTTTTCCATTCAAATAAATTCAATTTAATTTCAACAGCAATTAATGCAGTTTGGTGAGACTTTTCTGATTTAAAGCAGAAATTCCACTGTTCATATTAATTATCTTTAAACCCCCAAACCCTAGCTCTACTTTCCTTTTGCCCCACCTCATCCATATATATATATATATATATATATATCATAATTCTTATATATAAGATCCACAAATACATAAATATATATAAGATCATGAGAATTTATGTGCTTTTAGTTGTAATTCTTATCCACCATCAGATTGTGATGAGCAAAGGGTCAAAAGATGAGTTGTTTGTTCATACAACTGATAATCATGATAAAAGTTGTAATAAAATGAGAGAACCAAACAATCCCTTATCAGAGTTTGCAAGAAAGAAGAACTTAATTAAGCTGAATTTTGCAAGGTACTCATCATCGAACAAGGTTGCAGACGAAGACAAGCGTTTCGTTCCGACTGGATCGAACCCTTTGCACAACAGGTAGAAGAGATTATCGAAATTTAAATTCTACTCAATATATATCTATAATATATTATATATATATATATATATATAGCTTGTAATCTAGCTTAATTTTCTCTTCTTTTATTTCATTTTTTTTTAATTAGTTTGTTTGTGTTTCCATTAATGTTGCATCTTTCTAGCTTAAATCGTTCTTCATATTGTTTAGATAAATCGATCTTTTATCGAATTTTTATATATATAGGGACGTATGTATGTGAAGGACGAGAAAATAATAATTTCTTGATTACTATACAGTTTTAGCCCTAATTACATACAATTGTTATAGAGATTATAATATCGATCACTAATTAATGGATTATAATTATTCTTAATTTGTGATATGGCAAAAGACTTAGGTACATATATAATTTGCTGAAGATTTGAAATTTTCTTGAAGGGTTTTATTTATTTAATTCTTATTTATGCCAACATAGGACAAAATAAAATTTGAATTTTTCTTAAAATAGTTAGTTTTGTCATTCGTTATTAATAAGGTATTGATGGGACAATTTTCAATGTATAGGCAATCGCATTGAATTTTTTGCATGCATGCATCAGCAGAGGGAAATTCATAAATAATTAATACTGTATTATTTATTTTTTCAAGTCTTAAAGTCTTTTGTTGCAGAAATCCCCCATGCATGCAAGACTTATTTGTCCCATTCTTTTACTCACAATTGTCACTTTCAATTTGCTATTTTTAAGCTAGAGTTTAAGAACTACCTTTTCACCTCATCTCACTAGTCAAATATTATGTTATATTGGTTCGTGTGATATATATTACATATTTGGAAGATATGGTTATTTTCAAATAGGACTCAGTAGGGCTGAAAATTGAACCAAACTATTTGATACTCGATTCGAGGTTGATCGCTAGAAGTTCATTTGATCTCGGTTCGATAACTTACCATTTGGAGATATGGTTATTTTCAAATAGGACTCAGTAGGGCTAAAAATTGAACCAAACTATTCGATACTCAATTAGAGCTCGATCGCTAGAAGCTCGTTCGATCTTGGATCGATAACTAACCAAATCAAGTCTGAACAACTTTTTGTGTTTGATAAATATTGAAGTTCGCCTCCAGCTCGGCTCGATAGTAAAAAACTAATAAAACATGTACAAAATAATCAAACTACTGGAACTCGACTCATGATTGGCTCGATTAAAGCTTATTGATCTCGACTCGATTAATAATCAAACCAAACTCAAACACAAATTTCAAAACTCGAATTGTAATTCAAATAAATTTGAACATCTATGCATCCGGCTCGACTCGACTCATTTACACATCTACATAAGAGTGGGTGTTGAAAACCACTCACTCTCCAAAACCCGTGGTGAATTTCACATAAGATCCGATGTGACATAAATTTTCACCTTGCACCACCTTAGTATAAGTAATTATATGTAGAAACGAGTGTAGGATGGTCGATTTAACCACAATTGATTTTCAGGAAAAAAAAAAAAAACTTTAAAATTAGAAAATATTCAGAAATTAATACTTTTTAAAACTTACAAAAAAACCCGAAGTTAATTTTCATGTGACTTTTAAGGTGACAAATCTATCGAAAAATAAACAAAGATGGCCAGTACTGATGCACCTTCAATTTAACAAATTAATATTTTAATGACAAAATGCCAAGTGACAATATCAAAATATCAAAATTGTTACTGTTTATAAATGTTTAAGTAACACAACTTGTTTTGCCATTAGATGATTAGAATAAGTTTTGGATGTGTAATACTGACAAGATTTGTATAGAAATTGTCACTATTTACTTAGTGACAAAAAAAATTATTGATATTATTGACAATTAACGACACATTTTTAGCAACATGTGTCACTAATTAATCAAAAAATAATTTTAACAAAACTCGTCACTAAAAAAAGTAAAAATCCTTACTTTGATAAGTGAAAATTATTGTCACTCTACGTGTGTGTATATATATATATATACACACAAATTTTAACATTATAATCATTTCAAATTTTATCAATAATATCACTTTTTGTTGTAGTAATTTTTTATTTGTAAAAAACTAAAAAAATTTAATTAAAAAATTAGCTTATCTCCCGACCACCAGAGACAAGTCGATGATGGTCATTGAAGGGTTTTCAGATACGGTTTGTGGGCACAGAGTATCTAACCTGAGAGAGACCTTCAGATAACACATCGATTTTCGTGTTTGTATTAATTTCTTCTGCTCAAATTATATATAATATATATACATATAATATACATACATATCTATATACTCCTATAAAAGTATGGATAAATTTAGTTGTTTCTCCTCATTGTGAAATTACATTTTTGTCCTCACTTAATTGATATCTAATTATATTAATAATATAATTATTATATTAATATAATTATTATATTATAATCAATTTAATGATAATAAATAACTTCATTATAAATAAATCATTATGTCCATTCAATTTTTCAATTGTAACATCCATTTTCATAATGAATCATATACATTAATATAAGAGAAGTTAAATAGACAAGAGCTCATATTAAATAATATTAAAAGATACCATTATAAATAAAATTAAAAGATACCATTATATTTATATATGCAAACACTCATTAAAAAGTTTAAATATTGTACTAACTTTTCAACTTCTCACTAATATTTATCCACTTTATAAAAGCATATTATGTATAATATTTTCATAGTAAATGATATTATTTTTATTATTCACTTATTCAATTCAATGCTTATTATTATATTATTATTAATATTATTATTATATATATTTAGTTTCTATTCACTCTTCAATTTTGTAACTTTAATATTATTATTAGATATATATTTAATTTATATCCACTCTTCAATTTTGTAACATTCATTTTCCTACTAAATGATATTATTTTTATTACTATTATATATATAGTCTCTTCACTTGCTAACACTATTTGATTCAATGGTAATAAATGATATGATTATAAATAAATCATTAGGTCCATTCAATTATTCAATTGTAACATCCATTTATCCATTTTATAAAAGCATATTATGTATATTATTTTCATAGTAAATGATATTATTTTTATTATTCACGTATTCAATTCAATGCTTATTATTTTATCATTATTAATATTGTTATTATATATATATTTAATTTCTATTCACTCTTCAATTTTGTAACATTAATATAATTATTATATATATATTTAGTTTCTATTCACTCTTCAATTTTGTAACATTCATTTTCCCACTAAATGATTTTATTTTTATCAATGGTAATAAATGATATCATTATAAATAAATCATTAGGTCCATTCAATTATTCAATTGTAACATCCATTTTCCTAATGAATCATATACACTAATATATTTCTTTAGATAATCCTTGAATAAAAGACCAAAATTACTTAATTATCTTCCATAATCTTCCATCCAAACATAGATTATTTGTATTGAATTGATTTCACCATGGTTAGAAAATCAACAAGTTCCTCTTCCAAAAGGTATGTCATTTGTTTTTGTTTCATATTAGTGTATATATATATATTACATTATCAAATAATAGTGTTTTGTCACTAAATTATATAGCCTCTTGCCTCTTTGCATTATATAGACTGTCAATTTACACTAATGAATTGACATTTTTTACGCAGATTATTGTTTGCTGGATGTGTTGATCTTTCAACAAAGATGAATGAACATGAAAATCAAGGTTAAATATTATTTCCGAATCTTTCATTTTTCCTATTTTGTTGATTTTTTTAAATCTATTTCCCTTTTTCTCTTTTTAATTTTTACTTTGAGGAGAAGTTGCTGCAAAAAGGGAAAATTTTAAGTTGAAGCAAAATAATCTAAGAAACTTATAATTTTTGAAGTGTTATGATATCTTATTAAGGTCAAAAATGATATTTAGACAAGATTTGATGTTGAACGGATTATGGAAATGTATTCAAGTAAGCTTTTGGGTTTAATTAATGACTCCTGTAAAGAATGTTGGTGCATGAAAAAAAAATATGTATAAATCTGTATATTGAAGTTGAGCTATGGTTGCTAGAAAATTAATATTATGCCGAATTAAGGTTTTATCCAAAATATCTGAGTGGGGAAATGCTGCGTTTACGCGATTCATATATAGATAAATGTAGATGGTTTGATGCATTGGAATTTACTTATTATGCAACACGCGACAGACGTATGTTGTAAGAAATTGAATCAAAGTATTAACTTGTGAGTTGTATCTATATAATTGTATATATTCCAATACTATCATTTTCATCAGTTATTTACATTTATCATAATGATTAATAGCTTCAGTTCTATTTTACATCCATCAATTTTTCAAAAGTGAAATTGAATTAGTTGTTCAGTATATATTAATTATTACACTAAGAAATATAACCATTTTACCTACAATAATATATTTAACTATAAGCACTTTTTTCAAGGCCTAAAATGATTTCTAACTTAATAAAAATGTCTTCGAAAACTTGAACTTCGACTAATTAAAATGAATGGATGATGTTAATAGCTGTATAAACAATATTACTTTTTCTTATAACGTCACAAATAAATGTTATTATTAATCTATACTATCATTCACTTTACTAATATATATGTTACTATTAATTTATACTACCATTATTACCATTCATTTCGATTTAATCCTTGTGGTTAATAGTTTGAATCTTATGGTACATCCATCCATTTTTTAAAGTGAAGTTGGAATATCATCATTTTGTTGTTGAGTATATATTATTATACTAAAAATATAACCATTTATACCTCCAATAGTATATTTATCTATTAGCACTTTCTTTCAAGGCCTAAAATCAATTCTAACTTAATAAAAATGATAACGAAAAACTTGAAGTTTTAATTAAACTGAATGGAGTATGCCAAAAGCTTTATTACAATAAATTCTAAGACAATATTATCGTGCTTATTAGCTTAATAAATAAATGTTACCATTATTAATATATAATATCATTCATTTTACATGTATATTACTATCAAATTATGCCACCATTATTATCATCCATTAGATTTAATGGTTAATAGTTTGAATCTTATTGTACATCCATCTTTTTTTTAAGTGAAGTGGTAAATTCATCAACCTGTTGCTAAGTATATATTATTACACTGAAAAATATAACTATATGTACTTACAATAATATAATTTTTAAATATTACCACTTTGTTTCAAAATTAAAAATGGATTCTAACTTAATAAAAATAACTAGGAATATTTTATCTACAACTAATTAAAATGAATGAAGGATATCACGAGCTTTGTAAATAAATTCTTTGAAATGGTATAAATAAATAATTAATTATACAACCATAATAGTTAGTGGAGATCTTCTCATCTTCTAATTTCAGCATTTGAATTGACATAACAAAGATGACACTTAACTATCTCAATTAATATTTAAATTTTATTATACTGTATATATTTTATTATGATTACTTTCTTTTGTATTATTTTAATTCTATTTAAAACCTTGTATCCATATAACATAATTAAATTGGTGGAATGGAGAACCCAATTCCGAATGTCATTTAAATCCAATTTTGAATATGAGAATTGCATTTAATTTCCAATGGTCAATTGCAATAGCTTAAAAAATATACGAACACCTTTAACTATGGATGGATCAAGATGGACTTGAAGTAATATAAAAGATGATCAACATAGAAAGAGATTGAGTAACCTTTTTATTTCAATTCTTAATATTTATCTTATAAAACAATAATTTACCTTTTTATTTTATTTAGGTTATTATGTTCTCCAAAATCATAGGATTATATGATTTAGCTAGGGGGAAAATTCAATTGAATACGAAAATATATCAACTAATGTACATTTATGTCACTATTTTGAATTGATGGTAAGAAAATAACAATTACGACTTTCGGGGGTTAAAAGTTGAAAATAATATAATATTTAAAATACAAAACCTTGTTCGAATTCTTGGAACGGAACAAAAAAGTTGGGTCGAATGAATAAATGGATAGGGTAAGAAAATTATTTTATATAAAACTTAAGTGAGAAATGTAGATGCTTATTATTTATAATATGATACAAATCTAAAAGATGTATATAAGACATAGGCTTTAGTGATTAAATTAAAAAATAAAATTTTTTACTTCAAAAGTTGACAATATTTGAATAAATAAACTGTTTATAGCTTTTATATTATTTTAAAAAAAATTAATATTATTAATTATTTAATATTATAAAATTAATTTTCACGTGCGAATGCACGTGCACTTTGCTAGTATATATATATGTATGTATTAATGTATATATATATATATATATATATATATATATATATATGAATTTCTCCAGCAATCTCACGTGCAATGCCGAGGCCAAAATATATGATTAGTGAATGATTATGTTCAATATTGTCACTCTGCATTTTGTTGTTAAGTAAATATCGATAAATTTTATACCACGTTGGGTCAAATAAAATGGTTAGTGGTATTATGCGATCTTAGTAAATGTCTTTTTTTTTTTTGGGTAGCCACGATGACAAAACTATTGATAATTTTGAATTTCTTGAACAAAATTGAATCAAAAATCTAAATGAAAATGATTAATTATTTCGAGGCGAGTCTTGAATGCCAATTGTCCCGTCATGCAAACTTGACTGCTCGAGAATGCTCTGAAAACATAGAATGTGTTCTTTGGTGCACCAATTTTCTTCTATAGGGCCATTATGTACAGAATTAAATACAAATTACATTATATACATAAGTACGGAATTAAATACGACTCACATAATGTTGAAGTCATAACTGCTTAAATGTTTTATTATATTAAATACGTTGGCGGTTATAATAAATATATCATATGTAAAAACGTGATCAGTATTTTTATCGATCGATATGATTTTCTTCTGTCCATAATTTTATACCTCGAAAAATAATAAATTTTTCAACAATAAAAATGACTACTAGCCCATTGTATTCTCCTCCAGTGGAAGCTCCTTAAGATCATTCAAATCAAAGGGGTGTCCAAACTAAAAGCATTTCGAGTTCTTAAGTTCGCAAGAACATCGACATAAGAATTCTTCGTTTTGGAACTCAAAGTCATAATTCGACCAATATAGAAATAGCGATTATATGATCACTATAAGTCTATAACTAATCGATGTGGGACAAATGAACAAAGTGAAAATAAACCACTTTCTTTACATTCTTCTCCCTAGCTTTCAACATGAAAAATTTCACAAGTCCATGGATTATTGAGATCTCTACAGTTCGAAAATGATATTTCCCGATGGATGAACTTCCACATTTTCGTGTTTGATAAGTTTAAAGACGACTTCTAAATCAACAATAAATAATGAGAGAATCTCATTCTCGTGCGTACATACAATGGCGGAGCCAGGAATTAAAATTTTTAAAATTTGGGGGGCGATAATGTTAAATTTTTTAAAATATACATGTTAAAATTACGTATGTTAAAAATTTTAAAAATTCGGGGGGGGGGGGGGCGCCCCCCCCAAAACCCCCTGTCTCCGCCTCTGGATGTGGCCCTATTTGAGTTGAACAACACGTACAAATTGATCGTATATTTTTTATATTTATGTTCTTGATCCGTGTATCTTTCTAAGTCGTATACGAATTACAACTTGAGGAACTCATAAAACACAATAGTAGAATAAATATATACAGGCTAAGAAGAATGGTAAATTTTCGTATTCAACATGTAATTTTATTCATATACGCAACACATGCTCGATCTGTTCTAAATTGTCAAACGAATATAAAGAACCAAAAAAACGAACAAAATGCTTGAAACCACGAGAATAATCCTAGTTACCATATTAATTCTAAAATATCATAATCCATCGTGAAATAGACCGAAAATTCTTACCTCATATACCTAGGAAACGAAGGAGAATCACTCTTTAGCGGAGAAGGAAAAGGCTCGGATATAGAATCCCATGACATTTTGTCGTCAATTCTTTTCCTTCGTTCCAAAAACGCCGGTCTCATGGGGGTCCCACCGACCTCGACTTTGCACGTAAGCATAGCAACGATCTCGGACATTGGAGGCCGTTGATTTGCATGATGTTGGAGGCATAGAAAAGCTACATGCGTTGCCTGCAAAACGTCCTTCTCGATAAAACCATCTTCTCGCATTCTTGGATCTATCAAATCGACCAGCGTAGACCTCTCGTATAGCTTCCACGCCTTGTCAAAACACGTTGTAAGAAGTAAATTAGTGGATTTTTATTGGTTGGTTACAGGGGTGTAAGGTGAGCCGAGCCGGCTCAATTGGAGCTCGGCTCAGGCTCGTGATATCATGAGCTCAAGCATTTCCGTGAGCCGACCTTAAGCTCACTTGTAGTTGTTCATAAGCTCACAAGCCGGCCTCGCGAGCTTTTTATTAGTATTATTTTTAATTTTTATATATAATTGTAAATATCCAAAATTTTAAAACTAATACTTAAAATTTTATTTATGTATGTTATGATATGTGTTCCTACAAATTGGCTCAATAAAATTATATTATTGTGACATATACTATATAATATATGTATAAATATCTAACTAATATAAGTTCAATAAAAATAATTTTAAAAAAATAAAATGCAACTAATTTGATTTTTCGTTCAAGCTCGACTCGTCTTTAGTGAGCTTGAGCCTGAACATTAAAAATTAGACTAATCAAATTCTAGCTTGAGCCAAAATTAGACTTGTCAAATTCGAGCTTGAGCTTGAAACAATATAAATGAACTCGAGCCTGAACATGAAAATTTCACAGGCTCGACCCGAGCTCGAATCCTCTTATTGGTTAATTGCTACGTGTGCCCTCGAGATTTTGCAATTACCAAGACACCATACGAAACTCGAAAAATAGATGGCACGGGATAAAATCGTAATCTAGCATTGACTAAAATGCAAAATCGAGAGGCTCGAGAAAAGATTACATATTCCGGGAGGTACTGCATTTCGGATGGTAAAGTGAGATCAGTATTTTTCCTGCAGCTAACAATCTCGAGCACCAAAACTCCGAAACTGTATATATCAGCCTTTTCGGTCAATTCTCCTCTAATAGCATATTCCGGTGCTGTATAACCTCTATAAAAAAAATTGCAAATATTGAGAAAAATCGAAATAATAGACGTAAAAATCGTGCATCATTTAGCATCTACATACAAAAAAAAAAATAGTAAAAATACACTTTTAGAACGAGTTAAATCACAAAACAACAGTCGAAATTACGATGATTTTGCACTATATTTTGCTTAAATACTAAAGAGAACTTACAAGGTTCCAGCAAATTTAGTGCTGAGATAAGCTTGATCTTCAGGGAAAAACCTGGCCAGACCGAAATCTCCAATCCGAGGCTGAAATTTTTCGTCGAGAAGAATGTTGCTCGCTTTAATATCTCTATGTACGATTCTAACATGTGAATCTTCATGCAAATATTGCAATCCTCGAGCGATCCCGAGTATTATTTGGAAACGAGTGCTCCAGTTTAAAAAGATGTCGTTTTTCCCTGCATCGTATGGTGTATGAACAAGAATATTAGACAAACAAAGTCATCTTATTCGTACGTAAATGTTTCGAATAAAACGAAAGTAAAAAAAAAAAATCCGTCTTATTAGAGTTTAAAAAACACCCTATATTTATCGAGCCGTAAGAATCTTACAAAGGGTGTCTTGACGATTTGCAAAACCTCGGTGGGTCATGGTAATTACCCAATAAACGAGAGTGTGTGCGTATGTAATTATCCCTAAATTCAATGTAAGAAAAAGCAAAAAAAAAAAAGTTGATGCGGGATCCAATTTGTATCAGGTGAACAGATGTGAGATGGGATCCAATCTAATCCACGACAAATTAACGAACGTTTTAATGGATTGGGAACTGCGCTCAGTAGCTTCGAGCTGCCTATATATATATATATATATATATATATATACCTACTTTGATAGGATCAAGCCTATTCATAGTTGTCAGATATTGTACTCCTCGATCTTAGAAGACTCTGAGATCATTTAGTGTTTCTAATTTTTAGATTATAAACCAGACAATCCGATTTTCATTGATTAAGGTGGTATTTATAGCAAGCTCTGTTGGCCATGGGCTCGTCTTACTAGGTCGTCAGCTCGGGTTCCATTATTTTTAGATTGTAAAATAGATAATCCAATTTCCATTAATTAAGGTGATATCTATAGCAAGCTCTGATCATGGGCTCATCGTACTGGGTAGTCGGCTCGAGTCCCATTGCACGGCCATGATCATAATATATAATGTTTCTCTTATATAAATCATTTTGTTAAATTATGAGAATATCCCTATTCATAAATGAAAACTATCAAAAATGTATATGTAATATGAGTTTGCAGGACGAGAGAAGTAGTACCGTAAATGATATGATCTAAGCTCCTATTCTTCATGTACTCATAGACGAGTAGCCGTTGAGCTCCATCCGAGCAACATCCTAGAAGACGAACAAGGTTCTTATGTTGTATACTTGTAATCATTCTCACCTCAGATAGGAATTCCGATTCTCCTTGCTGAGATTTATCAAGGGACAACTGCTTTACCGCAACCAGCCTTCCATCGTCTAATTTGCCCTTTTAAAAAGATAAAAGTGAAACGAAAGATTTTGTTATTTTTACGATAAGATCGATGTATAATGTTCGTTGAGCTCAGCACAAAATTTTAACGCCAAAATCTAAGTGTATGTTTGGTTTCATTTTGGAGCAGTTTTGGGCCAAAATTCTGAGCAATTGGTCTTCACAATTTGAACCATAAAAAGTCCCTAATTTTTTTCAAAAAATTGTGTTCCTATTTTGAAATTTTCATCTTATACATATATATAACCTACTATTACATCTTTATGTATAACAATCATTACATTTTAATATTATATTAAAATCTTCAAGTACTAATTAATTACTAATAGACAAAACCTTACGTGATTTGAATGCTACAGTGATTTATGTTCTCTTTGAAAACAAAAACAAAAACAAAAACTCTATCTCGCCAAAAAATAACCATCAAAATAAAATCAAATACAATCTCACCAAATATGCACGTGTCTTAAAAAAATTCTCACCAACAATTCTCACCAAAATAGCCAACCAAAATAAAACCAAACATAACATTTTCTAGAACCAGACAATGACAGTGTTATAGTATGTATTCATAGACATGTCAAGTAGGCTAATTGGATCCAACGAACCCCTTATCCGATTTGTCTAAGATCTAAACTTTTATACTTACGTTAAATGCTATTCAAAATTTTGCGACCTTTGAAACTCTACCCTACGTGCATCAAAGTATATATCTCGTCCCTCAAGACTTCGCATTTTAACTTCGTCCCTATATATATTTCATGTATAATAATAACCACACATAACGAGCAAAAGCGTTTATCTTGGTAGAAAAGCATACCAAGTAGACGGGCCCAAATCCGCCTCTCCCAAGCAAATTATTCTGGTTGAAATTCTTGGTTGCCTTCTTCAACGTCTGGAAGTCGAAATAGCTAATTGTACGAAGATTTCCGCTTAGGACATCTTTCGTTACTACAATAGATCAAAAATTAAGCCATAATGTGACAATTATTCAACCGATTTAAGGGTGTGTTTGGATTGAAGGATTTGATTTGGAGAGGGGATTTGGAGGAAGGATTTGAAATGACACCTAAAATGCTGTCATTTGAAATCCTCCGTAGTTATGGAGAAAATAGGTCAAAATGAATGACAATGGATTTGAAATCCATCGTAATATGAATTTATCCAAACGGACTTAAATGGATTTGTCGATGAATTTGAAATCAATAGATTTCAAATCGTTCAATCCAAACACACCCTAAGTGTTTTCAGTTGTCTTTAACTGTAAAATCTGAAAACCTGGTATCTTCATTTTTCGAACAATGAGATTCTTGAGTTTCATCGGTTTTATACACTTCCAAAAGATAAATATCAAAATCAACACGAGGAGTAGTATTATCCCACCGAGTAAAACGAATAGAACTGGTGAATGGTGTTTGGATGTGGAACTTTGCATATCAAGGGATATTGAAGGGGGGTTCACTGCATTTGAGATGAAATATCGAATTAAAATCGTTAAACGACGTTATGAAATGCAAGATTTCGACACTTTTGGTTTGATAGTAAATACTAAATGTTCGTCGTTTATCAACTATTTGATATTTGTCCGACAAATGATTATCTCAAGTTGCTAGAAAATACGTTGTATTTTTTAAAATAGTTGGAAATAGTGTCGATGTGATGATATAAATGTGATACTTAATTGGGATTTTGTGTAGAAAATAATTGATTTCGTTGTAAAGTAAGAGAAAATAAATTGATAATGAGGATAGAATAACGAGAGATAGTGTGACGATAACTGTATAAAAAAATGCGTGGTAGAAAATAAGAATGAGTTTTTGAGGAAAATATTATGGGTTTCATTTTGGATTTTCATTTTTTAAATACCAAAAAATAAAATTACAAAATAGATGAGATTTCGAGCATGGAATGCACGCGCCATTAAATGCATTCTAACGAATTTTTCAACCGTTGGGCTAAAAATTAAAAAAAAAAAATCATGTAATACTTATTTTGTAAGATCGTAACGGGATTAGAATTATAAAGGACTTAATCTATCATACTAAAACTCTAATTTTCCATTTTCACTATAAAACCAGAGTCACCTTCAAATTCAAAAGCTAGAAATTGAACCATTTCTACAATAGAGGATTACAGAATAACCACATAAATGAATAATAGAAAATTTGAAAATTTTATAATATGAAATGAAAAAAATGAAAAAACTAGAATAAGAATACATACTTTCAATCGTGAAACGAGGCTTATTTCTCATCACCAGAAACCCCACAACAAGAAGCTATTTTTAGAGAAATTATGAGCAAATTATTGCAACATGGATATAATCGCAAATGGGATCATCGATTAATTCAAAGTGTTGCACATTTGTTTCGAAAATATATATATTACATATATGTATAATATATATATATATATATATATATATATAGTGTTATAGAGACATCAAATAAGACATGGCTCCAAATGTCTTATCCTATTGGGGACGGCTTCAATTTATAAATCGATCAAGACTATGTCACAAGATTTATTGTCTCATAGAGAATTATTTGAAGGGTCGTTTTCATAATAAAGTTGATAATTGGAGGATACAATATGAATATGGTATCGAATATTTGGTTCGATTTTGATCCAATTTGATTTTAATGAATGATTTACATAACACGTAAATTATATTTGGCTTTTATTATTATATATATATCCTGAAAGACTCTAAATAAGATTAGAAAAATTACAATTTGTGACAGAGAAATGAACTCAGAGCTCTACAAGAAAATGAAAGTTTATCATAAATATATATGTTGAATTAATCGTTCTCGATCAAATCGATTACCCAAAACACAAATAATCAATTATCCAAGAAATTGAATAATACCCGAAACAGAAAAATGAACAACACAAGATTTACGTGGTTCGGATTAAACAATCCTACATCCACGGAGAACAATAGAAATCAATTCACTAATCGATCGAAAGATTACAAGAGTTTCAAGAAAAACCAAAATCAACTGCCAAGCTACGATTTTGTTTCTACTCTCTCTTTCTCTCAACTGCCAAGCTACAATATTAGTTACAAAGCCAAAGAACTGATTAACTAACTCTAAAACCAATCAAGCTTAAACTTAAGTGTTTAGCCGAGTTAATAAGCTGACTTTCACACTCAAAGTTGTCTTCTTTCTGAACCGTTAGATGTAGGCAGATCAACGGCTCCAGATGACTCCTCATATAATGACTTAAAGAAACGCTACTAACAATAATAAAAACGTATTCACATTTTTACAATTCTCCACCTTAGTAGTTGTTTCTTCTTTCCTTCTACCATTCTCGAATATTAGTTCCTTAAGTTAGAACCATCCCTTTTAACTTGATTCCTGAGGTTAGAACCAATCCCCTTTTTCAACTTTGAGTTCTTCACAGCAGACTGGCCACAGGACAGCTGCCTTGGTTCATTAGAGTGCAACAATACTTAAATTTTTCAAAAGGCAAAGCTTTAGTCAACATATCTGCTGGATTGTCAAGAGTAGATATCTTTGTCACTTTGATTTCTCCCTTATCCACTATGTCTCTAATAAAGAAATATTTGACATCAATGTGTTTAGTCCGCTCATGAAACATTTGATGTTTTACTAAATGTATTGCACTTTGACTGTCACAGTGAACTTCTATCACTTTCTGATCAATGCCAAAATCTTTAATCATCCCTTTCAACCACATAGCCTCTTTGATTGCTTCTGTCAATGCTATGAATTCAGCTTCAGTGGTAGATAGAGCCACCACTGGCTGCTGAACTGCTTTCCAGCTAATTGCAGTACCATATAAAGTAAATACATAACCAGTAAGAGACTTCCTGCTATCCAAGTTAGCTGCAAAGTCTGAATCTACATAACCTATTAAAGCAGGTGTGTTTGCCTCTGAGTTCCTTACAAACTTCAAACCATGTGTAGCAGTTCTCTTCAAATACCTCATGATCCACTTGACAGCTTCCCAATGAGCCTTACCAGCACAACTCATGTATCTGCTCACCACACTCATTGAATGAGCTAAGTCAGGCCTGCAGCAGACCATTGAGTACATAAGACTTCCAACTGCATTTGCATAAGGTATCTTTCCCATTTCAGCTTCCTCTTTGTCTCCTTTTGGACATTGTTCCAATGAGAGTTTTATGTTTTGAGCCATAGGTGTTGAAACCACACTTGATTTATGCATATAAAACCTTGCAAGTACCTTATGTACATACTGACTCTGAGATAAGTACAAAGCTCTTCCTTCAGGTTCTCTAGTGATGTCCATACCTAGAATTCTTCTTGCATGACCTAGATCTTTCATTTCAAACACTTTCTTCAGCAAGTTCTTTATCTTAATGATCTCAGACATTTCATTCCCAGCCAATAACATGTCATCTACATAAAGTAACAGAAATATGATGGAGTTATTTGTTGGGTAAAACTTATACACACAACTGTCATAAGAGCTCCTTTTGAACCCAACACTGATCACATAACTATCAAACCTTCTGTACCATTGCCTTGGACTTTGCTTTAAACCATATAGTGATTTTAATAGTAGACAAACTTTTCCTTGATTGTCTTTTGCCTTAACTCCATCAGGTATTGTCATATAGATCCTTTCATCTAAATTTCCATGCAGAAAGGCTGTTTTTACATCAAGCTGCTGCAGAATGAGATTGTTGTGTGCCACCATAGCAAGAAGAATCCTTATAGAGCTGTGTTTTACCACAGGTGAGAAGATTTCAGTGAAGTCTATCCCTTCTCTTTGAGTGAATCCCCTTGCTACTAATCTAGCTTTAAACCTTATTGATTCACCTTTCTCACTTGTCTCCACCTTCTTCTTGTAAATCCATTTACAACTCACAGTCTTGATTCCAGCAGGTTTGTCCACTAATTTCCATGTACCATTCTTGTTGAGTGATTGTAACTCTTCATCCATGGCTTTTACCCATTCTCTGTTCTCACTGCAACTAATGGCTTCATGATAGGTTCTAGGTTCATAATTTTCAATATCCTGAGCTACACTAAGGCAACAGGACACAATGTTTGACCATCCAAATCTCACAGAATGTTCTCCAGCTCCTGCTCTTTTAGTTCTGTGTTGGGTAAGGTTCCAGTTTCTCAAATCACTTGAGCTCACAGCTTGGTCATTCTCAGGTATGGTTGGTTCATCTTCATTACTGGTGTTTGGATTCTGCTCTTGAGCAGCTTGATTACCATCTGGAATGTCCTCTTCAGAGCTGTAGGGGTCATTATCATGATGCACTTGTTGTAATCTATCTTGTATATAGTCTACAGTAGGATCACAACTGGTTATCTCCACCTCAGAGTAGTCATTCAGATTCTGGACCTCAGTAGCAGATGTCTTGTGGCCTTTTTGACTGAGTGGCATTTCACCTTCATTGAAGGTGACATCTCTGCTGATAATACATCTCTTTTCCCCAATATTCCAAAGTTTATACCCTTTCACACCTTTTGGATAACCAAGAAATACACACTTGACTGCCCTTGCCTCAAGTTTATCCTGCTTTATGTGAGCAAAGGCAGTGCATCCAAACACTCTTAGTCTTGTATAGTCTGCTAATCCCCCTGTCCATATCATTTCTAGAGTCTTGAATTCAATGGCACTAGAAGGACACCTGTTGATCAAATGACAAGCTGTATTTACTGCTTCTCCCCAAAAGTTCTTGGGTAGCCCTGAACTTAACAGCATGCACCTTACCCTTTCCAACAATGTTTTATTCATTCTCTCAACAACTCCATTTTGTTGAGGAGTGTTAGCAACAGTTTTGTGTCTCTGGATCCCCCTCTCTTTACAGAAGTTGTTGAATTCTGTTGACACAAATTCAAGGCCATTATCTGTCCTCAAGTACTTCAGCTTCTTGTTGGTTTGGGTCTCAACTTCATTCAGCCAATCCTTAAACTTAGATAAGGCCTCATCCTTAGATTTCAGAATATACACCCAAAGCTTCCTTGAATAATCATCTATAATACTCAAAAAATATCTACCACCATTTATGGTTTGAACTCTAGCTGGTCCCCATAAGTCAGCATGAACATACTCTAGAGTTCCTTTTGTGCTGTGTTTGCTAGTTTTAAAACTAGCTCTATGAGCCTTCTCCATAACACAATGATCACAGAATTTCAATTTTGAGATTTTGTCAGTCCCAAAAGCCTTTAACTTAGCAAGCTCTGTTAAGCCTTTTTCACTGACATGTGCCAATCTCCTATGCCACAATTCAGTATGATCAATCTCTTTAGTTACATTCACTTGTCCTGAAATGGTTGAGCCCTGCAAGTAGTACAATCCATTCCTTTTTTCTGCCTGTAGTACTACTTTGTCACCATTTGTTACTTGCAGCATACCATTGCATCCACCATATTTGTAACCTTTACTGTCAAGCACCCCTAGAGATATAAGATTTCTCTTCATGCCAGGTACATACCTGACATTAGTGAGTGTTCTCACAATTCCATCAAACATCTTGATGTGTATATGTCCAATACCCTGGATCCTGCAGGCATGATCATTTCCAAGTAGCACATTTTCTCCATTGAACAGTTTTAACTCACTGAACCACTCATGGATGGGAGATATATGAAAAGAACAGCCTGAGTCCAACACCCACTGGTTATCACTATAATCCCATGATGTGACAAGAGCCTCTGCATTCTCAAAGGAGGTTCCCACAGCAATGTCAGCTGTATGAGCAGTCACCTTATAACCAGCTTTGTTTTTTAGCTGAGGGCAGTCCTTCTTGAGATGTCCAATTTCTTTGCACTTGTAACATTTCCTCTTCTCTATGAAATCAGTGTTGCCAGCTCCTGATTCCTTCTGATGCCTTAACTTGTTTTGGCCCTTGTTCTTAAAGTTAGAGCTCTTCCCCTTTGATGCTTTGACAGACAGGCTTTCAGCATTCATATCAGGTTGTGATCCAATTCCAACACTCTTTTGATCCAGCTTGTTCCTTAATGCAATTTCCACATCCTTTGCTGTCAAATCATCAGGTTTATTCATTACAATAGCATCAATAAAATGTTCATAGCTTTTAGGTAAAGAGCTAAGAAGAATGACAGCTTTGTCATCTTCACCTAACACCATATCTCTTGATTCAATGTCAGAACACAATTTATTGAAATCATCAAGATGTTCAAGAATGGACTTATCTGATTTCATCTTGTAGTTGAAGAACATCTGCTTGAGTTTAATCTTGTTCGCAACTGTTTTGACATGATACAGCTCCTCGAGTTTGTCCCACACCTCCTTAGCAGTCTTCAATTTAATGACTTCCCTCAGTGCTCTATCCCCCAGTGACATGATTAGGGTGCTTCTTGCCTTTCCAATTATACGTTTTTTCTCAGTTTCATCTTGATCCTTCGCAAAACCAGCATCACCGAGAAGAGCCTGTTCCACTCCTTGTTGTACCAGCAATGCCTCCATCCGAGCTTGCCACAAGGTGAAATCAACATTCTCAGTTAGTTTCTCTGTCTCAAATTTGGCCATGGAAGCCATTGATACTTCGATTGAATTCAAGCCCCTTTCCCACAGACGGCGCCAATTGTTGAATTAATCGTTCTCGATCAAATCGATTACCCAAAACACAAATAATCAATTATCCAAGAAATTGAATAATACCCGAAACAGAAAAATGAACAACACAAGATTTACGTGGTTCGGATTAAACAATCCTACATCCACGGAGAACAATAGAAATCAATTCACTAATCGATCGAAAGATTACAAGAGTTTCAAGAAAAACCAAAATCAACTGCCAAGCTACGATTTTGTTTCTACTCTCTCTTTCTCTCAACTGCCAAGCTACAATATTAGTTACAAAGTCAAAGAACTGATTAACTAACTCTAAAACCAATCAAGCTTAAACTTAAGTGTTTAGCCGAGTTAATAAGCTGACTTTCACACTCAAAGTTGTCTTCTTTCTGAACCGTTAGATGTAGGCATGCAGATCAACGGCTCCAGATGACTCCTCATATAATGACTTAAAGAAACGCTACTAACAATAATAAAAACGTATTCACATTTTTACAATATAAATATTTGGTTAGTCATTATCTAAAAATTATCAATTACAAAAATTTGGAACAAATTAAAAATTTAAAAGATATACATAAATTTTAGACAGGCAGCCAAAAATAATGTTTATTAATTTTGAGTAGTAAATCATTATTAGTATAACATTATACTTTGAGTAAGTAATTTTAGAACAAAAAAAAAAAGAAATCTTTTTAATAAGTTAAACCTTGTTTTGACATCTCTTACTAAGAAATAAATAAATAATGATTTTAAGACTTATGAAGTTTTATATTAATTAATTTCAAATAAAATGATTTATATATGCAAAAAAAGAATTTATTATTATCATCAAGGTCTATCAAATGGCACATAAGTTCATATTAAGTTTGGAAATATAAATTTTTTTAATTATCTGTAATGATTAATTAATAATCATGTTAAATCAAGATTTTAAGTGAGTAATGACACTGATAAAAGGAAAAAACAGTAATAATAAGGCATTATATTCGATGCTTAAGATATAGATGTGTATTTTGAAAATATTGATGATTTTTTATATATATAAAATATTAATTAAACCCTTTAATTTCGATCAAATTTTTTATTCCAAATAAATTAAGAGAATATTTGGCTAAATTTATTGAAAACATCTTATAAACTCCTACATTTTATGAATAATAATAATAATAATAAAAGCTTATAGAATGTTGAATAAAAGTTAGAATTGAGTTAATTGTTTAAAATCACTTTATAAAACCCAAACATCTTATTTATTTTATCTTATAAACTATTATCTTAAAAAAATACCAAATTAATTTAAAAGCTTACAATGAAACGACAGCGTATCGTGTTCCACACTAAACCTTTTCCTTATTCTACACTACCCAGAAAATTCCCTTTCCATTTTCTAATCCTACTTCTCAAATCCCCAAAATCAAAATTTGAAGCTAAAGAAAAACCCTAATCAAAAACCTCTGCTGAATCAAATAATGGCGTACGTGGATCATGCGTTCTCGATTTCGGACGAGGACATAATGATGGGAACATCTTACGCCGTCAACAATAAACCCCCAATTAAGGAGATCGCACTCGCCTTTGCGCTTCTCGTTTTCGGTGCCCTAGGTATCGTGCTTGGGATCATCATGGCTGTCAATAAAGTCGGCGGTGATCGAGCTCATGGTATCGTTTATTTCTTTTTATCCATAATTACTGTTTCAAATCAATTGGTTATTTTGTCGGTGATTTTGAGCTGTTCTTTGTGTTTATTTAGTATGCTTGTGTTGTTAAATTACTCTTTTCATCAGTTAATTATAAGTTTTAATTGCTCAGCCGTTTGAAATTGATCTAATTTGGTAAAAAATGGTATTCAGTTGACAATCTTTAGCAGTGTATATAACCAGACGGGATCTTCTATCGTGTAGGAGTCACACTAATGAGTAACAGATATGCGTCTGTAGAAATGCTGTGTACCTAATAGTTCTTGATGATAATTAGGGTATTAAACTAAATGAAGTCTGCGTAATCGTGTTTACTTGGAAGATACTTAATTTGTATTGTGGGATCAGCTTATTTATTAGATTAATTAGATTCAATGCTTATTTGGTAATTCTAATTTCTAATTATAGAATTATGAGTGTAAAACATAGCAGTGCAAGATGAAGAACACTAATGCAGTATGAAGAACATTACCTGGCCAGAAATTTTTGTTTCCTTTGTCTAATACCTTAAAACTTAGACTTTACCATGTTGAGCGGTTGATTCATTACACACTCCACCTCGTTCTAGAAGTACATCAGGAGTAGGTTGTAGCTGAATTTGGAGATCTCAGAATGTAGTACAAGAATAAAGGTATAAACTAAGGCGTCTCAGCTTGTAAGCTCAAACCGACATGAACAGTTCTATGCTGGCTCGTGCGAAGTTTTATGTAGATATGTCATCTGAAGAATCTTGTCATTCATACCTTACTCTGATATACGAGTTTATTGTTTTGTGACTGAGATCGGATAAATCACAAAAGTTAAGAACTCAACATAGTATTACTTGGAACGTGCATTAAATAACGAGATTAGAATAATGTACACCAATTACAGTACATACAGATATTATATTTCTTTTATCTGTTTATTTGACAAACAATGCATCTGCTACACTACTACAATCATCAATCTATGGATAATCTCTGTTGTCAAAAGCTGCTCTTTTTGCTTTTTTACTTGCTACAGTATTTCAAGTATTCTGTTTGGGAAAACTTCTTATTCCATGCTCATCCTGAATATTATACTGATAACTGAAAATTACGGATTTATTTATCCCTTTTAATTAACCTTGGATCTTCTTTTCGCCATTTTTCATTATCAAGTATTGAAAATTTCTTTACGGAACAAACAATAATGATCCATTACAACAAGTTGCCTTGCCACAAATTGTGCTATAAACCTTTTCTTTATTAGAATCTTTTCCAATGTATATTCTTCTCTTTGTAATGCAGGGGTATTTTTTGCTATACTTGGCGGGATTTTATTTCTTCCTGGATTCTACTATACACGGATTGCCTACTATGCGTACAAGGGCTATAAAGGTTTCTCCTTTTCCAACATACCTCCTGTCTAGAGATGTTTGATTACTACAACCTCTGTATAGATGTCTATCTACGCACATTTGCCACTTCGCTCTTCTGTTTTGGTTTTCTGATAATAGTGTGTTTGTAAATAGCACACAAGACGACTTGCACGCTTGAGTTTATCTTTCCTATGATTAGACATAGCGTGAATCTCCAAGAATGTTGTAAACATTTACGTGTATGTTAAAGATGTTGGATTGTTTGTAATAGGACTGCTTGATGTAGAATATTCGTCGAATTAGTGAATCGTTTCTGTAGTTTATGTCGTTGTGTTGTTGACGTTTAAGGTGTTTTTATGCCTGCCAAGTCTCCTAAATAAGTTGCTTTTATAAGTTAATGTATCATTCTTACAAGTTTCTAGGAATCCATCCAGGGACATTCTAGACAGTTGTCAATGCCATAATGTCATTAGGACAATTGGTTGGGCAATATGGTTTCAAATCCATAATTCTAACCATATTCAACTAATTTTGGGTCAGGTTAGTTAAATAGTAATTTATTTTGGTTCGAACTTGATTCCAAGTCTAAGTTGGGCTCAAGTTAATTTAATATTAAATTATTATTGTTTTATACCATGACTTAGAAATTTGTTAAAAATCCACACTATATAGAAAAACATGCGAGGGTTGGATTGAGTTTTGAGTAATTTTCCTTTAGGTTGAGCATAATTTTTTTTTGGTTTCAACTTGTTTCTCTTTTGGATTAAACATTGTTAAACATTAAGTTTAGAAAATTCAATATATTTAAAATCAACTTATTTGAAACCAATCCAAACTCAACTCAAAACTATCCGTTTGTCACCTTTACTTGTCATTATCATCATGATCTTTTCGATGAATCAAACACATTATTTCACCGTATCTTATGTACGGGATATAGGTATTTTTTTTATTTATTACATATGTAC
Source organism: Verbascum thapsus (assembly GCA_963669365.1). Lineage (NCBI taxonomy): Eukaryota > Viridiplantae > Streptophyta > Magnoliopsida > Lamiales > Scrophulariaceae > Verbascum > Verbascum thapsus. The sequence goes on from OY770114.1 coordinate 7,344,471, forward strand.
GCAATTTATACGCGTATATTACGACTTTTACATCAAATATTAGTACAAAAACGAAAACATCGTTCCACAAGTTCGATATGCAGGTATCAACTCCACATAGTACAGATATTAACAAAAACCCGAAACAAGAAAATATTACAACACATCATCAAATGGTAAACATTCATTGATTTGGCTTTCCAAATGCAGAAAATGAATCACCTGAAAAAGATTTCTGTTTTTTCTGTAGCTGAAACGAGCCTTCAATCGAGACAACCTAAGATGGAGTTTGAGGTTTTACGAAAATTTCAATAAATTAAAAGCGAACAGATTAAATCGGAAAAAAAAAAATTGTACCTGATTGTAAGAATGTTACACATTCTGTATTTTGGTGGGTTTGGCTTGTGCTTTTGCATCTGTCTGATTCTGATTCTGATTCTGCGGCTGATAAATTTACGAAAATATGAACAGTTTATTCGTAGCTGATTGTATAGTAGAAAATCGTATACGAGCAGTTTTGTTTTTTCTTTAACTTAATATTTTAGAACCCTATTAAGGAAAACTGAGAATTTGTTTGTATTAACTGAAAAAACCGAAATCTAAACCCTTCGGCCCCAACCAAACCCACCCTAAAAATAAGAACCAGAAAAAGAATCACAGGCGTAGATTCTCATAGATATAAATCTCAAACGAATAGAATCCCTTGAGCGAACTATGGGTGTGTTTGGATTGAAGGATTTGAAATCTATGGATTTCAAATTCATCGACAAATCCATTTAAGTTCGTTTGGATGAATTCATGTTACGATGGATTTCAAATCCCTCGTCATTCACTTTGAGCTATTTTCTCCATAACTACGGTGGATTTCAAGTGACTCCATTTTAGGTGTCATTTCAAATCCCCTCCCTAAATCCAAATCACTCAATCCAAACACACCCTATAAGAATTTGCCTTTTGTCTGTCATTTCTTAGTTTTTAAGGAAAAGAGATGCCAAAATGAAGACAATGATTTACATCAAATTAGTACATATTGACATTAACTTGTATTATCCTACATAAATTGGAAGAATAGATATACCAATGATCCATATGATCAAATTATTTCCATTCGCCACACACTCCCAACTTTTAAAGGAAGAGATAACATAACAAAAGAAACAATATATAACTATTATCTTAGTTGTTTCAATTGCAATTCATTGTAATTCAAATGATAAATAAATATATTTAAGGAAAAATAATAATAAAAATGGATCCTTTTTCAAGCTTGGACCAGTAAAACATATCGTCCTAATTACCATTAGATATCTTGTTTGGGCACTTGATCTCGTGTTTATTTATTAGTTTGCCCTGTTATAGCCTATTTACGCCAAAAAGAATGCATTGTAACTAATCCATTCTACATATATACTTGATCATTCGGAAGTAAACCATAACGATAAGCAAAGAAGATCGGTAAAGAAGGACACACTGGAACAACCTTCTTAGAGAGTAAATTCATGTGTTATTGATAAATCAAATTTTACTCCTTGATTAATATGAGAAAAAAAAAAAAAAATATATATATATATATATATACAACCAGCTAACAAAATAACAACAAATTAAAGAAGAAAAATGGTACCTTTTCATTGTTTTCGTGGTAATCGTCTAACGCCCACTGATATTTTGACTGATTCAACCCGAACCAATGTGCTACATGCTCGTCCAAACTCGCGTGTGCTAAAAAAAACATGAAATAAATTACACTCAATTTCTTGTGATACAAATGATCCACAAGTAAAGTCAATTTTTCATTAAAAACTAAAGTACGGCTATGTTTGTTAATGTTTTCGATATTCATTTTCATCATGAAATCCTAAAAAAACACGCTACAAACTGTTCTCATTCAAATTCATGATTTCTTAGCTTCACATTTTCAATTCACATATGTATATAAAACTAACTATCAATCACTACACATATCATTTCTCACACAATCACTAATATTAATTAGTTATTCCACTAAATTCTTTCTACTTCAAACTTTACAGGCATTTTAATCATTATTAATTTGACATATTTTACGACTTCCAACTATTTTACAAAAACATAAACAATCACAACCCATGTCACATCAATTTCACTCGAATCTTCATAATAATCATTTCTCAAAAAAAAATCAATTTTTTTTTTAGAAATTCTAACTCTAGCATGCCTTTCAATTTCTAACCACACTTCCCACCAACACTACTTTCTTTTACAACCCAAATCATCCAAAAATCCAACAATACAATTTCACAAGTAAAATAAACTTTAATCAAAAAGAAAAAAGGTTGAATGAGCAAAAACGGTACCGTTTTGAACCTTGGCGACAGCATCCCAAAAGAAACCAAATGAAGAAGGCTTCTCTTTATAGAACTGGGCCGGCGGCGCCATTACTCGAGGAGGCGCAGGCGTCTGAACCGGCGGGGTTATACTCGGAGCCGGAGATGCCGGTTTAGGGCTCGGAATTGGGGTCGACGGCGGCGTGACAAAGACGGTGTACGGGCCGATCTTTCCGATCCTCGGCGGCGGCGTAGATGCTTCAGTCTTGATTGGCATTTTTTATTATTATTCAATGAGATTTTTTTGCTTTTTTTGAGGTTGTTTTTTTTCAGTTTTGATGCTTTTCGGACAAGTGAAGGATCGAAATGTGGTACTTTTGAGTGTAGATCGGAAGTGTGTGTGTGTGTGTGTGTTAAAGTGTGAGGTTTTTGGGGGTAAGAAGAAAGGACAGATAGTAATTGTCAGAGAATTGTGTGGGCAATTTCGGTAATTTAGGTGGTTGAGGGTCCCACTGCCCGAGGTTCGGGTGTGGCATCGGGTTGGTGATATTCGGGCTTCCGGGATTAAATTTTCTATTCTAATTTTGTATTCCAACTACTATTTCATTTTCCTAATTTTGATATATATTAAAATATATATATCATGCGTATTAAATATTTAAAATAATAGAATAAAAAATAAAATAAATATTAGAAATAAAAGATGTCAAGTTCTCAACCTTCCGAATACATAGGCATTGTCGTATTTTAATCAAAAAATTCTAAATAAATATAAACACACCAAACTCTTACTCAAATTCACATTTTTTCAGCTCCATTTTTTTCAGTCTTATATATAACTATTAATCAATTATATATCGATTATTTTACATATTCACCAATTAAAATCATTTATTATAATAATTATTTATTTTTTTCACGTGACCTTCACGGGATCAAATAGTAAGGTCACGTGGGGATGGGATCCGACCCGACTCACGACAGACCAGATTAAGTGTTTTTAGATAGTGGGGTTGTGCTCAGTAACTTCGAGCTGCCTACGTACCTACTTAGGTAGGATCAAGCATCTTCGTAGTTCTCATATGTTATATTCTTCAATCTCGTGGACTTGGAGAGTATTTAATAGTTCTAGTTTTTGGAGTGTAAACCAGATAATAATCAGTTTAGCTAATCGAGTTGGTATTTATAGAGATTTTAGTTGGGCCACAGACTCGCTTTATTGGGCCCACGGCTGGAGGCCCACGTATTAATATTGCATTTATATCAGTTACTTTATTAAATTACCAGAATACCCTTATTCATAATAGGGAACCCATCATTCACCAATCAAAATCATTTATTATAATAATTATTCATAATTTATATTTTTTTATTTTTTTATTCACTACGTAATTTACAATTTTTAACCCAGATTTAGAAAAATAAACAAAAATTTATCATATATTTACATGAATTTTTGTTACGCACAATTTTAAAAAAAATTCAAAATTTCAACTCAAAAAAATATAAAAACATAGCCTATATGGGCCCAATTGGATGGCATATCCATCTGCGAGAATTTTTTTCCATGGTAAAAATGAGAAATATGATTTGGAAAATGAGATTTTTAAGAGAAAAATAAGTAATGATTGTGGTTGATGTGATATATTTTTTATTGTGAGAAATTTATTTGAATTGGTATTTAAATATAATTTTTATTAAATGTGGTTAGTCAAACTCGTTGATTTAGACGTCAAAAAATAGTCACAATGGATCTTATTTTAAACGTTGCATTATTTTGTATTAGAATATGTAATTAAATTAATTTTTTACTTTGAAAGATAGTCGGAAAAACCATTTTAATTTATTGTATTAACTGTCAAATCATGAATAGTAAAATTAATTTGTTGGAAAAAAATTCAAATTGTTTGTAATTTTGAGAGATTTTTTTGGAAAAATTTTCTTAAGAAATGCAAAACAAATGCATTTCTCTAAGAATTTTATCTTGAACATTTTTTTTCATAGGATAGGGTGCCATCCAATTAACCCCTATATTTTCTTTCTCAAGCTCAAATCCTTTCTTTTTCCCCTTATTCAAAATTCGTACTCTAACCGAACCGAATAGTACTTAGATTTATTCTTGAAAGTCAAAAACAGTATCCAGCTGTAAGCGTTATCTTTCCCAATCACTTTTGCCTTATCAAAAATCAAAACTATGAAATTATAAATTATACCCCCAAACTCTTTTAAATTCAAATTCACCCCAAAATTTACCCATTTTTTCATTAAGGCGGTTTAAAACCTAACCCCTCTCCTCCACTCATTTTTCCCCACCCAAAATTCTCAAATCCCTAAAATACACTCAAAAATCTCAAAAAAAGAATCACCATTTTCCACTTCTTCGTGTTCATACTTTTCAATTCGGTTACTATGGGTAATTAGAGTTTGGCTTCGTATCGTTGAGGTGATGATGGAGTGGGATAGTAATTCCGATTCTGATCTGGGCAGCGATGTAGAAGAGGAGCTAGGGTTTATGTTGAAGAAGAGAGGCGGATTGCCGTTTCCTGTTGACGCGCTGCTGCAACCAGCGCCTTGTGGCTTTGTTGTTACTGATGCTTTGGAGCTGGATAATCCGATTATTTATGTCAATTCTGTGTTCGAGATGGTTACTGGATATCGAGCCGAGGAAGTTCTAGGTCGTAACTGGTTAGTGTTTTTTTGTTGTTTTTCATTTTTTTTTTGTTGTTAGAAATCTGAAAATTGATCGATAAATGCGTACTGTTCATTTACTGTGGAGATTCTTGTGAGAATAATGTGATGTATGATGTGTTTGTTATTTTTAACATATTTTTGGAAGTTATAAAATATGTGGAATCGACAATGAACGGTTGATGCGTGATGGGTTAGATGATTGTAAAGTATGGAATTTATAAGGGGAAAATATTAGTGGAGTAAATTATTTTTGATTGATGATTGTGTGAAATGATGGATGGATGGATTAATGAGTAGCTAAATTGGGGATTGTAAACAGTGAAGTTGAGAAAATGTGAATTTGATTGAAAATAGTTTGTTCTGTAAATATTTAGGATTTTATGATTTGGGAAACTGAAAAATATAAACAAACCAGACCTTGAGGTTTATGAAAATTCTAGGCTCCTGTTGTGATGCGTTCATTTTTGGATTATGAAAAAGGTTCCGAGGATTGAATTAATTTTGAGGAAATTTAGAAACTATATGAGAGTTTTGCTTTTTGTCCTTAAGTCTAAACAAGGAAAATTATATAGAGAATCAATTTCACAAATTAACCAAGTCATGATGCTATTTTGTCCTTTGTTTGGGGCATTCATACAACTGCAAGCAGAGTGCTAATCTAATGACAGTTTATTTCATGTCACCAACTTTGGTACTACCCAACTGTGCATGTGAATTTTGGATGTGTATGATGGTGATGTTATAAAGTGAAATCATTACATCATTAGATATCATCCTATGATTTAAAACCCAGTTTGGTCATACCCACTTGAGTCACATGGAAGGAGCCACTAATGACGTAAAGAATTGCGCCTAACTATCTAAGTAGTTGCTAAAGTGTAAAATTAGTAATAGAATATAGATAGCTCTTTTGAAGAGAAGTGTGCCATCGTTTTGCCTAATATTTGTCTTCCTTATTACGTTTTCCCCTTCATTTTATTTTGGTAAGTATCATGTTATCGCGTTTTGTGGGTAGATAAAATGTTTCCTATGGTCAGAACTCTTCTCGTGAAGATGGTCGATGTTTATGACTTTTTGGTTGGTTACTTGTGGATATGAACTACTACGATTTTTGTAATTGATCAATATTGATGTGGTTTAAGATTTAATTTAATAAAATGATGGTGAACTGAAGACCTTGGAATCTTTTCCTAAATAGGATGACTGTACAGCTGATATAGAGAATTGCATAAGTGAACCAACTTTCTGTATTCTTGTGTGAGTAATGAAAAAGTAGTGGAAGGGAGATAATTAGGACTGATTGTTATGTTATTGTGTCTTTTTACTGTTTTGGGAATTTTTTTGGGCTTCTCTTGTTGCATTTTATGGGTAGATAAAGTGTTTCTTATTATCAATATTTTTTTCTGGTGAATAAGCTAGAGATTTATGTTGGTTGGTTATTTGTGGATGTGTGACTACTGTTACTTCTTAGATTAATTATGATTACGATGATTATATCAGCTGAGGCAGGGATGAAGGAATTGTGTAATTGCCTCCTATCTGTGTTCTTGTAGGATGATGAAAAAGTATGTGAGTGAAGGGAGAGAACTAGAGGACTTAGTGGTATGTTTGATTGTGTCTTTTACTGCTTATGCAATGTAATTTGGGTTATCTTTAAGCAATGTATTTTCCTTCGGCTTCAATTTTTGTGGTAATACTGGATTCAGAGGTATCTATTACTAATTTGTTTAATACATTTGAACTTTCGATACCCTACTGTTGGTGTAGAAATGTGTTCGCGTGGTAAATAATAGTATAAAATGTGTCATTACATAAATTAGGTTGATATCTGATAGTAAATGGTTTTGGTTTTGTTGCATAAAATAAACATCTTACATGGTGTTGTTTTGTGTTCCCATCTTTTTTTTCTTAAGCAAGTTTGGTGACTTGGTTCTTATATTTGGACATACTGGTGATGCATGAACCCTGAACTATCTCGGGATATGATATAGGATTTTGGAGGTGCATCGGGTTTTGGTGATGCATACGATCATGCAAACTAGATGTTAGACCTAATTTTTCAAGAAGAGATGCTCAACTTTGTGTTTTCATGCAGTAGTTGTCTTTCTTGAAATTATAATTGATCAGTGTCTGTAAATTCGTTATTCTCTTCATTAAGCCTGAATGGGGACTTCATTAGATTGAACAGTGAGCTTGAGTTAGGCATGTTTTTATTCTTAATCCGGACCTCACTTGAAGAGTGTCCTGACGGAGCATTTAGAATTTTGTAAAAGTTGAATTACCGATGGATAACTTGTCGTCAATTATGTTACCAAAAAGGGTTTTTTGATTCTTGATCCGGACCTCACTTGAAGAGTGTCCTGACGGAGCATTTAGAATTTTGTAAAAGTTGAATTACCAATGGATAACTTGTCGTCAATTATGTTACCAAAAAAGGGTTTTTTTATTCTTGATCCGGACCTCACTTGAAGAGTGTCCTGACGGAGCATTTAGAGTTTTTGTAGAAGTTGAATTACAGCAATGGACAACTTTTCGGTCAATTATGTTACTAAAAAAGGGTTATTTGATTCATTCAATCTTTGTAGTCAGTTAACCGTAGTTGAGATGTTGAGATATAAGGTCAAATTTATAAGATGGGATTGATAACTTGGTGATTTGACTATTGAAAAGTTATGACCTGACACCCAAGTGGATTTCTGGTCAACAATTTAGAATACATGACAACATGCAATATCTGACGTCATACATAACTGTGAGAGCTCAAAACTAGAGTACCCCGTCTGGTTTTAGCTTAGACGTAACGTCTCCCTTTTTTCTCAGCATGTTGTTTTCCTGCCTACCTTTTCTCTTTAAGAAGATTCTCATCTCAATTCTCATTTCTCTCAAGAATCTCACAGTTTGACGCTTTTTTTTCAATATGTACTTAATACAAAGAATCTAATATGTATTTTGTTGTACTCCGGAAAATTTGAAGTACCCGCGTCGAGGGTGCTAACACTGCTAGTTCGGGTAAAGGTTCATGGATGTTTCAAGAATCCAAATTATGCACTGAACAGTATTATGGCCATTTGCTCATTTGTAAAGGTGCTTCATTGAATTATCAGTTGTTTTTGATACTGTTCTCTTACCCACCATATAAGGTAAAGCATCATAATAATTAATTAGAAGATAGGAAGTTTTTGGATACTCACGCTTCTAATGTATAAACGAGAATAGTAATCGGAGCTTGATGTATTTGTTTTTTAAGCTCATATTATACCTAAACGAGTAGTTGATGACTTGTGTAGCTTTCTAATTGCCATAATTTTTTGATTTAGCATAAATTTGTGATCCATTTACAGCTTGATTAAGATTTGATTTGCTTAGCATGACGTGGATCAACTCGAGATTGTTGGTCTCAAATACTTGTTTATAATGGTTGATATTATTTTCTAGTTCAGGTTTGACTTTCTATAAGCAGTAACTTTATGACCATTTGAAAATAAGCAGTTTATTTTTTGCCTTTTCTCTTCTATGAAATAACCAATATTTGTCACATAATTTGTGTACAATCATTTTGAAACTGCCCAGAAGACGGGCGGTATTTACTGTTGGTTTTATGTATGATTGTCTTCTCATGTCTTGATTATTTGAAATTGCTGCAGCCGCTTCTTGCAATGCAGAGGCCCATTTGCAAAGCGAAGGCATCCTCTTGTGAATCCCACAGTGGTTTCCGAAATAAGAAGATGCCTCAAAGAAGGAATCGAGTTTCAAGGAGAAATTCTAAATTTCAGAAAAGATGGATCTCCCCTTATGAATAGGTTACGTATGACTCCAATATACGGCGATGATGAAACAATAACACATATCATGGGCATACAAGTCTTCACAGAAGCAAATCTTGATCTGGGCCCACTTCCAGGATACTCAATCAGAGAATCTGCAAAACCATCTAATAGGTTTAAATTCACTATTTCTCCTTTGTCAGACCGCACTATTGGCCGTGGAGTTTGTGGAATAATGCAATTGAATGACGAAGTAATTAGTCTGAATATTCTTTCAAGACTATCTCCAAGGGATATTGCTTCTGTCGGCTCTGTCTGCAGGCATTTTTATGAGCTAACAAAGAACGAGGATTTATGGCGAATGGTTTGTCAAAATGCATGGGGCAGTGAAACAACTCGAGTACTAGAAACCGTGCCCGGTGCTAAAAGGTTAGGGTGGGGTAGATTGGCAAGGGAACTTACTACTCTCGAAGCTGCAGCATGGAGAAAACTAACCGTGGGTGGTTCGGTCGAACCATCTCGGTGCAATTTCAGTGCATGTGCTGTTGGTAATCGTGTCGTCCTTTTCGGTGGCGAAGGCGTAAATATGCAACCAATGAACGATACGTTTGTATTGGACTTGAATTCATCAAATCCCGAGTGGCAACATGTAAAAGTTAGCTCTCCGCCACCCGGGCGGTGGGGCCACACACTTTCGTGCGTGAACGGTTCAAATCTTGTCCTTTTTGGAGGATGTGGGCAGCAAGGCTTGCTAAACGATGTCTTTTTGCTCGACTTGGACGCTAAGCATCCTACGTGGCGTGAAATATCCAGCCTGGCGCCCCCGCTGCCGAGGTCTTGGCACAGCTCGTGCACGCTTGACGGGACCAAGCTGATTGTCTCGGGGGGTTGCGCAGATTCCGGAGTGCTTTTGAGCGACACGTTCTTGCTCGATCTCTCGATCGACAAACCCGTGTGGCGGGAAATACCCGTGTCGTGGACCCCACCTTCGCGGTTGGGCCACACGCTATCCGTTTACGGTGGGAGAAAAATATTGATGTTTGGGGGTCTTGCGAAAAGTGGGCCCCTTCGTTTTAGGTCTAGTGATGTGTTCACCATGGATTTGAGCGAGGATGAACCCTGTTGGAGATGTGTGACGGGGAGTGGTATGCCTGGTGCTGGTAATCCAGGTGGCATGGCCCCGCCTCCTCGGCTCGATCATGTGGCTGTGAGTCTGCCAGGTGGCAGGATTCTCGTTTTTGGTGGATCTGTGGCTGGGCTTCACTCTGCTTCGCAGCTGTACATACTTGATCCAACTGAAGAGAAGCCAACATGGAGGATTTTGAATGTGCCTGGATGGCCACCTAGATTTGCGTGGGGCCACAGTACGTGCGTTGTTGGCGGGACCAGGGCTGTACTTCTGGGAGGTCAAACTGGGGAAGAGTGGACGCTCGGTGAGCTTCATGAGTTATCATTGACGAGCTCTGTTATATAATCGAAAATGGAATGAAATGAAAATTGAGACAAAAAAAAAAACATTATTCGTGTGAATAATACTGTTTATGCAATCTGGACATGCTTGACTTGTACTGTTGTCATAGCCAATATGCCCAACCGGTGGCTGTATTTAAGAAGCGTTGTAATGGTCGTTGTGGAGCGTTTGTGGTAATGGCTTGATGTCAGTTTAATTTTGTGAGTTTTGTAGGTGTGCTTAGGTGCTAGTACTTTGTAGAACTGTAGGGGTTTATATTTGTAGGTTTAGTTTACATATTGTATGTGGTTTTTGTGAAAATAGAGGGAAAATTGGAATGTGTATGATATATATTGTTGTTTTTCCTCCTCATGTGAGTAATTCAGGCTGTAATGTTTAGTTGTTTAAAGTGTTTTGTGCTGTCTTCTGAAAGTATATGTTCTCTGTTTCTTGTTTACAGTTATACGATCTGATAATCGTATGATTAGAGTCACTTTCGATATATTGTATACGTGATTATTACGCTTCAAACTCGAAATTTTGAATCACAGGACACCAATCACAATCTCAGTTTTGGATTCCTCATAAATATCAATTGATCAAACTAGTGACATATTTGATGTCACAGACTTAAAAATCACAAAATACAACAATGAAAGCTGATATATAACAAAATTTTGAATATACAGTAAATGTCTATATGATAATAGGGTTACATCACAGATGTAAAACAAACAAAAGAACACATTTTACACATGAAAATCTCTCACCAACTACATGAAAAACAAGAAAAAGACTGATCAAAATCAATGTAGATCTATATTTACCTCTGTTGTATGAGAAGATTCACGAAAAAGTAACGATACCCGAGCAATTTGTTTGTCGAACTCATGATTCCATATTCTCTCTAACTCGGGTTACAAGCCTTTGCAAAGATTCCTCGTCATAAGAATCGTCCTTTTCCCCGATTCTCGACACAAAATCCATAGCATCTTTATACTTTTTCGCCTTACAATAGCCATCTACAATAGTGTTATAAGTTAGCTCATTTGGCCTGCAATTATGCTCAATCATATAACTAATCACTTCATTCACTTCTTGAAAAAACCCTCGTGCTGAAAAACCCGCTATAAACGTATTATACGTAACAATGCAAGGCCTTATCCCTCGGCTCGTCATATCCGTTAGGGTCTTCATAGCCTCATGCATAAGCCCTTGCCTACAAAACCCTTTAATAACGGTATTATACGACACAAGATCGGGCCTTCCGGAACCTTCTAGAAGCCCATTAAGAACTTCATGGGCTTTCCAACATTCGCCCGCACGAGCATACATATCCATCAAGCTGTTATACGTGACGAGATCGGGCTGAAGCCCGTTATCGCGAATCAAATGAAGCATCTCATGGGCCCGTTCGTACATTCGGTTCCTAGCGAAAATGGAAAGCATGGAGTTGAACAACACTAAATCGGGTTTATACCCGTTTTTAGTAAATTCCAAAAATGCCCTCTCCATTCCCGTTAACGACCTACACTTGAAATTCGCGATAACCAAAGTTCGTAAAAGCATCCAACTCGGAAATATATGGCCATCGTATATATCTTTCGCGATCCTTTCGATGCCTCGGACATTTTTGCCCTTCGAGTAGCAATGGAGCATCAATGAGTACGTCGTCTCGTTTGGCTTAAAACCCTTATTCCTCATGTCCAAAATGACCGATTCGGCCCCCCTCCAATCCCCTCTACGAGATAAAGCGTTTAGAAGCGCGTTATAAGTCGTGATACACGGCGAAAATCCCGCTTTTATCATTTCGTTGTACATTTTTCCCGCGTCGATTTCTAAACCGCACCTACCGTACGCACTTATCAACGTGTTAAAAGTATCTCTATCGGGCTCGAAACCGCAATTTTTCATCTCGTGGAAAACGCGGTTCACGTACTTGTGCATTCCTCTATTGCCACACAACGCAAGCATTGTGTTCCACGTTACACGATTTGGCGTGCAACCGTTGGACTTCATATCCGATATAATTTCCATCATTTCGTCTATTCTCGACTTTTTGCCCAACATTCCCAAAATCGAATTATACGTACACACGTTAGGAACACAACCCGAGTCCTTCATTTTCTTGAACAAACTCAAAGCTTTATCTTCCTTAGCCGCTTTACCATAGGCATCAATCAAAGTCGTATAAGTGACCGCATTTGGCATTACGCCTTTACTCGTCATAGTGTCGATTAAAGCTGCACCTTCTTCGTGAAAACCGGCCCTTACATATGCAGCCACAAGTTCGTTATAAGTTACCGAATCGGGAGGGCAATTTTTTTCCTCCATTTCTTTCAAAACACTCAAAGCCTCGTTGTAAATTCCCGCTTTCCCATAAACTTGAAGCAAAGAGTTATAAGTTACTGTCCCCGGGATATAACCGTTTAACTTTAGCCCATCGAAAAAACTCTTTGCTTCTTCTAATAGTCCTTCTCTACCACATGCAGATATCACAGTACTACAAGTGAACTCATCGAATTCAAGCCCCACGCTCTTAATCTCGTCCAGAAGGTCCAAAATTTTATCCCATGAACGACCCTTTTTCCCGTAAGCATCCAAAACCACATTGTAAGTAACCAAAGTTGGAAACACACCTCTAACCTTCATAAAATCGAACAAAGCAATCGTCTTTTCATACTTTCCACACCTAGAATACGCGTGCATAATCGTTGTCCATGCTCGAACATCAAGCTTAAAATCCTCGAAAGGAATCACATCAAACAATTTCGAAGTAACCGAATGCTGAGACTCCCTACCAAGAATCCTGACCATCAACTCAATAATCTGATTATCCAATACATCATTATCATAAACATTCAAATTCAAAACAACCCATTCAAACAAAAGAATGGCCTTTTCACTACTCCCAGAGATATCCAAACCCTTCAACAGACTAATCAAATCAACTTCCCTAAGCAACTCAGACTTCACAGAATTAAAAAAAGACCTCAAACCAGAAATGGGCTGTTCCAAAATTGAATTAAGCATTAACTTACACTTCAATGGGAGAAAATCAAGCGACCCTTCATTGTCCACACATTTCTCACCAATCCTAGGGATTGCAATTGAATCTCCATCGTTTTTCCTGAAATGGGCAGATATAGATAAAGAATCTTGACTGTGTAACGGTATAACATGCGATGAAACTAAAGATGATTTCACAGGCGATGAGATGTGAAGAAGGTGTTGAATAAGGGAATCAAGGGGGAAAGAGTGTGAAGAAGATGATGATGATTCTTGTTGTTGTTGGGGTAACAAAGGCGGGAGGGGCAAAGTGGAAGTGTTGAATTTGAGGCGTTGATGATTGGGTTTTGTGGGTTGAATTGGGAATGCTGGTCTGTTGGGGAAAAGGGTTCCCTCCATTGATGAACACTGGTTGAAGAAATTTGGTGCTTTTTTTTTTTTTTTTCAGTGTTGGGGGTTTAGAGTGTTGGGTTGAAGAGATAGGAATGGATTTGTTTGGAAGAAGGTCCACTAAATTTACTTCATCCTATCTATCTTTTGTGTGTTTGTGAGAAGGGATTTTATTAATTGGTTTAAAATGAAAAAAATTTCATTTTTTTTTTCATTTTTTGACAAACTATGATTGAAATATGGTCCTTAAATTTGGATCATATAATATAATGGTCCCTGATGTGGAGTTTTATAATTTTTACTATTATACAAGTATTTTTTAAAAATTTTATTTATTAAATGTAATTATGTAAAATTCACTTTTTAATGATAAAAGAGTACAAGTCTTATATTTATTCATACATAAATAAATAAATAGTTAGAAAATTATTATCCCAGCAACATAATTATAAATAAATTATAATCCAATATTAAATTCGAGAAAATTATTATTCATATATTGTAACTGGAGATGGAGATGATGATCAATAAGAAAAGGCAAGCAAAGCAAAATTGTTGCATCTATGGCATTTGGTTGATCTAAACAACATTAAAAATATGTATTTTAAATTTAAGTTTCTTAGCTCATTTAGTATAGATTAAGGAATCTCAATTAAATTTAAGTTTCTTAGCATGAAAGAAAAATATATTTGAAAATGGAAAAATAAGGTTCACATGATTCCTTCTTATGCTAAGGGCCGTAAAGGTGTCAAAATGGCCCTAACGGGCCGGAACCAGCCCGCCCGTTAGGGCCCATTGTGCTTAGGGGGTCAGGCCGACCTGACCCACCAAGCCAACAGGCCAGGCCTAAAGGGGCCAAGCCTGGCCTGGGCCTGATAGGCCGGCCATCAGGCCTGTCATTTTCCTTTTTTTTTTTTGGTTTTGTTTATTCTTTTTTTTTCTTTTCTTTTTCTTTATTTAGTTTGATGTTTTTTTAAATATTTAGTAATTATTGCTTCGTTTTAAGGAGTGATTATTCCAAGTTCTGATTTGTTACATAATTGTTAATTTTTATCTAACTTGTAAAAGTAATCCCTGTGTAAATAAATGTTTAATAACTTGCATTATATAATATTTTTGAGTTTTTATGAGAAACTAATATTTCTAAAATTGTTTGTCGAGATAAAAAAAATCATTACAAAAGAAATGAATACTAAGTTACTAACTCCATCACAAAGTACTAATGAAAATCAAAATTAAATTGTCCTAATATTGATTGGGCATAGACTCATAAATATTGTCTGCAATATCTTCATTGTCATCATCATCTTCATTGTCTTCATTCTGATTATCTTCATCTTTATCGCCATCTTCGCTTGATAAATCCTCGTGAAAAGACAGAATAACCATTGAACCTTCAAATACCTTTTCTCTACCGCATTGATCAAGCCGATTCTTAAATAGTATGCAAGTCTTGATCGTTTTTGGGAACATTTTCGATCTTTTGTCCGTGATCGTGCGTTCACTTGAGCTGAAACAACTTTCTGAAGCTACTGTTGACATTTGAACTACTAGTACATCACGAGCAATACTCGACAAAATGGGGTAACAAGTTTGGTTACTCTCCCACCACACTTAATGAGGGGAGATAAAGTACTATAAGGGAGATATCTAAGTGAATAAATTCATAATGTGTAGTATAATTCTTTTGAAAGTATTAAGGAATAATATTGTAAGCTTATTAAAATTAAAAAATATATATATATAAAGTGCCTTAATATGATATTGAGTTCCAATATGAACATCCATATGGGCTTGGCCCCAAATATTTATGCACAATACTTGTCTTTTAAATTCTTGGATTGAGGAGATAATAAAGTGGGCTTTGGACCATATAATTTTTTGAAATAAAAAACCCAAAAAATGCTTATTGTCTATTATGATTAGGTTGTTCAGATAATTGACAAAATTGAATCGAAATCGAACGTATTGGTTCAATTCGAAACCGAACCGAAACTTAATGTCTACATTTTTAAAATGCAAAGATTTGTTATAAAATATATTTCACTTAAAAAATATCTAGATATTATTTTCCATAACTTTCAAAATATTTCATATTTAATCAGAGGTGAGTTTCTCTATTCCAAATCCCTATTTCATCTTCTATTTCATTGTATTAGATGTTTGACACATGTAATTTTATACATGCACTTATTAAGGTTTGTTTGACATGTGTATATATTTGAACACGCGTCAAGTCATCAACACTACAAGAATGGAACACAAATTTGGAACACAAAATCTAATCACATTTAGTCACTGCCCAAAATCTAACAGTCAACTCCATTAGTCAATACTTTAGAGTCTTTGACCAGACTTTTTAAGGAGATATGGTGTATAAGAGACACGTAAATATATTTCGTGTGTAGTGTGTATTCACATCAGAGTGCTGACTAACATAGTTGACTGTTACATTTTGGACGGTAAAATTAAATTTAAAATATTTTAAAAATTATGAGACTAAATGTAGAATATCTATATAACAATTTGCGACTTTTGACATATACAACTAAAATTAAATTGGGATAAAGTTTTTGGACAAAAAAAATACAATTTCCGAAATAGTTAATAAGCTGGACTTTCAAAGTACTATAAAGGCAACAAAAGATCTTTGTATTCCTTTTGTATTAAATAATTTCGATTTGTTTACATCATCGGATATGTTTTTGGACTTAAAAAACATGATTCCAAGCCCCATTTATACGCACAAATCTTCGTGTAGATTCTACATTATAACCAAGAAAATATAAAAAAATATAAATACAGAAACAAAATCTTTCATAGTGGTCACTAGGATTAACTTTTTAGCTTGTGGTGGTATTATCATTGTATAAATTGGGCATGCAAATGGACATCACTTTTATATGAGTGACATAATTGGCATTTTATATAGATTCTCATGGTTAGGGTAAGGACATTTTGTTTGATGTGCGTAGTTATGTATTAAGGGTAAAATCGTCACTTCATTCAAAAATTCAATGTCAAAGTTAGGATTCCGACCTGCAAAAATCAATAGGAATGTAATGAGGTTTAAATTAGTGCGATTTAAAGAGGGCATGAAAAGATAGTAAAAATTCTACCTCAAGAACTAAATGTATTAGGGTAAGGATATCTCGTTTGATGTGCATCGTTATGTTAGGGGTAAAATCGTCACTTTATTCAAAAATTCAGTGTCAAAGTTAGGATTTCAACCTACAAAAGTCAGTAGGGACGTAATGAAGTTTAAACTAGTGCGATTTAGAAAGGGTATGAAAAGAGAGTAGAAATTACTATTATGCCCTCAATCACAAATTTGTATACGTCAATCATGTCTCATTCGATGCACGAATGCAAATTCCACCGCCATAACTTATTTTCAGACTTGTACATTATAGTCGTACTAAATTTTTATTTTTATTTCCAAGTTTTTTTACGGGTTTTGTAAATATAACAATGGGCTATTGAATACCAAAATGTAACCAAAAAATAGAAGTACATATATGAATATTATTAACACTTCAATTTCAATTTCTAAATTCAAACCCAAAAAAGAAAAAAGATATGTAACCATTTCTTATAATTGTCTCGTCCAAAAAGAACCCTTTTGGCCTATAAATTCAAGAGTCACCATAATGGGGAAGAAGATAATTGGAGCCAAAAGCTGAAACAATCAAATTGGTTTTTTAGTGGCAATAATTTGCCATAAAGTCTTTTTCCTTGTCACAAGCCACAAACTTCACCCAAAGTGCTCAATTTTTTTTATCCAATTTTCATTTTTTATGGATTGAAAAATTATTTAAATATAAATTAATGGGACCATTTAAATTGTGGGATCAAATTGTGATTGAGAACCTTACATCAAAGTGTGTTGGGAAAAGCTAAAGTAGGGAGGCACAAGTGGAAAGAATATTGTTCTAAGAAGAGCACAAAAGAGCATCACAGATTTGCACTCTTAAGAATGTTGCCCCATCCCTTCATTTGCTTATTGTAATCTTATGTGTTTGTCTCCCACTATATGGCCTATCTATGAAGAATTTTCATATTATATTACATTATAATAGAATTACATGAGAGGAATACAAATTTATTTATACCCGAACGAGTCTAATAAAGTTGATTTAATGAGCTATACAAGAATACATGACAGGAATATGAGAAATTCTATAATTAATCGGGTTCAACAGAGACGATTTAATGGGTTAAAACAGATCGTTTTCATTGAACGCGATTTGTTTTAAAATTATCAGATGAACACAATATATAATAGATTTTGATGTTAGGGATACTCATTGCATTAAGTTTAAGTAGCATTGATACGATTATAGGTAACTCAAGTGGGGATTGTGTAATTTTTTATGTCAAATACGGTGAAAATCGATGCAAGAGTATGATTCTTTATCTTTAAGATGAATTTATACTGTAATGTCATTCATGGTTTATCAAATTATATATCAAGATATAATGATCATAAACAATTTATGAGACTATAGCACTTGAAATCTCAAGATACAATGAATCAAACACGTGATTCTCTTTAGAAAAGAATGACATAATTGGAAAAAAGTATTTTTTTTTTAAATTTACATGACTTCAAAAAATATAAAGTAATATTTATATTAAAAAAATTATATTAAAAAGTGTACATATGAAGGAGCCCAAGCACATAACATGCATGGTCCTTTAACCCATGGCTGCTTAGTATGTAGGTCCTCTCCCCAAAACTGGGTGCCAACCTCTTGGAAAAATTTCAAAATTCATACCATAGGATAGGCCGAATCCAGTTTTGATACCACGGTTTAGACCTGTAACACATTTGGTACCAAATAAGATTTTTTTTTACAATTTTGGTACTCCCGTTAGTTGACTAACGGTCAAACTCACGGGTACGTTAGTTTCTGCCATTTAATGTCTCTAAAAATGACATTTCGGTCCTTGTAACCTGAATTATTACACTATAACCCCAAATCTTTAACAATTAGTATCTTTTTCCCCCAACTTTTTATTCTCAACTTCTCTGAAGGTTTCTGAAGGTGTTGTCGTCAGTATATTCGCCGGAGATGCTGGAGCAACTGGAACGTTGATCCATTCCAATTGAGACGTCGGGATAAGATCTCCGATCAGCGGAATATTCCAACTCCGAAGATTCCGCCGGCTGAATAAAATGTAATCTGAAACTCGAACGCTATACACCATTACTCCAAATACACTCGCGTTGTTGAATAAAATGACGTCGTTTCGCGTCTTTCCGATTAGGACCGAGTAGTGAGGTAGGAGAGTGTCGAGGAAAGGCGAGATTAAATTTTACAGATCTACAAACGTGTGGCGGCACGAAGAGCAGAGAATCCTTCGGCACGAAGAGAATGAAGTATGACGTGGATGCATCAGCGGTGGTGTTGAGGAGGTGGTATTGGAGATCGGAGTTGGCGATGGCGTTGGTGAAGAGTGAAGATGTTCTTTTCCTAACAGGCACATGACTCGCACGTGAGTTTGACCGTTAGTCAACTAACGGGAGTACCAAAATTGTTAAAAAAAATCTTATTTGGTACCAAATGTGTTAAAGGTCTAAACCGTGGTATCAAAAATGGATTCGGCCTATCCTACGGTGTGAATTTTGAAATTTTCCCCAACCTCTTAGACTCAAAAAATTGAAAATACCAATAAAATAATAATAATAAATCTAAAATTATTGAAAACTTTATATTCTAATTTCATGTTAGTTAAAACTTCTATTATACCTTTAAAAACATATATATTCGTATAATTGAGAAATTTTCTCATTTTTCATATGTATACTGAACATAATGAATTATACCTATATTTCTTGGTTAAACTGTTTAGTATACATACTTTACTGTACATATTATACTTGACGAATAATACTCTATTTTCGTAAAAAAATTATTCAGAAATTGAAAAATTATAAAGAATTTAATAATTTAGTATTAATTGTCCCTAAGAATATTGATGATTTAATAAAATATTGATTATATCAAATTAGAGACTCACATAAAATATTATTTTATAAAATTAAAGCAAATAAGCAATATATGTATAAATTTATATGAAAATAAGCGGTATTTTTACTCCTACTCTTTTAGCCATTTTTATTTTATTTAAGAAATGCTATATTTCTTTTAGTATTAATTTTTCATCTATAGGAAATTATTTCTAAGTAATTAAATACCTAAGCCATTGATCTAGTTTGCTCGAAAACTAGGGGAATTAATTTGTCAAAAAATAAATTTCAAGATATAAGTTCCAATTAGGCCTATTTAAAGGGTGCAAAGTGTCAATTACTCTATTATCATAGAGTGATTATTCATATTTTCAAATAATCTATTGATTACAAAAGTATAGAAATATATTAATTTGTATCAGCTGAGCTACTATTAACTTACACATTACTTCATTTCTATTGTATGCTAATATTCTACTACATTCTAAAAAAAACTATGTCCCCATTTACTATTTTTATTTAGTTTGCAAAATTCGATTTTATACCATATCATTGAACTAGGCATTAAAAATGTTTACAATATTGATAAAGTATCTAAATATTACTGAATAATAAAATCAAATCTCGAGACTTTATTATATATAAGTTATAGCTAATTAATACAATCATTCAATATATCCTCCGTGAATTTATTATTAAAAATATAAACAAACACATTTTCTCACGCAAATTTCACTTTCAGAAAAAAAAAATCAAAAAATTTATCAAAAAAATATAAGCAAATAAGACCAAAATATCTCTATTCAACTATAGAACTTCACATCAAACATGATATGAGCCTCTTTTTAGAGTCAACTATAGATGAAAATTATTAACCCAATCTATATTATTTATGTTATAATAATTAGTATCTTACATAGTATTTTGCCGGGTAAGGTAAGATTTATAATTTAATTGGTTCACGGGCCAAATTAACTTACATTCAGTCCCTTTCATATGAACTAGTGTGTAACCCGTGCTACGCACGGTATAAGTTTAATTTTAAAAAATTATAAGTCAATTATATTAAGAAAAAATAAATATATCTTTTGAAAATCAATACAATATAATTTTATTTGAATTTGAGCTGAACAAATTATTTTTTATTTAGCACAACACTGAAATTCTTTTAATAAATATCTTTATAAAAGCAATATTATTATTCTATGCATCACAAATGATTATAGACTCCACTAAAACTAAAATCAATATATTCATTATTTACATAAATAAGCTAAGAAAAAGTGAAAATTTCTATACAGCATTTGATCAACTAATATAATGTAGTCAACTAATACATAAATTTTATGATTCATATATACTAACTTAAAATGTTTCATGCTTCTTGAAATAAGCAACCTTAAATAATATCTACACAAAGGTAATGAAACATTATAATGATCCCACTTTAAACACAGTTAAGAAATTATTACTAATTTTTGTCTCAACCACCAATTAGTATTGCTAATCACATGTTTCTAAGTTAGAATTTTAACTATTGGCCATTAGAGCAATTAACCGTGGAGAAATTAAATTACAAATAACAAAGCTACCAAGTCTAATGTGATGAGTTCTGACTCAAGCTACATATATAATTTATTGAGAAAAACATGGATTGATCGAGAGCTACTATAAATATACTCCCAAAAGATGTAATTTCAAATATTAAATAGATAAAAAGATGTTGATCAATTGACCTTTCCATATATTTGTCAACAAATTTGATATTATTTTAGAATGTGTATTTATCTGAAATAGCACCACAATATCCTGGGAACATTATGTGATTATTACACCAAAAGCGTTTAAATCATATGAGAATAGTATTATCCAATAACTCACAAAATCGAGAAATAACATAATGAGGAAAAAATAAACTCTTACCCAGTTATAGCTCGAGACTTAGTCACCCTGATGAAAAAATAAAATCGAAATACCTAGCAGAATAAAAATATTTAGTAGATAACAAAAACACTATCAACAATGATTTGATCAACCATGGACCTTATTTGATAAATATATATTGATAAAATAATTAATTAGAATAATTTATGCATAATACTAAAAGAGAACAATATAAAATGATTAATACCTCAGCCAAGCGTATATCTATTGCAGCACTTAATTGAGAATTTTTTTTATGCATGGAACAATATTCTTAATCGAAAAAAGAAAAAGAGATTAGTAAATAATTTATAAAGGTCTACAACCATATAATAGTTGAATCAAAATAATAATAATGCCTAAGAATTTAAACTTGAAGAAAATTATTTAGATTAAGAAAAACTAAATAAAGATTCATGAGTAGAAACAAAACTATAATTTACCTTAACCATAAAACTGTTTCACGATTCTTATTAAGAAAACAAAATGCTAAATGATGAGCACTTCCTAATTGGATTTAAGACTTTGTAGATTACAAACTTAGATGAGCACGGTTTTATTTTAAAGAAGACACAATAAAAATGAATTACAAAAAATACTAATGTGATATTGAAATTTGAAAATCAAATAACTCCTACAGTTAGCGGATTCAAATTAGTAACTGCAAGTTTGAGTTATGGTAGTGGGAGGTTGAAAACTAATAACTAACCTATCTTTTTATTTTCATCTATAGTAACATGTCGTGCATAGCACGGGATACACGCTAGTATTATATTATGTAACGTTTTCTTTTAATGTTCCTGAAATTATTGTAATTTTCTTTTTATTTAATTAACGGCGAACGATAAATATTTTTTAGTTTTTAGTTTCATAAAGTCAAATGACTTAAAAAACCATCAAATCGCATTGCACAAAAATATTGTGCATCACTAAAACAAAAATAATAAAAATACGTTAAAAATTTAGAATGCAAATTTACTACATAGTTATGTACCATTTGACAGAACTTCACTAATCGACGGCATATCCTAAATCCATTTGTTTATATGTACCTGAAATGAAAAAAGAAAATTAAATAGAAGAAAAAAATTAAAATGTATTACTGAAATGAAAAGCATAATGATAATGATATTAGTTCTCAATTATTTTAATCAATAAAAAATAACATTAATAAGTAATGTAGTGAAATTTAGTACGTGAAGCCTATCTATACAGGTTCGTTCGCATATAGACTTGAGGTGCTATATTTTCATATATAATTTGGAATATTAAAATATAAATTCAACCAGAAGATAATTTCTATAATATTAAAACAATAAATCAATTAAGTTGTTTTTTATTTATAACTTGTAAAAAATGAAAAATTATTTCCAATAATAAAAATTATAATTATATTATTAAATTAAATTTTCTTTCTAGTTCTATCCATCAATTGTGGAATGAATTAATATGTAAATTTAGCTAATATAAATTAAATATTCCTCCTAATTAAGGATTTCGGTTTGGTAAGTCAATTTTAAAATAAAGTTTAAAATTTAAATTTAAGCCTAATATGTACGTACTTAATTTAGACCATTCTTTATTTAGATATGCTAAGAATTATACATGGTAATAAATTTTGGTCTTTCCATTTGCATTAATGATCACAAATCACAATCAAAATATTGCAACTCTTCCCATTTTGGTTGCAAGTGAATGTAATAGGAAAGTAATTTAATTTAATTATCTAATTTAAGAATAGTAACCAATCTTAAAAAATTTAAACCAACCAATAAGGATTTTTCATTTTATTAAAAAAATTCAAAATTCTAGAAAATTAGGATTAAGGAAAAAATGTGCTATAATATAGTAGATAGGTAAAATAATCTTTTTATACATATAATTTCTTGTTTAATTAAATTAATCACATGATATATAATTTTATTTATTTATCATATGCATAAGGGTTTTCCTTACCGAGGCATGGCACGTATTAATTTCAATTATATATCAAGTGTAATTTAAATTCTTTATCGATATTAATTAATAGTGCAATTTTCTTATAATCTCATTATATCTACTTAGAGATTCGTGAGACCTAGTTTAAATAATTCAATTTGAAATTACCAAATTGTGAAAGTTCATTTACTTTGGCGGATACTTTGTTAGTTGAAATAAGTTGTTACTCGGTTAATTATGATCTTTATAACGTGTGATTAAAAATTCACAATCATGAAATGATATTAGTCTTTCTTTTTTTGGGATAACTAGGGTTTTAAATCTTTACAATATATATTAAAATTTTATTTTTGTGTAACAGCTTGCAAATCAAATAACAAAATTAAATCATTTTAGATTACTTATATCTGACAGGTTCATAGCAAATAAGACAATATAGACATTCTTTTAAAAAAAAATTGAACCAATGACCAAAAATATAAAATTCAGTAGTTGTTCGATCAACTCTATTGAGCTTAGCTCGAAATAATATTAGTCAATTATTCAAATTAAAAACATAATTATCTTCTAGGAGTGAACTAGTGCAATGTGAATTGATTCCACACCTAAGACTTGCATTATTCATACCATGTGCAATTGTTTATACTATTTTTTTTATATATTATTTTCCCAAATTTGACTTGAATCTACATCTAATTATCTATAAACTCAAGTTGGCCAATTTTTTTGTCCTCAATGGAAAATCTAGACGTAAGCAAAGCAAATATGAGTTGTAATTCACGCCACAAACATCACCATGATATAGCCCTTCGGATTATGATATTTTAATTATATATATATATAGATATTTATTATATTTTATATCTATGGAGTGGACTTAGAAGTAAATTAAATAATTGGAGTTGTGAAATTATTGATTAATTAGCTGGTATTATGTAAATAATGAGGGTCTTATTTTTTTGACTTAAAAATATTTTATAATAGAACCTCAGAATGAGGCATTTGTTGCATGTTTTAGAGGGTACAAAATTGGAATAATTGTTTTGGTAATTAATTTTGATAATTACTCAAACTATGTGATAATTGATAAAGATACTCTTTAGGCTTTATAGAAAATTTATCCCACATCGTTATTAAATTATATTAAGAAAAATGTTAAATAACATCGCTTATTTACATCAATTTTTCATCGACATTTGATCTCGCAAGATATCTTTTTGTTATATTAAACATAAATTACAGAAATTAAGTTAAATTCAATGAATGCATGCAATTTTTCCCATATTTAAGTGAAATAAAAATGGTAAACTATAAACGGTGATATATATATATATCTGTATATTATCTATTTTCTTTAACACATAATCTTACTTAAATATAATGTCCTCTTCATGTGAGTACATGTCCATTGAGCCATAAAAAAAACTTTATGAACAAAAATATAAGATTTTTGCTAATAAAAAACTCTATGAAAAAAGGCAAGATTGTTGACTCAACTAGCAAGTAACATGGATGATTAAATTATGCACACCTTATCCAGATAAGACAATAAACTAATTATGGGATAAGAGATATAGAGTAGGAGTTAATTTGGGCACAAAAATAGGAAATGAAATTATTATAAGCATTAAGCCTATGAAATTAGACCTTACTTTTGGGGAGAAAATATGATATATTTTTTAGATTTGTCCAATGATAGTTCATGTCTAGAAAATTTTTACTTTTGTACCACCTGTTATATATCGCCACAGTTTTTTTATTGTGACAATTTGATATGGCGAAAAGTTTCTAAATTTTTGAGATTTTCTTACATGTACCCAAATTATAAATTTTAATCCTAAATGAGTTATTAAAAGTATGATCACATATATGTTTAGTATTATCACAAAATGAGAAATTTTGTTTTAGATTACTAAATAATGAGATCATATGTTGGGAGAAATCAAGTTTGGACTTATGAGTTATGACCTATTCCAAAAAGAAATGATGTCATGTAACATTGCAAGTATTCATAATAAAAAATATCTAATTTATTAAATATTTTAAAGAATGTCTTATACCAAAGTTTCTAGATATATAAATTATAATGCATATTAAGGCATATACAACCTTTTTTACAACATTAAAATTAAACAACAACATGAAATCTTTTCTAAATATATAACAACATATATAGTAATAGTGCTTGTTCCAAATTGGCTTTTTTGACTTGTTATTAGCACAATTTTGGAGGGTTTTTAAGTGCACCATATCAATATGACCTTTGAAAATATAATTTTTTTTTTTTTGATGACAAGGGAACCCGCAGCCGCTACCGTTAGGTGCGCACTGGGTAAACCCCGCTCTTGTGCAATAGCCTGCAAACCACACAAGAGAGGTAAACCAGCCTAGGTTGCCCATAGCTGACAGGCTCACAGTAGAGAAGGCAAATAGACATTCCCTCATCAGGATTCGAACCCGTGACCAAGGCCACAACATTCACATGCCCTTACCAACTCTACCGGGGGTTGCCCTCGAAAATATAATTTTTTTAGTTGCATACTAAATTGTTTATATAAATTAATTTGTCTCAACATTCTAGCAGAAAGGCCAATTAATTTATATATTTAAACAATCTAAGGAAAAAAGATAATAGACTTCAATATTAGAGAGGTCCCATTTACCATTTAAGATTCATTCTGTAATTATTATTCTTGGTATTGTTGAAATGTAGTCATATGTACAATAAAAGTCAAAATCTAGGGAATTAATGCAATGAATTGAAGTGAAAATGATAGATATTTATTAGCATATGTATCTTGTACTCCACCTTAATAATTAAAAAATATTAGCAATTCCTTTTTATATATACTTTTTTACCTCTAATTAAAATCCAAATATTAGAGAATTTCGGTTCGAATTCTACTTATGAATTATGATATTTGGGTGTTTCTCTACTTGTTTGGTAATTAATTAGATGTAATTGTTATTGGCTAATCATAAATTATTATCAAATAATTTTAACAACATATACTATGTAGCCAATTCATTGATTAAAAAAATCTAACCATAAGATTATCAAGTTCATCGATAACTTAATTATTTTGAATGTCCAATCTATTTCGATTATGTAAAGGATTAGATTTAAATATTGTCAAGAATATCAAGTAATATTATAAAAAAAATTCAAAATTTACACATGGCACCGAGTATAATTACATGTATCTTTAGTCAAACAAAATATCTTGTTTTATTTTTATTCTAAACTTCGAGTAATTTTGAATCCAAGAGTAAAATGTTTCCACCAAACATTATTTCGATTTATAAATGATCAAACACTCGTATTTACTTAAATATGAGAGTACATAACCACTCAAAAATTATTTTATAAATACAAAAAAAAAAAAAAAAAAAAACATTCTAAGTAAACCCATCTCTATCAAAGAATTTCTAGAAAATAAGTACGTCCATCTCTATCGAACAATATTTTTCTAAAAATCAAAAATTTGTAAGTAAAAAGAACAAAATTGTGGTCCAATGGATATTTGAAAAGTCGATTAATTTTTTCTAAGGTCATTGAACAAGTAAAAGAGTCTCTTTACACTTTTATGATAATTGTTAACATAATATATATATATATATATTATGTATACCTATAAATGAATTTCAATTTTACTCTTTGAGTACCTTTTAATATCATTGTGGGGGCGAATATAATTTTTTGGCATATGAATGGTCCATGAATTAAGGGCCACCATTGAAAATTGTATTATTTGTGAAAGTGGGAATCATTTTGTCAAAAATTGTTTTTTTTAAGGCTCTCTAGGGGCAATGACTTTGTATTATTGAGGGCCCTATTTAATTAAAGTCAATTTTATCTATCTATTTTATTTAATAAATTAATAAATAAATAAGATTAACATGAGACATCCCATGTACTTTGAGTACACTCTTGGTTCTTTATGAGTATTTAATTCTCACAAACATTTGGTTTTTTCTTTGTTGGTGTGTGAATGAAGATGGAGTAGGTTAGATGAGTAATCACATGATTCTTTTCCTCTCAATAGGTTAATGTCTTTTTTGATTCATTATGTATAATACAATGATGGTATATATCACTTTTTATATATTATTAATTTTTTATTTTTTATAATTTTGATAAAAAAATATTTGTAAATTATTAATTTTATTGGATTTATTACATGCATACTTTTTAAATCAAGAAATGATAAAATATCGGTGATATTAAAATGATAATATACGTCATTTTCCTATATATATTTGAATCCCATCCATTAATTTCTTATATATATATATATATATATATACACACACACATTAAATGTGTAGAGCAAATAAGGCCTCTTGGTGTGTCACATCGAATGCCAAAGTTATTGTCCTAAAAATGTAGTATAATATTTTATTTTATTGTATTTTATATTTCATCTTGTATTGTACTTTATAATAATATATACAACAGACACTTAGTGTTTATTTAAAGAAAAAATCTATATCTATAATTGAAATATATGATTTTAACATATAAAAAAATTAATTTGGAATAGAAGATTGTCGAAATAATAAAAATTGTTATATGATCCTCATGACGCATTCTAGTTAATATTACAAAGGTAGTTCTTCTCTCATGCTCCATTTATGAAAATTTAATTATGTCCCTTATAATTATTTACATTCAAATAAAATTATACAGTCAACCATAAATATAAAAAACTATTTTCTCAAGTCGAAACTAATATGG
The DNA here is from genome assembly GCA_963669365.1 of Verbascum thapsus. NCBI lineage: Eukaryota > Viridiplantae > Streptophyta > Magnoliopsida > Lamiales > Scrophulariaceae > Verbascum > Verbascum thapsus. The sequence continues at coordinate 7,372,633 of OY770114.1, forward strand.
ATAATTTGAAAATGTCAATATACAAAGACTCCTATTTTAAATTGTTGAATTTTAAGGTGGCTTATTTTGTCCAACTCCTCTTTTAAATTACAATACATATAGTAATTAAATGACGTTATCTGATTGAAATGCAAGTTGACTATATAAAAATATCAAATTGAGTGTGATAGAGTTGAGTACAAAAAGCAAAGAAAATCACGTAAATATTACATAATTTCGTTATTAATAATTTCTAAAGTATGCAACTTGTGATTTTTTTTATTAATATTTATAACAAATAAGCAATTAAATCATTCTATATAATACTGTTAAAAATTATAGTTAAATTGATTGGTCAACAATACACGCAGTAAATTCATTTTTGGATTGAAGATACATATATAATATTTCTCAAATTATTTGTTCCAAAAGGAGATAAACATGCAATTTAAATTCTAAAATAGATTTATGCAACTATAAATCCTTGATTTTTTCCTAAAAACACTCCACTTTTATTTAACTTTCACCATTATTTTTCTAACTAAATATAAAATATGTATTATATTTTTTATAGTTCATAATTTTAAATTTTAAAGTGCCAAAGAAAAAATCGTAGATATGACTAGACTTTTACTTATTTATTTGGTCCAAAAGTAATAGAAAATGGACTTCAATTTTAGTAAGAGACTAAAAATTATTTTCAGTCATTTTGTTTTAAATTTTTATTTTCCAAGACAATAGGATCCATGCTGTTTTTCAATATTCATAATGCCAATTTAAATTAAATAGAAACTATGAATCTGCCACTATTTACGTTAAATCCCTGAAAAAAATAACAGAAAATATAAAAAAACTTAAAAAGGAAAGAAAAAAAAAACATGAGGAATCTTAGGAGTTGTTCATCGTGATCTTCAATTTAAATATTTCACTATTTAATAATTTAATTCCACTCTATCATTGCAAACCAGCTTCTTCACTACGTTGATTGGCATCAATTCCATTTTTTGCTTTTTGGAAATTATAATTTTACTTTTCATTTATAAATACAAGACATCGAAATTAAGATTACTCGAGGTATAATTATTTATTATAATAAAAAGCTTATTAATGATATATTATTAAATAATAATATTGAAGTTGTTACTAATAGATAATTACGTGTTAAGTAACAATAATTTAATTTGTCATTATTGACATTATAATTTGTGTCACATAATCTTTATTATTTTTAATGAATATGCGTCATTAAGCGTTTACGACCTTTATCGAATATTTTTCTAGCTACTTGTAAGTTGCGACAATTTGTAAATGATTTCTTTATTATTAAATTTACCAAAAAATTTATTTGCTATGACAATGAGAAAATCAAAGATTATATAAACAAAATTTCCATAATTCCATGACTAATTATATATATATATCCCACTAATTTTTACCAATTAAAATGACCATTTATTGGATTTAGATAATTTCGACTTTAGTCAATGTACATCCTAGGAGGGCCTATATTGGAAAATATTAATGAACCATGATTAGAATAGTAATTGAAAGTCTGATAATATATGTTAATTATTTATGAGAAAATCACAAATCATTTAAACATTTCTTCCCAATATATGTTATTTATTATTAGTTAATCTTTTACCATTTTTCATTTTATGTTTTAATGGTATGATTTTTATGTATTACAATCATAAGTAATTCAAATCAAATTGAGAAAATCCAACCAAATTTATTCTCAAATTGCAACGTTTTTTCTTAATACAAGACCAAATTTTACCAACACCCTATAGTTACAAAATTAAGTTTGCAATTTTCTCTATGTATAATTAACCCTCATATTTACCATTTAGGTAAAAACATCTTGGTTTTATACAAATAACTTAGATAAAACTATTAATTATAATATAAATAACCAAATATATAAAAAAATAAGTGAACCTTGTATAAGATATTTTTGGATATAATAATCCAATTACATCTGTGAAAACCTGAATTAACTTATAGGTGAAAATCAACTGAAATAACTGTAAGACAGAACTGCCATTAATATAAAATAAATTAAATATCTGTATAAATATACGGTTTCATATATACGGTGGTCAACATCTACAGTAATCAATAATGGCAGCCATGTTGAGAGCCATTGGGCCCCACAGAAGCCACCATTTTGGACGGCGTTCGTGAAAGGTTGACGCCCCAATGCATCTGGCAACCGACAATTAACCGGTAATAAAGTATATACATACAATTAATACGTATATACACAAAATATACGTATTTAATATTTACATATAACACATATTTATACATATATTATACTATATATATGTATATATGTATCCAATTGTGATGTGTTATCATCTTGTATTTTACGTGGCAGATGTATGTTGAGTGTATATATTTTACGTTCAGTGTATGCAAAAATAAGATTTACGATGTATATTTAGAATGTGATATCGAATTAAAAAATTTGAGCTTTAGTGGGTCTCTTATTAATAAGTGAAAATTAGTTAATAGTTTCTACCTTATCTACAAAAATGAATATTGATTTTTATGTAGCGAAAAAATTAAATGTCACACAATCAAATTCTAAGTATTAGTTCAAAAGGCGAAATAAATCTTCTATCTCACAAATCATTATATCGTCATATTATCGTGGGATAAATAATTGTTGAATTATTATAAATAGTTTATTTTTATAATAAATACTTGTTGATTCCACATAATGTAACACCAGGTAAAAAAAACCTCATTTCGAGTCAATTTGAGCCATGACGAATTAGATTTACCCATAGATTTATCAATATTTATAATCATATTATATTAACTTCAACAACCCGAAAATTAAGGATGTGTACAATTCAATTCAATATGAAAAATTACCTCACAACATATCCTCGTTCTCATTTAAGAACTCATATATACGTTCCAATACAAAAAAAAAAAACTATTTCGGGTCATTTAAGCCCTAAAAAATTTATTACACCCCACATTTTTCGATATTCAGAATCCTATTATATTAAATTCAACAACCCGAAAATTAATGGTGAGTTCAATTCGATTCAATATAAAAAATTACCTATATTTTCTCGTTCTAAAGAACTCATAAACCCATTCCAATAGTCATAAATCATAATGGTTAATTATCGATTTTTTTTATCAAATACACTCGATCCACAATGAGCCAAATAATAAATACGATAAATTGAATTTATTAATAGTAGTCAAGTGGATAATGCGAAATAACTCAAATATAAATATATATATATATATTTATAAACATCAAATATATACACATATATATATACTATATATATATATATAAACATGTATGTAAAGAGAGAGAAAAGGGCAAAATGGGGATTAAACATAGAGCGGGTATCATGTGGAGAGTTGGTATAAAAGCAGGGGTATAGGCATAGAACACCACTGAGAAGAGGAGAGTTTCATTTTTTCCTTTTTCCATAATATTTTTGATTGGGGATTTTAAAAGCCTCATTCAATGTATCACTGAACACAAACCCTAATCGCTTTTTCTCTCCATTTCCCAATTGATCTTATCTCTTTTGTTTCACTTTTTTCTGCAAATTGAAGGAGCTCTGATCTGCCATGGGTGGCGACAACGCTATTAGTCTTGAGCAGATCAAGAATGAGACTGTTGATCTGGTAATTAATTATACTTTCTCTTTTTTGATTGAATTCGTGATGTGAGATTTTGTGTTTTTGAATTTTTGTTTTTTACTGATTTGTTTATGTGGATAGGATCTGGTTTTGAATTTATCGTTTTACTGTTTGTTGAATTTGTTGCTGGTTGAGTTTTTGTGATTGATTTTTGAAGATATGAAAAAATTTATTAACGAAAAGGTTTTTTTAGCTTTATTTGTTCATAAGGTGAGAATTAGATGCTTTGCTTCCACTTTCACACACAAATATGTGTATATAGAACATGTATATATATATATATTGTATATATATATACAACACATGGTCTCTTTTCTGATATACAAACAAGAACAAAGTAACAACTTGCACAGAAAGGCATGAAAAGCTGTGGCTATGAGCTGAAATTCATATCTTCATTTCACATTTTTCTGATTCTCTTTTTGATTTTTGTCACAAATTCGTATTCATTGGGTTAATTTCTGGAAAATATTCATCATATAACACATATATATATATATATTATGTATTATATATATGAATGGACCCTACATATATTATAACAATGTGTAATTGATATTTTTTGTTGGACCGTTGGAATAGCCAAAGATCACTCATTTATTCTGATCAAACTTAGTCTACGGATAAGGGAGAGAGAGATTGATATTTATCTCATAATTTGAGATTCAGTCAAAGTAACCATATACACATATTTAGGATTTACATGATGTGTTAATTAGATATACCCGTAAAATCTGCAAAAAAATGATTTACAAGTTAATTTGGAAAAATAAATAGCTTTTTGGTCTTCCGGTAATTTAGGTTAAAAAGCTTGAGAGAAAACAACAAATTGAATAACACTATTAAGCATATGATTACGCTGAATGTTCGATTTCACATGGGTGTTGTAGTACATACAAGTTGGTCAATTATTGTCAGCTTAACAGAATAATTGAGTATTTTTTTTAAAGTGACTATATAAAATTACCCACTTTTAGAAAATTGTTATTTGACATTTTGACTTAAATCTAGCCATCGTTTGTAAATCTTTGTGATATATACCATATATTTATAATGGAGTGTGCGTTTTTCATCATTATTCACCATTCATAAAACCTAAAATTTGTGATTAATAACACAGTGGGTCTGATGAACTTGGTGTATTATAAATTTTTACCATATATATGTTTCCAAAAAAGATAAATAAAAAAAGGTCCAATTGATCCAGTATCTCTCAGTAATAACATGTATGTATATATAATATATATAATTTTTAGTAGTTTTGATACTTTTGAATTTATTATAATGATACAAGTATGATGATATCATATGGGTTTTATAATGCAATAATTGTGATCGTTATGTTTAATTAGTACTACAGAATTCTGTCCTGTCCTGTAGTAGTGTCACTTGCAATTGATTAATAATATTTTAATAAGGACAAACAAGTTTAATCCATATGTTTTATTCGAATATTTCAATAATGAATAGATAATTCTTTTAATGCTTAAAAATTAATTTCAGTTCACTTTACGTTTGGTTTTGTGTTTTAGGGAATTGTTTAGGTACTTTTTTCCGTTGTACTTTAATTGTTTCGATATATGGGCTTTTTTGGGAATTCCAACTTTTATTCAACGGTTCTGACTGAGTACCTTTATTTTCATGTCACAGCCCCTGACTAGTGGCCCAAATTTTTTTTTTTTTTTTCAATTTTTGTCAAAATTTATTATAATCCCTTAAATAGACAAAATTGCAAAAATACCGGGCTTTTTTGATATAACCCCCGAGGTATGTAGCTTTGGCAAACAACCCCCGAGGTTTGAAATTTTGGTAAACAACCATTTCTGGTTAGTTGACCGTTAGTCAACAGTTAAGGTCATGGGCAAAATTGTAATATAATAATTCCAAACAAATATATTAATTTTCAATGTATTTATTTGAAATTATATTGAAAATAAATACATATTAATTTTATTTATTTGCAAAATTGTAATTTAATAATTACAAACAAATATATTAAATAAATATATTAATTTTATTAATTTTATTTATTTGCAAAATTGTAATTTAGTAATTCCAAACAAATATATTAATATTACATTGAAAATAAATACATATTAATTTTATTAATTTTATTTATTTGCAAAATTGTAATTTAATAATTCCAAACAAATATACTAAATAAATATATTAATTTTTATTAATTTTATTTATTTGCAAAATTGTAATTTAATAATTCCAAATAAATATATTAATTTTATTAATTCCAAATAAATACATTGAAAATTAATATCTTTGTTTGGAATTATTAGATTACAATTTTGCCCATGACCTTAACTGTTGACTAATGGTCAACTAACCAGAAATGGTTGTTTACCAAAATTTCAAACCTCGGGGTTGTTTGCCAAAACTACATACCTCGGGGGTTATATCAAAAAAGCCCCAAAAATACCCCTCTCGGGTACTTTTGACCTTTTCATGGTGGGGTCCATTTTGAAAATGGCACCCCGAAAAGCGTGCTGTGATTGGTTGGAAAACCAAGGCCATTGTATGCGGTTGTGGGGAAACTGTTTAGTGGGACCTACTAAAATTGTTTGAAAGTCAACTTTTAAGATGTTCACTTATCTTGGTCCACATGACTGCTTGTACCAATTCATGTGAATAATGGTTAACTTTATTAGAAGAATTAATTTCAGAAGTTAGATAAGATTTAATTTTTAAGTTGTGATTTACAATAATCATAAACGTTATTTTCCAGCCTCGTTGACTCCACCTACTTAACGAAGGTAAAAAAATATAAGGAGAAACATATCATGTCCCACCACAAGTCAACTCTTACTTTGTGATTTTTGACTTGCGAGTTTCAATTTCTGAATAATAATAATAGCAATAATAAGAAGAACTTGATGAAACAGAATTTGAAAAACAGTAAGAATAGTTTATAAATTAATAATCAATTGAACAAAACAAAATAAAATTTAAATTTAATTTATATAATGGGAAAAATCAAGTATCATACATGGATCTCAAGTTGTTGAGATGATCAATTTAAAAAGAATTTGACTTTGATTTGGATACTGATTGATAATTACTTTTTAATTTTTTTAATTAATGAAAACTTTGGTTTTCTAAGCTACTGATGAGTCTAGTTCGACTTGTTAAGATTGACTTATTATTATTATTGTCGTTGTTATTCTTTCCATACGGACATGTTTTAGATACTGAGTTGATGATTGTATCAGAATCTCAATTAGCTGTTAAATTTTCTTTTGAAATTACAGGAAAAGGTTCCAATTGAGGAAGTCTTTGAGCAGCTGAAATGCACCCGCGAGGGTTTGAGCTCCGACGAAGGAGCCAACAGGCTCCAGATTTTTGGACCCAACAAGTTGGAAGAGAAGAAGGTGAAGCTCTTCACTATAACCATTTTCTTCTTTTAGGGTGTGTTTGGATTGAAGGATTCGTCCATGAAGTTCGTTTGGATTTATCCAAGTTATAATGGATTTCAAATCACTCGACATTCACTTTGAACTATTTTCTCCATAACTACGGTGGATTTCAAATGACTCCACTTTAGGTGTCATTTCAAATCCTTCCTCCAAATCCAAATCACTCAATTCAAACACACCCTTAGTAAATTTTGAATGCATTATACAAACTTGCTAATATTTATCATGGTTTGATGCAGGAAAGCAAACTACTGAAGTTCCTTGGTTTCATGTGGAACCCACTCTCATGGGTCATGGAAGCTGCAGCCATCATGGCAATTGCCCTGGCTAATGGAGGCGGAAAGCCCCCGGATTGGCAGGATTTTGTTGGTATCATGTGCTTGCTCGTTATCAACTCAACCATCAGTTTTATTGAAGAAAACAACGCTGGAAATGCTGCCGCTGCCCTTATGGCTGGTCTTGCTCCTAAAACTAAGGTATACAAAATCAAATGATCAAGAGATCCCTTTTAGATTGTGCAGTAGGAAATTCTTGCATACACCCTGTTTTGAACACCAAACGGCGTAAATTAAGCCACATCAGCATATATGATGTATGTCATTGTAGATGTGGCTTAAGCTACACCATTTGGTGTACACAACTCCGGATTTATAAAAGAATTTTCTTGCTGCAGGGACACAATTGTATTATGATTTTTACTAAAAGGGAAAGTTATGATAATCTTTAATACCTCAAGGTGGTTTACAATTTATTGGTACTATGTAAGTTATTGTTATTATAAATGAGTGTTTAAAGAAAAATATTGATGTTAAATAATGTGCTGGAAAAACAGGTCCTGAGAGACGGTCGATGGAGTGAGCAAGAAGCAGCCATTCTGGTTCCTGGAGACATTATCAGCATTAAGCTCGGAGATATCGTCCCTGCTGATGCCCGTCTTCTAGAAGGTGATCCTTTAAAGATTGACCAATCTGCCCTCACCGGAGAATCCCTTCCGGTGACCAAAAACTCATACGACGAAGTTTTCTCCGGTTCAACGTGCAAACAAGGTGAGCTCGAAGCAGTAGTCATCGCCACCGGGGTCCACACTTTCTTTGGAAAGGCGGCCCATTTAGTCGATAGCACCAATCAGGTTGGACACTTCCAGAAGGTTCTAACAGCCATCGGTAATTTCTGCATTTGCTCCATTGCCGTTGGTATGCTTGCTGAGATAATAGTAATGTACCCAATTCAACACAGAGAGTACAGAAAAGGGATTGATAATCTATTAGTGCTATTGATCGGAGGTATCCCGATTGCTATGCCTACTGTTTTATCTGTGACGATGGCTATTGGGTCCCACAGGCTGTCACAGCAAGGTGCTATTACTAAGAGAATGACGGCTATTGAGGAAATGGCGGGTATGGATGTGTTGTGTAGTGACAAGACCGGGACTTTGACGCTTAACAAGCTGACGGTTGATAAAAGCTTGATTGAGGTGTTTGCAAAGGGTGTGGATCCTGAACATGTGCTACTTCTTGCTGCACGAGCTTCGAGAGTTGAAAATCAAGATGCTATCGATGCTGCCATTGTTGGTACTCTTGCTGATCCAAAGGAGGTACATTTCTTTTTCCCTTTTCTCGTGTAATTATTTGTTTAAATTTGTTGATTAATGTGGAAAATTTTCTCTATGTGGGTAGTAAATCGCATTATTTGGTCTAAAAAATAATAAATCAAAATTGCTAAATTTACAAATACTAAAAGTACAACGATTTGATAACTATGATTAACAAGATAGGTGGATATAGAAACTTTCCATTTTCAATTCAAATTATACTTGTAGCTACTGTATTTTAATTTTTGGAATCTGCTTATTTTGAATAAAGATTGAAAAATGTATTTAATTACTTATGTGGCACAACTGAGTCCAATGAGTTTACTTAGTCTCGTTTTTGTGTATTAGTATATATTTGATACAAAAAACATGACGGCAACAAAGATTTGCTAATTTGACTTGTAATGTGATTTTTTAGGCGAGAGCTGGTATCAAGGAGGTGCACTTCTTCCCCTTCAACCCTGTGGACAAGAGGACTGCATTGACTTACATTGACAACGACGGAAACTGGCATAGGGCTAGCAAGGGTGCACCCGAGCAGGTATTTTTTCAAACTTTTTCTTTGCCTACTCCATAAACATATAAATGTTATTAATATCTATATATATATATATATTGACTGTCTATTTTCTTTTCTTTCTTTCCTTGAATCAGATTTTGACTCTCTGTAACTGCCGTGAAGACTTAAAGAAAAAGGTTCACAGTGTTATCGACAAGTTCGCTGAGCGTGGGCTCCGTTCATTGGCTGTAGCTAGACAGGTTTGCTACTGAAAGACTTGCATAAAATTTAGATACTCTTTTGTTATTGGTTATTTAGACAAAATGTTGTATGATTTCAGGAAGTACCAGAGAAATCAAAGGACAGCCCTGGTGGTCCATGGCAATTTGTTGGACTCCTATCCCTTTTCGACCCACCTAGACATGACAGTGCAGAAACCATCCGTCGCGCTCTAAATCTTGGAGTAAATGTCAAAATGATTACTGGTAAGTGATTACTATGCAGTTTTAAAATATCAATGCTAAAACTATTTCAATACTAGTTGTAACCCGTGCCTTGGCATGGGATACTTATTGCGTAGAGACCAATAACAATATGTATGTAAATATAATGTATATATCATTACATAATTCATTTATTTATGATCTTTTTATGAATATCCTCAATAATTTATGCAAGTACTAAATCAGTGAACTTAATGAAATCAATATTGAGAAGTAAATAATTGACAACTATCATTGATAAATGATAAGGGAAATAGATACAGAAAGATTAGTTTTTCTCTTTGAAGAAATAGATAAGAATTACTTATATGACACAATTCAATTGAATTATACATCTAGATAGACTCAATGTTTCTATCTTATCATATATAGATTAACATATTGTTTGAATTCTAGGTGATCAACTTGCCATCGGTAAGGAAACAGGGCGTAGACTTGGTATGGGAACAAACATGTACCCATCTTCTTCTTTGCTTGGCCAACACAAGGATGAGTCTATTGCTGGCCTTCCTATTGAAGAACTTATTGAGAAGGCAGATGGTTTTGCTGGAGTCTTCCCAGGTGAGACTCGTTCAATAAATTTTTTATTTTTATTTTCATCAAGTAATTTATTTTCTCAACAGACAAAAAAAAAACGAAAACTAACCATATTTATCGTTTTCACATCAGAGCACAAATATGAAATAGTGAAAAAGTTGCAAGAGAGGAAACACATTGTTGGTATGACTGGAGATGGTGTGAACGATGCCCCTGCTTTAAAAAAGGCCGATATTGGTATTGCTGTTGCTGATGCTACTGATGCTGCTAGGGGTGCTTCTGATATTGTGCTCACCGAACCTGGGCTTAGTGTTATCATTAGTGCCGTGTTGACCAGCAGAGCTATCTTCCAGAGAATGAAGAATTACACAGTTAGTATATTGTTTTATTTGTTTTTTTTTTTTTTTTCATTTTAGAGATAAATTTTATGTCGAAGAAGGTATAATGGTTTTGTATTTTGTGTGTTTGGCAGATATATGCGGTCTCCATCACCATCCGTATAGTGGTAAGTTGTGGGATTTCACAAAAAAAAAAAAAAATAATATTTTCGAGAGGCGATTTCTTATGTTGCTCCTATTTTTTGCAGTTCGGTTTCATGTTTATTGCTTTGATTTGGCGATTTGATTTCTCCCCCTTCATGGTTTTGATCATCGCCATTTTGAATGACGGTAAGTTTATTACCTCTATTTTATTACCTCTAGTTGAATGCAACAACTAATATATCGAATTTATTTGTCCAACTTAGGTACAATTATGACCATCTCCAAGGACAGAGTGAAGCCATCTCCCTTGCCTGATAGCTGGAAGTTGAACGAAATTTTTGCCACCGGCATAGTTCTTGGAGGTTATCTTGCATTGATGACTGTTATATTCTTCTGGTTGATGCATAAAACTGACTTCTTCCCCGTAAGTAACCGTTTCGAACAAATTTCAAATTTACAATTTGACCCGCCACATTATTAACATTTTTTTCTTTTTTGTTGATGAATGCAGGACAAATTTGGAGTTAGAAATATTAGAAACAGTGAGGATGAAATGATGGCTGCTTTGTACTTACAAGTCAGTATTGTCAGTCAAGCCCTTATCTTTGTCACTAGGTCCCGCAGTTGGTCATTTGTTGAACGCCCCGGATTTCTGCTGCTCATTGCTTTTGCCATCGCCCAATTGGTAAAAACTTATGACTAGAAAAAAAAAAAACCCAAAAAACTTTTTCTCTTATGTTATATGGTCTGAGAAACGAATCGATAGTTACATGTGAACCCTCTTACTTATAAGTAATTACCATGAAACCCCCATAGTTTTATAAATTACCAAGACACCACTGTGACAATCCTGAACTCAAAAACCAGTGTGTGAAATCGTAATCTGTTTACTCAGTGGTAGAGGTGGCAAACGGGTGGGTCGGATTGGGTTTGGGTTGGTTCTTAAACGGGTTGGGTTCTTAAATGGTTTTAAAAAGGAACCAAACTCATCCCAAAAAGGAACCAAAGTCAACCTGAAAGGGAACCAAGCCCAACCCAACTCAATATTGGAACCAATTAGGAACCAAATAAAATTTCTTAGGAACCAACCAACCCAAACTAGTTTAATTGGGTTGGAACCATGGTTCCGGACCCATTTTGCTACCCTTACTCAGTGGGGTGAAATTGTAATATGCTTTTATTTACATGGGAAATTATTGTAACTTCTAAATCTCGTGGTGTTTTTCATAACTAAGGTCTCATGCATGTGGTTTCTATTAATATATATCTCAACCATGGTTTTACTTGTAGATTGCAACTCTAATAGCAGTATATGCCAACTGGGGTTTCGCAAGAATTCAAGGATGCGGTTGGGGTTGGGCCGGTGTGATCTGGCTATACAGTATCGTATTCTACGTTCCCCTCGACTTAATGAAATTCGCTATCCGTTACATCTTAAGTGGAAAGGCATGGCAGAATTTATATGACAACAAGGTACGCATATACTATTCGGCAAAAGATAATATGATGGCATTTTTTCATTCGTGTTTAAGGTTTTAATTCTGTTTTATCTTTTGAAATCAGATTGCTTTCACCACCAAGAAAGATTACGGTAAAGAGGAACGAGAAGCTCAATGGGCTCATGCTCAGAGGACTTTGCATGGACTCCAAAACCCTGAAGCCAATATCTTCAACGAGAAGAGCAGCTACAGAGAACTGTCTGAAATCGCGGAACAAGCCAAGAGGAGAGCTGAGATTGCAAGGTACGAATTTGACGAGGATTAATTACGTTTTTCTCTCTTCTAAAATAGCTAGATTACTTTTACATAATTACAAAAACAACCCTGCTCAATTTACAATGTTTACCCAATTTTCCCTGAACATTTGGGGTGTGTTTGGATTGAGGTAGTTGGATGAGGAGTTGATTTCAAATGACTCTAAAATGTAGTCATTTGAAATCCACCGTGGTGATTGAAATGATAGCTAAAAATGAGTGTCGATGGATTTGAAATTCATTACAATTTGGATTCATCCAAACAAACTCAATAGATTTGTCGATAAATTTGAAATCCATGACTTTAAAATCCTTCCATCCAAACACGCCATTATGGTTTTGGACAGAAAATTCTGACATCAGCAGGAATTTGTTCAACGACCATCCTGAGGATTCAAACTCCAATCTATATCCTCTCATTTACAAAATTACAAAAACCTCCTCTCTAAGTTTACCAAATTTACCCAACTTTTTTTCTAGTCGTTATAATTGGGCGAATAATGTTGATGTTTTTTTGCTTTTTTTTTTTTTTTCGTTTTATTTTCCAAGCAATATCAAATTGAAATAGATTATAACGGATTTTTACTTTTATATCATAGGCTCCGTGAACTGCACACTCTCAAGGGCCACGTTGAGTCGGTGGTGAAGCTTAAAGGCCTCGACATTGAGACGATTCAGCAGCATTACACCGTTTGAAGAAGCCAAACGAATCCTTAACGATAAACACATGTTTTTAGAGACATTGAAGAAAGAGTGCCCTTTTTTAGATAAGGAAAAACTGTTTTCTTAAGAGGATGAAAGGGCAGTAATAATCTGCAATAATTCCTGTGATCTATATTTATTTTTCGTTTTTCTGATGTATCGCAAAGTGGCCCCCACAGGACGGGTTTTCATCTGATCTTTCGTTTTTTGTCATGAGTACAATGACCTCTTTTGTAACACAGTTTTTCAACTCAAAAATTTCATGTCTGTTTTGTGCTTCTATATTCCTGGTATACTTTTGTATGTGATCCATTGATAGAAATTTGACAGTATGATTCATGTGCATATTCTTGTGCTTGTCGTTCACGAAATTATGCTCGATTTTTGCTAAAATAAGTACGATGATGGCGTACTTACTACATGGGTCATTAAGTATCGAAGAGATTATCATAAAGAGGAATAAGGATATAATAAACATGTGCAATTTAATCAATGAGGTCGTTATCTATCAAATGAGATTATAATGATACTGATCTAGGTCGTAAAATACAGGTCTAAATCAAGCTATAAGTTGCTTCCAAGCGCGACCCAAGTGGGTTGAGAGAAATATTATAGATTGCAAAATTATTATTTTTGCCCATGGTCTTTTTTCATGTCTAATATCGGATCGGGGAGTGTTGTTTTCGGTGCATTCAGTATTATATATTTACGAATGTCGAACTGTTTAAGTGGTTTGCGAAGCTAAAAGACGGGCTTACAGTTAATGACAACATCTAATTATTACGTTATTGTCGTCGTAATCTTGAATTAACCACCAACAATTGTAACAATACCTTCATATTTTCGGTTGCATTCGACTCTTTTTCTTCTTATTAGAAGCATCGTGTATGGGATTCTAGTGCTTCAAAAATGATGTTTTATTGTTTGTTTATGTTTTTGAGTAAAAATTTTAAAATTTTCTCGGGAATCGTATATCATCAAAATTCGTGTGAGAATTGTAGTTGTTTGTTTATATTTTAAAAATAGGCTGAAAGTTGTGAAATGTGTCAAATCAATAATGATAAGTTGATGGATGATGTGTAGAATAATTATTTTAGATGTTTATAAAATGATTATGTGAATTAAAATAATGAAATATAAATAAAAATTGTAAAATATGAAAGAGAAAGAGAAATAATGATTATAATAAATGATTTGATTGGTGAATGCGTGAAATGATGTATATATGATTGATAAATAATTATATAATAAATTAAAAAAGTAGAGTTGAGAAAAAGGTAAATTTGGATGAAAATTTGATGTGTTAAGTTTATTTTGAATTTTGGAATTTAAAACTTGAAAATAGGATTTGAAAACATAAACAAACAAAGTTTACTATTTGTGGTACACGATGAACAAATAGTTATTTTTTCGCGCGCCAATTATCAAGTATCGATTTCATACTTTCAATAGTGTCTAGTAATTAACATAACTAGAGCTATGAAATGACAATAATAGAGGAAGATTCGGCTTGTGAGCCTATATCATTTTTGTATGAAATAATTACCCCCAAATTATAATAGTTAGATAAGAAAATGTCATGTACCACTATTTTTATACAATATCTTTTGGCATTTTTAATTTAAAAATATTAATATATTAAATGGAACTAAAATAAAATGAAAATAGAAAATGTAAATTCTTCAAAAATTAGAAAGAATAATGGACAGAAAATCTAGAATAAATTAATGAGGGCAGTATGGTAATTAACAAAGAGAGGATATTAATAATCAAGTGGGTATTATTGGTAAAAAGAAAATTAAATTCAGTTACTTTTTCTGGCGCAAAAAAAAAAATATAAATAGAAACTAACCAAATTAAATTCCATATGCCGTTACACAAGTTCTTGAGAGTTTGATTGAATGAGAACAGCACCAGAGCAAATTGAGTGATTAAGTACTCCATATCATCGGCTATGGAGATTTGCAAGGGAATTAACGGTCTCGAGAAGATTATTCTTCGTGATGTTCGTGGCAGCTCGGCCGAGGTAATTGCTGTGTTTCGATTGGTTTTGAAGTGAATTTTAATAATAGATTGATATATTTCTTGTGTCGGCGCGGAATTTTGATTCGTTTTTATGTGTTTTTTGTGATGTTGTGAAGTGAAATTATGATAGATTGATCTTGATTTAGCATTGCTTGATCTGCAGCTTCTGTTCGAGTTCGATTGCTCGAATGAGGTTATGTTGTGTACATGTGTTGTTTTTTTCATATGTTGTGAGTATTGATTGTTTGTGATATGAAACCAATGGCATTTTTGTTGTTAATAGTGTTCTGGGCAGAGTTTTAGGGCGTAGTGTTGTACGTACTACGTACTTCATGAATTTCAATGTTTCTTTCTTTTTCATGTAGATATCTAAAATCTTGCGTTGATATGTTCATACTGAAAACATTTCTGAATAGTGAAATGTGAAGTGAAATCTATAAATGATTGATTTTGATTTAGCATTGTTTGGGCTGCGCTTTCGATTTGCATCAATTGCTCGAATAGGTTTTTTGTATATGTGTTTTTTTTTCCGTATTTTGTGATTATTGGTTATTGACATGAAAACTATGGCTCTGTTGTTGATTGTGTACTTGGAAGGGTTTTAGGGCGTACTGTTGTACGTACTTCATGATTTCGATGTATTTTTCTTTTTGTTGATGAAATTATCTGATTAATGTTATATTACAATGAATCCATAATCTTGTGTTTTATATGTTCATACGGAAAACAATTCTGAGAGGTTATATTTGTTGTATTTCTGTTAAAACTAATATTAACTGCTTAATTTGAACTGCTTGATGCATTGCTACGTTTCGTTTTATCATAGAGCAGTACATTTTCAACTCAATGTTTCCTAGTTCTAGAGCTTCCTTTTTGAGAAGATAGCTTTATGCGTTGTCAATAGTTGTTTTATTGTAATTAAGGACACACTGGCTAAATAGCATGAATGCTATTATAGTTTTGACTTTCTTATACTGTGTTGAAATAAATATTTGTTTATTATATCTTCATTCTTGAAGCATTACTGACTTTGATTTCGTCTATAGATTTATCTTTATGGCGCTCACATAACATCGTGGAAGAATGAACATAGGGAGGAGTTACTTTTTGTCAGCAGTAAGGTATTGTGTTTGATTTCTGGATGGCCTATTGTTGTAGTATTTTCTGATTGGACCTTTGGCCAATGCATATTGTTATTTTGCATCAGATCTTTGCTAGTTACTAAACCATCTGCTTTAATTGTAGGAAATGCTCTTAAACTGTAATCACTCATCTTGTTGGTTCACACTATTTTCTGGTATAGCATTATTATTGGCAATCTATTCTTGTAGTTCAGTGGCTATGTGTAATTGAGACATATGAAGTCCTCAATATCTTTTTGATCCAATGTGTTATATTCATAATTGGTTTTCCAGTCACTTTGAAAAGGATAGTTTTGGGTGAGGAATGGTGCGCTTGAATTGTGTACATGGAACTATCTGGTGCTTGCTAATCCTATTTTTCACTTGTGTAGTCCTTTCTATGTTTAAGCTTATACTTTGTTGAACAAGATGATGTGCCGCTCTCTGATCATGGCATGTTATGATTTCCACTTAAGTCTCTTGATTAACAGTCTTTTTATTCTTCAGGCCATTTTCAAACCTCCAAAGCGGATTCGTGGAGGCATCCCTATTTGCTTTCCGCAGGTATATGTTCTTGACCTTGCTTTTTTACAGTTTACTCTTCCTGTAGTTAGCGAGACTCCTGATCAGAGGATGCTGCAATTCATTTTCAGTTCTCAAACCATGGCTCTCTTGAGGCTCATGGATTTGCTAGAAACAGGTTTTGGAGAATTGATCCTTCACCACCTCCATTTCCAACCAGTTCCGCCAATAAGAATTTTGTAGACTTGATTCTGAAGCCCACTGAAGATGACATGAAAATATGGCCACATAGGTAAAGGATTGAGAAGGGTTTTCCTATTGGTTGGGGGCATGTAATGCTTCTTGGCTTCTTTTTGAAGAATTGTTTTTGATTCTTTTGTTTGGTATTCTTCTGAAGTTTTGAGTTCCGCCTACGGGTTACTTTGGGACCTGCTGGAGATCTGATGCTAACTTCTCGTATCAGAAATACCAACAGTGATGGAAAGCCTTTTTGTTTCACATTCGCGTATCACACCTATTTCTCTGTTTCGGATATCAGGTACTCTTTCGTGAAATTGGAGTTCTTTTGTTTCGTATGATTTATGGATGTAGTGATGAGAATCCTTGTCTGACTCTATTAGCAACTTTGATGAATCATTTTTCTTTTACTAACATTGTCATGTGTATGTGTATGCGTATTTTCTTTGATATTGCTGTGAGATTAATTATAATTGTGTAGCTTTCGGGGAGGTTTAGTATGCTGAAAGTGTATTTGATTTGTTGTTTCAATTGGGATATAAGATTTGTTAATTTTTATGAGAAAACATACAGTGATATAAGGAAAAGAGATTGATTAAACATATACATATACATATAGAGATGGTAAACATGTCAATACCCCCCAATTGGTCGATCCTTAGGACTGTAATAACACTAAGTTGTTTGATAATGAATCTATTGAATATATATTATTAAATTTCTAATTTGAACTCGTCATGCTTGAACCCCTTCCACATTTCCCTTTATCTTAAGAAGGAGATTTAGGTTTCTTTAACTTGATTCTTATTTCTTCTCTAATTGAACTGCTTCCTGCTTAGAAATTCATTTGCTGTCACTCATCTTTCAAAGAGACGTATTTATCAAAGAAATTTTTTCAATGCCAGGATGAACTGGTGCTTTGTGATTATGAAATTTTATGTAAATTTGTTAAAAAGAGTTTAACCAATACTTTGGCCTCGTTTGAGAAACATTATACAGGATATTATTTGTGTTTTAATTATGCTGGAATATTGAACTTATTGTGACTTTCCACTGTATCTGTATTATGCAATTCCCTTATCCAGTGAAGTACGTGTCGAAGGACTGGAGACAATGGATTATCTTGATAATTTGCAGAACAAACAGCGATTTACTGAACAAGGGGATGCAATTACTTTTGAATCTGAAGTAAGCTTTTACCTGCCTTGTGGCTGTGTTGGCTTTCTCATTGATTAGCTCCAACTCTTTTTAATGTCCATTAGGTGGACAGGGTATATCTTAGCACACCTACAAAGATTGCGATTATAGACCATGAAAAGAAGCGAACATTTGTCATTCGTAAGGATGGTCTTCCTGATGCTGGTAAGGTTGATCATATGTAGTCGTACGATCTATAGCTACAACTTTTGTGCATGTTTTATACAAGAGTTAGTGATAATGCTTTTTTTTGTTTAAATAACAAAAATCATGTTTTCGTTATGCTTAATACACAATAAATAATAGTTGTAAAGGAAATTGAGGAACAGTTTATATGCACGATGTGAGGAATCTGAAGCCACTGCTGCCTGTGCAAAAATTCACTGATAATTTTCATTGAGTTACCTTTTTTTATTACTCTGCAGTAAGTGTGTGTGTGTCCATATATCTATATTATGTGTCTGTATATCTATATTTTTTTTTCTTGGAAGTTGCAATATTTGATCAAACTTCTGTATTGCATTTATAGTTGTCTGGAATCCCTGGGATAAGAAGGCAAAGGCTATGGCTGATTTAGGAGATGATGAATACAAACATATGCTGTGTGTTGAATCAGCTTCAGTGGAAAAAGCTATCACCTTAAAGCCTGGTGAAGAATGGAGAGGAAGGCAGGAACTTTCCACTGTGCCTTCAAGTTATTGCAGTGGGCAGCTTGATCCTCGAAGAGTCCTCCGAGGTGACTAAATGTCATGATGCTTATCTTTACAATGTACAGGTACTTTTACTGAATCAATTTCTAACCTTAAGCTATATTTAATTATCATACCATCATCATTTCATCTAGGTTTTGTTTTTGAACAGTGCTTTTGGTTGTACAAAACAATCAAATATCTAATATTCGCTATTGAAGATAAAAAAAAACATATAATAACTTATCAAACTTTAGCTGGAATTGAGCATCCTATTTGTCATAGAGGTGAATAATTTGAATAGTGTTAGTAGTTGGCATTCATGTAGTTACTAAGGGTGTGTTTGGATTGAGTGATTTGGATTTGGGGAGGGGATTTGGAGGAAGGATTTGAAATGACACCTAAAATGGAGTCATTTGAAATCCACCGTAGTTATGGAGAAAATAACTCAAAGTGAATGTCAGTGATTTGAAATCCATCATAACTTGGATACATCCAAACGAACTTCATGGATTTGTTGACGAATTTGAAATCCATGGATTTCAAATCCTTCAATCCAAACACACCCTAATGGTGCGTTTGGATCGATGGATTTGGATTTGAGGAGTGGATTTGGAGGAAGGATTTCAAATGACACCTAAAATGGTGTCATTTGAAATCCACCGTAGTTGTGGAGAAAAGAGCTCAAAATGAATGGCAAGGGATTTGAAATCCATCATCATCCAAACGAACTTAAATGGATTTGTCGATGAATTTGAAATCCATGGATTTCAAATCACTCGATCCAAACACACTCTAAAGGATTTTTTTGTGTTGACATGACTGCTTTTTCCGCATTTGTTTTGTTCGATTTCCTCCTTGCATGCATATAAAGGCTTGATAAGCTAAGTTGTGTTTCTATTAAAATCATATAAAAGAAAAATTATATCTGGTTTATAGAGAGTATGATCCTATCTCTCTGTTTTTTCTTCCTTTTTTTTTTTTTTTAAGTGTTGTAGATTCAGTAAGAAAGGTTGATTATGCCTGCTATATAAAGTGCATATATACCCTTGCTTTGTGCGAATGGATTATCTAAATAAAATCTTATTTCTTCCAATAATTAAACATGTGTTTTTTTATCTGAGAGGACTGATTTAGTTGATGCAGGTTATGGGGGATTTATAAGGCGGGGCGTTACTACCTCTGTTCAAGACCTCTTTTATAGTCTTGTTCTACTTACCATAATTGTTCTTTTACCTGGGTGAGATGGGTATGTTTTTAGCATACTTGTCAAATAACTCTCTACTTGTTTTGGTTTGGGCATGTGAGTTACATTATAATCAAATGTAATCAAGGTGTATAGTGACTGATTCTTGTGGATTTTGATTCTTCCCCCACAATATTGCTCTGAAGGAAATTATTTGGCTTGATTCAAATGTGTTTATACATCATTTGGTTTACTAACCATCTTTTACTGAACTTAAATCTCCCATTACAATTGTTGATATAGGGCCAGAAGACAAGCCTCAATCCAGGCCTAATATTATACAGGCCCAAAAGATTGAAGACTAATTAAGAGGCTCATTTATTATTATAGGCCTTCAGCCCACGATAGTTTCTCGGCGGTTTTTTTTTTGTAG